>JASCIT010000001.1:28750000-30000000 GCA_036711955.1 Digitonthophagus gazella | reverse complement strand
TCTAGTCGTTTTTATGGTATTTTATCTTTCAAAAGAAACCGTCTATAACCGCTAATAAAAATTTTAAATTACTTACTTACACAAACTATATTTTCCTTTATAAATTTTAATTTACATTTTTTAAGATACTTACCGTCTTATTTCTTAGAATTTTACGTAAAGAAGAATTTTTAATACCTTTTAGTCTTTGATCTCAGACAGCTCGAATTGTATACCGTAAAAATATAGCTGTAATAACATTCCTGCTTTAAATTCCCTTCATATGCATATCGTGATAAAAACGTAAAATAGATTTTCATGAATCATGACACGTTAACAAAAAGCCAATCCGACGGTTGTTTATTTTCAAAACAAAGCTAAACTTAGTTTCGAACGAAATTCGTAGGTAAAGTGTAATTTAAAGTCAACAAATCCGTGTAGATGGTTAATAAAACATAAATATAACACATATTTCATTACTAGTCGAATAAATTCATATACACTTAAAATGTAATCATCTACAATGTTTAATATTCCTAGATTATTTTTAAATTTCATATAAAAACCTTTGTATCTAAAAGAAAATTTTGATTTTAAAGAGAAGTTTTAATAAGGTGCGTATGAAGTGAAGGTATAGAGAAAGATATAAGAAAGAGAAAATAAAATCGAAGAAAGTTTCATAAAGAAAATATATTTTGTAAAAAAATACAATGAAAAAGACAACATATACTCGGCTAAAATGAAAAAATCAGTAAGTGCGAATTACGATTATATTTATGTACATATACAAGACGTATAATAACGATGATGAAGTAATGAAACAATAAATAACGGAAAACAATAATTTCCTTTTAAATAAAGAACTTTGTCGACATGCAATTGGTAGTAATGAGATCACTTCATTTCACTTCTCTCTATATTTACACATTCTTTTTCTTATTACTTATTCACGTAACATTGTCGTTTATTTAAATACACATTTAATGAGTTTATTATTATTCCTTTTGGGGTTTAGAATTCAACAGAAAGTTTTCTTTAACATTTATAAAATTACAATCATTTGGAAGTATATATCAACAAATTGATGGAAGAGTAATAAATAAATGAAACCCAAATTAAAAGAAATTTTTAAATCACTCGAGTCTGACTCATTGTCAGTTTAAAGTTTTAGGAACAAGTTGGTTTATACAGTATTTTGCTAAAATATACATGCAAATCCTTTTTTATTTTATTTAAAGAAATGAAAATTGTCATGTCTGCTTAATATTTCAATACTAAAAGAAACAAACTAGAACATATCACAGATTATAACGCTTTATAATGAATGTAAAAAATAGATCTGCATGAAATTTTGCAACCCAAACTGTAAGTACCAAGAGACATCAAAAATCAAACTTCTAAAAAGTGTTCATCATTCTTACTTAACAAACTACTATCACTACGCATTTTTGGTACAGTACAGCGTTATTTGGTCTCACAGAAACGATTCGTGTGCAGCATTTATATCTGCAACTTTCGTTTCTTCTCCTCCGGCTTCGATATATTCGACGCCTTCCTCATAGTCGGTCATATGGCACCTGGTGGTCACGTGATGATCGGGATCACCATACTGGCTATGGTAAAACTCTTCCCTCATCATATGATTCAAACTACCACATCTAAAAAAGAGAATCTCTTGGAACGGTTTTCTAAAATCCCGATTAAGAGTGGCGTAAATGATGGGATTCAAGAGACTGTTAGCGTAACCAAGCCACAAGAAAACACTAAACAAAGTCTCCATATACGGCCGGCTTGAATGGATAGAAGGCCTGATGAGAGCCAACACGAAAAATGGCAACCAGCAGATTATAAACGCGCTCATGATGATTCCCAAAGTTGTGCTCGCTTTTCTCTCTTTCGCCAACTGAAAACGTAGTTTCTTTTGATTGTTGTTTGCACTGGGAGATGTTTTTACGGTTGTTAATAAGCTGGATTTTACTTGTTTTTGCTTGTTTGCTTGCTTTTGAGCTTGTTGTTTTCCGGAAAGCATCGGACATTGGGATTCGTTGCTTCTTCTAGTAGTGAAGCATCTTCCTAATGCTGTCTTATCAAAACTACACTGTAAATATAAAAATAAAATATTAGTATACATGTTATTAAAAAAATAACTCGGTTTAAAACTGAACAAGCTTTCAAATTTTATAAGGAGAACCAAATTTGATTTTTCTTAGAATTTATCGATAAAATTTAAAGGCATTTATGAGTCTTCTATTGAATCTAATTTTAGTAGGAATATAATAAATAAGAAGGAATACATTTTCATAATGTATAACCATTATAGTATTTTAAAAATACTAAAAAACGTGTTTGAAGAAAAACTAGAAGTACGATCTATTATCTTTTAGACTGTAGATTTATATTTTGTCTCATCAAAGACGAACATCTACTTTACACTTTGATTCATTAAAGATGAACATCCAAAGTGAAAAATGTAAATTATCTTATTTTGGATTCAATAGAAGTAAAAGGTAAACTACATTTTTACTACTGGATGATTAATCAAAGATGAAGGTTTAGGTGAAAAAAGAAAACCCGATTTCAGGTTGAACTAGCTTTTACTAGTGTACAGAGCGGTCCTTTTTTAACTTTGCAGAAATTTTTTAATGCATTAATGAGTTTTGATCATATTAAACAGAAATATAATTAATTAGGATAAAATCACCTATATTTTGGGTTAATTTTGACTGAATTAGGTTGGCTTGCATTAGTTTATTTTTGTTTAAAGTACTATTATTTGTTTTCATGTTTAATTAGATATTTTTAATCCGGATTAGTTAATCGTTACAAGTAAAAAAATTGTTTCAGTTTAGGAAAAACTCTTTTAACCTGAAATTTATTTGAAAGATAACATACAGAAAGAGATTAAGAGATAAATGTAATTTAACAGTTGGTATGTTCGTTTGTATTTATGAGGCGACCTGCACAAGTTCGTTTAAGTTAAATTGGTTGCTTGTTTTTGCAGTAGGTGTCAACGAAGCGGACGTTAAATTTGCATTTAAATTCCTTTCGTCCAGGATGGTATTAGCTATTTTACTTTATACTAATTGGTTTATACCCAATCTTCTTTTCTTTGTAAATTATTAAATTTAAGTCTCTTTCGTTAACCCGACAGATATCACCTGAAATTCCATTTTTTCCCATTTTCACAACTATAAGGATTATAATAAGATCGAGGAGTGACGTATTTGCTTTTCCTTTCTCCCTCTTTGTAGTAGTTAATGGAAGTAGTTTCTCGGGTAGAATCTCATGTGAGTTCAAAAGCTATAAACGGTGGAAATCCGATGGGAAATCCGTAAACGGAAAGCCTGAGGCTACATCCATTGTCTAACTCCTATTTTAGAGGTGTATACAGTTTGGACAGAAGGAAATTGTGTTAAATGTTTGTTTTTCCCATTTTCATTCCTACAGCGATTATAATAAGATTGAGGAGCGATGTACTTGTCCCCTCCCCTTCCCCCTGTATAATAGTCAAGGGAGGTAGCTTCTCGGGTAGATCCTCATATGAATTCAAAATATATAAAAGGTGGAAGTGCGATGGGAAGTCCATAACTGAAAACCAGGGACGACACTTACTATCGACTTCCTATTTTTGAAGTGTCTGTACTTTTGACAGAAGGAAATTGTTGTAAGATGCCCGTTTTCACCATTTTCATTTATATAGGGATTATTATAAGATCGAGTAACGATGTATTTTTCCCCTCTTCCTCCTCTTTTGTAATAGTCAATGGAGATAATTTCTCGGGTAGATTCTCATCTGACAATTGTGAATTCAAAAGCTATAAATGGTAGAAATCCAATGGAAAGTCCATAACTGAAAATCTATGACTACACCTACTGTCGAACTACTATTTTTGATATGTTTGCATTTTTTGACAGAAGGAAATTGTTGTAAAGTGTTCGTTTTTTTCCATTTTCACTTATATAGGGATTATAATAAGATCGAGCAGTGACGCCTTTGCCCCCTTCTCCTTCTCCTTTGTAGTACTCAATGGAGGTAGTTTCTCGGGTAGATTCTCATGTGAGTTCAAAAGCTATAAACGGTGGAAATCCGATGGGAAATCCACAAACGGAAAGCCGAAGGCTACACCCTCTGTCGACCTCCTATTTCAGAGATATATGTATATTGGACACAAGGAAATTGTGTTAAGTGTTCCTACCCTTGCAAATTACTAAATTCAAATCTATTTCATTAAACTTTCATGACCTACAAGAATTTCCTCATAGATGATATCATTACTTACTTCTCGTTTATAGTATCATTACTTCTTATCATAATTTATTTCTTGTTTAAAGCAGTCAATAGTGTATTATACGTATTTCTATGTGAATTCAAAACCTAAATGATGGAAATCCGTTGGAAAACCCAACTGAAAAATATCCTATTTTGTCCGGTGTGCATTTTTAACACAAGGAAATTACTAACACGTTGATCGGTCAGTATGTACTGATGATGCAGAACCAATTCTGCTGTGGCGAATCAATTCGCGTAATTGACATTTGTTAATGGCACGCTATGGGCTCACATAATTGACGTTCATTTTCACTCCGTCAGCACGGTGTAAATTGACGCGAAACGCAAGCAAATTTCGTAAGCGAATTGGAATTTGAACGAGAGCGTTTCGGGAAGAAAAGGAAATCCAGACGACTTTAAGAGAATTAAACCTCTTTTAATTCTAACAAACGGCCTCATAAAAAAACGTTAATTGAAACGGGAATCTGAGATTGAATGGGGATAATGCGAAAACTAAAAGGACCGCTTACAACTTTAAATCGATACGTATCTATCTCACTCAGCTCGAGATAAATGCATCGCAAACAAGACTAAAAAGAAAATACTCTTCTCTTTTCTTACCAGAACGAAGTAATTGGTTTCGTTTGTAAGTCTCTACAAAATATCAGAAGAGCTTTTAATCTATTGTTTAATTAATATCAAGAATAATCTTCATTCTAGAAAACAATACAATAAATAATACGTTTAATCTAGAGATTTATCTTTTTTTTGTTGATAAATTGTTATTTATTATCAAAATAAATAACAAGCGGGATGTTCGAGAGAAATAAATTTTCCCGTCTGCGACGTTACATTTATTCACCAAATTTGACCCGAACAAGTTGCTTTCGTGCTCCGACCTCATAAAGAGACCTGATTTATATTATTCGCTTCGCGTTCCGGTATACATCTGAAAGCTTTAAGGCTGAACACCCTTCGCTTCGATATGCAACCGTATTTTCTCGTAATCGAGCGAATAAATTCCCCGAATACACGGGCTACACAGAGTAGGATATAGAGGGATGCATTTTCAAAATTATTAGGATTGATCTCGCCTATATTGTTCGAACAGAATATTCACATTCACGCTGTGCTTTTATCTATACTTCTTTTATGACTTTTTGGGTGTATTATTATGTAGAGTGAATGAAAAAAACTTTATAAAACTCTTACCATAGTATTCGTACTGGCAGAACTACTTCTATGATTAGTCCTTTGTGGATTAGAAGGGCTTTGATTTGAAATTTTATTTTCTGGAGGTCCTCCACCATTTTTAACAGTGATCTCAATATAACACTGAGCATCCAGATGACTTTGGGCACGTTTTTCTTCAAGTACGATCTTCCTGGCAGCGCGGAATATTTTATAGTAGACTAGTATCATCACAAAAAGGGGTATATAAAAGCTGCACATGGTCGCATAAATCTGGTACTCGATTTTCTGACAAACGACGCAACTCACGCTATCTTCATCTTCTTTATATTCATTTCCCAAGATGAATAAAGGTGGTAACGAGATGCAAGCTGCTCCTAACCATACCAGAAAAACGTAAGAGATCATCCTTCTTGGAGTTCTCTTCACACCATACTCGAGCGGTTTAGTGATCGCATTGTATCGATCGACGCTGATCATGCACAGATTCAAAATTGAAGCGGTGCAACTAAGCACGTCGCAGCTCACCCAAATATCACACGTAATCCTCCCGAAAATCCACGTACCCTTCATCTCGTAAATCATCGCCATGGGCATCACGAAGATCGCCACGCAAAGATCGCTCACCGCCAAACTAACCAGAAGGTAGTTGCAAGGTCTTCGTAGCTTCCTGACCAAACATACCGCAACACAAACGAGGATGTTACCCAAAATCGTGCCTAAAATCACGACCGATAGCACAATTGTGATTATCGCCGATTCCGTTGGTGAGTATGGCGTGAACGATTTGGAGACGGTGTCATTGGCGGTGATGTTCCCTAAAGATGCGTTTCCCTCCATTCGAGATGTTTTTGTTGGATTTGGAAGGATATCTTTGGTTTTTGATTTTTAATCTGATCTACATGCTTTGATTAGAGCTATCTTTTTTGAATATTTTCAAGTTTTTGATTTTGTGGGTGGTGATTTGTTGCGACCTGAAAATTAAAAAGAAATAAATTTATAATAAATAAAATTGCTATTTAAATAAGATAAAAATACAAATCATCAAAGTTATATTCATTCTAAATTGTTACAATACAAATAACTTTTATGAATAAGACAGATAAAATCGATAAGATAACACTTTAAACTTGGTTTGGTTGAAGGACAGATAAACATATTAAAACTATTAAGAGAGATTCTCGCGAATTTAATCTCCTCTATTTTTTTATCATTATAATTTTTTTTTCTATACTTCCGTTTCTGGAAGTTTAGGTATGATGAAGAGCTGCGAGTGTCGTTTGGCCGTAATTAGCCCTCAATTAACCGCGGCATTTTAATTCTCGGCCTCCGCTGGACTCAATTAATTAGGGCTGGGTAATTACGACCTCGCAATTACCGCTTAATACCGCGTTATGTAATGGAAACGCAAATTAACTGGGCAACCTCAGCTCCTGGGGGTGTACCGGGCTGTGTACTAAAGCAACAGGGGGGAGAAAACGAAGGGGAACACGCTTTTAAATTTAGTCGCCCCTTTTTTTCATAAAATAATTAATTAAAACCAGTTTAGAGTAATTTTTGAGGATTTTTAGGGAAGTTTGAATAATTTTAGAGAGTGTTATAATAATATGTTATTCTTATTGATTTCAATTTTTGGAAATTTGAATGATTTTATACAGTTTTTTAAAAGATTTAAACGATTTTGTTACAGTTCAGATATTTAGTGAGAGATGAACAGTTTTTGAACTATTTTTAAAAGTGTTTGAATGTTTACTAAAGATTCTCGACGATATTACAATATTTTTGGGAGATATAACGATTTTACACAATTTTTGGCAAGATTTTAGAGGATTCTGTAACAATTCCGACGATGTATACCAAGATATGAACGATTTTGCAATAATGTAGGCGATATTTTAATGATTAGATGGCTCTAGTAATTTAAACGATTTTTTAAATAAATCTAAACGGTTTTATGGCATTTTAACAATTGTTTCTGGTTCTATACGTTTTTTTAACAATACTTGTTTACATTGGATACTTTACTGAATACTTATATTGTACGCTGAGGTTCGAATTTGAACGACCTTTTTCTATCTCAGAAGATTTTTGCGAAATTTGGTCGTTTTTGAACAGTTTTTAACTAAATGTAAAAGATTTTTGACGATTTTGTTGCAACCGTAAGCATTTTTAGTGAGATATGAACGGCTTTAAGGTAATTTGAATGATTTTTGGCAATTTTCTAAAGTATTTGATTGATTGCTGAAGCTTCCAAACGATTTTAGATTTTTTACGGTGTCAGGCGACTTTATGGCAATTCATACGATTTTTAGCGAAATCTCAACGTTTTTGCAGCATTCCAACAATTGCTGTCGATTCTAGGCATTTTCTAACAATGCTTGTTTATATTGAATATGTACTTGGGTTCGAATTAGAACGATCTCTTTCTATTTCAGATGATTTTTGCGAAATTTAGTCGTCTTTGAACAATTTTTAACTAAATATAGACGATTTTGTTGCATCTCAGACGACTTTTTGGTAATTCGAATGATTTTTTGCGATTTTCTAAAGTATTTGAATGATTGCTGACGCTTCCAAACGATCTTTAGATGATTCTTGACGGTTTCAGACTAGTTTATGATAATTCATACGATTTTTTAGCGATATCTGACCGATTTTATGGTATTTTAATAATTGTTGCCACTTCTATAGATTTTATAGAGCATTTTTTACGAAATTTGAAAGATTTTAGACGTTTCTTTGGTTAGATTTAAAGAATATTAAGATAGATATCAAGATAGAAGGCATTTGAATGATTCCTGACCCTTCCAGACGATTTTAAATGATTTGTAACGGTTTCACACGACTTTATGGTAATTCATACGATTTTTTAGCGAAATCTGAACGATTTTATAGCATTTCAACAATTATTGTCGATTCTAGACGCTTTTTAACAATGTTTATTTATATTGAATATATACTGAGGTTCGAATTAGAACGACCTTTTTCTATTTCGGGCGATTTTTGCGAAATTTGGTCGTTTTTGAACAGTTTTTATCTAAATGTAAAAGATTTTAGACGATTTTGTTGCAACTCGAACGATTTTTAGTGAGATATGAACGACTTTATGGTAATTTGATTGACTTTTTGCGATTTCCTAAAGTATTTGAATGATTGCTGAAGCTTCCAAACGATTTTAGATGATTTTTGAGGGTGTCAGACAACTTTATGGTAATTCATACGACTTTTTAGCGAAATCTGACCGATTTTATGGTATTTTAAGAATTGTTCCAACTTCTATACGATTTCATAGAGAATTTTTTTCGAAATTTGAAAGATTTTAGACGTCTCTTGGTTAGATTTAAACAATATTAAGACAGATATTAAGATAGAAGACATTTGAATGATTTTTGATGATTCTATACTATTTTTTATTGATTTTAGACAACATTTTAATAAATCCTTAAACTAAATGAACTTTATTCACATCGTCAGGTGCAATAAAAGTACTAATCTAAAGTGTACTACTAAAAGGTTTTACCACGTATATTATTTTTTACGTTGGTTAGGAATATAAATTAAATTGTGTATTAATTATTTAAATAATTAAATTAAAATTCGGATGTGAAGTGTAATAAAATTATTAACATAATATTAAGTAGGTCAGTGTATATAAGTACTTCTATTCAGATATTTTGAGGTACTTTAGTTACTCAATCCTAATAATGCGATTATTTATAGAAGCACTTATCCAAACTTATCTATGCACTAAATATATAGAAGTAGGGTAAATTATTTCATCAGAAAATCAGAAAAACTTCGAGAAAAAAGAAAACTAAAAGGTTGTTTAGAGGATACTTAATTATCGTTCAACCTTGTCGACTGTAAAGCGCTATAATTAATAAAAACGCCACTCGGCCCTCCCGATGTAAACGGGCGCAAATCGGCGGTTCTGGTCTATTTCCACTGTCCGACAGTTTACAGCCGCCTCGTAATTTGTTTAAATTAATTATAGGAACCTTTAGCGCGGATCGCAAAATAAACGTTGTTCGCTCAAGTTCAAACATCGGAGCCGCCCCTCGCATCTTGCGGGATAATAAAGAGTTCCTTTCAACTTACCCAGCGTTAACAGGAGGTAAACGACGGTATTCAACCGAAAAAACGGCCGAAAAAGAAAAGGCACAACCGAAAATTTAAACAAAAGTCGAAAACAATTGCACAGCGAAAACAATAGACTATCGCTCACCGACTGCTAATAATCAAATAGGGATTTGTGGAAATTGGAGAATTATTTATCTAATCTATACGGTTGCTTAATACAGTCCAGGTTTGGTTGATTGTAGTTAAATTTAAATTCTTATGTCATTCTTGTCTCCACTTATTGTCTGATTAATAATCGATTTTACAGTTTTAAAAGTTATTTAAAACTAATAAATAACTATTAAATTATGATTAATTACACAGACCTACAAAATGTTATAAAAGGCAAAATTCATAGATCATATAATACTTTTCTAACAGATTTTGGCGCGCTGAATTCAAATATGGCTTCAGACCTGCTCCATCACCTCAGGATTTCAAGATATTCTAATCTATAGATGCAAAAACACGAGTTTTTAACATATTTGGAATTAAATAACTTAGCCAATAAATATTTATCTACAAAACTTCATGTGGCATCCGAATATACCACTTCCTATTTAAAATCCATTTTGAATGTTTTCAATGTCGTAATTTCTTCATGAAAAATCTTCGTTTTATATTCCCTCAATCGTAGTCGTCGGTATACTAAGCAATGATTTGGTCGTAGTCTCAAAAAAATCATTATGTTTTTAATTCAAATGAACGTTGTAGTGACCCAACCCAACTTCATTAATTATCGAATTAGCTTCCCTTTTCAAAGCTCAACTATAGTACGCCATCGTTCTTTCATCCCATCTACACTTCTTTTTTATGTCAAAACGTGCACAAATATAACAAATTCTATTATTATTATTTTTAACATAGTGGCTTCTTGAAGTCATTGTTGTCTGCAAATCATCTAAATTGTGCAGATTACGCAAGCTAGAATGACATTATAGGTCTACTGTGTAGACGACTACCGCTGCTCCTATGGGTTAATGACTGGACAAAAAATGATGTTATAGAAATTACATTCCTTCAAAAAGAAATGAAGATATTCGAAAAATTCAAAATTCGTTTAAAATAGGAACAGTGGTGCTTTCAGATGCCGCAAAAATCTGATGTGATGGAGCAAATCTAAGGCAAAATTTGAGTTCAGCACGCCTAGAACTACTCTCTGATCTATGGGTCTAAAAAATGTTAGCCAGTGTTATTTTATTAATTTTAATAACCTTTAAACGATTTACTTACTTTGCAACACTTCAAATATAAAAAAACTCTTTATTACTTTCAATTATAGTAATTTTCTTGAGTTATAAACAAGGTTATTAAACACTCTCTTTTTTGTTTAATTATCGATTTAAACGATTAGGCAAAAACGTTTAATTGCCCTCTAACGTGTCATCTAAATAACACCGTGACTGATGTTTATTATATCATAGGGAATGCGTCCGTCAATAAATAACGAATTTCCCCGTAAACTCAATTAAATTCTCCCATAAATTATTAATAAACGCGATGCCGGGCAATACGGGAAGCGAGTGAATTAACGAAACGTACGACCGTAATATCAATACGCCATCAGCTCGGGGATTTATTTGCGAGAACCTCGTTCTTCGGAATTAATATCGTTTTGGACCATATGGTCCAATCGCGACGATTCAATTTCCCGTCAAACTAAATGGAAATGACGTTATTAATCGTTCTCGATCCTCTCATTAAGCGTATTTATACCTAATCCAGAAATTAGATGTAAAAGAAAAACTATTCATGATAAATATCTTATGTAAACTTTGTTTACTGTTTTAGAATGGTAAACTGACGATTTTTAGCAATGAATAATTACATTTATGAAAAGGGACCATCGTATTATATGAAATATACAGAATTAAAAATCCTTCTTCGATATTTTTTATTTTTTTACTTTGTTTTGAAAATAATTAAGACTAATTTGATATTTATTTTAGAAAATAGAGTCTTTAGGCTTTAATTTATCGTTAAAATTGTTTCTTTATTCTTATAAATTAATTTGGTAAGATTTTTTAAATTGGTAAAAAAATGTGGGATTTGGTTAATATTTTTGGACGTCTATTTTGTTAAATTTATTTCTTTTTACGATAATTAGAATGACTGACTTTTGTAATCAACAACAAAATCTTTAACCTTTTATATAGGGTAAAAATTATTCCTTGATTCTTATAAATAAAGTCGTCACGATTTATTAAAGTTTGCCACAAATTTGTAGCACGATTGGGCTAGGTTTGATCATTCCTTTTACATTTTTGTGATAATTAAAATAATTTTGAACTCTATAATAAAAAATAGAATCAAATAATAGAATACAATGTTGAGAGAGGAGGAGTATGTACAGCTAGATTATAACAAGTTCTATAAAACCCAACACAAACAGAATCTCACTAAGAAATTTCAGAATAGGCTAAGACTCGTCTTAAATTAAGTAGCAGAAATTAAATAAGTGCCATTAACACCTACTATCCGAGTCATAAGTCAAGTCCGTAAAAGATGCTCGTACACCAATATCTGACTTTGCGTCGAGGTTACGTTCCAAAAAAACACGACGCAAATTGAAACGACGCAAGGTGAATTAAGATTTTCTACAGCAAACCATGTAAAGATCGAAGATAGGTTCCAGGGTTACGAAAATACTACTTTTTAAAAAGAAAATTAAACAAGGTAAACATACAAAAACAAAAAAAAGTTCAATTAAAACAAAATAAACAATTCAATTAATTTATGAAAATCAAAATTAAAATTAATCACTGTCTGATGAGTCTATAGTGACTGTTGTAAGTCGGCTTTCGTTTACAAAAATATTGTCCAATGTTTGCTGAGCAGTTTTTTTTTTTCAAGGTAAAATAAATTTCCTTGTAGCAATTGATATTCGTAGCTACTGCCTGGAACACTTTAAAACTCTTCTGCTATCAGGACCGTTTTTTAAAATCTCTATAGCTTCCTCAATCAAACACATCACTTTGGAAATTTGTTTGGAGGTTAAATTTTGTTCTTCGGAGATTTCTATTGAACGCTCACTGTCATCTTCTTCATTAACAAATTGCAATTCCAGTTGCAATAGTTCTTCATTAAAGAATTCTTGGTTGTGTGAGGTTAGCAATTCATTTATGTCAGTCTCCATTTCAAAAAAAAAAAAAAAACTAAAGACTGGAATCCAAAACGTCGCAACGTCGAAAATCTAATGACGCACAGTGAAAATCAGTACTAATTAAGCAGCGACGCAACTTCGAAAAAAACGCAAAACGAAACGACGCATAGTGAGGTACTGGTGTACTCTGAAAGTTTTCGTTGAAAGAAATCGCGGCAAACACTGTCATAATCGGTAGAAAAACGAAAAACTACCACGTTGTAGTAAACAGATGAGGCTACATCCTGCAAAAGATGCCAATTCTTTTTTCTTCAACGATTTCTGAGAAAAAAATTCCTAAAGTTCGCGTTTTCCGCGGACCAGTCAAAAAACCGCTTCTTTTTCATTTAACTCGCAATATTTCCTAAAGCGCGGGACCTGTGATCTTGAATTTTGGTTATGTCACGTAGAAATGGTCAACGATCATGACAGTCTTTACCCCGATTTTTTAGACGAAAACTTTCGGAGTACCTACGAGCATCCGAAATGTTACTGACTTGATTTATGGAACCGATAGTAAGTTACTGTTCTGGCATAGAGTTTCTGAATTCTAAAATGGACCACAACTGAAATTGAAGCCTTGAAAAGACAGATATGCGCCACAGCAACCAATTATATATAGCGTTTTCATCTCCCGCGAAATTTAGCGAGAGAAGGGTTATGAATGTTGCAGATCTCCACGACAAACAAGTTGTACAACTTAAAAAATATTTTACAGCAAATAACAGAAGTAAACGAAACACGAACGGAAGAGGATTGAATAACAGTCGCACCGACTGAAAACATGGTAGAAAGATGAGAAGGCAAAGCATAACATGTAAAATAACCAACAATACTGAAAGGCACGGATATAGAGACTCGAAAACCGGGGGATTGATAGCAGTATCTCAGGGTCATTTAAACTTAATTGGTATAGAAATAAATTCCGGTTATGTAAAAATATTTACCACTCTCGATAGAAATCAAACAGATATGAAAACAAGATAAAGTTAATATCGTTCCAATAGTGATTGCCAATATGAAAGGGATACTCTACAAACTAAAAAACATCTTATTGTTAGACGAACTAACGCTTCCTATCACTTAACCCATTCGAGACCGATTGCACACCGTGTGTGCAATTGATTTCTGAGGCTAGAAGACGACCTGCACACCGTGTGTGCAATAACAGTAAAAGAATAACATAAAGAAAAAAAACTTCATTCCTGAGGACGTTTTCGAGAAAAATCGTCGTCTCGAATGGATTAAAGTTACAAAACAAAATCTGCCATAATTATTCTTGAGCATTGTATAATTTAAAAAAAGAAAGAAAAAAAACAAATGGAATCCATGTTAAACTATACCAAAGCTGTACATTATTGTGTAAATTTAATAGCACATAATTTCATTCTAAAATTATTAATCTTTCATTGTTTCAAATAACCTGGCAAACTTCCATAAGATTCATAAATATGGTACGTAAAGGATCGGTGAAAGAGAAAGGATCTTTATTTTGTTGGGTTGATTGTGTAAATGCCATGCTTTAATCTTGTTTGCAAAGCATTGTTAGCAGTATTGTTACGAATTCCGTAAATGTCCCTAAGGCAACTATTCTGTACCTTCTGATTACAATTTGATGTAAAGGAGTCAATTACTTACCGGATGATACACCTGTGCCATACAGTTACAATGAGGTAGAAGCAAATACTCAGGCACCAACTTTTTTAATTGAGTAGCAAGAAAATAAATATGTGGATAGAGTTTACGTAAATAGAGTTTTTTTATAAAGGATGGCAAAATGGTTTTCCAATTTTTAAATTGTTACAGTGGTTAAAGAAAAGAAAGAATCAAAATCAAAATTCTGCAGTTTTTGCTAATCATATTATAAATTTTACAACAGTTATGTTTTCAAAATAACTTCTTCTAAATGGTCACCACGCTTATTCAAACATAATTCAATATTTTCGGTAACTCGTAACTTTGGTAACAGCTTTTTTATCGCTTTATTTTTTAAGTAATGCTATCTTTTAGCACTTGTAGCGTTTGTGGTCTATTTACATAAACAAAATCCTTTTTATATTCCCATAAGAAATCCAAAAAATTCGTATACAAAAATCAACATAGTTTTATGTTAAAGCGTAACACCGATCGCAGTCTATTGAAGAGCATCGATAATTGTTATGATTGACCGCTACAGTCACCGGATTTAACTAGGTTTGATTTTTTTCTTAAGAGTTTATTTGAAAGTTAGGGTTTTCGCAGGTATGCCTTAAACGATACAAGCGTTTAAAAATAACATCCCTCAAGAAATCATAGAAATAAACAACAAAATAAAGAACAGGAGATGTTGTTACGCATTACCGAAAATTTTCTAACGTGTCTTGAATTATGTTTGAACAACCGTGGTGGTAATTTAAGAGATATTATTTTCAAAACTTAACTATTTTTCCAAAACTACGTAATGTACTCTCTGTATAACCATTAATCTGGGTTCTGTATGTAAAGGAGTTATCAAATGTTAATCATAAACAATTTGTTTCAAAACACACATTCAATCACACATGCTGACTTGTCTGGATTATTTTTTAACGTACAATGGGTTGCAATTTTATATTTGTATTTTTATCTTTCTCGTAAAATGATAAGAAACATTGAATACAATCTGCTTACAAGTTCAGTTTACAGTATTGTAGATGCTTGATGAATTATTAGTAAGTCTAGAAGCAAAATAAAAGGTTCGATCAATCAATACTTTATTCTAGTAATTTTACTAAAAGTCAAACGAAGATTTAAAAACTTTTAAACATTTAAATTAAAGACTTTTGTTAATTTTAGTTCATCCACCCTTTCAACTACCTACATACATATGACATTCATTGCACACGACACCGAGCACGGAAAGAGGCCATCATAATAAAAACTGAAGCAAAACTGCCGTCGTAATTACGAACCAGGACCGTAACGGGACGGAAATTATACTTTTCGTTTTTGGTTCTTATTCGAAATGGACTTATTGCCGGGGCAACATTCGGTGCGAAAGTCGGGATGGCTTTTGAACGTTTTAATTAATGCATTCTGCACGGTACGAAGGTGGTGCGAGGGGTGTCGGTCCCTTTTCAACTTAAATGTTCCGGTGGCATTGTTCCCGGACGCTTAATCCGCCTCTTTAGCCTACAATCCTATTTGCTTCGGAGAATTTTAAGCGACCGGGCGCAACGCTATTCCGCTCACGTGTTGCCTGTTAATTAGCGTTTCTTACGTTAATCGGATTAGGAAATGTTATTGAGGAAAAGAGGGGTTGTTATCTTTTAGAAATTAGGACGATAATTCTTATAGTTACATAATAAAAGCTTTTAGGAAGTTTAAATTTAGATATTGGCAGATGAATTAGACAAGTCTTCCCACCCAAGAGATTTATCACGAAATAGCTTTTTTAACGAACGTCTGGGAATTTATTAATATATACAGACAAAACACAACAGTTGTGTAAATTATAAAAAAATACAATACATTTTTATTTGAAATGCACTAAATTCCATTGTTTAATTTTTCGTTGCCAGAAAATATATAAATTGTCGTTATCTATAATTGTAATGCCAGAGCCAGAAGTAAACCTTTATGATGTTTAAATTTAAATGTAAAGTATTTAAAATGTTTAAAACTGTACTTACGTAAATAACATTAGCTTTCTTAAAATAAATCTTTTTACAAATTCGTCTTACTAAAAAACAACTCATTCAAAGAGTACAGAACTAAAACTCAATATGATATTTTAAAATTTTGATTGTATTTAGAATAAAATTGAGATTTATTATAGAAAATAGTCGTCGAGCATTAATATAACCTAAAGTTATTGTTTAATTGCTATAAATAAACTCTGTATGGTTTTTTAAAATTGATCAAATAAGGAAAAAAACTGAAATATTTCCTCCAAGTTTAAGATTTATTTATTAATTTTTTGATAATAATTAAAAGAAAATTGACTTTTCTAATCCAAAATAAAATCTCTTCTTCTTCTTCTTTGGCCCCTCGGGTAAGGGATAGGCAATGGGATTTGAGCGTTAAGCTCTTCTGACTCCCAGACACTTGAGTAAAAGAATATATAACACGTGTTTTATAGAAAACTAGAATTAAATCACAAAAATACTGTCACATAAATGTGCACGATGAAATAGATAAACGAAATAAACTTGAATAAATCACTGATTACATGAATTATAGTAGATAATTAAAGAAATTTCAAAAATTTAAGGACGAACACAAACACTTCATCCGTTCCCGACCAAAGCCGGAAACGCAAAATAAAATCTCTTAAGTTCACTTTAATATAATAATCTTCCATTAATTTCTATTTTTCAAAGTGAACCAAAAGCTTATGAGGTTATGTTAGGTTCGATTCAAAGTCTTTGATTTTATTTTTTATATTTTTTTGGTTTAATTTTAAGGATTTAATTTCACGCAAAAATCATTTTTTATTTACCACAAAAAATCGTTACGATTTTTTAAAATTAGAACTTGAATGAGTATTAATGAGTCTCTTTTAATCCTGTGTCCTCCATTTATTTAAAGACATAAATTCAAAACTGAGCAGCTTAGTTATAATCTCAATCGTTTTTAATATCTTAGATGAAAATCTACACAAATTTCGTACCTATCCTTTAAAGGTTGATATCTCCCCTAAGCAAAGTGAAAATGCTTTGAAGTTGGGAGCTGCTGTGTATACAAACCAGAGTTATTTACTAAAGATAGGCACAAATGAGGACTTTGCTTAATCTCTAGGGACACCTGAAACGAAGGATGATGGTTTGGGAAAGTGCTTTTGCTGTGGTTAATACCAAAAAGACCCTAAACTATTGAGGAAGTTTAAAGCTTTTCGACTTACCGTCCTTTAGGTCATCGTCTTCCATCTGTAACAAAAAGAAAAGAAAAAAGGGTTTATCAAGATTTTATTAAAAGATTCACAATTATGATAAACTTGATGAACACTTATAACTACTTTCGTCATAACTAAAATTCTTATCCCATTAAGATAACCGTCGCGTCGTTAATCTCTTTCTCTCGCGAAAGCTCGGTCCTAAAACTCCAGAAGTGACCCAGCAAATCATCCTTTACAGTTCGTGAGTCCTTTGGCTCTCTTCCCGGTGCCCTTCGGGGCCGATATTTTACCCTAATTGCCTATTCTACCCTTACATAAACAAGATACACCGTAAGCTATGAAATATCACTCCCCCAAAGCTCCCTCGGGCTGTCCGCGTGTGCTTTCAGCTTGGAATCGAAATGAATTTTGGCGGTTGCGACGGATAAAAAGAGAAAAACGAACTTGGGGGAATAAAAACAAAACTGAGGGGGGTAATTTGATGCAGACGGTTTCTGCGGGTCAGAGTTTATTGAGAGCTTTTTAGGGCCGAGGACTAAAGACGGGGTTTGAACGGGAAGCGAACTAAAAAAGGGGGAATGTCGACCGGGCAATTTTTAAAATAATCTGCTTGGCTACCTTTTTTAATCTCGACGCCGAAGCGGTCGAGACCTGGCTTCTTTTCGTCGTTTTTCCAACGAACGACCCGTTTTGCTGCAAATTGGAATTCCCCCGTTACGATGTCGGAAAGTTACGGTCACAAATTCAACGACATTTCCAAAATTATTACGGCTGCGATTTTAATTAATTTAATGGAAAAGTTCAACCGGAAACTATAACAACATATATCTACATATTAAATTTACTCGAAATTCTAAATTATTCAAATGTAACTGTATTTACAATATTATGCTGTGTGCTGTTTGTCCAATCAAGGTGGATTGAATGCGAGAATACACAACAAACAACAAGAGAACCGTCTTAAATTCAAACAAAGGGGTGGGAAGAACAATGAGGGTATTTCCAAGATTTTAGGGGGTGGATGTAAAATGTTTCAGACGTTTCATCCTTTTTTATGGAGCTTTTCATTTAAAGTGATGGGTACTTTAAGAAGATAGGCTTGAATACCTCCGTTTAATCTTTCTGTTCCAGCGGAAAAGTTAAATTAAGAAAAATTTTTATAGTTAGGTAATAATTAAAAAATGGATTTTATAAGGAAAGAATAATGAAGGAACTTCAGAGAGTTTAAAAGTAGACATAGAAATAAATTGCCCTGAACATCTTATAATTTAAGCTTCAAATCATTCGTCTAGTTTTTCGGTTTTAGCTAGCAAATTAAGTTTAAAAAGACTTTCACAGAATAATAGTCAGATAATGGACAGAACTCTATTACATGAAAAGAAAGAGGATTTATAAGAGATCCTCATCTCGAATGCTTTAACGTTTTAATAGCCGATAATTTGGTCTACAAGTTTGAATGCCTTAAATCTTCCTAATTCACTCACTAATGGAAGACAGAGGATTATATAAACGAATTTTAAAGATTCCAAGAAATTTTTCCAACTTCCCAAAATTGTTTTTTAAATTTTTACTAATATTTAGAATAAATTTAACTTCTATAATAGAATCTATAATATAAATAGAATCTTTAATCTGTAATTTAAGTTACAATCTTTTTCTTAATTTCTACAATTAAACACTCCAAGATTTCTATTATTCGTAAAAAGTTCTAAAATTAAGATTTTCAAAGTTAAACAATACGTTAACTCTCTTAATGATAAAAAAAGACAAAAAGCATTTTATAATTAAGCTCGAATATCATCTATTGATTAAATATCTTTCGTTCCCAAAGGATAGAGAACTAAGCAAGATTGATGAGCTTTTGTTCTACTAACCAAACCCATTATGGATCGGATACTTAATCTCCAATAGACAATTTTTATCACCTTATCGGGCAAACCTGACTTTATAGCGGCCTACAATCCCTAAATTACTGCACAGCGATCGATCGGTCGGGCAACAGGGAGAGAAGCTGTTGCCAGTCAAATTAAATCGCCATCTTAATTCGGGCACGACCGTAACGTCTGGGAGAGCTTCGGTAAAGCTCGCCGGCGACCCCAGCCCATCAAGGCTCTAAACATCAAGCACCAATTAGTTGGAGATTTAGTGGTGGACATCAATCGCAAAGTCGAGGGCTCGGAACGGTCCCCAAACGAGGCCCCAACATCCCCAACGACGACGCAGACAATGAATGATGGGCTGGACGTGAGGAAAAATAAAGCTACCGTCCGAAGACACGGCCGCGAGCTTTCTCCGGTTACGGTAACTCTTGATGAATTGCCCCGTCTCGAGTTATGGCCGCTATGATAGGGTGAGGTAGTCAACAATGGAGCCAAATTGCTACAGAGGATGATGATAAGTGAGTGGTCGTGAAAGCACCGATATAAAGAGAAGGCAATTTTCTTTCTTTAGTACGTGCTGCAACGTAAACTTTACGCCCTTTGTATTGGTACGTTACGAAAATTGGAACGTTTTCTTTTAAACAAGACATCCATGAGTCAGTAAAATGAATCCTTTAAGTACGATTTATGTGTGTTTGAATCTGAATTTGTTTAGGTGAAAAAAAAGGAGATGGAAAAAACTAAAAATAAGTTGCCCTCAAACGTGAGCTTGAAACGAAAAAAAAAATTAATAATATTTTCAGTAGTAGTAACACACGGTCTTGTCCGCTTCAATTTTCTCTTATATTACCTCCATTCTTTTGCTCCATATAAAAAAAACTACAGCGTACCATCATTACAGCCACTGTTGGTTGAAAGCATGTTCGGGTTTACGAGCTCAGCATTTTATGTGACACAGCGGCGAATTGTGGAACTTTACGCCTTTGTGAAAACGGGATAGTCGTTCGGGCGTAAGATTAAATTTCCTGTTTTATTAACGAATCCGTCCACCAACATGTCGCTGACATAATCACAAACGTTTTAATTTCTTAATCATGTTGAATAACTTATTTACTTGTTGTTCAAACTAAACTAAACTTGTTTGAGCCATCAGTAACCAAAAAATGTTGGGACAAGTTCGAAGTTGGATAATATTAAAAATAATTTATAAATCTAAACCGAATTTATATCGATTAAGTCAGGCTTTTGGAGGAACCTTATCATGTCAGGTTTAATTGCTGTATTAGTTTTGAAGTTTTAACACATTAAGGCCCGTTACTACCAATGTAATGGTATCCAAGGGATAGGCTATCTATGAGATATAATTTAACCGATAGAGTGTGTGGTTTTGTTGCGTTAACTACATTATAAATGCAGTGGTAGAAACCAATCTTAATTATATCGGCGGGATTAAATTATCCATGACTTTATCTATGACTGGTAGTAATGAACCTAAATGACAGTTAACTGAAAAATTCAAAATGAGATTTTACACTAACAAGGAGAGTGCAAGGTCTTGGGGTCATAGATTTAGCTCAAATTTTGTAGGATGGTAGATTTAGTTTCCCTGTTAAAGAAAATATATGGTTGTAGGGGCCACTACTCAATAGCTCTTTAGATATTTGCAAGTGAAGATGCAATTCACTAGTTAAATTCAGGTCTGTAGCAAACGATTAAACATAATGGGTGTAACGTAGCAGCAATAGATCGGTGTCTCTCGTCATTAGGCGCCGGGTTCGAGTTCTGAGAGTGTCCATTTTTACGTATAAAGATACCATGGGTGGATATAAAATTTTGCGACATCGAAGCATTTTTTGAGTGTGCGCCGCACTTTGGATTCGTCAGTTAATTGTCATTCGATCTATCAAGACTTCAAAATTAATACAGGAATATGACTTGGCATTATAACCTTTCTTCAAAAAGGCTGACTTAATCGGTATAAATTCGGTTAATTTTGGCATTATCCGGACTTGTCTTAACAAATTAATTGCATCTTTAATTGCAAATATTTAAAAAATTATTGAATGGTGGCCCCTATAACCATATATTTTCATCAACAGGGAAATTAAATCTACCATTCTACGAAATTTGAACTAAATCCACGACCCCAAGACCTTGCACTCTCCTTGTAAAAAAGTTTTCAGAGTGGAATTCTCTAGACACTGATTTCAATCTTTTTTGATAGATTCTTATAGCAGAAATTTTTCTTTTTGAACTTTATTTGAGAAGCATTGAAATTTCTGTGAGGTTTCTGATGTAGAGGTTGTAAATAATGGTATTTGACCCGAAAGGTTGGTCAACGCTTTTTTTGAAATTTTATGCGTTGTGCTTCCTATTCGTTATGATATTTTACTATAAAATGCACAAACACGCTACAGATGAGCAACAATTATCCAAATTAAATGGCGACCAGCCAAATCAAACACAAAATTATGTTTTAAAATATGATGTTTATATTTCATAATTTCAAACATTCGATCTTTCATGAATGTCGTATCGATTTGTTTAAAAGAATATTGAAGCAGGATGTCATGCAAAGACTTATTTGATGAATATCTTCGGATGCACCAAAGAACCACCACATTCCTTAAAAGACTAGAATGAAAAAAAAAACGACGAGCTTGCACTCGATATCACTCAAAATTTTATTCGGACGACTCCTGAAGCATAACACAAATACTAATTTATGAAACAAATTAATCGTAAAAACCTTTTATTATTATTATTCAAAATTGTACCTCAGAAATGGTTCTTAATTTGTTCTAGATAAAATAAATATCTTCATTATTAACCCTTTCAACGCTAAGAACCCGTATATGCGTCATTGCACAACCATTCGATTTTGACTATGAACCCATATATGCGTCGTCGTACAGTTATATTTATATGGAGTGAGTAGTTTACAACGAACGCTTAACCTCGGGCAACTGAGCGCTGAAAGGGTTAAAGTAGTTTAAATGATTATATTTTTCAAAGCGTTGATTAATCGAAATTATGACAGTCAATCGGGTAGAATGGCAACTGTTCGATAATCTATTGAAAAAAGCTTTTTTGACCAGCTTTGTTCTGTTAGTACTTCTATTTGGATTGATATTGGTACAATTGATATTGTTGTAACACATCAAAACACCATTTTTGAAAATTCACATAGATTTTATTTTCAGAAATTAAAAAAAAGGCTTTTTCCAAAATTGTAGATTAATATATCTCCTTTAATGTAACCTTAAGATAATTTATAGATAGTTATTTTGTAAACATTTTGAGAAAAAAATCAAATCTTCAAATCTAAATTTTTGAAAATTCGCCGAGACTTTATTTTTAAAAATTAGGGAAATATTTTTTACAAAATTGCAAATTAATTCACTTTCTTTAATATAACTTATAGTAAATTATAAATCAATTTAATACCGAGCGCTCATAAACAGGGCCGGATCCAATAAGTGCGGGGCCCGATTAAATTTTTTTTGCGGTGCCGCACAAAATTTAAGTAAGAATGTTCATTTTGCTGTTTACATATTGAAACAATACAAACTTTAAATATTTGCTTGAAACAAAATTTTCTAAAAAAAAAAAAGGTTATGATACACAAGTCGAGATTTTTTATATTATAAAATGTTCACTTTATGGAGTATTATGAAACCGAACCCTATATACCGGGTGTCCCAACGGTCCGAAAAAGCTCCATAACTTCTTTATTATTGGAGATGTTGACCATTTTCTTTTTTTGGGTTATAGCTGTATTGGTACTACACATTTTTAAAATGTTGCCACTTATATACAGGTGTCCCAAAATTACAAAACATACCAAAGTTGCTATTTTTTAAATGGAATGTACCCGATTTTATTTTACCTTTGAATTCTATGGTAAAATACAATTCACTTTTATAGAGGTCATTTTTACCTAAACTGTCAGGAAATTTGATTTATAACAGTTTATTTGCCAGAATTTCGAAATGCAGTGGTCTGTTCTAAAATTCTTTTCTGTCAAATTTTTGGCTTAACCTTAAAGTAGGTGAGGTTGTTTAATTGCTAAATGTTTGCTGCATCTTTTAAATGTTTACTCAATAACCTGCTTAGTCGCACTTGTCTAGTGAGTTTTTTTAAAGATGATGAGTCAAATTATTGTAACGATTTATTATTGTAGTGATCAAAAACTATTTTGACAAACTTTTCATTCATAATAAGGTAAAATAAGCATGTCAGAATAACTTTTCACCAATATAATAACAAATAGGGGTTACCATTTAAAAACGAATGAGTTTTCGATATTTTAAATTTATCAATCTTAAAAAATCGCAGGAGACAAATACGACTAAACAGATCGTTGAGTAAACTTTTTAAAAATCCAACAAACATTCAATAATCAAACCGAGTCAGTTAATTTGACAACAAGGCAAAGATATTGAAAATAAGAATTTTTTTACAGACTACTGCATTTGGAAATTCTGACAAAAAAAGTGTTATAAATCAAATTAGCGGCAGTTTAGAGAAAAACGATCTGTATAAAAGTGAATCGTATTGCAGCATAGAATCCAAAAATAAAATAAAATCGGGTACATTCCATTTAAAAAATCGTAACTTTGGTATGTTTTGTAATTTTGGGAGACCTGTATATAAGTGGCAGTATTTTAAAAATGTGTAGTACCATTACAGCTACAACTTAAAAAAAGGAAAAGGCCGATATCTTCAATAATAAATAAGTTATGGAGCTTTTTCGGACCGTTGGGACACCCGGTATGTATTTACTTTTGTAACATGTTAATTTTTTCATGTACCGGGTGGCCAACTAAGAATGATCACCGACCATATCTCAATGACGGATCATCCTATTTTAATGAAACAAAAAATTTTATAAGGAAAGTGGCCATAAAAAATCGCTGGAAAATATTTTCAAGTTTCTTAAATGGCCGCTAGAGGGCGTAACCTAAATGACTGAAGAGAAAATCACGATTTTTTTCATTTTCTTCAAAATTAAGGGGTATTGAAAATAAATTAATTTGAAAGATAAATGAATTTCGACTAAAATGTATGAAACACTTTTTGTCGTATCTTCAAAAATAAAGTGGTGGGGATGGGTTGAAAATCTTCATTTTCGATGACCGATTACTCCGGTCATACTGAACAGAATTTAACAAACTTAATCTCGTTGGAAAGGGTTTTTCGTGGTGTACTAACGACTCCTTACGCTGTTTGAATATGAATATTCGTTTCGCCGCCAGAGGGCGATATATAGAATTTTGACCAATATTATAGCTTTTCTCAAAAAATTTAAATGGAACGGTATGTTCATTTTTACACGATAAAATAAAGAATTAAAATCTTAACATGACGCTGAAAACCCGAGCTCGCTATCTTGCTTCTAACGGTAGATACTCAAAAAATCGTGATTTTCTCTTCAGTCATTTAGGTTACACCCCCTAGCGGCCATTTAAGAAACTTGAAAATATTTTCCAGCGATTTTTTATAGCCACTTTCCTTATAAAATTTTTTGTTTCATTAAAATAGGATGATCCGTCATTGAGATATGGCCGGTGATCATTCTTAGTTGGCCACCCGGTACAAATTTTAAAATGCGGGTCCCTTTCAAGAGCGGGGACCGATTGGGTGCAATCACTTCCATCACCTCATATCCGGCCCTGCTCATAAATGATTGTAAGGTGTTTGAATTTGACGCGCTCGTAATTTAGTGATTTTGTATCTTGCATATGCATCAGCGTAGGCGGTTTTATTAATGACCTATTCTTTTGAATATTGAGGGTATATGCACACCGTCATAATTACTGAAGATCGGATATCAATTGCAATGGTATATGTCAATAAAATACCTCTCTCTTACGGTTCTATTGAAAGCTCTTAACATCTCTCAATATTTTCCATGCACGCCTATGAGATATGACTAACATTATCGTGTGTATACCAAATTCAAACACCTTACATAATTGAGCTTAATTAAAAGAATTGCTTAATACATATTTTTAGAATTCAAGGCAAGCTTTCTTAGAAAATTATAAATTAGAATGTCTATTTTAATATAAAATATTTATAGGTTATATTATAAAAATTTTGTTTGCTCGTAAAAAATATTTTCAAAACAAACAGCTTTAATACGGATTTTTTTTAAAGATATTCATATTCAGTTTTCGAATAAAATCACTCTAAAAATTGAAATTTTAAACTAATGGTATTTGATATCACCATCACATGTCGCATTTAAAAACTGTTTCCTTGTAAATCTAGAAATAACTTTTATTACTTTTTATGGTTTTAGTAGTTACTGATTTATGGCAACGATAAAACTCGAGAAGGACCAAAATTATTACTCACTATTTCCAAGATAAACAAAATAATAACCTTGTTTGAGAAATATTGGAATTTTTGTGGCATTTAATATAGAAAAGATGTATAAATAAAGTCTTCTTGTATAATTATTAGAAACAAATAACTTTTAAAGCAAACATTTTTTGAAATTATTCTTGGATTTTGAACAACCAAGAAATCCGACAACAGTTAGAAATTTCATATTGTCAGATATGTCTGATGTCATCACTAGATATAACTTCTAAAAGCAGTTTTCTTGTAAAACTCTGTGTAACTTTTATTACTTTTTATGGTTTTAGTAGTTACTGTTTTATGAGGACGATAAAATCCGAAAAGGACAAAAATTATAACTTTACTGTGTAGGAATAATATATTCGAATATCAAAATGAAAACGAGTAAGAAGATTTATGGCAAACGAGATGGCAATGGAAACGCATGATTTATGATCTTGGAAAGGGTCCCCCTTTACCGTCAAGAAATATGTTCGACGAGATAGCTTTGCATTCATTTATCCCCGGGCTAAACGTTTTTGACAAGGTTTCTTAAAAGCGGATTTCGAAAAATTTTAACTACCTATTACAAAACGCCGCAACTATAAATACGGATTATTCGCTTAAACGTACCGCTTAAATTTAGCTTTACTACAACATACATAACGCCCGCACCGTTTAACCTCGTGGTTTGCGTAAATTTACTCTGATTGATTTAAAACTACGCCTTCGTGCTTTCGATTATGAATGACGTTTGTTACTTTTTATAGCTCAAGTAAAGTTCATTCAGAAAATAAAATGTAAGAATTTTCCTTTTTCTTTTTGACTGAAACTTCCATATTTCCTGAAATATCATTTTGACAGCTAATAATTTACGATGTGCCTCAAGAACCTATTCATCCGGTCCGATTCATCAGATTGAAAATAAAATCTTGGTGGATTTCAAGGATCTTTCTGTCACTAACAAATGAACAACGTGGAGACAAGAATACAAGCGCCCTCTACGGCGTTGGTTCTCGTACTCGCCGTCAGGTGGCAGTTACAAATGGCGTGGCCTTCTTCTTCCGCTGACTTCGAACGAAACCGACCGACAAACGCTTATTGTACCGCGAATTTATCGCCGGCGTTCAACAATTTATCTTCGGGACTTCCCCCCATTTTTGGGAAAACCGGACCATCTACTACATACTTCGGTTCCCGAATGGATCTGACGTGGCTGATGATAGGTAATGCAATGAACATGACAAAGAGGAGACTTGTAATTGAATTTGAACAAAGGGTAACTCTCTAAAAGAGCTTTTAGGTACTTTAAAGAGAGAGTAGGTAGCTTTGTGTCTTTTACGTGCTCGGTTTAATGATATAAAGCGGCTTAATCATCATTAAAACTTCAAATGACTACTATCTATTGTACTTTGAGACCGGTTCGTTTTATTTAAACTAATTTTCCTCTCTAAAGTCGAGCATTGTAGAACGAACTATTTCAATTGTAACTTGTCTTCGTGAACGTCGGCACGTAATAATGGAAATCAAACGATCTACTACGAGAACAGAACTTGGGGATTCCCTATTGCATTCGCAGGTAGTCTGTTGTGAATTAACGCTTCGACGCAATCTACGTGCAAATTAGAGTCGTGCTCGATCAACAGCGAATGCCAAGTGAAGCGAATCGACCGGATTCCGGCTCGCGTGTTTCCAAAAATACTGACGCAAGGAGAATCTGCGTAATGAAGAGGAAAGCATTCAAAAGTCACCTCGCGAACAAAGTTCGGCGCGAATATCAAGGATAACTTCGCGAGATCGTGTTTGTCAGACGGCAACCGTTCGGAATTCAATATGAGAAATAACTGGCAAACATTCCGTGTTTATTTAGCCGGAGGGCGCTTCAGAGTCGTCCAATTCCGAACAAGATGAGCCAACATAAACTGTCAGCTTACGAGCTTTTTCCACTTTAAATGGTTATATTATTTTTCATCTTGGAAATGTTTCGTTTTTATTGTCAAATTTGCAACAATAGTTATGTTGGTTTATTTAGAATGTAAAGGGTTGTTTGTAGACAAAGAGAGAAATTATTTCATAAATAAGAAGTAAACACAAAATCATTTTGAAAAGATCCGTATTATTTATTTATTTTTTTTAAGTTGCTGTTATCCCAACTCTGAAAATTAAATCATTTCATATCTGAATTTATGTCATCTACACAGATGTAACCAAAAGATTTAAAGTTCTTTTTTCTTCGTTGTAAATAACAAAACCAAACAATCACTTTCACTTCCTATTAGAACAAATTTTTTCTTCAAACGTTATTGAAACTTCTAAAGTTAGATTTGATCAAACATTTTTAGGTTTTTTTTGTAATAGTTGTAAGATATCTGTGTTTTCAACCTTTTGACTGTTGAATAATCTGAATAGAAACGCTTCGCGTTAAAGGCCTCTGGTTGGCAATAGCTATTCCTGGAAACTGAATACTTTTTGATGCAATTTGAATCTGTTCGGCGGAGTATTAAATTATAATATAGTACGGAATCCAATTACTGTTACTTTATCCACATAGACTATGGACGCACATGTGCGTCGATTCGATTTATCGACGGATTGTGTTGGCTGCATATTTACGCCCGCAGCAGCCAAAGGGTTATTCATAAAGTGGACATTTTAGTTTATCTTGGGTTACAAACTCTTTTCTTCATTTCCATAAATTTAGATACAGTGAAGTTCCGCTAATCCGGATCAATGAAAACCGAGGCAATCCGAATTAGTGAAACATCCGGATTATTGGAACTTTTTTAAAAGTCACAAAAGTACGTTAAATACATCTAGGGATTTATTAAATCAAAACACATACTACTAACATATTGAAAATCGTCGATGTACCAACTCCATACTTAGTAGCCAACATCTTTCCACTAACACCACTTTTTAATTTTTGCAATATATCGTGTTTTTCCGCTAGAGTTAATGTTTTGTGTGTTCTCTTTGGCGCCATGATGCTTTTTAACGAACTGCTTTTTACACGAACAGCGTGTCGTACATACATGCAAACTGCGCAACCTACGATCCGGATTATGGAATCACAAGTAATTCGGAAATCCGGATTATGGAATACATAATGTAAATAACTAATATTTCAATTTCATCCGGATTACTGGAGAATCCGGATTATTGGAGTTCGGATTAGCGAAGCTTTACTGTACTTAAAGAATTTGAAGTAATTTTTTCCATCAATGTAGAAAACCTGGCCAAACAAACAATTTTCACTTGAATAAAACATTTACTTATTTTCTTCAAACTTTGCTAAAACTAACAGTAAGAAATAGTATAATACTCTTTTGGCAGTAAGTTTTAGTATAATTTTATAAACACCAAACATGATAAAGAATTTGCAGATGATGTAATCTACATTTTATGAATTTGAAGTTGATGTTAAAATATCCAAAAGAATTTGATGTTATTTTTATCCCCCATTCAAGAAAACAAGGCCAAACAAATAACTTTCACTTCTAATAAAACTTTTTTTCTTCAAACTTTCCTAATTCTAAGAAATTTCCATTCATATTAAAAATAATTTTTTCCTTCGGTGATATTTTATGTTAATAACAAGGAAAATCCTTTTTTCTGGTTCTTCTTTTAAATTTAATGTGTTCAAATGACTTCTTAACGGTTGAAAAAGAGGATAAACGTAAATATTTACAGAAAAAGTATAATTCAATAGGTTCCCGAATTGCTAAGTTAACTAACAATAAAACCGTACTTACGCAGGCAAACAAAACGTTGTTTATTTAAAGTGTTATACACTGAGATATATAAAAATAACATTTTACTAGAATTTTAAAACAATAACAATTTGTATTCTTTCGCATTGCCGTTTCTTTTTTAACTTTAATAATAAACCATGTAAGTAGGTGTTAATGTGTAAAAGATTATCCAATAGCGTAAGTAAACACTTTGGAATGTTTTCAAGTTGGAAAAAAATTGCGTACTTTATAGTAGCGAGTGATAAGATAAAACAATACTCGAAATTTTTACATACCCACTTAACAATGTTGTTATTGTCTACTAAAAATGTTTTATTTATACAGATAAAATAATCATTTATAATCCCTTATCTGGTGGTTTTGGATTATGTATTTTTTGAAGTGTCAGTTAGGTTTCTCAGACAATTTCTCAAGAAAGTTCGCTAAGAAATTATCGAGCTTCGGAAGCCACCGGAAGTGAGGAAGGGCCGATTACGGAATCAATATCTCGGGTTCTTTCATGCCTGAAATGCAGGCGACGAAAGCGGCGTCTATTAAATTTCCCCCGGCCTCCTTTTTCCCCTTTCAGAGACCTCGGTCTTCTTTTAGTAGAGCTTTTCCAAGGAACCTGTCCGTAAGTAGGTGCAAAATCATCTAATGGATCGCGTCTGTCGGCACGGATACAGGCCCCCCTTTTGCCTGAATATTCCATGAGACCCTTTTACCTTAAATTCAAAATATGGTTAACAACGAAAGGCATTTTATGGAGATATTTTTTTCCTTAATAGATTAAAAAAACTTGAAAACTTTTATGATACCTATTTCAACATAAAATAAAATTACTTTGATGGCGTGACTAATATGTAATTTATCATATTAATAAATTGTAATGAATCAATGGGAACGGGACGTGACACAAACGTAATTAAAATCACAAAGGGTGGGAAAAATCAATCCCGTAGCGAGAATCTTTTGCACGCGGCCGAAGCTTTGTTATAAATCACGTTACCTTTAATGAAAGGTCACCGTGAATGCTTTGATCCATAAAATTAAAATTCGGACGTATAATCCGAATGAGCATTTGAAAAAAATGCACCCGGATTCGTGTAGCGGTAATTACGAATCCGCAAATTCGTGTCAATATCCCTAAAGCACACCTGCTAGTTATGGCAATCCATTAAAAAAAATTTTACGCCCGTTCCCGGTCGTAAATCTGCGGTGATTAGCAGCTTGAACGTAAATATTTGGACGGGAAATCGATAAATTGCTTAGGGAATATTCCAATGATACATTACTGCATATTAAAATGTAGCCGCAGAACGTATTTTTAGTGTATACGTTTTTTTCCATACTTTCTAGGTCAGTTATAAAATAAATATTTCCATAACTTTTAGACGAGTCGATGAAAAAATATTTTTAAATTAAATTTTTTTTCTAGTGGTCTATATTCTAAATTAACCCATCTAAAAATATACAAATTAGTTCAACCGGTCGTTTCTAAACCGATACAATTTACATTATTTTCCCGCTACTATTCTTAGTTGAAGAAATAAAATTGATCGATGGACGGAAAGGAAATGTCAAGGTTATACACCGTTTAAATAAATCATTAAGTCAACCACACCCCCGCCCTCCGGTCAAATAAAACGACACACCTCACCATTTCATTTCACCCATTAACTCCTACAATCCCTTTGAGGATTTTGGATTTATAACAAATTTGTTTCTTAATCACAAAATAAATATTTTGCTTTAGCTATATTTAAAATTTCTTTTCTTAATTGCCATAAATAAACTCTCTAACTTTCAACGTTGGATTTGATTAAAATAAATTTATATATTTTTTTAATATCTTTTGACAATAGTTATAACACAAATGCTTTTTAAATCGTAAAATATACGTTTTAGTTTATCTTTGATTAAAAAGTTCTTTGTTAGTTTCTTTGAATAAAGTCTCTACGATTTTTTAAATTATCTTAACTTTTAAAATTAGATTCGGTCAAAAAATCTTTAGCATTTTTAAAAATTCTTTTTAATAAGTTTTTAATCATAAAGTAGATATTTTAGTTTAATTTGGATTAAAAGTTATTTTCCTAATTTCCATAAATAATGCCTCTACAATTTTTCAAATTACCAGGTGTGTAAGTATGAAACCGGAATTTTTGTACAGAAAAGAGACGTTTATTGTAATGATATGATACAAAGCAACTTATTCAAAGTATTTCCGTCGCTATGTATACATTTTTCCCATCTTTCTGGCAATTTGTGGATTCCGCGCCAAAAAAACCGTTGCTCTTTTGAAGCAAACCAGTCAGCGAGCCATTTTCGTACATATTCGTAAGAAGTAAAGCGCTGCTCAGCAAGCGCGTGTCCCATCGATGCAAACAAGTAGTAATCGGATGGGACAACGACTCTATCGTTTCCTGGACTTGTTTCGCTTTGTGTGCTGGTGCATTGTCATGCAGCAAAATCACCTTGTGTTGCCTTTGTTGGTATTCTGGTAGTTTTTTCACTTAAAACTCGATCCAAATCCGTCATTTGTTGTCGGTAGCGTTGAGTATTGACAGTTTCCCCAGGTTCAGCAGGTCGTAGTAGATTATGCCCTTCTGATCCCACCAAATACACAGCATTGTCTTTCGTCCGTAGAGGTCTGGTCTTGCCGTCGATGTTGATGGTTCACCTGGAGTAACCCATGACCTTTTGCGCTTAGGATTTGCGAAATATATCCACTTTTCATCGCCAGTCACAATTCGATGGAGAAATGACTTTCTTTTGAACCTGGTGAGCAGCATTTCGCTTGATGTTTTGCGGTTTTCCTGCTGTCTTTCGTTGAATTCATGTGGAACCCATTTCCCCACCTTTTGTATCTTTCCCATGGATTTCAACCGAAGGGAGATGGCTTCTCGGGTCACCTTTAACTGATCCGCCAGTTGTTGTTGTGTTTGAGCGTCGTCTTCGTTCAACAAGGCTTGCAGGTCAGCGTCTTCAAACTTTTTCGGTGGTCTTCCACGTTCTTCGTTCCTCACGTCAATACTGCCACTTTTGATCCGTTTGCACCACTCAAAACACTGTGTTTTACCGGGAGCATGCTCACCAAACGCCTCCACAAGCATTCGACGCGATTCCACTGCGGTTTTCTTCATATGAAAACAGAAAAGTAATGATGTCCGCAAATCGTAATTTGTTGGCACAAAACTAGACATGTTTATCTCTAATAAACTAATGTTACTGAATGAAACTCGTGTTATTGTGAAGTGGAAATCTTTGTCGAATATCAATACAATAACAAGACACCGCTGACGTGATGTGTTGGTAACTGCATCGACATTTTAGCGTCACTTATGAGCGAATTCCAGTTTCATACATATACACCTGGTACATAAACTTTTAAGGTTAAATTTGGTCAAAAACTTTTTGATTTTTAAAATTTTTTAACAGTAATTTTAACTAATCTGAGTGTTTATCATAAAGTGGATATTTTATTTTGACATGGACTAAAAACTCTTTTCTTGATTTCCATACATAAAGCCTGTGCGATTTTTCAAATTACATAAACTTTAAAGGTTAAATTTGGTCAAAAAATGTTTGATTTTTTAAATTTTTTTAACAGTAGTTATAACTAATCTTAGTTTTTAATCATAAAGTAGATATTTTAGTTTAACTTTGATTAAAAGCTCTTTTCTTGATTTCCATAAATAAAGCTTCTACAATTTTTTAAATTACGTAAACTTTTAAAGTTAGATTTAGTCAAATCTTTTTGTTTAAAAAAAAATTTTGAGAATAGTTATCTATTTTCTTGATTTCCATAAATAAAATTTCCCCTTTTTTAATTACCTTAGCTTTTAGGATTAGATTCGGACAAAATATTTTAGAAATTTTCTCAATTTTTTTCGGCAATAATTTTGTTGGCAATAACTATAACAAATCTGTTTTTCATCATAAATTTAACATACATTAGTTTATCTTGGATTAAAAATTCCTTTCTTCGGAAAAACGCCTTCTACCTTTAAAAAGTGTTGGTCGTCATTTTGTTCCTCTCACTCCCGTGTTTCCCCTGACGTCTTCATGCCATGGACAAAAACCGCCCATGCTCTTTTATTCTTCAACAGGTTTTCGCCCTATCTCATTGTTTTTCCTCTTTTTGTTAGCATGTCTTTTATCGCATCCTTCCAAGTGTGTCGCGATCTTCCTCTTGCTTTCTTCCCGTGTATTCTCACTTGCCATATTCGCTTGACCTGTCTCTGTTCCCCCATCCTTTGCAAATGTCCCCACCAGCTCGGCTGTCGTTTCTCTATGTACTCGCTTAGTGGTTCTATATTTAGTTCTTTTCTTATTTCCGTATTTCTGATTGTGTCTCTCTTAGTTACTCCCTTCACTCTCCTCAAATATGTCATCTCTACTGCCTGTAATCTACTATTGTCTCTTTTGTTTAGCATCCACGTCTCGCAGTCAAAAGTTAGCACCGGTCTGAACACCGCCTTATATGTATCTATTTTCGTCTTCTTTGATATTTCTTTCTTGTTAATGAAGAACTTATTCAGTTCGCAATAGAGCTTAGTCGTTTTTTCTATTCTTGTGTTTATTCCTTTGTCTTGTTTACCATCGTGCCCCAGTTCAATACCCAGATACTTAAATTGGTTCACCTGCTCAATGTCTGCACCTTCAATTTTTATGTCGATGTCTTCTTCTTTTCCGATTACCATAACTTTCGTTTTTTGGTCATTTTCATTTCAAATTCCTTCAATACCATGCACCATTTCTCCAGGCTCCTCCTTAATGTCCTCTCGCTTCTTGCCACCAATACCTCGTCGGCAGTAAACGCTCCTTCCATGATTTTAACTGGTTGCATATTTTTATACCCCACCGTATACCCGTTTCCAGATTCCTTACATCTCTTTATAATTGCATCCATATAGGTTATGAAGAGTGTCGGGCTTAAGCATCCTCCTAGCCGAAGTCCTTCCCCTGTTTTGAATTCTTTAGATTTTAAATTTTTATATATTACCGCGTTCCTATTTCCTTCATATATATTCCTTATCATGTTTATCGTTTTGTCTCCAATTCCCTTTCCTGTAGTATTTCCCATATCTTAATCCTTGGCACCCTGTCAAACGCTTTCTCAAGGTCTATACATATATCCCAGATATACCTTTTTGTTATTTCAAAAGTTTTTTTTTCCATTATTTGTTGTTACGTGAAATTCTTTTCTTAATTTCCGTAAATAAAGTCTGTATGATTTTTTGAACTTTTACCCATTTTGAATGCAAAGATTGATCAAAAAAATATCCCTATTTTAATCAATTTTCTGACACTAGTTTAATTTTTTTACAAATTTGTTTTTTAATATTAAAATAAACACTCTAAACTTAATAAATTACCTGGTAAATGTTGATAGGAAGGGACAAAACGTTACAAACTCACTTGGCAAATTACATACACAATAACTAATGTACAGTGTATGTATAGCTTATACAATAACAAACTTGCGAACGATTATACAAACTTCCGTGTATAGCGCTGTGCCATTTCATCGATAAACTACAAACTCCACCTGCAAAGTTTCAGAGGTAATACAACTAAACAGCTAAACAGTTAACATATCAAATAAGTTTCATTTAACACGCAAATTTTATTAACAAAAACTCTATAAGAGAAAAACGAAACTAAATAAAATCTCTCACGTCAGAGACTTTAAAGTGCGAACCAGTTGAATAATCTGTCTCTAAGCTATATAAACACATTCGGAATGAGTAAACAAATTGCGATGGAAAGACGATGAAGAGAAAAAAAAAACGATTTTATAGGACGCAGATGTCTATAAAAAGTAGGGTGATGAAAGCTTTGACGGACATGTTTTCCATTAATATTCAATGGAATCTAAATTTAGACACGTTTTATCGATAGAATAAATACCGCTTTATGGTATTAATTTGAAGTTGAAGGTCTTGCATATTTTAAAATTTAAACGTTTTGTATCAACGATTGTATCAAAATTTTAATTACGGTTAAGAATTTTGATATACTTTGAACTGAAGGATGTAGGCCTAAAAAAAGATTTTCTAAAATCGATTCATTTATAGAAATCCCTAGAGAAAAATTCAAAGGGTGAAAGATGATAAGTTTACCATCAGTGGGTTGCAAATTGAATTGTTTGAAATAAGGAACGAACGAGCTTTCTGCCTTATATGAGGAAATACAACTATAAACGGAGTTTTCTCAACCGTTCTTTGGGTCGAAAACCAGCTCTAGAGCGGTTATATAAAAATTAATTAAATGAAGCTGACCAATTTTTATACCAAACCTTCCAATTTTTTGATGTTTAGCGTTTAAATAACAAAATATTTTCTTACTTTTGGTTTATTTGAGTTAGCAACAAGAGAATTTAAATTTCCCCTTTGGGGCAAAGAGCTTCTTATGTTATAGGGAATATGCAAATTGTCACCTCTTTGAAATGTAGGGGTGAAAAGACCCTTAGGCGATGAGGGCTGCGTCTCTCTTGAGACGCGTTGCAAAATTCATGATTCGTAAAATTGTGAAACCGTACGTAAACAATGGGCCGTGCGATTTTACCGAAAAAGCCTTTCGACCGGCGACGGTCGGTTCCTTGTGAGCCTTTTTTTATGAATTCTGAAGGGAAATGTTCCCGAAAACAAGCACTTCAAGACAAGCATACCACGTGTTTCCCCCCCAAAAAAACAGAACATAAGGGCTTTACGCTTGATTAAAACATAAATAAAGGATATTTCGCCTTTTGAAGTTGATAAAAAAATATTTACACGAAACACTTGTCAACAGTTATTTTTCTAATTTACAATTTCAAATACTTCAGCTAATTTTCCTGGTTTAAACTAAAATTTGAACCTTTGTACTGCGATCTATCTAAAATTAGCGGGTGCATAACTTCTGTAAATAGATATTCGAGCACGTCAAAGGACTATGTCGGTTGGAATGTAACTAAACACAACTGTTTTAGGTGCATGCCGATGCAGTGTGTTTACCGGAATTCCAATTGTGTATTATTATTTGATTTATGTAAATCGGATTGGGTACTATGTGTATCGATTGTATCATAAAATATCATCACAGTTCGCGGCTCTTCGGTTTGAGTCATACAACAATCATTACTGAAAATATGTACATATTTTAATATTTTGTTTATTTTATACCGGTTATACTCTAAACAGGCCAAATTTAAACGAATATGCACCTCCCTTTGTTGATATAATAAATATTTTCTTATCCTGGAAAATTTTCACCTTGCACATTACACTTAATACCTGGTAGATATATAAAATAAATATTTAAATTTTTAATGGCCAAGAAGAAAATTCCTCATATTTTATATCGATTTTAAACGATGCAATTTAAAATTTCAAAACACTTTTTATTATTTAGGTTCAAGTATATGTTAAATTTTTATTTTAAAAGTCGAAAATTAAGAAATTTTAAATATCTAAAGTTCTGAAATATTCTTGAAATTTATAAAAAAATTAATTTCATACCTTTTACATAACTATATGAAATGTCTGTTCGTTCATATACGTCAAATTTTAGGTGTAGTTTATGGTATATAGCAGAAGTTGATATAACACTATTAATTCTTGGCATGTGCATCGAAATGCACTTCACCTCTCCGCTTATTAAATATTCCTAAACATGTGGTGGGTTTAAAATTCAACTTTGGTAGTTCGCGAGAGTTTCGGAAGGTCTGAATTAATAAAACATCGGTCGAGTGTTTATAAATTCAGCTACACGAAGGGCGGCCCACGCTCGAACTCCCGTTTTATTCTTTCATGTCCACATCAACTCCTAGATGGTATCTTTTCGAGTTCCAGAGGATGTAATTTTGTTCCCTTCCTCACTTTATCTTGGAAGCTGAAACACTTACAAAATGGATACGAAGGGTATTGCTATTTTTATTCCGATGCGTTTGCGATTTTTATTTGATACGGACCCTCTATTTCCATCTAGAGATTTTCTGTATACGCGAATAGACGGCCACTCCCTGCATCTACTGAAATTGAACGTAGAACCAATATCTGAGTTTATTTTCACTGTATACATACTAAAGGATGTAGATATCTATATCCCTACAAGTTTTGCAAGATATTACAGTTGGTTGAACTTTTCAACATTTACTTTGTTTATAAAACGGTTTTTATCCTTGACACCAATTCTATTGCATTTCTAGTACTTTTATTTATAGAACATTTCTCGTCACTTACAGAACCTATCTAATTAATAACGACAACACAAAGTTCGTCTGTAAAAAATGTTTAAACATGCGTAGGAATGTTTGGGATTGTGTTACCGGACATGTTTAAATTTGCATTCGAGTGTTCGCGGTTGAAAACAACCCACCATTGGGCGTGTAGCAAATCGGAACGTGAGGACGAGCTCGCAAGCATCCAAATGGAGCAAATAGACGTGGTACACGTTCTCCTGTCACTTCTTGCGATAACTAAATGCCGGAAGACGAACGATGTTGTATACAAAGACGTTCGTAATACCAAATACGACGTGTAATCGATCACGTGTAGCGGTAAGATGTTTCCCTATGGTAGACACTATTTTATTTGATAAAAAGAACTTGCTTTGTCAACAATTTCTATTTGTAACAACCTATTTGATGTTTACAAATATATGTAGTTATTTTTCTCGATAAAAGTGATTTACCATTAAACTTTAAAGCACCTTCAATATAAAATATAAACCTGATAAGAACTGAACTAAGACTGGAACTAATGGTGGATTTAGGATATCAAATTTAAAGGCTGTAATCGTAACAGTAGCAATAACTCTAGTATTTAAAAACGTTCAACTATTTTGTTTCAATAGAAGCGTTTAGGCAACGTCTAGGAATTACAGCAAATTTGATGGTTATTACAGCTAAGGTTACGGTTAAGTTTGACATCCTAAACCCACCGTAACACTAGCGCTAACTCTAACACTAGACCTAGAACTAGGAGCTTTCAGGTTTAGCTGTAAGTGTTTTGAAAAAACGTTAGATATTTCGGATGACATGTTCGGATGTCTTATTCATAAACGAGTCGAAGTGTTGAACATTAGATCTAGTGTTAGAGTTAGTGCTAATGTTAGCTCTAGTCTTACAATTAGTTCATTTTTAACACTGAACGTGAAAGCCTTCGTGTTTATATTTGATAACAACTCTTCCCTAATAAAGAAAAAAACTGGCAGGAAAATTTCGAAATATCCTGTATTAAAAAGTAATCTGAACATGATGTGAGTCGAGGTAATAATTTTAAAGGATCGATAAAAATGTCGTTTTAGATTGTTTTTTCCACTGGTACTCTGGTGGTGGTGTTTCAACCCGCAAACTTGTCATTAGCGACGAAATCAATAAGTGGAACTCGTCCTTTTTCCCGAAGTGCACCTGATCCCGGCAAGTTCCGTACGACGGGGTTGCAATGACAAAAAAATGGCGTCGTCGGGGCGAACATCTGGGTCAGACCGATGATATATGACGATTTTAGTCGACGTTCGGGCGACCTATATACAGGGTAGGTCGCAAATATTCGAACGTTAAGGATCGTTCAATCGATAAGGCACCGACGCGGGAAATGTCTAAAAATAGCGCCGTGATTGATTGCCGCCTCTTTGTGCCACAAAAGGGGTCGAAAACGTTAATAAATCCGCACGTAAGTCCAGATTAAACTGCGAACCGAATGCGGAACGACCCGTTAATAATTAAATAGTAATTAGCGGGTTAATTTAGGAACGTTTCGCGTCACACGGTCCTTTATGACAACTTCTGATGACAATTTATACCATTAAAAATGCTAATATGCTACTCGGCATTGAGAATAAATAATACAGTAATTTGCATAAATCATTATCTATCTATCTTTAACTTCCTTTATAAAAGGAATTAGTATGACTCAGGTTAAAGAAGCACATCGATATCCCGTTTGAGTCCAGACGAAAATCTCTTTTTTAAATTGGAGGAAAGAATATTGGATTTGTAAAGTCTAGACGGATACTGTTTAAAGGAATAACATGGCATCTAGTCAATATCAATAAAATGGAGAATAGAGGCGGAGAATGGGAAAACCATGTCGTACTCAAAGTGAAAAGTCAGACGAATTTATATGATTTCAGTTTACATGATTTTAGAAGACATTTGACGAATTTAGATAATTTCAGATGATTCTATTTTGAGGCAATTTTCAGTGAAAGTTAATGCAAATTGACTAGTTTTTAATCTTGAAATTTCAATTATCAGTCAGTTTTCAGGCGGGTTTCACTCACTTTTTAATCAATTTTAAGTTGGGTTTCAGTCTGTTTTAAATTAGTTGTAGGGTTTTAATTTTCCGTTCATAATCAATTTTAGCTGATTTTAGAATAAGTTTTTAGTCAATTTTCAATCAGATTTCAGACAGTTTTTAGTCGATTTTCAGTCAATTTTCAATCAGTTCTAAATTGCATGAATTTACGATAGATTAAGCGAATTAAATAAATGGTTTTACTGTTAGAACAATGAAAATTGGTTTTTGATTTGCAGTTTTGTTTTCAATCGCTTGAAAAAATGGATTAGTCGTATTTAGATAATTAGAGATGATTCCATTTTCAGCGAAGTTTTAGTGAAAGGTAATGAAAACTGACTAGTTTTCAATCTTGAAATTTCAATTATATTCTTTTTTATACCAGTCAGTATTGAGTCAATATGTCAGTTTTTAATCACATTTGAATCAATTTTAAGTTGATTTTCAATCTATTTTAAATTAGTTCCAGGTTTTTAATTTTCCGTTCGAAATCAATTTTAGCTGACTGTAGAATAAGCTATCTGTCAGTTTTTAATCAGATTTCAGACATATTTTAGTCGGTTTTCAGTCAGTTCTAAATCCCAATCAATTAATTTAAAATAGATTAAACGAATTAAATAGATGGTTTCACAGTTACAACAATGAAAATCAGTTTTCGATTTTCAGTTTTCTGTTATCAAGCGATTGAAAAAAATATATATATATATTAGTCGTATTTAGATTACAGATGATTCTATTTTCAGCCAAGTTTCAATGAAAGCTAAAAATTGACTAGTTTTCAATCTTGAAATTTCAATCATTAGTCAGTTTTCAGTCGGATTTCAGTCAGTTTTTAATCACATTTTAATCAATTTTAAGTTGGTTTTCAGTCTGTTTTAAATTATTTTTAGGTTTTTAATTTTCCGTTTATAATCAATTTTAGCTAATTTTAGAATAAGCTTCCAGTCAATTTTCAATCAGATTTCAGACAGTTTTCAGTCGATTTTCAGTCAGGTTTAAATTCCATTCGATTAACTTAGTAGAATAAATTAAACGAATTAAATATAGTGAAATTCTCCTTCGCGGACACCCCTCTTGAACGGACACCCTCTTGGACGGACAGTTTCTCATAGGAACGTCCGACTCTCATATAATTACTTCGCATTTCTCTTAAGCGGACACCCCTCTTGAACGAACACTTGTGGTTTCGTTGGTGTCCGCCCAAGGGAGATTTCACTGTAAATGGTTTCACTGTTAGAACATTGAAAATCAGTTATCGATTTTCAGTTTTGTGTTTTCAATCGATTGAAGAAAATGTATTAGTCGTATTTAGATAATTGCAGATGAATGCATTTTCAGTCAAGTTTCAGTGAAAACTGACTAGTTTTCAACTTCCAATCTTTAGATTTAAAAGTTTCCACTCGGCTTTTAATCAGTTGTTAGTTAAGCTTCAGTCAATTTTCAGGTGGTTTTAATTAGGTTTCAATCAATTTCTAATTAGTTGTCAGTTTTTTATTTTTCTGTTTTTAATTGATTTTAGAAAACATTAAACGACTAGCGACATCATTTCAGATTATTCGGTTTTTAGTCAGTTTCAGTGAAAACTGACTACTTTTCAGTTTTCAATCTTCAGAGCTCATTTAGAGTTTTCGATTTTCAGTTTTCTACTTTCGATGGAGTTTAACAGACGTACAGTTATTCGATATTAAAGACAGTTGTGGAAGAGTTTCAACAATTTTAAACAATCTTTAATTGATTTTAACTGATAATAAAATCATTATAATATATTTTTTATTTAAATTTGAAGGCTTTCACGGCCGGTATTAACAGTATCTTTAATTTGTTTTATATGACAGTATAAGGAATTGGTGTAAATGACTCCTATTTTAAGGAGTACATTGACATCCTTGTTAGGACCCAGACGAAAATCTTTTCTCTAAATTGGAGAAAGGAATGTCGGATTTGTAAAGTCTAGACGGGTACTGTTTAAAGGGACAACATGGTATGTAGTCGATATCAATAAAATAGAGGATCGGGGGTGGAGCAAAAACCATGTCGTCGACAAAGTGGAAGGTCTCAATCCTATTAAATTTGAACGTGCCTTGATTTGATTTGTTTGGAAAATGTTACCCCGGCGACGGCCTTTGGTATCGGTACTCCAAGTAGTTTATTGAACCTTCCCCCCATAGATGATGGAAACGTCGACCATAAATGACACGGTGAATAGGATTTTGAGTTATTAAAGTTTTTATTGCCATCGAGAACCGAGACGGTTTGTTCTGCAAATTTAAAATTTTTATTTCAAACGACAGACACGTCAATAGAATGACGACCCCGGGCGCTATTCCGTAGGTTTTGAAATGGAACGTTTTAACTTTATAAGCAGGACCGAGCATAATCCCAAGGAACCATACCGGGGGTTGCATAAATTTTAATAAGTTTTAAAGTTCACTCCGGCAGCTGAAACTAGGACGCGTTCCTGAATTTTAAATTTACTGGAATTTTTCATTTACCCCCTCATGCGATGCACCACGGCGTAAAGTAACACCTTACGGTAATATCTGGATTATAAACGTGTTTAACATAAATGATACTTATACCAACACTAACCATTTATTTTAATTTAAAATTTAAATAAACTTCTTTATAGCTCTCTAAACAATCCGGGTTAATTTTGTTTGAACGTAGCCACAGAAGCGACAAAACCATACCATAGAGGACGTTTTAAACCGATGCGACGTAGCCAGTAATTCTTGTTGTTTCTCTACATGCAAACGGCTTCGCCAACGGCCATTTAACCAAAGCTAAATCGCCTGTGTCGACGTTAATCCGACTCTAAATGCAACCAGACCGGGCACGACTTCCTAAGCGATTTCCGCAGAAGGAAGCCACAACCTACAGGTAAAAACACGCCATCTGGCACAGCGGAAATCCCAAGCTAACTGACCGGAATTACCTACCTTCAACGTTATCTTGTTAGAAACAAACTATTAAATCATTACAGTTGTGAACATTCGAATTAGTTTGTAATGGGGAAGTTTCATCATTAACTCATTACTGGCCGCTAACGTAATAATACGTATTTTTCTTTTACTATTCAAAAGCCGTTGAATACGTTTTTTGCATAATACAAGTTGCCAAAGGTTGGACGAAAAGCCAGAGGTCTACCAAAAAATTTTTTTGTAAAGACGCACCAACTAGGCTTTCAGGAGGTATAGAATCGCACAGGTTGATAAAAATCATAGTTCGGGAAAAGACAGGTTTCATCAGAAACCTTGCAAAGTTTGCAAAAATAGCGGCAAAAGGAAAGAAATCTGCTTCATGTACGGACATTATCAGATGCCTTTATATGTAGAAAAATATTTTGAGGACTACCATATTAAATGAAATTCCTAGAAACTCAATTTTCAAATTAGGCACTCTTTTTTTTTAATAAATTCACTAGTTATTTGAATGATCAAGGCCCGGCTTAACGCCGGATGAAGTAAGGATTTTTAGCGACCAGTAACGAGTCTATATTGTTATTTAAAGGTTTTAGATGATTGTAAGGTATTAGTAAAAAAAAACTACCATCCTTACCTCATACGAAAGCTTTAATTACAGAGGATACATAACACAATTTTGGGTAGTTAGATTTCAGTTAGAAACAGTTTAAATTCCTTAAAAACGTTGAAAATAACCCAAAAGTTTTCCAATTTTCATGGTGAATAACTTTAAAACTAATTAACATTTTACCGTTATAATTAATTCTACAAAGAAGTTAAATTAAATTCTATGTAAATGTAAATTTTGATCGCCACTAAAATATACTTGAAATTAAAAAACTTATTGTTAGACATATTTTCAACTTAAAAATCCTATACCAACAATAAGTTTGTTTCAGTACACGATCAATTACAATCGGTCATGTCTAACAATGCTGTTATTTTTCCGGTTGATTGTTTGTTGATTCTCCTCAAGCACTGTTTTGAAGCAAACCTTACAAATAAAAATAACCTACCTCTAGCTGTTGAATGATTTTCCTTATTGGATTTTGTAGACAATGCTTCTACGGACGGTATTTGATGCATTTTCAATTTTAATAAATGTACAACTATAATAATTTCTAGAAAAGAATTTTCTTTCAAATGCTTTTAAATAATTTTATAATTCTCCTATTGTAGGATTTTGGCTGTGCCTAGGGGTTTGATTTTTGGTAATAAGGGCCGCTTGTTTGTAAAACAATATAAACGAATAGCAAGCCCAGCTTCTTTACACTTCTATCTATCTAACGTCGTTACACTTCTTTCGTCTTTACTCAACTCTCGTCGTTTTGTTCAATTTCGTCTTTACTCAACTAACTCTCTTCGCTTAACGTTTCTGAACTACTCAAACCTATTTCCATCGCAAACTATCTATACCTACTTTCGCGTTCTTATAATAAAATAAACTTATAATAAAGAATAATCGATTTCTACACTATACAGGGTGTTTCATGAAGTTCTCCCGGCACTAATGGAGCATGTTTAGGTGATTTGTATTAAAAAAGTTCATATGAACATGTATCCGATTCACTTCACTTATTGAATTATATGAATTTGAAATTAATATTTAAAAATTATGGCATTACGGTCCGGCGTGAGACTTAAGGGGCAAGTAAACTATGACTGCATTAGTAAAGTGGATGTACTTATTTATCAAATTTGAAAAGCTTGCAGTTTAATCTAAAATTATTTGAATTTTATTTGCGTGCAATGCCGTTTAAGTTTACGACTATTGAGTATGCTGATATAGTTTTTGTACTGGGAAATTGCGATAAAAACGCTACTGCAACTTCAATTGGATATCGACGACGTTTTCCATCCCCGAAGACTTTTAAGAAGACCTTCCAAGGTCTCTGAGAAACTGATTCGCTTCCGAGCATTCATATGCAGTATGAACGAGTAACACAACAGAATGTTGTAGAGGAAGAAAACATCTTCTAAATTAAATGAACGTCATCCTAACGATTGGATCGATTTAGATGGACCGCTCGTTTAGCCAGCCAAATCACCAGATCTCAGTTCTCTGGATTATATATTATGGGATTGGATGATTTAGTGTATTAAGAAAAAGTAGACACACGTGAGACTTCAAATTATAATAAAAAGTAACATTATCGCAATTATTCTTGCGTCTTGCTCAATGTTTTTTTTTTTGTTAAAAGTAACGGTAAGCTAAATAATTACTTCATTTTACTAATGCAGTCATAGTGCACTTACCCTTTGAGCCCCGCGCTGGGCCGCAATGCCATAATTTTTAAATATTAAAATTCCCCTTCGCGGACACCCCTCTTGAACCGACACTCCCCTTGGACGAACTGTTTTCGTGGAACCGTTCGACTCTTATAGAATTACTTCGCACTTCTCTTAAGCGGACACCCCTCTTGAACGGACACTTTGGTGGGTCCCGTTGGTGTCCGCCCAAGGGAAATTTTACTGTAACTCAATAAGTGAAGTGAATCGGATACAGGTCCATATGAACTTTTTTATTACAAATCACCTAAGCAACATGCTCCATTAGTGCCGGGAGAACTTCATGAAACACCCTGTATAACTTTGTTTTGATTGTCTAGCTTCTTTAATCTTCCTAAATAATTTCCTGAACCTAAATTTATCTTTTTGGGTAATAAAATTATTTAGGCTAATTATCTCTTTAATCACTTTTCATAAGATTTTCAGTTAATTTTGAGTCAGATTTCAGTCTTTTAATTTTAAAATTCTGTAATTTTAAAGTTATATTTCAGTCAGATTTCAGTAACTATTCAATTAACTTTTAATCTACTCTTAATCAGTTTTCCAGTATCAATTGGTTATATATGATTTTAAAAGATATTACACAAATTTATATGATTTTGGTAAGATTTTAAGTTCAGATAATAAATTGTGTAAGAGTTTCAATAGATTCTAAAAGTTTTCTAGAAGACTTTTACGAGTTATTTAATTTGATTTCTGCTTGATACCCATCCTAATAATTGAAACTGAGTCACGTAGAAAGCACGAAGCTATCTGTTTCGAACTTCGTCGAGTTTTTGATCCAGATAAATCCTCAAGTCGTAACCCATTGAAATTCCTAAACGTATTTCACTGCGGAATCGAATTTGTAAATTAACTGTACTAACTGTATTTGATCCATTTTCTTATTATGTGTATTTTTGGAAAATTATCCATCTTTATTACTTTCAACAAAAAAAAAATTAAAAGCTTACATCTTTTACATGTTCTATCTATCTATCATTCTATTATTACAATAAAAAAAATAATAAAAAATAATATAAGTATGTATAATTTACATATAGTATTATAAATGATTGTCAGATATGATAACACAATAAAACACACTTTCAATGAATGCAGTTAGGTTAAAAGCCTGTTCTCGAGCAAACGCAAATGTAAAGCGTGAGTAAATCAATAGCCTTTTGTGCATCCTCCGGCTCCTCCGCCGCCACCTATGGTTGGCATTCGGCGGCAAACGTTCTTGCAAACCGTAAGCATCCTGAAGCAGCCCGGCGACGACGACGACGACGTCGCTTTTAAATGCAAACTGAATAATGGGCTTGAAACACAATGAAACTAGGAGACTCGCAGTGTAACAAAGCGGTCGACATTCATTCGGCGTCGATATCAAAGTTTACAGTGGTGTGCAGTGGCGTGCGACGAGACGCCACTAGAATATGAGTAGACTAGCCGGATTGTTTTAACTTCCGTAGGTGGAATTTTAATGAGGTGAATTCTCCTCGGGGCGTTTCGTTATGTATAAGCTTTCGGGACCGATTAAACATGGAGATTTTATCGCGTACAGTGTCAATTTCCGGTTCCATCGAGAGGCTTTTTACTCGAAGTAATGGAATTCTAATAGCAAAGTTCGAGATGAAAAGAGTTGTGGTAGGAAAAAGTAAAGAGGGAATTGAATTTTAGCCTGTCTCGGTTTTTTAAAAGGTGTACTTTAAAGTTTTTACTTTTATTTCTTAACCATTATTATTAACTTCTCGAAAGAAAAGTAATTTTTCTCCTTTATTTTTTTAAAGAATTCCTTTAAAGGAGTTATTTACCTTGAATATTTCTGTAAGTAGGTAATTTTAGTTTGTACCTAAATAGACGAAAATCTCCAACATTGTAGTTCAACAAAGCCGAGCTTTGTGCATTATAAAAGCAGGAATAACTCGCTTGGTTAATTGAATTGTCGTGCTATGCAAACGCACTCGTGCTCTCCTAAATTATTAAACAGGCGTTTTGGACCACCAGCTATTCAAATATTCACGAGGCTACAACCAGCAGTTTTCCACCGAAAAATATCAGACATATCTACGTCATTTTAAAACAAAACCGCAGATATTTCGTACACGCATAACGTCAAAAACAAACAACCCCCTAAAAGATGGTTATTATAATTTAATCTCTATATACATAACAATATAACATCTGCATTTTATAAGAAAAACTTACTTATGTGTACTCTTGACGTCAAACTTTCTAAGAAATTGTATTCACAGCTGTGTTTAGAGAATTCCCTTTTAACTTTCTAATGAAAACGTAAATGCGTTTTTAATGTTTCCAGGAAATGTTTTATGATGAATAAAAGGAAATTTACTATGTAACTAGGAAGGAAGTTTCCAGGAAGGAAATGAATTTTCAATATCATTCGAAAAATGTTTAGAACGGAATTTATTTCGTCATAATCCTTTAAGTAGGAGTTTATATTTGCAATATCCGGCTCTTGTGCTTCGACATAGAGGCGAAGATTCAACAAGAGAATTTATGTGCCTCGTAAAGCTCGAACTTGAGCTAGACGATACCAATTTCAAGACGCTAATTGAGATTGCGTTGCCAAGTTTCTAACAGGCGGGTTAATAAATCGTTAACAGCGGGTAGACTTTTACACGTTTTTTTTTTGTTGTTAGTAAATTTGTTGAGTCCAAAATAGAGAATTAATGGTTATGTTTTAAACATTCCAGTACAAATTATAAACGATTTTAAATAGATTTTATACGATTTTAGAAAAAGTTTGACAACAATTTTGAATAATTTGATATAACATTTTGCAGATAGTTTTCGAAGAGTTATTAATTTTCGATCAGTTTTCAGTCAATTTACAATAAATTTTCAACTAATTTTCAAGTTTAAATCAGGTTTTAGTTAGATATCAGTGAAGCTTCGGTTAGATTTTAGGTTTATAAACTTTCAAATTTGGTCAGTTTTTAACTAATTTTCAGATCTCAGCTAAATTTTGGTAAATTTTTAATTTTCAACTAACTTTTTCGTGAGTTTTCAGTCAGATTTCAATCAGCTTTTAGTGAATTTTCAGTTTTAAACCAGTTTTTAGTCAATTTTCTATCATTATAAAGTCAAGTTTCAGCCAGACTTCAATGAACCTTCAGTCAGATTTCAGTTTTTACTTTTCAGTCAAACTTAGGTCTTCAATTATCAATTTTCAGTCAGCTTTTTATTTCTCAGTCGGTTTTGATTTTCAATCAATTTTCAGTCTTTGTTTTAAGATAATTTTCAGTATTCATTGTCAGTTAATTTTTCTTCAGTCTTCAATAAACCTTCAGGCAGATTTCAGTTTTTACTTTTCAGTCAAAGTTAAGTCTTCAATGAACAATTTTGAGTCAGCTTTTTAGTACTCAGTCGGTTTTGATTTTCAATCAATTTTCAGTCTTGGTATTTCAGATAATTTTCAGTACTCAGTTATTTTCTTTCAGTCAGACTTCAATAAACCTTTAGTCAGATTTCAGTTTTTACTTTTCAGTCAGATTTAAGTCTTCAGTTATCAATTTTTGGTTAGCTTTTTTAGTTCTCAGCCGGTTTTGATTTACAAGCTCCAGTCTTGGTTTTTCAGATAATTTTCAGTACTCAGTTATATTTCTTTCAGTCAGACGTCAATGAGCCTTCAATCAGATTTGAGTTTTAAGTTTTCAGTCAAACTTCAGTCTTCAATTATCAATTTTCGGTCAGCTTTTTTAGTTCTCAGCCGGTTTTGATTTTCAATCAATTTTCAGTCTTGATTTTTCAGGTAATTTTCAGTAATCAGTTAATTTTTGATCAGTTTTTAATTTTCAACCAACAAAGAATTTAATTACAGTCATCTTTTAGTCAATTCTCAACCACTGATTAGTTATTCCTTAGTTCACTCACAAGGAGACCTCACGACTTTGGAATCACCAATTTTCACGAAAGTGGTACCAATCGATAGGTATTCGTACATAGTGCAAATCTGTAAAATATTAGGGCGCACTATTCAGCGGTTCGCGAGTAAATCATTAATAAATAAATTAATTAATCGCCAATCAAGGCCGAGCGAGCTGACATCAGCGTCAGACCACGCCCCTAAGGTCGGTTCATAGCCGCGGTGAAATTAGCGGAGTTCACGTGCAAACGTAGATGGTTCGAATCCGGAATAAAATAATTATTTTTCTTTTCTTTTAATTTTTAATATAATATTTCAGTCTATTTTTATAATATTTTATTTTTACGCAATATAATTAATTAAGAATACTTTTTCTTAATTTTGATTTTATCCCTCAACTATTGCGACGCGTTATTAGTAGCAATAAACGTCTGGTGCAGTTTTGAGGGCTAACATTTTAATATAAATAAAAACACAAGTATTTTACATATCTATAATGTGCGAAAATAGGAGAATTAGTTGCAACAGCAGGTTTAAAAAGTATATGCAACTTGCACTATTATTTTTAATACAATCATTTTTCTGTTTTTTTACCATTTAACACGTTTGCTACCAGCCGGCTCATATTTGAGCCAAATGGTTTTCTCTAAGAGACCAACGACTCATAACTAACTCAATGTTTTTAGTTCAACCCGCACCGCATTTGGCGCTAATGAGCAAACGCGGGAATTTTAAAAATCTTTAAAATAAAATATCGACGTTGCCAAGCCAAAACGGCATAAACGCCATTAATCTAATATTTCAGAAAACGCAAAAAATGATTGACATAATGAATCTTAAATGGCTTTTACGCAAACTTTAAACCAATTTTATATCGAATGAAGTTTGTTTGCGGGTATACCGCTTTAACTGTTGCATGCAGATTTAAAAATGCTATTCAACGGTGCAGCTAACTAAAAAATGGCCATTTTGGCGTTTATGTCGTTTTGGCTTGAGAGCGTCGATATTACTCCTATATGTTACAAAACCATGCATGGTAAAATTAAACAAAAACAAATTTTGCTTGTAGCCTGTTTGTTTTTTGTTCAATTTCATCATACACAGCTTAAAAAATACAAAAGAGTTTAGAGAACAACTCAAGGACACTCTCCAGTACAACTGCTAACACAACTTTATTCTCGTCGATCTTATTCTAGCGGTGGTTAATAACAAAACAATTTTTAACAACAAAATAATATTTTGAATAAGCACATAAAAAGAAACCTCGCATCGTCAGCAAATCTACAGTTCCTACATCTCGCGATGCTAGTGAAATCAAAGATTCGCGTAGTTTCCATCAGAGCCTTTCATTTGTGGACGTATTTCTGGACATACGTGACAGTATTCCAGTCAATGGATACTAATGAACACAAATTGCAACACTAAATACGTTGTTAACATTTTTTTCAAGAATTTCAATACAATTACGATACTTTGTTCACTCGCATATTTGACATATGTAGATGTCAAATATTATTTTGGACATCTTATTGTCAGTGCGTTTCGTTTTGGCCGGTAAAGAAGCTGTCATTTTCCGCTATCAGCGCTTCCAGTGATGCGGGTTGAACTAAATTTATTGTCAACGAATTTCTATACAGAGGTAACATAGCCTGATATCAATATTATTATAATACTGATGATGATTCAAACAAATAAATCAAAGTTACTTTTGAGAGGTGCAGTATTGTATTTAGAGAACCTACTACTGGAAAATGATCTTGTTACACCAGAACCAACCGTGGAAATTCCAGAAAAGGCTGAGCAATTTGGTAAAGATATATTTGATGCTATCGTGGACATCTTAAATAAGAAGAAATTTGTAAATACCGAGGAACTAATTGTAATGGACGAGACGGACGAAGAACGTGTTTACGACGAGCCATCTGAAGCGTATGAACAATATTTATCTTCGGAACAGCTGATAAAAGAAATAGGAGATGAGTATAATATTCCACTCAAGTATAAGGTAAAAGTTGTGAATATTGCTAAAGAACATCTCAAGTGATCTTTGCAAACTCTTCAGAAGAAAGGCTGTTCACGCTTAACCAAAAGGCACATTTAAAGGAATGGGAGGAACATTTCAGAAAAAGAGGATCAATTGTTGATAAGTACAAATTGATTGACTGTTGGGCATATGATCGTTTTGTGGAAGTTAGACAAGATCATCAACAAGTAACGACAAGGAATCTCCAAAAGTGGGGTTTAAGTGCCGCTAGCCAATTTACTGACTTAAATTTCAAAGCAACTAATTCGTGGGTTTTGAATTTTAAGAAACAACATAGGATTCGACAGAGGAAAATTACGAAATTTGTTACGGAAAGAGAAACTGCCACAATTGAGCTCTAGCTGCAGCAGAAACGTTTCGGAACCAAACGCGTCCTTTAATAGCTTTATTTTTGCACATTATAGATTTGTAAAATACTTGTGTTTTTATTTATATTAAAATATTAGCCCTCAAAACTTCACCAGGCTTTTATTGTTAGTATTAACGCGTCGCAATATTTGTGGGATAAAATCAAAATTAAGAAAAAGTATTCTTAATTAATTATATTGCGTAAAAATAAAATATTATAAAAATAGACTGAAATATTATATTAAAAATTAAAAGAAAAAAAAATAATTATTTTATTCCGGATTCGAACCATCTACATTTGCACGTGAACTCGGCTAGTTTCACCTAGCTATGAACCGGCCTTGGGGGCGTGGTCTGTCGCTGATGTCAGTTTGCTCGGCCTTGATTGGCGATTAATTAATTATTTATTAATGATTTACTCGCGAACCGCTGAATAGTGCGCCCTAATATTTTACAGATTTGCACTATGTACGAATACCTATCGATTGGTACTACTTTCGTTAAAATCGGTGATTCCAAAGTCGTTAGGTCTCCTTGTCAGATTCACAGGTTTCAGTCTTTACTTTTCAGTCAAACTTAAGTCTCCAATTATCAATTTTCATTCAGCTTTTTAGTTCTTAGCGATAATTTTTTGATCAAATTTTAGTATTGACTTTTTCAAATGATTTTCATTCCTCGATTATCTTTTGGTCAGTATTTAATTTTCAGCCAATAATCAATCAGGATTCAGTTACCTTGTAGTTAATTTTATTCAATATTAAAGCCAGGTTTAATCCAGTTTTCAGTTAGTTCTTAATTTTCAGTCGATTTTGACTTTTAGTCAGTTTTCAATTTTGATTTTTCAACATTTTTCAAGTAAATTTTAATTGTCAAACGATTTTGATTGTTCACCAGTCTTTAGTTTTCAATTTGCAGTCAGTTTTCAATCGGGTTGCCGTTTTAACACAACTTTATTAAGGAATTTCAGTAGATTCCAGCCGATTTCCGTTGATTTTAAAATAGTTCTAAGGATTACATAAGCGTTTGTATAATTGTAAGTGTTAGGTACAATTTTAGCCACGACATTTTTTAGTCGAAATAATTCAGAAATAATCAAAAGGTTTAAAATCAAAGAATTTAAATTATTTAATCGAATATAAAATAATTTAATCACTTTCAGTTGCTTTCAGGTAATTGCAGGATAATTTAAGCAAATTTAAACGATTTCGTTGACATTTTAGTTTGATTTTAAATGGTTGCATAAAAAATTCAACGATTCTAAATAACCTACTAAAGTTATAAACGATTTTTAATGGATTTTATACGACCTTAGAATAATTTAGTCTTCTGCCAAGTTTTCTAATAGTAAGTTAATAAATTGTTAATAAATCGTTTTCCGATAGTACTCTTTTTTTGTTGTTTGTTAAATTAGTTGGGTATTAAGGTAAAATACATGTCTAAAATCCAGAATTAACGGCATTAACTTACTTTGATACCCAAATCGAAGGTGATTTACTGTAAAATCAATAAAAGGTGCGGAGGCAAGTTGCCCGTTTAATATTTAATATGAATAATGGTTCCTAACTTAGCCGTAAGTTTGGAAAACAGCTTCGGAACAATCGTATATTTTCACCAAAAGAAAAATTTCCGGCGGTCGTTTGTATGGTGGTTCAAGTTTGAAAATAAATAGGGCAGCCAAACTGTCTACGCCTTGCTAATTTACGGTCCGGGTTTAATCTAAAAATAGACCCCACGATCGAGAATATAGGCTATTTTTCAACGAAAAAACATAAAAGCTATTTTTAAAGTAGGTACTCATAAAAAATCGTAAAAACTTTTAATGAGTTTTTCATAAAACAAAAAATTTCATCGACATATAAACTTTTTTTTAACTCTTCGTAAAATAAAATCAATTCATCTTCATCTCAATTTACATTTACGTTGGGAAAATTTAAATAAACATAAATTGTTTAATAAATACTGTAACTGAAAACTGAATCGAATCTCAAACTCATATACACGTGTCAAAATTCTACACTGTTCAATGATCTCTATATATATACCATCAAAATATTTACTTTTCAACTCAAACTTAATGTACAAACCGGAGAGGCGTTTACGATTATGAAATAGCTCCCCTCAGGAATGTTTTTTTAATGTAACGAGTTTACGTTTATTTTATTTCTTTTCGGTTTGGGGGAGTAATAAAAGTGCGTATTTTTGATCCAATAAAATCCTTGCGGTTATCTCAAATTTCCCCTCAACCGGATATTAACGTTACAACACGCGTGGACTAATTTCAGTAGAGCTCGTTAATAACATCGGGTTTAATGGAACTGGAAAGGGCTATCAGAATTGACCATCGAGTAAACTGTTGTGATTTGGTTAGTTGAATATTAATGAGACATGTTTAGACTAGCTCTTGAATGGAATAATTTCAGTAAAGCAACTTAAAAGACAATCTCTATCAGTCACGTTAGCTGAAAAGTTTAAGCGTTGTTACTAGTTTGGACTAAATTACATAACTTTGTTTGCCGACATAATGACACTAATACTGCACTTTGCAATTTAACGTAACACTCAGCACTTTAAACTACCAGAGTAATTTTCAGTTTACATGTTAGGACGTGCTTTAAACTTTGTAATCGGACAATTAGACAATGTCGCATTAGCAAACTTGAAGTTTAGTAATGTCTTTGTATAAACGGGTCTCAAATTTCATAAACAAAACGGTAAACGAATTCAATTGGAACAATAGGAGAATGAATAAAGTACCTGAAGCATAACGCCGCTTTCAGGCAAATTCAGGCCAATTGTTATACGGCGTAATGCCCGAGTATTATCCAATTGGAGGTCCGATTTCCCGGACAATTACCACAACAGGACGAATGTGCATTTTCAATCTATTAACGATGTCGAACTACAATGAAAATTGCTTTATAACACAGTTGTATAAGAATTAGGAGCACTTTTTTTTATTTTTTCCAGCCATATGTTATTTTCTAGCTATTATCTTGTCAGGAAACTCAAATACTAACATAAAGTTTTCAATATTGGATTCATGTGAGTTGAGACAAAGATATTAAAACTTTTACTGTTGCTTTTCTTGTATTAAAATTTTCATAAGAGAAATGTAGAAAGTACAGGAAGAGTCATTAAGATAAAGAACTTGCCGTCGAAAGTTAAGTGATTACTTCTCAACTGAGTTGACACATTCTAATATTTAAAATTTTATCCTAAAATTGTACAAGCAGTACTTTTACCTTACTATTTGTTGAGTTTTATCTCAAAAGGTTTGGAAATCCAACGATTTTAAACATTTTAGTTGAAAATCTTTAATATAAAATACATTCAAATCGATTTTATATAATTTTATAAAAGTTTAGGCAATTTTGACATACTTTTCAACAACTCTGCATAATCAAAAATAAAACACAAGTTCTTATGCTATTATTCGTATATTTTATTCTCGGCCTGACGCGTTTCGGCGCTCTACGCCATCTTCGGAGGCTCTACAAAAATCAACATTCATGACACGAAAATATTTTCTATGTTATACTAATCACATTTTTTTAATTAAGAATAAGAAACGTTTGTAAATGCATTAATTATAAAATTTGAAGCTATCAAAAGCACATGTTAAATGTACTCCATCTGAAATTTATGCAATTGTTTGCTGACACATACAAAACTCTCATCCCTCTTCCTATTGAACTGACATGTATCACAACATGTATAATTTTGTATAATTCTAGATTGTTTTCGATACATTCTAGTTATTTTTTAGCCTTCAGTTTTGAATTTGTAGTCAAATCTCAATTTTCAGTTATGATTCAACTCGCAGTTAATAATTTTCATCCAATTTTCAGTCAACTTTTAATTAGCTATCAGTTAGCTTTCAGAAAATTCCCAGTACATTTTTAGTAATTTTAAAGTCAGTTTTTGGCTTTCAATCCTAAGATTTTAAATAGTATTCAGTCCGGCTTATTTTCGTCTTCAGTTTTAGTTAATTTTCAGTCTTCTGTTAGCTTCTAATTAGTTTTTAGCCAGTCCCTAACTTTTAAATAGTTTACATTTCAAATGAAGCGTTCAAATGCAAACACAGACATTTGACACTTAAGCAGTTTTGCGTAAAACACAAAAAACTTGTTAAGAGCGTATTAGCTAACCAACAAAATTAGAATTTTTATCGAAGTTTGGGTTAATGTTAATAGTTGTATTACTACTGCTTTTAAAAATGTCAGGCTTGTTACTGATAACATAATTGCATAAAGAAAATACATATGTCTGGTTTTGCACCGAAGATGTGCAAATGTCCTATGATATAAGCGGTATGCTTCAACTGGTAGTAAGGATTGGTAAGCAAAGTCTATCAAAGAAAAATAATTTATTGAACACTACTTTTACAAATTCGCAATAGAAACTGAAAAAGAAATTTTTTTTTTAATTTTGTCGGAATCAGAATCAGAAGAAATAACAATATCATCATCATCAGGATAGTTTTATTTGAGCTTCAGGATTTCTTGTAAAAGCACTTTTGAAGAAATAAATGGCGCTCGTCAACTTCCCAATTGATGTCGAAGTGTTTCGCTAACAAAGATCCAATACTTTTAATTTTATCTGGTTTAATACAGCGACCTACACTGAGAGGTTGCCAAGATCCCGGAGGCTTCAACACATTTTGTACCTCACTTTTCCAGTCATATACTTGATACTCTCCCATTCTCAGCACAGTAGAATGGTCTTTAATAATATTGATGTACGTTTTTGGATCGATTATAGTGGTACATTTTTTAATTTTTTTCTCTATTTGAGCAAACACTCTATCAGGTGGGAGAAAAGAATGACCAACAACAGGATAAATAAGTTCTACAGGTTTTATGTGCGATGGAGAACAACGTTGTAGCCAGTATTGTACCATACCAATCACCGTGGTATTTTTATTTTGCCCTCCGCAACTATCGGCTGCCAACCGTATACATTCTACTTCTTTATTAAAGCAAACATTTTGTAATAAATAAAAAACTGCTGAAACTATTTCATTTGACCCTCTTTGTCGGTCACTCTCCGTCCATATGAAAGACTTCACTGTCTCCGGATTTAACTTTGATTTCGAGTGCCCAGTTACTACCGTAAAATTATAAAGATTAATTTGCATACTGAAATAACAGGCTTGATCAGGAATTTTAGGCAGTGGTAAGTTTTTCTGGCAGTCGAAAGAAAATGCCGCTATTCGGGGATCATCGTCCCTTAATAATCTGTAAAACGCATTACTGCGCAATTTATGTAGGCGCTGCTCTGTCATAAGTCTAATTTTTCCCTGAGGATCACTAATTCGTTTAATTTTGTCCAAAAATTGTAAGCATTTTGAACAAACATCAACCTTTGGAGAACCAAACCCAATGTTATATTGTTGAACAAAAATATTTCTAAAGAAACACTCCTTAGCTTTAAGATTTTCCTCCACTCGAGAATTATACATTTTCCATAATTTCGTTATGTTCAACTCACAAGGTAGGTATCGTCTAATGGTTGTTTTATTCCTTGCATAATGAGTTTCCCAGCATGTTAAAGATTCGATGAAATGTTTTATGGCGTCTCGTTTGTTAATTGATTTTTGGGAAACTCTATCACCCCCTCGTCTTTCTGATAGCAAATCTCCAGTTTTATAATATTCCTTTACAATTCTTTCAACCCTACTCTCTCCTATACCTAATATTTCCACAAATGCCTTTTTGCATACGGGAAAAGTCCTTCTCGTTGTTTTTATGCTGTATTTCACACTTAGCGTCTTTGGCTTATTTTGGCAATTTTCTCTAATTTTGATATTAGGCCTTTTAGGTTTATACGTTTGACAATATTTTAATATAAAAGTATCTTGTTGAATTTTCGAAGTATTGGCGTAATATTGGTCACTGAATTGTTTTATCTCTGTATTGGACAATGTTGAACATTGTAACGTATTCACTGTATGTTTACAGGAGGGAAGTGAAGGTAACCGTTTGCAAGAATATCTAATCGTCCTCAGTTTTAGTTAATTTTCAGTCTTTTGTTAGCGCCTAATTAGTTTTTAGCCAATCCCTAACTTTCAACTAGTTCATTTCAAAGACAGTTTTCACGTTTACTCCTCAGTTTTCAGTCAGTAATCAATACTGTACTGATGCTGATTTTCAATTAGTTTTTAGTCTCCAGTTTTCAAACAATCAGTGCTCAGCCAGTTTTGATTTTCATTTAGTCTTCAGTTTCCCATTTTTCTTCAGTTTTCACGTATGTTTTGTTTTCTTATAATTTCAAATGGATTTCAAGATTCCAGTTGATTTCAAATTACTATACTTCAAAATTAAAAAAGTTGTGCGATTATTGAACAATTCCAGGTTTCTTAAGCGACACAAAAGATGATTATCAATCAATTTTACAAATTCTGAAATCAAACTTGGTTAATTTCACTCTTTCACGATTTTAGGTTATTTCGAAAGAGCTTAAATTATTTCAAGCGACTATACATATAGAAGAATTTTATGTGACTTACAGTTCCTTTCAGATGATTACTAAATTTTCAGTCAGCTTCCAATCAATTTTTACTTATTGTTAGTTTTAAATTAATTCCGATAGATACCAGTCGATTTTAACTGATCTTAAATTAGTTTTTAGGATTACAAAAGCGTTGTTATAGGATTTTTGGACAATTGTAACCGGTATTTTTTACCCGATTTTAGAAGATTTAAGAAATATTTTAAATAATTTTGACGCGTTTTTGTACAGTTCCATAAATACTAATTAATTCTAAGCACCTCTTAACCCATTTGAGCTGATTCTATAATACTTTAAATGATTTTAAGCGATTCCAAGGAATTTTGTGTTATTTGCAGTTACTTTCAAATTATTTTAGGAAAGTTTAAGCAAGCCTCAAAGTTCGGTTTTAAATAATTGTGTAAAAGTGAACGCTGACTTAGCGTTTTAAAATTAACATGAAATGCTTGTTCATATCTTTACAAGAATAATAATTATTCCTCGGCTTTAACTTTAAATACCCACTAGTTAATTAATGTGCATACTAACTTGTTGCAAATGCTTTAAAGCAAGTACACTATTTATCATACAAACTCCATTTGGAAACAGTTCGGTTATAAATTCACCTACACAATGAACGTGAGAAAATATTGCTTCTACATAATGATCATTATTTTATCTTAAGGTTTTTATGATTTATTGGTTTTTAAAGTTTACATGAAATGTTAGTTCATATAATTACAGAAGTAATAATTATTCCCTTGGCTTTAATCGTAAATACTAACAAGTTAATTAATGTACTCGCTGCAAGATCCTTAAAGTACACTATTTATCATACGACTCTATTTGGAAACGTTCCAAGGTATGTGTACAACGTTTCATTTCGAGTAAGTCAATTTAATTTATGACTACACACAATTTCAAATTGTTTTCCCCAACTTATTTCGATTTATCGCCCGAAAGAACCTTTTACCTGTGAGTACAACTTCCACAAATGTCGTAATAGAGGCGTCAAGTGGAGTTTGAAAAGCAGCAGGATGTCGTAGAATGCAGCAGGATGCGTTCCATCTCCAAATTGGACACGGACGGATGGCACAACGTTTCCCGCACGCGTCGGCTTATATATTACTTTTCACGGAAGGGATGGAGGAAATTTAAAATGGGAAAAATGATGGGGCGATCATTTTTTTTCTCCCACTTCCCCCTAGTGAATTCCGGGAATGCGGAAGACGTTCCTGGCCAATAAGTCGGATACAAAGTGAAACCGGATAGGGACGGCCTGGAAATAAGGACTAAGCCTGGCCAATCCGATTTCCGTTGAGGCTTTTCTCGCAGACGTCGTCCAAACTGCGAAAAATCTTCAACGGGAAATAATATTGAGAGAGAATATATCAGTTGCGTTGGCATTTCAAAGATAAATATTGAAGGAAGACAAACCTTTACATCATCCATCCGTTTATCTTTTAATTAGCTTAAATCATTTCCTTTACACATATTACATTACTCCCATTACCCACATTATACACATTACCCCCATTACTCACACTACGCCTATTACACATAACCTCATCTACATTTCAATCTAAATCCCATCTTTATCCTCTAAAACATCGAATTATAATTACACCACCTTCCCTTTACGTTCCGGTATTAAACTTTCACCGAAAACAGAAGGGTTTAGGTACATTTGATTATGTTGCCCACCCTCGAGGGGTTTCTGGAGCCGGTGGCCCCACTGTTTCGAATCGATAACGCAAACAAGAAACACCCGAGAAGAACGGGAGCGGTTTTAATCAAAACGACCCCCATTTAACTCCTGGTCTGGGGAAAGGTTACAATATGGAACAAGAACAAAGCAGCACATCGAAACGGCTTCTCGGTGCAGTATGACATGAAGACACATTTACGTGCCTTTGTAACTCGAACCAGAGAAGCAATATTTAAACCGCAAAGCTACCCCCGTACATAATTAATTGAGTAATAGGTACGCCGGTAAACTTGACAAAGCAGGTTCGGTTTCATTAATTACACCACGTAATTGGTAATTGATCGTTCCTGTGATTGAAATTGGAAAATGGAAGGGAAATTATTGGGAAAAGTTTGATTGACAGATTAATGCTTCGGGATAAAATGTAAAATCTAAAAAAATGAAAATAAAAAATCAACGTTTTATTCATCACTTTTAAAACTATCCCATAAAATAAATCCATTAGATGGATTTAGTTGTTCACACAAATACATACATACATTATAATTGATTTCAATAAATAATCCTGATCAATGTGTGGTATACTGAGTGCATTTGAGAGCTATTAATAAAGTTGTACAGTTCGGTTGGATTTGTATATACAAACGGTGGTTGTTTTTGAAAATATTTATGATGAAGCAAAATATATAGTAGCTTTCCCTGGCTGCTCGTGTTATAAGGTATTAATAGAATATTGTTACCTAGAGCATGTGAACTTGGATGTATTTCCGGAAAATAGTATTATTAGATTTTATACAACGGTTAAAAATATACATTGGAAATTCCACTAGTGTTGAATCTTCAAGGAACCAACAAAAGATTTAATTAGCTAATTTGATTACCAAACAGTTTTTCAAATTGGAAAGTATTTTATGTAATGTTAGACATAACGGAATTTCCATCAAATGAGTCTTTATAAAACGCAAGAAAAGAATTCTAGGGAACTTAAATATACATCAGAAAAATGCTATTAATAGGTTTTATACGATGTTTAAAATAGGTAATGTAATTATCAGAGTTCTTCAAATTGATAGCTATGTTATGTAATGTTACATAAAATGGTTTTTCTATTAATTAAATCACTAAATAAAAAAGAAAACGAATTGTAGAGAACTTGATTATACTTCCATAAAATATTATTAATGGATTTTATACTACATTTAAAATATTATGGAGTTTAAAGAGAGGAATCTTCAAAGAACTAAAAGAAAAGTTGTAACTAGTTTAAGAATGTTTGAAAACTATTTTATATGATATGAAACTTCCATGAATTGAATCTCTAAGGAATTGAAAGAATATTTCTTAGAAACTTGAATATATTTCCACAAAATGCCATTATAGTAAAATTCCCCTTCGCGGACACCCCATTTGAACGGGTCCCTTAGACGGACAGCTTCTCATGGAACGGTCCGACTCTTATATAACTTGCATTGCGTTAACTCTCTCTCGGACAGACATTCTCTTGAACGGACGTGGACACTGCCAAATGTTCTCTTAAACGGACAATCGCGCCGCGCGCCGATATGCTGTCTCGGCGCGTAGCCTATGTCGTGCCTTTCTGCTTAGTTTGAAAGAGGTACACCGAAATTTAAAGCGATTTCAGGAGAAAAAGCTTCGGTCAATGCTGAAGATGTTTCATCGCGCTTGAAAAAAATCCCTTCTTTAATTAAGAGATACTCACCTAGAGACATCTATAATGCCGATGAGACAGGCTTGTATTTTAGGGCTCTATCCAACAAAACACTAACCTTAAAAACAGAAGAATGTGTTGGGGTAAGTACGCCAAAGAAAGGTTTACAATTTTGAATTGTGTAAATATGGTGGGAGAAAAAGAAAAACTCTTGGTCATTGGTAAGGCAGCTAAACCCAGAGCTTTTAAAAGTATTAATATAAATAACCTACCAGTAACTTGGAAATACAATAAGAAAGCTTAGATGACAGGACAAATTATGACAGAGTGATTGCAAGACCTAGATTAGAAAATGGCAAAAGAAATAAGAAACATTCTGTTATTTTTAGACAATGTAGGATCTCATTCAAAAGATATCCGATTAAAAAATATAAAAATCGTGTTTTTGCGCCCTAATTGTACATCAGCTTATCAACCACTAGACCAGGGGATTATAATAAATTTCAAAACTTATTCCCGAAGCTTAATACTAAAGCACTTGCTAGTAAACATTGAAACTGTTGGTACAGCTTTTGAGTTAATTAAGAAAATTACGCCACTGGATGCATTGTACTTCGCAAAAACTGCTTGGGACCAAGTAACCAAGGAAACAATTAAAAATTGCTTCCGGAAAGCAGGATTTAAGCATAACAATATACAAAATGAAGACCAGCCAAATGGGGCTTTGACATCTGATCCAGAAGATGACTTACCACTTAATAAACTTACAGATATCCTCAAAAGTAAAAAATTGTTTTAATTGACCGACAACGAAAACCTTAACGATTTTTTGGAAATTGATGAAAATTTATATGTTGAAGATCCAGATTCAGGACAAGAAATCGAAAATCCAGAAGTCGAATAACTGTCCGAAGATTCTGATATCGATGAGGTACCAGTTCCAGCAAAGGATATCAAAAATTATGATGAATCTATTACATTAACCAATTAGCTTAAACGTTTTGCCGAAAATCGTGGAGATGTAGGGTCTTTGGAGCTGCTTTCCAAATTAGAAATAAGTTTTCTAGACCCCTGTTTAAAGAAAAATATTAGGCAAACATCAATAGATGATTTTTTGCGTCATTAGACTGAAATTTACTTTCATTTTATGTATTACTATATATATTCTATTAAACGTCCGTACTTTGTAAGCTAACAAATCTTTTTTTTTTCCGTAAGTTTTAAAATATTGTCGGAGTTATTTAATTATTTAATCTTTGAATGAGAATTTCAGCCCCTTTAAGCTAGTACTTCCGTCAATTTGTTAATACAGAGGGCAAGAATATTCTTAATTTTACTTAATAAATTTTAGTTTTTTGTTTATTTTTAAAACATTCACATATACAATTTAAATATCCGATTTTTTTAATTTATAGTTTTCATTCAAAAAAACGATATTTACTTCGCGTTTCTCTTAGGCGGACACCCCTCTTGAACGGCCACTTTCGGTCGGTCCCGTTGGTGTCCGCCCAAGGGATATTTCACTGTATTGGATTTTATGTGATATTTAAACAGAGATTTAATATAATCAGATTTCCCCAAATTAAAACTCATTTTGTTTTTATCTACACTGTTGTGGAATTTTCATAATTTAAGTTTTATATAATTCAAAGAAAATTACTAATTAGATAAAACAGAAATAAAAATAGAAAAATATAAGATAAAATAGAAAGTTCATATTTGATACTGTTCACAGAATGAAATTTAAAAATTTCATAAAAAACGAAACGCAAATTAAAATATATTTCTGGAATATGCTATTGTTAGATTTTATACGACGTTCAAATCATTGTGAAACTTTTAGCAGATGAATTTTCAAAGAATAGAAGGAAACTTTTTAGTTTGAGAATTGAATTACCAAACAGTTCCTTAAACTGCAAACTATTTTATATAATATGAAATTTCCCTGAATTGAATCTTTATGGAACTGAAAGGAGATTTCTAGGAAGCTTGAATATATTTCTACAAAATGGCATTATTGGATTTTACGTGACATTTAGGACGTTTCAATATAATCTGATTTCCACAAATTGAAATCTATTTTATGCTCTTATCATATTTACATTGTTGTGAAATTTTTATAATTTGCCTCTTAAAAAATGGAAAGAAAATTTCTAATTGTTGAATAATCAACTTATTAAAAAGAAAACTGCTTTGTTTCCACAAATTGAAAATTGTTTTTGATAACGCATCCTTCAAAAAGTTCGTCTTTTAGCAAAACCCATCAAACACTAAACCACCTTAAACAAACACACATCCACCAGGCGATAATTGACGGACAGATATTTGTTTAAACTGCATCCCGGCATTAACGCATTTCTCATAGTAAGTACGGAAACGCGCAAACGTCCAGTTCGAACTATTTTTGGTAATCCCAATATAAATATTCCATTATAAAATTAAAAATTCCTCCAATCATTTTTGTTTTTTCAAAAACCAAAAAATCCCAATGAACTTTTTTTTTAAATGGACATCAAACAAAAAATGCACATACCTCAACCGAATGAAAAGCGAGTACACCGTACGATTCCATCATACCAACGAAATGGCACGTCGATATAAACATACACGTGAACGAAACGTGGTCTATCAAAAGCAATTTTAATTCAAACGCGAGCGAGCCTCGTTCGAATGACACATTGTGTCATACATTTTTAATCAGCGTTCGTGAATAATAAATTTTTGATGGACGTGACAGTAACGTTCGCAGTGCACTTTCCGTTAAGTCTTGTTGTCCCACAAAGCAACACAGACATAGAGAAAATGTTTCGAGAAAACTTCATAAGTTTGCGTGTGACATTTCCATTTTGTTCCATTCCTTTATTGCTTTATAATTATTTCACGCACGCTTCGCGAATTTGAAGCCACAAATTGAATTAAATTTAAAAATCCCTATCTCTATCTCCCTTTCCGATAACGATTATTTAAGGTTGACCAGATTTTCAATTTAAATTTTATTGATCACCATCTTTTTTTTATTATTTCATTTCGAACTGTCCCGTAACACTTCAATTTGGTGAGTTTGATTGATCAGAGTCCCTTTTTTTAAATGGAAGCATTTTTCACACCGATTTAGGAGGGGCTTTTATCGGAAATACGATTCATCTCGGACAAGAAATAATCGGTTTTCATTTATAGCATTTAATTTTTTTACCACACTTTACGAATAATATACAAGTTGGAGATTGAAATGATCTAGTTGAAAACTTTGTACAAATCACGAATCTAAAACCTGATTTGTTTATATTTAACTATCCAAGACTGTATTGAAGTTTAAAATAATAAATATTAACGGTGTTAATAGTGCGGTAATTTCAAATGTGAGAATAGTTCTCCAAACGAGTTTTTCAAGAAAAGTACTTTATTTTTTTTATGGAGTAGATTGATGTAACGTACAAAACGAATAAAACGCTTCTTTGTGGTTTTAACTATTGTTGCTTTGTTCAACCGGTTCAATACGTTCAAGTCCATGAAAAAAGAGTAAATAAGAGTTTTTAGCTATACGGGTAGCTACAGAACAGTGCAAACAGAACCTTAAATGGATTGTCACCCAGCTCAGCGCTTTTACTATTGTCGACGTTTTCTTTATTCTTTTAACAGACGTGTACATGAAAAGTTTCAGCAACCGGAGGCAATCCACGAAATAAAGATTCTTTCTTTACATTTTGAATCTTTAAAATTGGTTTTGAAAATTACTTAAAGTAGTACATAACTTTGACAGTGAAAGATTGTTTTAGGTTGGACCTCAAATGTAAACATGAAAATATTGTGTTTATACTACTTCTTGGAGTTTACATCGGAAAGTTTCTTGTTGTTCTAAAATTGCTACTAAAAATCATCATCGATCATTTTGAAGTAGAGTTAATTGAGCTTATTCTACGTTCTGGATTTAGGCCAACAGTCTTATCGAAACTTTATGGCAACTTTTAGTACGTTTTAGAAATGCATATTAAATAAAAAATGCTACAAATATTTTATAGTTTATTTTCGAAACTATTTTCGATTAAGAATAGAATATTATTTTAGTACCAAAATTATTACTAAAAATCATCATCGGCTATTTTAAAGTAGAGTTAATAGAGCTTATTATAAGTTCTGAATTCAAAGAAACAGTCTTATAGAAACTTTATGGTAACTTTTAATTCGTTTTAAAAATGCATATTAAATAAAAAATGCTACAAATATTTTATAGTTTATTTTCGAAACTATTTTCGATTAAGAATAGAATATTATTTTAGTACCAAAATTATTACTAAAAATCATCATCGGCTATTTTAAAGTAGAGTTAATAGAGCTTATTATAAGTTCTGAATTCAAAGAAACAGTCTTATAGAAACTTTATGGTAACTTTTAATTCGTTTTAAAAATGCATATTAAATAAAAAATGCTACAAATATTTTATACTCAATTTTCAAAAGTATTTTCGATTGAGAATGGAATATTATTGATGTATTATAGTTGTATTTTCAAAGCCTCAATCGCCTCTAGACAATTAACATAAAATTTGTCCTTCACGGCTTCCCAAACATAATAATATGTCGCAGTTAAATTGCAGTTCCTAGATGGCCAGATGACATCAACATTTCGACTAATGATGCTATTTTTGAAAATAAAGCGTAAAATGTTGATTGTAAATTCTGTTGAAACCAAATATTCGCCTACTATCTATGCTATAAATCAAGTTGGTGAACTTTCGAACGCTCGTACTCCGAAAGTTTTCGTTGAAAAAAATCTGGATAAAGACTGTCATGATCGGTGATTATTTCTGCGTAACACAGCCAAATTCAAAATCGTAGGTCCCGCAGTTTAGGAAACATCGCGAGTTAAATGAAAGAAAGATCGGTTTTTGACCAGTCCGCAGACAATGCAAATTTTGGAAATTTTTTTCTCAAAAACCGCCGAAGAAAAACAAAAAAGACCTTTTATAAGATGTAGCCTCATCTGTTTACTAAAACGTGGTATTTTTCTTTCCCAAAATTTCCATATATTTTCGTAAAGAAAGTCATTCTCTTAAATAGACAATCTCGAGAACCGCTGGTTACCAGGTGGCAGTTAACAATACAAACTAAATCTCAATTCCTACGAATATTCTCATTTTCCGATTGTTAAATAATAATAAGCAATTATTTTGTGTTTAATAGAAATATCGTTGAATATCGTGCTACGCTCATAGGGGTATATTTCTTTTGACTTATGGCACAGATAGTAGTCTTCTTTTTCAATCGTAGGGGATAAAGTCGGTTAACATGGCACAATAACACGGTCACTATTGACGCTTATTGCTGTTCTTTACTCATTTTCAAGAAAAATAATCCTTATTATTTACATTTAGTAATCCTTTTATACTCCATACCACACATTCAGGTGTTTTGGGTGTGTAAGCTTCTTAATTATTACGTGTGGGTTTTCTCTGCCCCAAATAAAGTTTACTTGTCCACATAACCTCCCAGATGAAAATGAGTTTCGTCGGAAGAGATAATTTTTTGGTTCAAATGCTCATCTTCTTCCAACCAATAATCCGCACTTTCAGTGAAACGTAAACACGAAAGATAAACTGCCATCAATTTTGGAATCAATTGGACTTTGTAGATCTTCATACCAAGGTCTTTGTGTAAAATTCTTCTCAGTGTTCCATTCCTATAAATGGTATCAAGGTGCTGGGATGTTGACGTATATTTTCAGTCAGGGTTGCCAGATTATGAGATTTTCCCCTAAAATTAGGAGTTTCTTTCTTCTTTGGAGCATTTTTTTGGGGATATTCTTTTCTGTGGATTACTTATCGGGAAAAAATTGCATGTGAACATTACTAGGGAATTTTAGGTCTGGTACTATTCGATAATATGAAAACTTCGTAATTATGTTACCTCAAAATAATTATTTTCCAAAGTATTATCTAATACATTTACCATAAACATAGCGTTTCAGTATAAATAGCATTTGCTTATGTTACTGCTTTGTAATGGAACATCTTGTGTATTTTTTTAGTTTGGCAAAATAGAAGCTCTATTAAATTCCTTTAACAACTCTTGTAAAACCTCTAACGGTGTTTTTGTGTGAATTACTATTAGTTATAAGTTCCCTTTCTAATTTGAAACTAATATTCTAAGTATATCCTAGTTCTTTTTTAATTTATTAACAAAACCAGTTCAACAGCAGTATGTTTTTCTTGGTTATTTTGGTTCAGAAGAAAACATCACGTAAAGATTACTTAGTAAAGTTACGGAAGTCCGCACTGGTTTCGATGTGATAGCTATTACTCCGTATCAGATGAAATCAGGTCTTGAAGAAGCTTCCTCTTTAGGCCCGTGTGAATTTAGCTGAGGCCCACTTTATGCTGAACCGCATTAGAGCACTTTTTGGTTACGTTCTTAATAAACTCACTAATAGTTGGCACTTTTAGGTCTTCATGTAGATCACTGTTCCTTATAAACCATGGGGCGTCCATTGAGACCCTAAGGATTTTGTTCTGTAGGGCTTGATGAAATATGAAATTTTTTTCATATTTGAGTCTGCTGAGTTACTACAAACCGGGCAAGCGTAGGTGACCAGTGGTCTAATAAGAGTTTTGTAGAGGAGGAGAGTGCACTCTATTCTCATAGGAGATATCCTCTTAATTAGGGGATAAAGCTGTCTAAGCCTGGCATATCCTTGGTTGAGTTTTGCGTTGATGTGGTATTTCTAAGTTAGACGTTAACTTGATTTTAGACGAATTGATTACTATGATTATACAACTTAATGTTTTCGGCTTTTTGTTAGATTTTTTGAAAACTTTCAAACGATTCATTTCAACAATTCATAACCATTAAAATATAAAAGACAGAAAAAGAACAGAAACTCTATTCTCATAGGAAATATCCTCTTAATTATGGGATAAAGCTGTCTAAGCCTGGCATATCCTTGGTTGAGTTTTGCGTTGATGTGGTATTTCCAAGTTAGACATTGGTCAAGGAATACTTCAAGGTATTTGATAGTCTCGTCTTTTGTGCTCCACGGGATTATTTGGTTGTTAACAACGCAAGGCGCATTACGGTAGGGTCTTAGCGTAAAGATCTTGGATTGACATTTATTGCCATTGAGCATAATGCCCCACTTTGTTAACCAGTGCTGGATTTTATCAATTGATCTTTGATGTGATTCGATTACGTCGTTAAGGATGTCAGTTTGTGCCATTATTAGCATATCATCAGCGAACATTACCGTTTCGAAATTTGGGTCAAAAGGGATATCATGCATAGAAATGTTAAATAGAGCTGGGGATAAGCAGCTTCCTTGGGGGACTCCAGCAAGAATTTTCCGGATGCTGGAGGAGAATCAATTGATGACAATCGTAAAAGATCTTTCCTCCAGGAAGGATAGCAGAATGGTAAGTAGATAGTTGCTGATTTCAATTTTATTAAGTTTAAATGACAGAGAAGTAGCAGCTGTAAATTTTTTGGCTTCGAAGCCTTTCTCTATGAATTCTGTCACTCTGGCTAGCTGATGAATTATAGAATGCCCCTCTCTGAAACCGTACTGGATGTTTGGTATAGTTTTGAGGAGACTTAGCTCATCTCGAAGTCGGCGATGGATAGTTCGTTCGAAAAGTTTAGGTAGTGATGAAAGCAGGCTTATTGGACGATAGTTAGCTGTATCCGTCTTGGATTTACCTGGCTTCGCGAACATTAGAATTTGCGCCTTTTTCCACTCTACCAGGAAATAGCCCATTTCTATGCAGCGATTAAAAATTGCTGAGATGTAATTCAGCAAATTCTCAGGAATATGTTTCATGACTATGTTGGGTATTTGATCTGGGCCTGGGGTATCCTAGTTCTTGAGGACTTATTTCTAAATTGGTTTATTTTGGGGTATTTTAGAGGTTTGCAGAAAGTACTAGACATGGGACCGAAGCCGAATAATTATTCGGTATTCGACTTATTCGGCTTCATTTGCAATATTCGGTTTTCGGCCGAATATTGAATTTTTTTACCGAATATTCGGTTGTCTATGTGACTGTTGTAAATTTTAATAAATTCGAATAATATATTGAATGAGCATACAAATGATAAGCTATTTAGAGAATAGCTGCTCACTTTTGCCAGTTTACTCATTTTTGAGTATTTCAAACTATGTTGTTTCCACTAAACAAATGAAACTTGCTCTCTCATTAGTAATTTCTCAGACAAGTAACCGTCCAGTTCAGTTGCTACTCTATTTCTAGGACTGCAGTCATTAACGGCCTTCGTAGATGTGGCTATGGCTTTATAGCAATCACAAAACGAAAAATGACTTCGATTCAAATTTTTACCTGTTGTAGAGAACAGTTTCTGAATATTTGTGTTTATATTCATGTTATCATTTCCATCGCTCTCTGTATCATCTCTACTACTGCTTCCGAAGTTTAAATCTATTCCAAGTGCTTCCAAAAAATAGTACGCCTTATAACGGATATGCTTTCACATGAGAAAAAGTTTAAGCGATATCGGGGATTCAAGAACGTTACCATAAAATAATTTTTTCCCCTCTCTATTTCTTTGAATCTTATTTTCATGCCATTCAACACAGACCGAATATTCGGTTCATATTTAGCCGAATGTTCGGTATTCGGTTATTCGGTTGAATTACTATTCGTCACATCACTAGAAAGTACTTTAGTCTCGAAAATTAATTAAAATTTAGAAGTAACAAATCGTAATCTACAAAAACAGTAGAATTATCTTTCTGGGGAATTTTTATTGGAAACTTCTAAATTAAGGGAATTTTCCAATTGTGACTGGGAAAATCCAATCCAACGTTCTGGCAACTCCGTTTTCAGCTACAGCACCAATATTTTCCATGGAACAAACTGGACGACGACATGGAACATATTTATTGTCTATTAGTATGACAGTAGAATGAACTTTCTTAACAAATGTTTTACATTGTTCTAAGTTAACGCTCCATTCCTACTGAATCATATTCACAAGTGCCGACAAGTGATTTTATATTTTGAAAATAAATTCTCAATTTTTCCGAACGTTGTTTAGGCGCATACTGACCCGTTTCGTTAACAGGGAATATTCTGCTGAATATCTAGTACTTGGCAGAAGACAGTAAAGCTATAAGCGACCAAATAATTCCTATTTCAAAAACGAATTACCAATGACATTTAACTAATCAAACATAAGAAACATTGATCAACTTTAAAAAATCGTACTGAATTTATTTATGAATATTAAGAAATAAATCAATCAAAAAAGAAAACAAATATGAATAAACGAAAGGATTGTTTACCCAACCTAACAACTTATTATAACTAATTATTCATCTTAACTTAAAAATGACATAGACTTTATTTATAGGAATTAAAAAAGTTTTTTACTTGAAATTTAAATTTATTCTAATTTTTACCAAAGAATTTCTTTGTTATTCCACTAACCTACATTAATTCTGTCGACAAATATACGACAAATATACCACAAACTATGACATCATGAGTCAGTTAAAGTCTTATTTAATGACAAATAGTTTGTTGATTGATCCATTTTCTACCAGTTAGAACTTTAAGAATCATTACTATTAATAAAAATCTGTACTTTTACTAGTCTTTTATTCGTTACGTCTTACATGTTTTGGCTCACGCCATCGTCTGAGACGAATTATAAAAAGAAGTTAACAGCAAAGATAACAATTTTGAACGTTAAAAATTTTTCTAAGAAGTTATAGGCAAAGTATGAAGTGTTAAACATAAAAGTCTTATTGGTAGAAACTTTCAGTAATGAATAAAACCTACTTTTTGACAAAATATCATCGAATAATTGAATACAGAATATTTCACTATTAAAATTTCATCCGTTTTGTTAGATTTTTTGAAAACTTTCGAACGATTCACCTCAACAAATTCATAATCATTAAAATATAAAAGACAGAAAAAGAACAGAAAGAAACTACTTACGTTTCACATTAAAACACCCTGAATACAACTTTAAAGTTACAAAAACTTTTGATAGATTTGTTACGATAGCGTCGATATTTACATTACAATGTCAACGGAACCATTCGATTCGATCCACGTGTACAGATAATGTATAATTCACCGTATAAATTCAAACGGTGGCGGTGCAATATTTAGTATACCTACGCATAGAAGCGAATATTATATACACCGCATACCTACATATTTACATTCTAAATACCGGAATATTACCGGAGTATAACTGTTGTATTAAAAAATGCGTGCATTTAATGGATAGATATTTTTTGTAAATCGCTCAGAAATGAGGCGAAAAATTGAATTGACGGCTTATTCAACAGTGGGATTAATGCCTTTACAAACAAAATTTTTCTATGCCTTTGACATGAGTTGTTTTGTATAGAAATGTTTGTAAAGCCGGTGCAACAATGCGCATCATCTATTTATACGGCAGATAGAGAATAGAATACAAAAGCCACATTGCACACAGCATTATAACGTAAAATAATCTTCTCTGGTCTCTACTTAAAAGGTTTTTTATAAACAACAATTTTAATACATCGTGATAAAATTGTAAAGTAATTTATACTTGCCGCATTCAACTCGAAATACTATTACACCTTTTATAACGCAATTTACGACGTACGATTCCATGTAATGTGAATTTAATTATACATATGATTGTATGTTTGTGTTCTACTTGATCGATTTTACATTTATAAGTAATATTTTCTAGGAACTTTGTTTCACCTTATTAATTCTTAACAATTAAAAAAATAATAACAACAATGATAAAGAAAACAATGTTTTTAAGGCAAATTTTTAGGTTATATAAATAAGTATGTAGGTAAAACTGATGAACGTATCAGAAAATAATCAAAAACAAACTTTAACCGAGTTGTGCAATTGTATATTTTTCTATTACACATCTGTTTCGTTGCACTCAGGTTAAAATACGATACAAATAAAACAAATCGATCGTTTTTACGTAGTTTATTGTATTCGAATGACGTATTTGGTTCGGCTTCCACGCATTTATTATTAAAAAATCAACTATAAAAACGTGTAACGGTAAATAATTTACGTTTGGGTCGATTTTAAATTAGCCTATAATCGATCATAAGTTAAACACTCTCTCGTGTAATGGAATGTTCACGTCATACGGTTTCTACTACGATTCGCGATTCGATACTAATTGAACGTAATCATGAGAACCTTGTGTTGGTTTGTTGACGTTCTATTTGTAATTTAAACCGGTATGAAGAAAATTAAAAATACAAATTTTCGAAAAAATATTTTTTACGAAAGTTTCACTTTAGAACATATGTATAGCGTTTAAATCTTTTATGGTTTTAAGTGAATAATAGTTCCTGGAAACGTAAAAGGTAGTCGTAAAATTATTTCAAGGTTTGAACGTTTTAGCGGTTCAATAATTTAAATAATTTTACGAATTTTAAAAAATTCTTTTAACAAAATGTTTCAATATACAGGCTATATATAAATATTTCGAAAAGTTACTCGTAGAAGTTAAATATTATAAAAATTGTTTTACAACGTTGCCAAAAATGTTTTTCGGGAATGTTTATTGAAAAAAAAAATGTTAAAAACAATTTTTTTATTCGAAAAGGAAACATTTAGGATCAATGCTATTAAACATTATTTTAGTTTAAATGAAAACACTTTATATATCGAAGAAAAACGCTTATTTAAGGAACTAAAGTTCCAAACTTCGTGAAGCCCGTGGAAATTTACATTGCTATAAAAAGTCTTCGTACGACAAGAAGTATCAATCTTTTTATTAAATTAAAAAAATAATATTATATTTACATTTAAATTAATCAGTCTAAAGTAATACTAAAATCATTATCTTTCTATTAATATTAGACAAGAACAATTATTGTCAGTATGTTACAATGAAATCATTACTTTTTGAAAAGATTATTAATTTGTTTCAAAGAAGTCTCGATAGGAAAACAAGCAGGTTATTTAAATATGAAATAAATTATTATAAATATAAAAATAAGTATTTGGTGATGTTTCCTTATGATATAGTTACTAAAGATGGGACCGAAGCCGAATAATTATTCTGTATTCGGCTTATATTTAAGTTCAAAGAATTAAATGAGCATACAATGGATTTCTACACAATTGTCAATTAGCTCAATTATGAAAACAGATGTACGTAATTAAATTTTTCAAACTTTAGATGATACAAATTAAGTAGATTTGCGATATAAAATATAAGATGGCTAAGAATAGATTTATTTAAAAATTACTTCTATTAAAAAAAAGATTCGTAATTCATTAATTGCAGATTTTCGTGTAAAAACGCTAATTGTCCAGCTCTTTCTGGAAGTAACCAGTTTTCTTTTTCGTATATGTTTCCTGCTTCAAAGAACAGTTGCTCACTGAATACTGTACTTGATGGGGCTAATACATTTTTACCAGTTTACTCACTTTTAGGTATTTCAAGTTTGTTTGTTTCCACCTAGTAAACGGAATTTGCCTTTCACTATCGCAGATAGAGTTTATGGTTCTTTATTTTTTATAGCAACAGGATTGCATGGAATTCATGTTATAATAACCACTTTTCATGTATTCGCCATTTTGGGTTTGAAGCAGCTGCTTGATATTGACATTTCGTTGATGTAGTCTGATTATTTTTATATATTACTATTTACTGATGAGGTAGATAATTATTTATATAGTATAAAATATTATAATTGATTTCCAATCAAAAGATCTAATTATATTTAGTATAAATAATTAAAATATTTTTTTACTTTAGAATAATATTTTTTTGTATTTGTTATATTTTAATTATTTTGGTCTCAATTTTATCAAAAAAAAAAGTTTCTATGATCGAGAAAAAAGATCACCATTTGAATGTGGGTTTGATCCTAAAAGCTCAGCTCGAATACCATTCTCATTACATTTTTTCTTAATTGCTGTAATTTTTTTAATGTTTGATGTAGAAATCACCCTTCTAATCCCAATAATCATAACTATTAAAATCTCCAATATTATCACTAATATTACCATTTTCTTTAGTATTTCCTCAGATAAGTAACCGTCCAGTTCAGTTGCTACTCTATTTCTAGAACTGGAGTCGGAAACGTCCTTACTAGATGTGGTTATGACTTTATAGCAGTCCCAAAACGCAAAATGACTTCGATTCAAATTTTTGTCTGTTGTAGAGAACCACTGCTAAATATTTGTGTTTATGTTCATCTTATCACTGTGTTATCAAGTGCCTCCAAAAAAAATATGCCTTATAACAGATATTTTGTAAGTTTTCACATGAGAAAAAGTTTATGATATATCAGGGATTCAACAACGTTGCCAAAAAATAATTCCCTCTCTATTTCTTTGAATCTTATTTTCACGCCAGTAAACAAAGACCGAATATTCGGTTCAAATTTAGTCGAATGTTCCGTATTCGGTTATTCGGTTGAAATACTATTCGTCACATTATTAATAATTACAGCTCTAAATCTGCATTGCATTAAACTATCTACTTAGACATTTGGTAACGGACTATTCAAGTTTATTCCGTGGCTGCAATAATTTTTCTTTTAACTTATTTTTAGAACTAATTTTATTTTCGAATTTGTCGTTCTAATTCATCCCATAATTATTCAATTTGATTTAGATCCGGCGACTGGAGAAGATGATTCAGCGTATATTTTACGGTATATAGAAACTATTTTTATAGAAGTCTAGATGAATGTTTGAAGTCATTATCGTGCATAAATCCGTCAGGTAGTTCTATTTTTTGCACAATGTAATAAATTATGTTGTAATGTTGTGAGGAAACGTTAATGTCCATCGTTATATTTATAAATGTTAAATTATTCGTTCTTGCAGCTACCAAACAATTCTAAACCATTACACTACCACATTTATGTACCTTGTAGCATTTAAATTTGTACAGATAACTTCGTTAATTTAATTTTCTCCAGACTTTCTGTCTGCTGCCTGACTCATGAATGTTGAATTTACTTTCGTCGCTAAAATTGATATTATTCGAATGTGTTTTCGTTTTACCTACATGTTCTTTCTCTAGTAATCTTTCAAATCTGTTTCATACGGAAATAAAAAAACTTCTTACGGAAAGATCTTGCATTATAATCATGCCTTCTTACTATTTTTTTTAAATTGATTATCTGTGTTGCATTACTGTTCGGATAATTCTTAATATTTCATATTATGATGCCTTCTTGATGTCCATTTAGAATTTTAGAACGACCAGACAGAAAACTACTCTTGACGGCAACTGTGCTATCATAAACTTTATTCGTTAGGGCTGCACTGCTTGCACTTAACAGTTCAGTGCATTATTAAATTTTGGTTACATATGCGTTCGTTGGATCACAGTTCATACCTGAACGAAAGAGCACCAAATTACACTGAATTACAGTTATTTCTTTTTAAATGCTGCACGAAACTGTACCTTTGCACCATAGTGCAAATTAGTGCAGTGCAAGTTTTAACCCAACGAACAAAACTATATTGGATCGTGGATGTCAATTTTTTAACTGTATTTGTTACCCTTTGCATAAAATTGCTCCCGGAATACAACTTTAACAGTTAAGGTACAAAGATACATACTTAATTCAGTCTTTTAGCTCTCTATTAATTTTATAATTATGGATAACTTTATGATAACGTAGATCAATAACGCTCATAATCTATTCATTGATCCAGGGATGGAGAGAGTGGTTACCCCATAAAAAAAAACATAAAAACCTCCAATAAACGTAGATTTATTATATGTCGTTGGATTTAGATAAAAAATTGTCTTTTAAATGGCGTAGAGAAAAATACAGGTGACAATTTGAAAAAGAAAAGTTATAGTCGGTTAAAATCGATGATGGTTCGTGGAAAAATTTAAGTGACCGCAGAAACATTGTATTCATTAAACCATTTCATATGGTACTTGTCTCTTAAAAATCGAAGCAGAAATAATAGAGGTATTGCTTTGTGGGCTTTTTGTCTCCCTTTATGAAAGTACTTATATGAATCATACAAAAATAAAAGAGTTTCATCGATATTTTTCCCTAATAATATTAGTAATAATTGGAATCAATTTAACACGTAATATAGAAAATACAGTTTTTCACTGATAAAAAAGAAAAGTTATGGTTATGGCCAGTGACGATATTTTATTTTATTGAAAAAAGCTTTACTGTCACATATGCTTTGCTTATATGAAAACCGTTATCAGGCAAATCTATAAAAGATTAAATTAACCACTAAATCGCAAAGAAGGGAAAGAAATTGGTAAAGTAAAAATGATAAAGATCAATAAAAATGACAAAAGTGACAACGTAAACAGTAGGTCAAATTTCCATTATAATTAAAATGCGTTTCGTGTAACAAATTGAAAATTCGACATCAAGACATTGAAGTACAGAATGATAAAGAAAAAATAAGCCAATAATTCGCAAAGTTGTGAATGAAAACAAATGTAATTTCGTAGAGAACAACAAAGTGTATTTAAGAATTGTAAATTTGATCGCTGAAAGCATGTTAAATGTAATTTTTCTTAAACAGAACTATAAAAGCTGAAAGTTTGCTGAAAAACAACAATAAAATATCGTCGCTCGCCATATCCTTTGGGTTCTCTTTTTATCCCTAGCTTTGTTCCTAGAAGCAGTTTTTAACTTTTTCTAATTTTTCATTCAATTGAAATTTATTATTTTTTGCATGTAATCAAAATTAAATAATTTGATTGGTTAAAAAAATCAGGAAACATCGGAAATCACTTCTACGAATAAAACTTGTACTACTTCAATAATGAATGTGGAAACAACATTAAAGAAATTAAAGCTTTTAAAGGTAAATTTAATATAGAAATCATTTTTTAGTTTCTAGAAATAAAGTGAGGTCATTTTTTTAGTTAAAAAAACTTTGTTAATTAATTGTGAGTTAAAGTCGAATATTAGATGCATTTTACCAGTTTACTTTTATTAATCAATAAAACTCTTATGTACATTTACTGGTTTTAATTATTAATATTTACAACTAGTTTCGGCTATTCACCATCCTCAGGTAATAAAATAGAACGCTAATTACAAAAATTTTGATTTTCGATCCCAAGGATGGCGAATAGCCAAAACTAGAGCTTTATTGATTAATTAATTAATTGTGTCAAAACTCTTGCATTTTCCCAATTCTTTTTGCAATTCACAATTTTCTAAAATTGACTGTCAAAAACTATTATAAATTTTTATAAATTTTATTAAGTAACAATTACAACAAGTTTGACTTTTTTAATCCAAAATAGAATGTCTTTAGTTCAATTTAATGTAAGAATCGATTTTTTAGTCTTATAAATAAAGTCGTTAGGGTATTTTAAATTTGGTCAAAAATTTGTGAAGTTAGATTAAATTAAAAGTCTTCCGTGTTTCAATGATTTTCATTGTAATTAGAACAAATTTAACTTGTATATAGTAGTAAAAAATAGAATCTTTATGCGTTAATTTTTACATAAAAATTATTTCTTAATTTCCATGAATTAATTATGTAAAACTTTTTAAATTAGAATTTGAACTTTATATGTAAATAGAAACAGAAACATTAAGTATGTAAATATTATGACAGTTTGTAATTACAAATAAACGTTTCAAAAGATAAGTACGGAAACAAACAAATAAAACCTAAAATGTAAAAAATTTACTTAATTAATAGATAAGGTATATACATTTAAACGGTTAAATTTTATACTCTGTGTGGAAAAACACTTTGCTATTTTAAGTAACATTATAAATAGGAATTTGAGCGTTAAGTACAAATGTCTGGTTTTCGTTGGAATTAAACAAATCGGTTTTTTCCTTCCAATTCGTTTAAAATTTATTATGTGGTACGAATGCGGTCGGGTGTAATTTCGTTTATCCGTTGTACAACGTTCAGTAATAAATTTTTATACTAAGCGAATGTAATTAACACAAAACACGATTGTTAAACTGCACATTTCCATTTTCCGTGAGCGCTAATTGAATAAACACGACAAAATTGATATTTGTCAACGACAATGTAAATAAAATGTTGAGGGATTGTTCCAAAATGAAGCTTCAATATATAAATTGTTATTGACAACCGATCAAAAACTAGAATTAGATTATTAACCATAACGTAATTTGATCCAACTTTATTTAGAATTAAAAAAATAAATTTCTAGTTTTTACTAACAAGAAGAGTCGCGAATTGGGGTTGCCATTTTTTGAACGCGAGGCACTGTTCAATATTTTTTTAAGTATTTGTAATTAAAGATGCAATTCACTCGTTAGGACAGTAGTTTCCAAACTTTATTTTCTACGGCTCCCTTAAAAATATTTGATCATATGGCGCCTCTCTTAATCATAGAAAATATCCATTGACGGTTTTCAATGTTCAATTAATAAGTTTTGAAATATAAAAAATACTTCAAAAGTCGTTAATTTATGTTGCTAATTTATGTACGCTGTCCAAATCATTATCAATATCGGATTTATCACTATCTTCTTCGTTTTCACCGAAATATAGTCTGTAAACGGCACTGAACTCTTCTTCAACACTCATTTTTTATTTCTTTCGGAAGCAAAAGACGCATAAAAATGATACAGTAAACGTAATGAAAAAGAGGAATGAACAACGCGAACAACTAAAGCGAAACTGATAAATTGACTTGTTTATCTTTAACAGCTGTTTTCTCGAAAACTTGTTTTCACACCTAAGACCCCTTTTCGTAGACCATATTTTTGTATTTTGTATTATATATTTTTGAATTAGATTCGAATCTAAGCCGCACCCGAGTTTTATGAAGGATTATACAGCAGAAATAGTGCGGCTTAGATTCAAACGAATACGGTAAATACTTTCTACTAGGCTTTGAATTTTTAAGAAAATTTGTTTCCTATAATGGAATCAGGAGGTATAATTTACTGGATCTCCTTTTTTTTTGGAGGGCGAGTGTTTTCCGATTAGACTCTTAAAAATTTTCGATTTTTCAATATGCTCTCAGTATCACCAAGTGTGGCCACCCCTGTAATATACTACATAATCCAATTACTGTTACTTTATCCACAAAGACTATGGACGCATATACACAGCCAAGTGGTAGTTTTCGCTGGGCGCACATTTGTGTCTGTAGCAGTCAAAGGGTTAAGTCAGGTTTTTTGAGGGGAGGTTATAATGTCACTTTATATTCTGGTATTAATTTTAAAGTTTTCACACATTAAGTAACAATTAACTAATAAATCCAAAGTGCGGTGCACACTCAAAAAACGTTTTGGTGTCACATTTAATAGGCACTGATTGTATCTTTATATATACAAATAAACATAACATTGAAGGAAAATTATTAACACTCCCCAAACTCGGGCCTGCCGTCTAATGATGAGAAATACCGATCTCTTGTTACCATACTAAGCCTTTGATGTTTAATCTTTTGCTACAGAACGGAATTTAACACGTAAAATGCATCTTCAAATGTAAACATCTAAAAAACTATTAAACAGTGGCCCCTACAACCATATATTTTCATTAACAGAGAAACCAAATCTACAATTTTACAAAATTTGAAGTGAATCTGTGACCCCAAGACCTTGCATTCTCCTTGTAAAGCCACTATTATACTGTCAAAGATTTTATATTAGATCTTTTATAAAATATCTTTGTCAAAGAAATTTTACTGTGTAATAGGCTATATTTTATAAAAGCTTTATTTCCTAAAATATCTTCTATCAAAATTGGTTGCATTATACCATATTTGATAAAAGATTTGGGGATACTTTGACAAAATGACGTTAGAATACGAAAGTCGTACTTTTCTTCCAATAAAAAGAGCAATTTTTGACACAATCAACTGAAAGGTCACGTTAAGCATTCTTAAGTAACGTTTATATGAAAAATAGCATTATGTATCTTCACTTCTAAGTTCTTTTGATAGGTTTTGATATATACCCAAAATTTCACGTCTCGGCACCCATAGTATAACCTACACTCGTTTTCTCCGTTTTTCCTCTCATTTTCTTTAATGTACTAATTGTCAGAACCGAATTAATTGAAGACACATAAACATAGAACTGTTGTTCATCCATTTCAAGTAAAAATATGACGACAACTAATGTAAAATGTTTTATGTAATGTAATACACCAGTTTCAAATATTTGATCAAAGAATTATTCTATAAATATCTTTTATGAAAAGCTTTTATAAAAGATCTTCTATAAAATCTTTGACAGTTTAATAACAACCTAAGTAAGATTAGTAAAACTTGTTCATGTTTTATTTTTAAATTTTATTATATCAATTACAGATTAATATAAATACAAATACGTCACAGTTATAGCCGGTTTATGTAAATCCCAATAAACAATTCAGTTTCATATATGAAACAATTAATAAATCAGTTTCTATTTATTTATTTGAAATTCGCTGGCATTGTTTAAAACAATAGAAATAGCCCCAGGGTGGTTTATCAAGTTTAACGTTTCAATCCTCGCGAGACATTTTAAAATTTACATTTATGTTGATGAATTCGGTATGAATACATTACATTTTAAACTTTGAACAATCGAAATAATTGGAATGGAAATCGAATTTGATAAATCCTACAATTTTAAAATTAAAAACATTTTAATTAATCTTTTTGTATAAAAATATAATATTTTTTTTTGTAATTATATTTAAAAGTCACCCTATTTCATTATCTAATGGATTAATACACTTAAAAAGTTTCTAAAGGTGTATTTTTGGAATTTCCAAGACTAAAAGCTTTATCTTAATTGAATAAAGGTTTCCGTTGATGGTAAATTAAACCAATTTTTTAGGAATTTTTTAAAGAAATTTTCCAATATTTTTTTAAATCTAGATCAAATATTAAATAGAACCGAGAGAATTCATCGCAAAATAAATATTTGCACTCGTTTGACACTCGTTATCGTAATCTAATGCAAACAAGTCTTTGCTCATTTTGAAAATGCTAGGAACCCGGTTGTGATAATTTATTATAATTATTACTAATTGTTTATGATTATTTTTAATAATGGGTTTGGAAAAAAATAGTTTAGGTAAAAATACATTGGTAAGTAAATTTACGCGTTTACATTTTCAGTTTGAAATTTACTATAATTATGGTGGAAATGTTTTTTAATTGTTTTTAATAGTATATTTACAAAATAAATTTATACGATTTAAACGCGATATTTTTTGCTTTTTTCACTTGAGCGCGAACGAGATTAAAAAATTAATCGCCCATAATTTCGTTAACGATGCAATTACCAGATTAAGACGGACCGATAAATCACTCGAGAGAGACGAAAACAACCAACTCGAGGAAAATTAAAAGTCTTTGTTTACGTCTAGAACTCACCTTACGTCGTTTTTTCTCGGTTCCGTTTAGAGTTATATTTCTTCTTCCCGATCAATTAGTTGTTGCTTCATCCTCGACCCATTACACACTCATGAATGAATACATTCATTCATTAAAAAAAAAAGATAAAAATAAAAAAAAACTTTTTTTAATTCACTTATAGAAGAAAAAAACTGAAATCACTTTTTAATATTTGAAATTTTTGAAATGAAGATTTTTTCTTTTCCTTGTTTAATCGGTTATGATTTCCAAACACTTTTTTATTACGTTTGTTTCCGCTCGGAATAAAAGGGTCAATTTTTCAATTGTTTTCGGCCGCGTCGCTCAATTGTTTTAGTGACTACACGCGCGTTCATCTGTCTCCGACCGCAGCAGGTTCAAGCAGGAATCTGAGCAGGCGCCGAACCGAGCAGGCCAGCAGGCGATGTTCGACTGTTTTGGGCTCTCAGCGGCAACCGATGTCTACGATCCATTATTCGGAAACCTGCGCGGAATTTTTGTTAAAGGGACTTCCGATCGTTTCACGTCTTCCTTTCTTATTTTATTATTTATTCATTTCTAACCCTCATACATAGAAATCGTATCGTTTCTATTAAACCATTACGATCCAAATTTTTTTTTGCAAGTTTTTGATGGGAAATATTTCAACCTTAAAAATTAGGTTGTTTTAAAAAGCATACAGATTTTATTAATGAAAATCAAGAAAAGATTTAACCTAAGACAATATGAAATATTTACTTTATGATTAAAGAAATAAATTCTAAACACTTATAATAACCTATTAATTTACATGTTTTTTTTTGTAACACTGTTGATAGTAATTGTTTCAAGTTAAAAAATTGCAAAATTAAAAAAACGTCGTACATCAGACTTTGTGACAATCAAGAAAAAAGCTTTTAACACGAGATAATCTAATATGTTTATTCTAACAAGGAGATCTCACGATTAGGTGCTTACCGATTTGTATGAAAGTGGTACCGATCGATCTGTATTAGTATATACAGTGGAACGTCAAAAATCCGAACGCCTTTAAACATTTTAAAAATTTTTGCGCAAAACCCAAGAAATAACGTTTTTTGTTTTAATCTCTTAATCTTGAACCGTGGTAAATTTGAAAGTTAGTATTGCTGTGAGTTTGAATTTGCATTATGGCATCGACTTCGAGAAAAGCATTAAAAAGGAAGCATACAATCCTTACGATCGAAAATAAAGTGGAGATTTTGAGTAGACTCGAAAAAGGTGAAAGTGGACCGCATCTGGTCAAAATCTACGAAGTGGGAAATGCTATGATATCCGACATTAAAAAGAAAAAAAGAAGAAATTTTGAATTTTGCATCCAAATTGACGAAGAAAAACTATACGAAGTACAAAAGATAAATCGTTAGAGGATGCTGCATTTTTGTGGTTTACTCAAAGGATAAGTTTAGACAAACCCATTTCAGGGCCCTTACTGTACGAAAAATCCCTTTTTTAATTAATAGTTAGGAGGTCCTGCTGACTTTAAAGCCAGTACCGGTTGGTTAAAAAAATCAAATTATGACATGGCATAAGGGAACTTACTATTCAAGGCGAAAGTTTATCTTCGGATAGTTCTGCTGCAGAATCTTTCAAAATCAACTTTTTTAATTTTATAAGCAATTGTGGCTTTGCTAGAGAAGATGTATATAACTGTGACGAAACCGGAAAGAAAGCGGTTCCCGGGCGAATTACAGCGATGGTTTGTGCAAACGCTACTGGAGATCATATACTGCCTCTATTAGTAATTGGAAAGAGTTAAAAATCAAGGTGTTTCAAGAACATAACCAGTCTTCCAGTTATTTATAGATCATAGAAAAGTGCCTGGATGAACACCAACATATTTACAGACTGGTATAAAATTGTATTCACACCAAATGTGAAAAATTTTCGAAAGGTAAAAAAACTTCAAGAAAAAGTGTTGTTAATTATGGATAATACGTCAACACACCCGTCCGTTGAAATGTTAAATCCAATCGATGATAAATTTGAGGTGATGTTTCTCCCACCTAACGTCACCCCACTAATTCAACCAACGGACCAAGGTGTAATTAAAAAATTAAAGAGATTGTATAGAAAACAAATGTTACGTAGACTTCTTTTAAGTCAAAGTAATGAAGAGGGCGTTCTTGAGTTTTTCAAAAACCTAAACTTAAAGGATTCGTTGTACATGCTAAGTGTTTCATGGAACTTACTCACTGTAGAGAATTAAAAAAGAAGCATATAATAAGCTTTGGGTTGACAACCAAGATGAAATTAGAGAAGAGAATAGTGAAAATGAAGCTGAAATGCTTGACAACATAAAAGATGTGGAAAAACTATGTCAGTTAGTTCCTGGTTTTCACGAGTGTGACGAGTTTGATGTTACGGAATGGTTGGATATTGACAAAAATTACCTGGGCTGCGATATCCTCAATGATATTGACATTATTTCTACAGTAGACGCGTCTGAAGATCAGGACAGCAGTGAAACTGAAGATTCTACAGATGACAATTGTTATAACAGTTTACCTTCGCATGTTGAAGCATTCACTGCATTGGAGACACCAATGTCTTGGTTCGAAGCACAGCCGGAATGCAGCGAAGTCCAACTTTTAGCATTAAGACGAATAAAGGACTTGGCAGCTAGAAAAAGAGTTTCAAAGCTCACTCAGACCAAAAACAGTGATTTTTTAAAATAAGTTTTAAATTAAATTAAGTTTAAATTAGGTATGCATCAATTTTTAATACTAGATAGTATGTTACTATATGCTTATTTAACCAAAGTATATTTTTTAGACCTATACACCTATAGTAAATAAAAATAAAAATTGTCTTTCCTGGGTTAAGTTCGGAAATCAGAATAATTTGAAAATCTGAACTACCTGTGGTCCCAATTAGTTCGGATTTTTTACGTTCTACTTTTGTACAAATACGTAAAACATTACGGCCCTTCGTTGAGTCACTACGAACCAGCTTACACATACCGTCCTAGATGGATCCACCATGACCTAACTCCTTTTTATATTTAATATAAATAAAATGTTAAATATTTCACTTTATTTTCTCTAAGATTTTACTGTTATATGTTTTGAAAACAAATAATTTAACACACTTTCGTTCTTTTTACCTTCATTTTAAATAAAAACAACAAATTTTTGTTTAAACCCTTAACGAACGAGCACACTTTTCTAAAACTATGACCCGTAGGTCGACAGATTTTTTGATTGTTAAATAATAATAAGAAATTATTTTATGTTTATAGAAATACCCAAAATATTTTTTATTAGTATCTAACGATAGAAAAATGAGTAAATTTGCAGGAATTAAGATACAGTAGAACTTTTATATAACAAACTTCTATATAAAGAATTTTCTCTATAACGAACTTTTTTGAAGTCCCAAGAAATTCCTTCATAAAAAAACTTCTATATAACGAAACAAATTCTATATAACGAACTAAAATTCTTTGAAGAAGTAAGGTGAGTTACCGAACAGCAAGGTAGATATTCCAGGGGATCCCCGAGAGACTCTTGTTGTGAACGGCAGTTGATCGGATAGTTCAGTAGAGTAACAGCTGTTGTTGCGTCAATTTTAATTTCATCTCTGATACTGTCTAATTGTAAGCGAAAGGCTTTCATTTGAAATAGATAAAATAAAGACGGTATGTACTATAACCCGAAATAGAGCTGCAACATGAAGAGCAGGATGAAACAGTAAGCCCCGTCTTCGTAACGTTACCGAGTACTCTTTCATCTTTCTCCTCATAGTGCAGCTCGATTTCGGGTTATGGTACCTAAATACGTAGCGGATAATATATTAATACTTTGTTTTGTTGCCTCATTATGTTTTGATTTACGTACATAACACTTATTTATAACCCCACATTTATTAATAAGTACACCTTACACATTTTCTACCCTCTTAAATGAGGAAAAATGCGGTTTCCTTGTAATAAAGTTTCTATGTCATTTTTGGTTGCTAATGGTACATCGTCTAACAGACCAGGCAATGTGTCATCTAGAAATTCTGTCTGTAAGTCTCACCATTCAGTCGAGGAGGAAGAAAATGCGGTCTGATGACATGATCACCAAGAACTCCGGCCCACACATTGATCGAAAACTGCTGCTGAAATCCACGTTCTTCAATGGCACGGGGATTTTCATAATCCCAAAAAATGATTATTGTGGAAGTTTTTGATGGCATCACGTGAAAAACTTGCCTCATCTGTGAATAGAATTTTAGAAGTAAAGTTGGGATTCTCCGTAGTTTCTTGGAGAAACCATCGACAATAATCTAACCGTGTAGGAAAATCTCTTGGTAACAGTGGTTGCACGCGTTGAATTTTCTGTGCAAAACCCTCCAAACACTTTCATGACTGATGTTAAACTGTGTAGATAATTTTCGCGTACTACTTGACGGATTAGCTTCCACTTCTTATAAAATTGCTTCTTCTAGTTGTGGTATTATTACTGTTCTCGGTCTACCAATACGTTCAGCGCGAGCATTTACAGATCCAGTTTCGCATAGTCTAGCATGTAGCCTTATAAAAGTTCTTGATGTTGGAAGAGGTCTATTGGGATATCGTTCCTGGTAAAGTCGACAGGCTTCTGCAGCATTTTCATCTGCTAGCCCATAAATGAAATGCATTTCAGCTAATTCAACGTTATTCATAGTTGACTGTAAAATAACAGATATTTAACTGACAGTAATCTTGACACGATTTAAATACGATTTATTTTCTTAAATTTGACACCCTATATCTCGGAAAAGAAGCACTTGCGGAGCCATATTTATATGAACTTTTGTGCTTAAAATATAACATGGGATCACCATTCTCAATTTCGTTAAAATGCGATCAGCGGTTCTCGAGTTCGACTATCTCTGGGATTGAATTTTTAAACGAAAGCAGACCCAATTTATGAAAAAGGAAAAAATTACACGTTATAGATGTGGCTACATCTTACAGAAAGTTCTGATTTTTTTTCCTTCTACGGTTTCTGAGAAGAAAGTTCCCAAAGTTTGCATTCACCGTGGAGCAGTCAAGAGATCGGTCTTTTCTCATTTATCTTGTGATATTTCTTAAATGGCGTGACTTACGATTTGGAATTTTATCTATGTTACGTAGAAATGATCACCAATCATGACAGTCTTTACCTTGATTTTTATCGACGAAAACTTTCGGAGTACGAGCACCCTAAACTTGAATGACTTGACTTATGGCACCGATAGTAATCGTGAGGTCTCCTTGTAAGAGTACAAAGAGACAATTTTGTCACAACTATCACCAAAAAAATTTAAAATATCCTATGTCAAATTTTTTATCCAAGATGTCTTTAAAATTTCCATCCAACTATGTTAGATTTTTTATTTAATTTTTTATTCATTTCTAACTCTTATACATAGAAATTTTATCATTCATATTAACCTATTAACTTGCAGATGTCCTTTTATTAAACTATTAATGGAAAATATTTCAACTTTAAAAATTAAAAAGTTTTAAAAATCGTACAGACTTTATTTATGAAACTTTAGAGAATAACTGTTAACCCAAGACAACCTCAAATGTCTAATTTATGACTAAAGACATAAATTTGTTATAACTATTACTGAAAAAATTAAAAAAAGAATCCTAATGGCAATAGATTTTTTACCCAACATAATCTTAAAATTTCATCTAAATTTTTGACGAAACGTCTTTCTTTCTTATTTTATTATTTACCCTTTTCTAACTCTTGTACATAGAAATTGTATCATTTATATTTACTAATTAGCTTCCAAGTTTTTTTTTACGTTAAACTTTCAACCTTAAATGTTTCAACCTTAAACATTTGGAAATTAAAAAAATTTACTTTACAGAGTTTATTTTCGAAAATGAGAAAGTAGCGTTTAACTCACGATAATTTGAAACGTTTAATTTATGACTAAAAAACAAATTTGTTATAACTGTTAACAATAATTTTTTTTTATCGTTAGTTATTTCACTTGCCATGATATGCTATCCACTAATAACCAGGATAAATATTGGATAAATTAATTCACCCAAAGGTAAATAAACAAGATCTACGTCAGGATTTTTATCCAATATAACCTTAGAAATTGGGGGAATTTAAAAAAATCACATAGACTTTAGCTATGGAAACCAAAATTCAAGTAAAGTGTAAATTTTATGATTATAAAAACCAATTTATAAAAAAAATAACTTGGTTATTTTTTGAAAAAATCTAAAATTGAGGTATGTGATAGTTGAATGAGTTAATGGATAAACATTTTTTTATTTATTTAAAAGGAATCTATTAATATCTTTCTAAATTTGTTTTTCTAAAATCTCCCGCTTAATTGCCTCATTAAAATTAACAAACAAATTCCATTTGTTCCAAACAACATCATTACTTTTAAATATCATAAATTTTTTGTCAACCAAAAAAATCCTACAATTAGACCACCTACGTATAAATTTACTTAACCATCTGAACTTTAGTATAAGCAAAAAAGTTGCATTCATGTTGAGATTTTCTATCGTCAAGAAAGTAGGTGCCAAGAAAATCTCGTTCGAAGGTCGCTTCGTCACATGGACATGTCACAGTGACTAATTTCGTACTAATTAACTGGAGGCGAGGCGAGTAAAGGTGTTGGGTCTCGGTACTGTGACGGGAAATTACAGATCAGCGTAATATCCGTCGGGGTTAGGACTTAGTTTGAGGGGGTAACTTGGATTTAATTAAATTTTAAACGCCTTAAAGTCGGGTAAGCGTTTAATCTTAAACAAATTGGTAAATATTCCGTGTTAAAAAAACAGCTTCGTTATCATAAAGGAAACTAGGAAGTGTTCACGGACAAGTTTCGGATAAAAGCTTCGGGTACTTTTTAATCTATTAAGCCGGTCCAATCAAAGTTTTCTTCAACATTTAAATTAGCACGTTAATTATAAACCGTATTTCCACGTCCGCCTTGCTGAATTTTAAACATCCTTCTAGTGCACCCGAACAATCTTGTCATCTGTCCGGAGGGTTAATGCACAAGTTTGCCCGCGAAAGCTCGCTACGAGAGAGCTTTACGGCCGACTCTCTCAGAGTACGGAACTAACAGCTTTACCGCAGGGCAAATAATTATTTATTCCGACTTTTGTACCCGAGGAGAAGTTACCTTCTACCTTCCGAAAAGCTAGTGGAAAAATTTCTTCTTCCATTAAAAAGTTTTCCCATTCAATACGAAACTTACGGTTCGTCCTTTTTTCCTTTTTTCTCAATTAAGATAATTCGGATAATAATTTGTAATTTAAGATTTTTTATACCTTAAAGTGTATTTTTTATCTTTTAAAATGTTTTTCTATGTAAAAAAACGAAGAAATAAATTTGACAAGAATAGCGTGAAAAATGTTCAAAGTACACGTTAAAACGTTAAACTTAATGGTACTATAATTGAGATAAATTGATCCCTAGAAGTAAAGCACAGCTTACATTTAAAAAGAAAAATCTTGCACTAAGCACTTTTATATTTTGTTTTAAGGAAAGAAGTTAAAATACCACATTCTTCTCTATACTCATAGGACCATCAGTTTTTCTACATACAATCGTCCCTTTGAGACCCGTACAAACGGCCGGACGGCATGCGATACGAGAATTAGGCTTTATCTATAACGAATGGACGATTACCATGACCAATCTGAATAAACCTTTAATGACCCCGGCCCCGGACGTAATTCAACGGCCTTTGTTTTCCAGACCTAGTTAGGTAAATCTTTCTGGAACCGACACACGATTATTTTTAAGACGCAACGATTCATATTGAAATTTTCACCGGGAGGTATACGGTTGATGGATTTTCCGAGTGACATATTGCGTGTCGTGGTCACGAGATGCTAATTTTACCTGATAAATATTCATCAAATCGTGGCAGTCCAGCAGTCCAACGTATGGTACTCCATTCAACGCGGGCTCATATCAGAACCACGCGATCTGATTTCACCATAAAGTAGACTTGAAATAGTACCACCGTGTAATTTACTTTGATAATGAAGACCTTATCGTTGAGAAAATGTGCTTTTAACACTAAACTTTTATGGAAAGTGGAAAAAGTATGTTAACATTGAAGGAAATTCAACTTGAAATTAAATATCTTTAGGGCACTTCTTCAATAAAAAAAAATACTGAAGTTTATTATCATAAAAGTTTGTTGAATTGTGGAACAACATTAATTTCTATGAGAAACATACGATCTGCATTTGATCAATCAAATAAACTTTGATAACGATGATCTTATCTCTTAACAAAAGCAGGATAGCTTGTCGAAAATATGCCCTTAATACTAATCTTTAACAATTATTTAACCTTTTTAGAGAATATTCTAGACTAGTGAATAATTAATTATTATTTCAAGAAAATTTTTTGACAAATTTGGGCGATTTTCAATACTCTGAATAGTCTAATTATCTAGTCGATCTTCTGGTTGATTTTAAAATTTTTTCTAACAATTATCTAATCTTTGTGGAGAACATTCTACACTTTTAGTAGACAAGAAGTATAAGAACATAACGTAAGGAATAGAAAAGGTCTATTAACCTATTCAAGACTGATTGCACGCTGTGTGTGTAATTGATTTCCGAGGCTATAAGGCGACCTGCACACCGCGTGTGCAATAACAGTATTGTGCAATTATCAGTTATTTTGAGTAAACTAGTCGTCGAAATACTATGATTTTTCTTGAACTAATGACGTCTGTAAAGTACAGGAATATAAAATTTGGCATTGGTTTTAGTGTGTACTAAAAAATCTAAAAGTTATCTGAAGTTTTTCTTACATGTAACATACTATGAATACGAATACGCATTGGTATCATTTTTATCGTTCATGTAATCGTTCTCAAGAACAGATAAGCACAAGGGCAAAGTCTCCAAATTTTTGTACTGATGTATTTTCATTTTACCATGCATTGCACACATAGTGTTCAATCCGCTCCTCGCAATAAAAATTTTCCGAAGAGCGAGATGCACACCCGGTGCGCAATGATCTTATTTGTATGAATTCACTTACGAATTGGGTGATTTCCATAGTAAACATGTTTTTTTTTATTATTAAAAATGAGCAATATAAAAAAATCGCTCTTGGGGACTGTGTTCGAAAAAAATCGTCATATGGAATGGGTTAAAGCAGATCGTAAACTTTTAATTAAAGAAACTCGGTTGTTAAGTGTTCGTTGAATACGGTTTATTTGTTCAAATTGCCAAATTTTCGCTCCTTTCTAGGGGCACGTTCAGGGCTAAAAAGTATTTAGGTAAAACAGGGTTTACAAAAATGAGGGTGATACCTACCTATGAAAGTTAAACCAAAAGTGAATACATTAAAAACCATAAAAATGGTTGAAAACCGGGGGAAACATCAAGACGCCAACGTCAATTACTTAAAAATAAAGGAAACCTCACAAACGGCAGAAAGTTCGAAGCACATACACATTAAAATTAATGTTACAAATGACTGTCAAACTCAAGGTGAAGCAAAGGGCGCACTAAAGGTAAGATTCTACACTTGAATGATTAGTCAGTCTTTTTAGATGATTTTCTTACTTCTAGATGACTTTCTTGTAATCTTGTAAGACAATTTAATATGTTTGAACAATTTTCTTGTCTTTCGAAATGAATCTTAAATTTAGAATACTTCAGATTTTAGATATTTTGGATGATTTTCTAATCTTGAATATTTTGGATGATTTTCTAATCTTCGATATTTTGAAAGACTTTCTAATCTTGGTATTGTTCTATCTTTCTAAATAATTTACATCATAATGTAGATAAAGAAACAAAGTACAAAGTAGTAACAAAATAATCATACTTTGAAATTTTAATAGCTCATATACCTTTAAAAACTGACGTTTCAAGAAAATGTAAAAAGTTGGTAAATTTTAAGATAAGAGTTTTGAGTTCTATTTAAAATTAAACTGTTCTGGTTTTCACTCAACATATTTTTTCTGGATCGTTTTCTAATTTAAGACTTAAAGTGCGGTAACGAAAAAATTTCATTAATTCACAAATTTGGTGTTCCATATAAAACAAATTCTTATCAGAATCTCACAATGTCTTGTTTTTGTAGATCATTCTCCAATTTAAAACATAGAATGACTTAACGGTACATTTTCAATGAAATATTCAGTGCTACATTTAAAACTTCTCTTTAAAATTGAATTCTCCCATTGGTTTTCTACTCAACGTAACTGTATACTATACTTTTTTTGAATCGTTTTCCAATTGAAAACTTAAAGTGTTGCAACCAAAAAATTTCCATTAATTTAAAAGTTTGGTGTTCCATATAAAACCAATTCTTATCAGAATATCACAGTGTTTTGTTTTTGTGGATCATTCTGCAATTTAAAACATAAAATGATTTAATGATACAGTTTCAATGAAATGTTCAATGCTCCATTTAAAACTTCTCTTTAACTCATTACTGGCCGCTAACGTAATAATACATCAATTTTTCTTTACAATCCAAAAGCCGTTGACGTATTAATACGTTTATTACACAATCAGTTTATTTTATTGTCCGTTTAAGTGCATCGCAAAGACAATCCAAAGACAAAAGATATGATTTCCACAATACATCAGGCGTGACTGATAGAAACTGGTAAAATAGATCGAAAAACTGGTGAAATGATAACAAAATAGAAAATTTGTAGATTGCAATATGTATATGGATGGTGTTGATTCAATCATAAGAAAAATTGTCAAATGGAAAAAAGGCTTTTACCTTTATATTGAATTGTGCATTACCTATTTCATTCATTTATACATAAAACTAAGTCGGACAAAGAAAATAAAATTTACCTCTTATTTACTACAAGTTGCCAAAGGTTGGACGAAAATCCAAAAGTCCGGCAAAAAAATTTCTTGTCAAGATGCACCAACTAACCTTTCAGGAGATATAAAAACGCACAGGTTGATAAAAACGATAATTCGAGAAAAGAAAAATTTCCTCAGAAACATTGTAAAGTTTGCAAAAATCACAGCAAAAGGAAAGAAACCTGCTTCATATACGGACATTGTCAGATGCCTTTACATGTAGAAAAATATTTTCAGGAATATCATATTACATGAAATTACTAGAAATTCAATTTTCAAATTAGACATTCTTTTATTTGAATAAATTCACTAGTTATTTGAATGATCAAGGCCGGGCTTAACGCCGGGTGAAGTAAAGATTTTTAGCGGTCAGTAATGGGTTAAAATCGAATTTTCCCATTGATTTTTCACTCAACGTAATTGTATACTACACTTTTTTTGGATCGTTTTCTAACTTAAAACAAAGTGCTGTAACGGAAAATTTTTATTAATTCAAAAGTTTGGTGTTCTATCCACATCCAATTCTCATTAGTATCTCACAATCTTTTTCTGGTTCATTCTCCAATTTAAAACATGGAATGACTTATTGATACATTTTCAGCAAAATGTTTAGTCTTCCATTTAAAAACAATTCCTATCAGAATTGCATTGTCTGCAATTGTCATGAAATGGATTCAAAACCCCTTACTATTTGAGTTTGTAAGAATAAACTTTTCAAATTACTACTTGAAAGCGAATACGCCTGTTTTTTTGACTTGACACTTCTATTAAAGTTACTCTTTCCTCTTCATTCCAATTTCAAAGTTCTTTCAAAGTAGTTTAAAAAAAAATACTACCTTGAAATTCATTTTGTTAATGAAGTCCTTATCGTTTAAATCTGTAGCTTAAAAAGCGTCTTTAACACTACTTAGACTTTTATACAAAGTGTAAAAAGTCGGTTAATTTCAAGTAACCTAGGGTACAAACTGGTGGTTTCTACTTGAAATTGAATACCTCTTTCTGTACCTTTGACTCGTTGCAGGCGCTTTTACCTCTTCCGGGTCCTTTTCCAATTTAAAAATGGAAAAGCGTAACGACCGCCCTCTCGGTACTCACCTGTAGCGGCTGTTCGGCGACAGAAACGGCGCCAGAACGAGCACGAGCGAAAGGGCGCTTCAAAGAAAATCCGACAAAAGGAGACGGAGGCATTGTTTGCCGGCAGGATATGTTTTTAATCTACTTTCCGGCTGTGTCGCGTAATTTTTTTGCTCTCCTGCGAGATCGTTTTGCTTTCCTGCGGTATTATCTCTTAACGACACCGCGTTTATTCCACTCTACCGTTTGAAACCCCCCTTATTCCCCAACATCCAAACTGTACTACCAACCCCGTTTTCCTTTTCCCATTGTATCGCTTTACCTGAATCCACCCCAAGTCTATTAAGATCCTCTTTGAGGATGACACAAAAATCTATGTTGACTCATTACGAATACTAAGTACCCAATTATGTAGGAAAATGTTACAATGAAAAAGGTTCCTTTTTAAATTGCTGCTATTGAATTGTATGAATGTATCCACCTCCATGAAATTAAGAGTCCTTTCAACATTAATGGCACCCTAATGGGATACAACCGTCGCCGAGCTAATAGACCTAATGGAACGACTGCGTCTCCATTAATCAATCGTCATCAATCATAAGAGAATCGGAGATTATGGGAGACCTGTTAACGGTCAAGTCGACGTTTGCTCCGCCTAAACGGAATATTGCGTGAATTATGGATTACACCGTTGGGTTACGCGTACGTTACGCCACTGGACCGTCAGATTCGATGAGCTTCTCAGCTAATTTACCCACACGGACCGCATTGTCGATAACATTCTCTCGATAATTGGAAATTGGACCGAGGCCAATCAACCGTGTCTTATTAATGATCCATATTTACACTTGATGTAATTTATTATCTAAACCATTCGTAAGAAAGGGTTTATTTATTAATAACTTTGATAATTAAATAATTATCCCATAGAATTTCATTACTAATACACTAACAGGTGCAAGTATACCCACGGTCGTCGCTAATCAGGTTTTAGCTCGCTTGAGAACAGCGCCAGCAACTAAACTTTGAGCTTTAACTAATCCAGGAAGCTGTATATAAGTTAATAAGCGGGTTTGGCCACAAACAACGTTTACGTTTTCGTTTCAAACTAACAGCTAACGTTCAAGTATTTTGTCACATTAATTCACAGTGAATTTTGGAATAACAACGTTGTCAACATCAGCAAATCAAGTCGGTATTTCATTTATTACAGTCTATTTTCTGAAAATTAGAAAATCTTTAAAAATATCAAAAATTAATATCTTGGAAGACTTTCTAATTATCCCAGATAATTATTAACTTTTCTGATCGATTATCTAATCAGTTTAGACGATTTTCTACTTTTTAAATGAAACAGCTTTTTTATTACCTAGATTAATTGAAACAACATTTTATTCTTTTTGATTCTTGCCTTTCTCTGAACGATTGATCTGTCTTTTAGGATTATTTTGGTAAACGTGGATGATTTTAGATATTTTGGAAGACCTACTAACCTTTCTAGAAAATTATCTGATCTTCCTGAATGATTTTCAAATGTTCTTGAAAAAGTATTTAATGTAGGGTAAAGTTGCTCAAGTCGTATCCCCTAAGAAAAAATACTGCATATAAGCGAAAATTTAGCCACAACATAAAAGCTTTATTTGTTATACTAATTTTGGATCAATAACAGTTTTATTTATTATAATAAAATATAATATAGTAAATGTTAATAGATAAAATAAACTAAATAAAAAAAAAAAACTCTCATCGGTACGACTAAGGAAACTAGTTGCCTAAGTGGTGCCACCCAAGGCTTAAGTCGTACTCCTAAAAAATATTAGGTAACAATGTTCATTACAAGATATTTTTAGAATATGTGCTTTACATGTCTCATACTACTATTTTTTAAGTACACGCTTCACATATTTCTTGATTCTTTTGTTAACTCTAGCACATAGATCGTGCACTTATGATTTACATTGCAAGCACTGAATCATCTTTTCCTCCCGTTCTTCTCCACACATATAGCAAAACCAATCGCTTGTAGCATTGCCTCTCTTCTTTTTAACTTTTAATGCTGATTCCTTTTTATTAATTGTTTCCTTTCTTTTATTTGCAGCATTTTTTATTTTGTCCTTTTTATTAATTTTTTCTTCCCTCTTACTAGCAGCATTTTTTATTTTGTATTTATTCACAGCTGACGTTATTTCGATTGATAAGCTTAGGCGTCTTCGTTCCTCTTTGCTGTCATTGATGATATTTGGAATAGGTGATAAAATATTTAACTGTTGTTTCAGTTTATCTGAATCAAATGATGTTAAAGGTTTTACAATAAAATCCATGGAAGCCGCTTCTTCCTTTTGGATTTGTCCATCTTTGTCCGTCGGCAGACTTTTATTGCTCACCGATTCATTTGAATTATTGCACGTTTTAAACGGCAAAAACGAACAAATTTCCTAAGTCGTACTTGGTACGACTTACGCAGCTCGTTTAGGTACGACTTAAGGTACCAAACATTGTAAACGAAAAACGGGGATAACCTCACATTGAATATGCGTATACGTTTTACCTTCGGTGGAAAAATTCCGTAATTGCTATAGAACTTATGTTAACAAGAGAGACTATTCTGTGTATAATTTCCTTCCGAAAAAATCCTCCAAACACATGCAGAAAATTATATGAAACAGCAATAATTTACTTGTTGAGAATATTCTCTCAAATGGCACTTGCATTCAAACGACTCAATAGTGTAAAATGAAGTGCCTACCTTACTAGACAATCCTATAGTGTGACTTTTGCTGCCAGCGCTGTGGTGGCATTTAAAATAGCTAAGGTACGACTTAGGCGTAGGTACGACTTGAGCAACCTTACCCTATCTGACAGTTTTTCTAATCACAGATAATTTTGTGGAGGATACAGTGTTTTAAACTTACTAGATGTTTTTTTGGGGTTCCTGTTAAACAGTCCTTAAAGACTATCAGGAATTTAGGACTAAACTGTCCTAACTATTTATCTGTTTAAATCCTTCTGAACACTTTTTTATCTTTTGAAACAGTTCTTGACTTCTGCTGGACGATTTAACTTATAACTCTTGATGATTTTTTAATCATTCCAGATAATTTTCTGGTTGTTTTATGTATGATTTTTTAATCTTCCGAAACGATTTTCCAGTTCTTCTAGAAGAATTGTTGACAAACGTTTTTGGCATTCTGTCAATCACTACAGATTCTTTGATAAAATTGGACGATTTTCGATATTTTAGAAGACTTTCTAGTCATTCCAGGTAATTTTCTGGTTGTTTTATGTATGATTTTTTAATCTTCCGAAACGATTTTCCAGTTCTTCTAGAAGAATTGTTGACAAACGTTTTTGGCATTCTGTCAATCACTACAGATTCTTTGATAAAATTGGACGATTTTCGATATTTTAGAAGACTTTCTAGTCATTCCAGGTAATTTTCTGGTTGTTTTATGTATGATTTTTTAATCTTCCGAAACGATTTTCTAGTTTTTCTAGGAGAATTTATAAACATTTTTAGCATTTTGTTAATCACTACAGATAACTTTCTATGCTTTCTGAATAACATATATTTTTTGAAATTTTCTGCATACATTTCCGAGTGAACTTTCAATCTTTCGAAACTACTCTAAATTTTAATTAACTAATTTTTCTGGATGATTCTTTTTGGTAGGCGTGCAAAATTTACCAGATTTTGGAAAACCTTTTCATGTTCTAAACAGTCTTCTAGGGTTTTTGAATAAAACACTTGTTTTGATTTTCTAGATGATTTTCTAAATGTTTTTTAGTCCTGAATTGATCTTTAATCAAAAGTAGTTTTACATCCCGTATGTTGTTAGTTATTATTAATCAATAGACCAAATTAGATTTTCTAATTTTTAGAAAGGATTTTAGATTTTCGAAGGATAATTTTCTAATAAGTCTGAACAATTTTCGATATTTTAAACTTTAAGTAATCCAGGATGCAGTATATAAATTAATAAGCGGGTTTGGCCGCTAACAACGTTTCCGTTTTCATTTCGAACCGACACCACACGCGTAAATATTTTGTCACATTATGCAGTGAATTTTGGGATCGTTATGTCTCTTATTTCATTTATTAGCGTCTATTTTCGCTTAGCGAGTTCGCTTGGAAATGTGCCATAAAGTCGCGAATAGTTTGGGTTGGCTAAATTGGTATTGGCGGTCTTTTTAGCGGGAGACTAGTGGGTGTTGTTTAAAGTTTAAAGCGAAAGGAGGAAAAATGGATTTTTTTTTTGATTTTGAAATGTGTTTATCTATACTTAATTTATTTCCTGTTGAAAGTCGTACGAAATTTAGAATATAAATTTAGAATCGGAGTTGTGTGGGTCTCATTAGGAAAATCGGGGTTATCAAAATATTTTAAACAATCGAAATAGAATGATTTATGTATAGTCGTCAGAAATAAAAAAGCTTCATATTGTTAGTGCATTTTCAATTTTGAGAGATGTATAAGTATACAGGTGTCCTGAAATTAGACGGCTATAGGGTACCAGCACATTCTACCATAAATAAGATAATAAGCTGAAATAAACATTAGTCGAAAAATTCTTCCTAAAGGAGCTACAGACTCTTTCAGATTCAAGGGGGGTATTAGAAAAACGGTTTTTAAGGAATATCCTCGTCATGGCTTGGGTTAAATCAACAAAAATTGGTACACTAGCCTAAAATTTCATGAGAAATTAGATGCTGGTATCGATTTTGCATGAAGCTCATCAGTGGCGTGCATGACATGGCTAAACTGCAACCGTTCTGGAGTAAATCGTCTTTGAAGACTGACTAATCTCATCTTTGATCTAAGTAGGATTTTTTTTGCTAAGAGTGTGCTAAGCACTTTAACAGGGCAATGTGTCGTTATCGTTGGGGTTTGATTTTACGATTGAATTGCGTAACCATTGAAATGACAAAACTCTAAGGTATATTTTGTCATTGCTTCTTTCAAGGAACTGTAATTCCTTTAAGAAGCATTTTTTGACCAATGCTTAGTTGGGCTTTTATTTTTATTTTAGAACTTAGAGTGCGCTGATAGGGTATGACCGTGTAATTTCGGAACACCTGTATAATAAGTTATGTAATAGTAAGTGGAGGTGACGGGAATTTTTGAATTGACGCGAGAGGAGCCTTTGTTGCCAGGTCTCGTTATTACTGGTCCATAATCGATTTCCTAAGTTGCGAAACGCTCGCGGGACCTGGACTTCCCCAGGGACGGGCGTCCATGCGATGGATATCCGTTTGTTTGCCCACCTCGGAGGTAAATCAATCGTCCCGGGCAATTCAATTGTCTGTATTGCGGTGTAGATCCGTAAATCTGGGCGGCAGTCACGAACCCACGCTTCAGGACTACCGAAGGGCAGAGGGATGTCGACGTGGAGAGGTCTACGACTGGTAGTTGAAGATACAGGAATGCTGGGAGAAATTGTTCAAATTAGTAGATACTTGAAATAATTGAAATAATTTGTCTGAAGCTCGCTAATTTCAGTAAGGGTGGTCGATCTGTGGTGATGAAGTGAATGGAGATAATGAAGGTGAAGTCACTTTTTAATTTTTTTAAATGATTTTCTGTTGTCTTAAAGGGTGATTTCTTTTGTTTGATTTTTTATACATTATTAACAATTTTCCGATCATTCTCTAAAGACCTAATTTCAACGCTCATTTATTATTTTTTCTAGAGTTTGTGAACGATTTGTTAGGTTTACTGAAGAATTGACTTTTCTAGGCGGTATTGTTTTTAACGATTTTTTAAATTCTTTTGACTTCTGATTGTCTATTCTTCATATCATTCTTGAAAATATATATTTTTTGATAAATGTTTAAACCTCAGAACTATCAACTAATCTTCTTAAATGAACCTAAAAGATTTTAAAGCTATTCTAAACATTCCAACTCTTTCGTGGTTTTGAATGATTTTACATTTCGTCAACGTTTAATTAGTTTTTCTGGATAATTTATTTATTGGTAAATCTAGACGATTTTGAATACTTAAAAAAAATTCTAACTATACTAAACGCATAGGTACTTATTATTATTATTTTTCAATTTTCTAATCATTCTATGCGATTTTCTAGACTTTTCCGGGGGATATATTTTTTTACATACTTTTAATTTTAATTTGCGATTCTCTGGGGTTAGGTCACAATGATTTTTTCAGTATGTTCCAAGGGCCAAAACAGTTTTAATTTTACTGCCCTTAAATATATTTCTAGACTAGAATAATCGCTAGGGCCAGATTGATGACACTAGACTTAAGCTGTCGCGGGCCGGATTGATGACAGTGGCGGGCCGGATTTGGCCGGCGGGCCGGATTTGGCCGGCGGGCCGGATTTGGCCCGCGGGCCGTTGTTTGGGGACCCCTGTTCTAGAGCAGTGATGGTGAACCTATTACCCGCGGGTCAGACACTGATCCACACAAACCTTTTAAGTGACCCACAAAACTCTTTTAATCCTAGAAGTAATGACCTTTCTCTTTTGCAAGTAATTTGAAATTAGTGACCCACGAGAAAGCACTAAAAAATACAATTAACAAAATTTTACCCACTTCTCAAAAAGGTTCGCCATCACTGTTCTGGAGTAAGCGGCTCGCGAACCACATGCGGTTCTGTTTGAGTTTTATTGCGGCTCAATTAAACAAATGTCATGTATGTACAGATATTTTGTACTAGGTTTTGAATTTTTAAGAAAACTTATTTCCTATGAAAGGGAATCTGGAGGTATAATTTACTGGATTTGGAGGGACGATTTTTTTCTGATTAGGCTCTTAAAAATTTTCGATTTTTCAATATAGCTCTAAGTCTCACCAAGTGTGCCCATCCCTGTTCTAGAGCTTCTGAAGTCAGTTTTCCTGAACTTGCTTCTCGTCATTCTTGTTAATTTTTTAGACTCTTGGAACGATATCATTTTCTATATCTTTTTATATGATCTGTATATTTCTTAAAGTTTTCTGAAGAATTATTGTCATATTTAGTCATTCTAGAAAACATTCTAGCTTCTTTAATGATTAATTAGTCTTTCAAACTGAATTTATTTAATCGTTCTTAATAAGTTTCTAGTCATTTTAGGCGATTGTCTAAACCAACGGTGGGCAACCTCCGGCCCGCAGGCCAACTCCGGCCCTCGTGATGGTCTAATCCGGCCCGCGAGACCTTTCGAAAGAACTATAAATAATTTTTGTTTTAAATCAAAAATCTGTAATAGAAAGAAACAATGAAAGAAAGGTTTTTACCACTATTGCGTTTAATCTGAGGAGATCTGAGATATAATTATCTTTTTTAGCCCGCACTATACAAAAGGTTGCCCACCCTTGGTATAAACTTTCTTTAGGAAAAGAAATCTAAGTTTTTAAGTTTTTTCTTGTCTTTCTGGCGAATATTTTAGATTTCTGGAAAATTATTTTAGCCTCTCTAAATAATTACTATTATTATTATTTTGACAATGTGGACAATTTTTGATAATTTGGAAGCCTTTCTAATCTTTCCAGAGACTCAAATCCGGATCTTTGTACCATTATTCAATCTTTCAGAATTATTTTCTAGTCATTATAAACGATTTTATAGGCTTCCCGAGCAACACAGTTTTTTCTAACTTTTAAGATGTATTTTCTAACGATTTATTGTGGTCTTTCTGGGGAGACATAATTCGAGACAAAATTATATCAAGCTCGCCAATTCCAAGTGGGAACAACCGGTGTTAAGGTAAACAGAAATAATGATGGAAAGTTATGGTGGTGGAAAAAGATATTTCATTGTTTACATGGCTGAATGTTGAAATTAGTAATTGGTTGTTTGCTTACTCGCAGTCGGTCTGGTGGCGTAACGCGGATTTAATTAGATTTACAATGGTTCGCGGCTGAAGGCAATTTTGGTCCGTGCGTAATCCGTGCAATTCCAATTTTGGAAAGCGGCGGACAGTTTGCTGTTGCACGCGCGATCCGATAAGAGGTTAATTGCATTCGAAAAGAAGCGAACAAAAAGCCGGCCGCCATTGAACGTTCGATTAACTGTCCCATAGGTTTTTCCGCGGTTTTCAAAACGCTCGAAATTAAATTCTTCCACCACAAAATAGGGAAATGGATGCCACTTTCACATCGATACTCGCCCACATATACGTTTTGTTTGTAAAGGATCGTTTTAAAAAGTAGTATCCTTTTTTTTTGGAATAGGTAGAGCAATTTCCCGCCTACAAACAGTGTTTTTAATACCTACCCTTAAAGGTTAAAAATCAATATTATCGCTTCGGGAACATGGAGCGAACATCCGCACGTGCTATCGCCCATGAGAATCGAACAGTGAATTACAATCCCTTCGGTTTGCTTACCGACCCTTCGGACATAGTAGGTACGTGCCGAAAAAATTTAAAAGAATCCGTGCAATTTAAAAGTTTAATGTATTGACCGCGAATGGAGGTTTCGGAACGAAGCAGCTGCGTTTGGTCTCTTTTCGAATCGGAGACGGCTTTAATTGCACTCCCGGTGAGTGGAAACCCTTCAAAAACCAATATTTGCGCATAAACATTACGGCGTTTGCCTCTTCCGGCACTATTTATTGTAATTACGCGCTGCGGGTCGACCAACCTTCGCACCAACTTTCCTAATTGTTATACTGTGTGCGCACTTTGCGTTGTTCGAAGTTGTCTGAGGAGCGAGTCGAAACTGTGTGTGTGTGGTTTAACTGGCTCAACTAAACCAAGAGAATTGTGCAAATTTGCACCGAGGAGGTTTAAAACAGTATACAACTTCTAAACTAAATATTATGCTTAAATTAGAAAGATAGTACCTAATGAATTTCTTAGGTTATGACAAAAGTATTCAATTTTCTAAATTAAAGCCTTTAACTTACATTTACAATAAATTATTAAATGGATGATTTCAACACTTATTTTATTGTTCATTTGTGAACCACCGCCTTGTTGCGGTATATCTATCAAATAAAACGGTATTTCCCCTAACTGCACAGATAAGATTATGCTATTACTGCATGTTCTAATAATATCACAGTTAAACGATTCGTTTAACGGTTCAGTTGTCATCAATTTTATTAAGAATGGATTTTTTAAAAGACATCCTTTGTTTTACACCAGATACATGGACAAAAGACTTTGTATATGAAGATAAAAAGTACATTTTGGTTGATTTAGAAGAAGACACAGAAGAATACAATCATATTGCGAATGACTTTCGAAGTGAACATGGTTACAAAGAAAATAAACTTGTTATCCAAAGAGTCCAGCATTTATCTGCCTTTGCCAGGTATAATTGGCATAAAGAAAATGATGATTATGTTGTTTTGGTAAGTTATATTTATTTATTGAATATGATTTATTATTCTTTTCATATTATGTTTTTTTTCAAAAGTACTACATATTTATTCACTATTTAGCCAAACTTTTTTTCTAGAAATTAACCTAAAATAATTTTCTAATTATTCCACTTAAAATAATAATTGTATAATGTTTAGTAACACCTAGTTTTCTAGGAACTGATAAATTATGATAAGATACGTGAAACTAGTCTTCCCAGATACTTGGATACTAACTGTGACTCAAGAATCGATCCATATTGTGATGAAAATTGTATTTTTGTTCGCAAAATCACTATGGCAAATTCTAATTTTCGAATAAGAGACTCCAATTGTTATCCACAGTATGTAATTAAAGTCGCTGATAATGTGACTCATACTAGCGACGATAATTTGCGGGAGATAAATGACCAACTAATTGAATTGCAACTATAATTTATTATACGTATAATATAACTTATTTTTATCATTGTTACATTTTATAATATATGTCATCTTAAATTTATGGAAATAAAAAGTGATTTATTTAATTTTTACATAATAATGTGTTTATGTTTTCCTGTTACCAGTTTCCACATTATTAAAATCTCCCATTTAGTCTAGCTTAAGATTTTCTAATCTTTCTAGACAATTTCCTAATTATTCTGATTGATTTCGTAATTTTTCTGAACTTACTTTCGTAGTGTTGTAGTCTTCTTAACTCGATAAGGCCTAAATTTTTAATTTTAAGAAAAAAAATCGATTTTCTTTTCAACTAATTATCGTATGTATCGTAGTAATTTCTTTGATCTCATCATCGAAGCAAAGAGCTTTATAATTTTGATACCTGATACGTTTTTATTAAACGTTACGAAAACGTCGCACTCAACGTTATCAGGTTAAGGTGATTTTTCTAAGCATTGTGAAAGACTGTATTTTTAAACATTCTGACTAAAATTATCATTTTCCAAGCGATTGTTAGTTGATAATTTGATTGATAATTTGTAAGCTTTAAGGAATGCTTTTGCTTTTTGAACGTTTTTAATGTAAATGATTCTTCTGTATGATTCTCTAACACTTTTTATCATACACTTTCTTAGTGTTCCTGTATGATTTTTTGATTTAATATATCTGTATAATTCAACTATCTAGGTAACTTTAGTTTTAAGGATTTTCTAACCGTTCTGAATGATTTTGTAATGTGTTTAGATAAATCTCAATTTTCTAGACAATCTTCTAAACTCATCTGGATATTACTCTTTTTACATTAATTTTTCAAAACGATTTGGTAATCTCAGAAAGAGTAAATCTTTTTGAACGATTAACTATTTTGTTAAAATAATATTCTTGTAAACATTAATGATATTGTTGTTATTCTGAATGCTTGTGTAGTCTATTTGATCAATTTTTTAATTTCCTAGACGATTCTATTACTTATTTTTTTTTTAAATTAATGGTGGGTTTAGAACGTCAAACTTAACCATAACAGCAGCAGTAATTTTAAACGTAATTGTAAAGGAAGTAGTACCTACAACTGCCTAGTTTGGGAGATTTGGTTTAGATTTTAAAATTTAAATAATTCAATAAAATAATAAGGAATGTAACTAACGTTTTTAGACGTTCATAATGATTAATATTCCCTCTTTTCCACTTGCAGTGGATTGAATAGTTAAAAATTCAAATTCAAATAAATGAGAAAAAATAGTTTTTGGTGTAACAAGTTTTTTGATTATCAATAGTTTAAAACAACGATGGACAACCTCCGGCCCGGATGATGGTCTAATCTGGCGCGCGAGGCCTTTAGAAAACATGATAAATAACTTTTGTTTTAAATTAATTTTTAATAGAGAGAAATAATTAAAGAAAGTTTTTCACCATTAATGCGTTAGAGAAGAAAAAATGTCTCATTACTGCAATGGGATTCAAAGCCAGATCTTTTGCATTCCGGGCAGTTCTACCAAGGACAGTAGATCTAATAATTAACATTGTTTTTTAAATTAAAGAAATCTTATAAGCAACAAAAACTTGTAAAATTTCTACTCCGGCCCGCGTATGAAAAGTAAACCGTAATCTGGCCTTCACTATACGAAAAATTGCCCACCCCTGGTTTAGAACACCAAAAACTTGTCAAAAAATTCTTTTCTTCAGAAAATGGGGAAATAAGTCCTGTTGATGTAAAATATCAACCTTCCCAAAATTAAAAAGAAGTGGACATACTACATTTGTGCTCTAAATTATCGATATATAAGATTGTCACTTCCAGAATTTAAACATTTGGAAAAAACATCAGAGCTCTACGTAGAAAGAACTAATTAGTTTAGCACTGATAATTGTCAATACGTTGACAGAAAATTATCGGCAAGTATTTAGCCGTAACAGTAGAAAGTTAAAAGTTGGCGAACTTTTACGGTTACGATTAAATTTACCGCAAGTCTTATGGTGGGTTTAAGATGTTAAACTTAAAGGCTGTAATCGTAACCACAGCAGTAGCTCTAGTATTTAAAATAGAAGCTCAACGATTTTGTTTCAATAAAGGCGTTTAGGCAACGTCTAATAATTACGGCAAATTTGATGGTTATTACAGCTTAGGTTACTGTTAAGTTTAACATTCTAAACCCACCATTAGCGGTCGTAAGTCGTTGCCTAAACGATATTATTTAAATATATAGAGTGTTTAAAAAAGATGCGGCAATATTAAAGGGGGTGATTGTCCAGGTCATTTTATACAAAAAAGTTTATAATAAACATGGTCTGGAAACGCTTCGTTACCAATCTACAGCGTGTTGAAGTTGAAACATTTTTATTATAAACAAAAAAGTTCATAATAAAAGATTTTTTTAAGAACAAGGGCTGTATTCAAGGAAAAAAACAAATATTTTACAAAACCAACAATTTTACCAAGCAAAAATTACAAAAACTGTGCAAAGTGACCACCTCGAGCTCGGATGCAAGAATGCAATCTTCTCCTCATTGACTGGCGAACTCTCTCAAAAACACTAGAATCTGTTTTAATTGAGTTACACCCAACAATGATTCCATTTCTTAAGTCTTCTACGTTTCCTAATGGAGTAGCGTACACCAAGGACTTCAAATGGCTCCACAGGAAAAAATCCAGGGGATTTAAGTCCGGGGATCGTGGAGGCCATAAGTGAGGTCCACCTTGGCCAATCCAGCGATTTCCATATGCTTTAGTTTAGAAATCACGAGCTATTTGACTAAAGTGGGTTGGTGCGCCATCGTGCATATACCACATTGCATCTCTAATTGCTAATGGTACATCCTCCAGAAAACCAAGGAGCGTGTTTTCCAAAAAGTTGCGATACACCTCTCCGCTAAGTCTTCCTGGTAAAAATACCGTTCCAATTAGGCAGTCACCCACAATTCCAAGCCAAACGTTCAAAGAAAACTGATGTTGATAACGATCTTCAACAATCTCTTGTGGATTTTCGTCACACCATACATGGTTATTATGGAAATTGCGTATTGTATTTCTTGTAAAATTCGCTTCATCGGTGAACAGAATCGACATCAGGAATTGAGGGATTTCAACCATTTTCTGCAAAAGCCATTGACAGAATGCAATGCGAGGAGGAAAATCAGCAGGAAGTAATGCTTGAACGCGTTGAACTGTTTCAAAATATGTAAGTTTTTACCGCTTTTTTTAATTAAACTTCAACACGTTGTAGATCGGTAACGAAGCGTTTCCAGACCATGTTTATTATAAACTTTTTTGTATAAAATGACCTGGACAATCACTCCCTTTAATATTTCCGCATCTTTTTTTAAACACCCTGCATATTGTTGAATTTTTTTTAACGCTACAGCTACTACTATGGTTCCGACTACGGCCTTTAAGATTGACATTCTAAACCCACCATAATTTTTCAGAACAATTTGTTAATCTTTAAAAGAGTCTTTTGAACGATTAATTTTTTTAAACATCACACAACTCTACACTTGTGAACAATTAAGTTAAGTTTTTTTAGTTCATTTAGTAATAAATCTAGATGATTTTCAATATTTTGAAAGATCTTTAAGCTATTTAAGCAATCATTTCAAATTTTCTAAACGAAGCTTCATTTTGTATATTTTAGTATTTCTGGACGACACAATTTTTTATCTTTCTATTTTTTTAAAGATTTTATAGTTATTTTGCATGTTTTTTTAGATTGTATGAATCATTCTATAATTTTCTAGATGATTTCGTAAATTCATCGAGATATTACCTTTTCTACACGATTAATTTTTCAGAATAATTAATTTGTATAGGATCTAAGACTTTTTGCAACGTTTTTTAAAAACTTCTCAAATATTCTAATTTCTTGAAATTCACATAACATTAACTTTTGCAAAATTCGTGAATATATAAAGAAAATTAATTTTGCCATCAGCATATAATTAAACCAGGTTATTTAGTATCCTCTTCGGTAGTGTTGAAAATCAATTTCGTGGTCTCCACTATGAATTATAGCCGGCAAATCCATAATGCCGAACCGCGCACGCGTTTGTGTTTGACAATTTTCGAGGACATAAAATACGGTTAGTGTTTATTGAGTTAATTGCGGCGCGTGCTTCACCTATGTATGTAGACACGCAATTACGTATATACGGATGATTTTCCAAAGTTTTCCACTGTAACACGAATCGCAGCCGATCGAAACGAGCCGGTTTTAATTGAAGGAACTCGTTACAACCAGTTACTAATAGTATCGTAACGTTAGAAGGGAAATTACCGTCGCGGCGCTTACCCATTCGGTTTGATGCAACTCGCCGGTCGCCGGCAGCGTTTTAGTTAATTAAACATTAAATTTTAAAGGCCCCCCAGCTCCCCCCAGTTGGGACCGAAGTCGCAGTAAATCAACTCCATCAGGGCGGTAGATTAACGGTCCGATGAAAGTTTAAAGTTGCATCGGTCGGTCTTTCATGCCGCTCAAGTCTTAAGTAGTTAACGATGCCGTTACCCCGTAGTAATAAAATGTAATTTGAGTTAAACTTTTATAAGATTCATCTTGGAAGCATTCAACCGATGTAACAAGAATTATAAGTTTAAAGAAATTAAATGGGTTTATTTTGTAAAGAAGTTTGAATAATTCTGTAGTTAAATCGATTTTCTAGGCTTGTGGCTCTGTTCTGGAAGATTTCAAAAGTTTTCTAAAGGGAATTGTAGTCTTTTTGAATTATTCCCTAGTTTCTCAGATTGGTTTCTTAGCAGATATTCATCACTTTAAAGTCTTTGTGGTCGATTTTTAAAGCTTTTTAAAAAATTAAGTTTTCGAATTTATTTAACAACTCTGGACAACTTTAAAGTTTTCCTGGGCGATTTTCTAATCATTCAAACAGATTTTTCTAAGTTTTAGGATTTATCTTTTGTAAATTATAATTTTTCTGAACAAGTTTCTAACCGATTCGTTAGTTTTTCAAATCAATTTTCTAAGCTATTCTGAATAGTTAATAATTTCTCTCAACAATTTGCTAACATTTCTGATCGATTGTATAGTTTCTCAAGTATAGATTATAGATTTTGTGTCTCAAGACGATTTTCTAACCTTCCAAATTGATTTTTTAAGCTTCATTTTGATCGATTTTCAGCGTTGACAATTTTCTAGTGTTTCTGGGCGATTATCTAGTTTTCCAGGTCGATTTTCTGAAAAACGTTAAGCATTTTGTAGTCTTTCTTTGCGATTTCTGAATATTCTAAAATGTTATGCTTTCGAATTCTTCTAATCATTAACAACTTTATATTTCTTATTCTTTCAATTTTATCATTTCAGAACGATGCTCCAGCTTTTCAGATCGATTTTCCAGCAGACATTAACCACTTTATAGTCTTTCTTGTTAGAAAAACTATCTTAAAACAAGACAATCGTTGAGAAATTTAGAGAACTGATTTGAAAAGTTAGAAGATTATCCACAAAAAACATAAAATCGTTCAAAACGGTTAGAGGGATTCAAAAATACTGGTTTTTAATAGTCTTTACACCAACAACACTAGTCTTTAACCCTTTCTAGAGTTTAAGCCTAGTCTAAAGAGTCCAACCTTTTTGGATAATCTTATATTAGTGGCGTCTATAAAGTCGATCGCGATCGACCGATCGATCGCGAAGCCATTTTCAGTCGACCGCCATGAAATTCTCGAATCTTTTTTTTCATGGAATAATAAACAAAATTTGGATTTTGAATGATTTAAACTTGGAACTTCAAGGACAAATGTGTTGAAAATTTGTACTCATGTTGTGGTTCCACATATTTATGCGAGACTGCATTTTCACAAATGAAAATAATAAAATCTAAATATCGAAAGGCATTGACAGATACTCATTTAGAATCTTGTTTGAGAAATGCGCTAACTAATTATATTCCCAATTAAAAAAAAAATTGTAGGCTGGCAGCAGTGCCGAATAAGCCAAACATATACGAATGCACCTGGAACCTCAACTTAATAGCTGTATCAAAACTTATTAATAAATGAATTAATGAATTAAATGAACTGATTTTTATTTCATAGTTTCCATATTTTCTTAATTGAAAAAATTCTGTATTATTATAAGCAGGTAGGTTAATTTGATGAGATGAGTCAATGAGCCAAAAGGGAAAAAAGGAAGGTAATTTAAAATTTACAAATGATTTGAAACCTTTTTTTTTAACCACTCCGGATTTTTTTTTTTGTCACTTGTACGTTTTCGGGGGGAGAGGCAGTATTACTCGCCTGGGCCGTTTTGCACCCCCAATTCGGACCTGCTCCGGTCGATATTGGTAACGCATTTACATGAAAAGTCGATCTTGGTCAAAAATTAGTGGATACCACTGCCTTATATTTTTCTGGACAATTTTCTAGCTTTTCAATTCTAAGCTCGAGGATCTATTCTAGATAATTAAAAGGTCTGGATAATTTTATAAATTTTTGGATGATTGTATATTTCTCACAATCAGATATATTCTCTAACAAACGTTAACCGTTTTGTAGTCTTTCTGTAATCATTTTGGACTTATGCCCTTCTATGGCTTAAGCCTAGTCTAAAGACTAGCCTCTAAACCTTTTAAAAATAATCTTTTTGAATCCCTTCAACCGTTTTAAATGATCTTATGTTTTTTCTGAATAATTTTCTAGCTTTTCAAATCAATTTTCTAAGCTCGGGGATCTATTCTAGATAGTTAAAACGTCTGGACAATTTTATACATTTGTGGATGATTGTCTAGTTCTCAGATCGATTGTCTAACAAATGTTAACTGTTTTGCAGTCTTTCTGTAATCATTTTGGGCTTTATATTTTTAAGAATAATGTTTTCCACATCAATCATCTCAGCTCGAAACTCTATTTTAGATAATTAATAATTTTTCTAAATTTCCGGATGGTTCTCTAGTTTTCCAGGTCGATTTTTTAACAAACATTAAGAATTTTATATTCTCTCTGAACGATTTTTTAAGCTTTCTAAAATATTTTTGCCTTCGCATACGTCGAAGTCGATAATCGTTTTGGACTTTATATTTCTTTTGGTTGATTTTTTAGCCTTTCAAATCAATATTCTAAGCTCTACTCTGGATAATTAATAACTTTTCTGGTAAATTTTCTTACATTTCTGGAAGACTCTCTAGTTTTTCAGGTCGATTTTCTAGCAGAAATTAATTATGTTGTAGTCTTTCTGAACGATTCTTTAAACCTTCCAAATAATTATGCCCTTGAACCTCTCTAATCATTCTGGACAAGTTTGTATTCTTTCTCCACAATTTTCCAGTCTTTCAAATCAATTTTCTACACTCGAGGTTTTATTCTGGATAATTATAACATTTCTGAACAATTTGTTAACATTTCTAAGCAATTCTCTAGGTTTTTAAATTGTTTTTCTATCATACATTAACGATTTTGTAGTTTTTCAAGCCTTTCAAATCGATTTTTTAAGCTAAAAACTCTATTTTATATAATTAATACTTCTTTAGTTTCTAGTGAGGTCCTTGTAAAAGCTAACGTCTCCTCCGGAAAAAATATAAAGGTTTTAAATTAAGAATTTAGAATTTCTAGAGACAGAGGTGTTCACAATTAAAAGATAATCCAGAAAGTATTTTTTTTTAGAAATGCTTGGAAGACCTATTTAGTGAATCAATAGCTTCATTGAAGAATAATTCTATTATTTACTCTTTTAAATTACCTCTTTAACTTTTGTTAGATAGGTCTGATGAATGCTTAAATAAAATTTAAATAGCAATCTAGTGAGTTCAAGTGTAAATTGAGAACGGAATCGAAATTAATTTTGGGCTTCGCATAAACTGAACGTTTAAGAGAGAAATATTAATGCTTTAACGTGAAAACTAATAATAGATGCAGTGTCGGCCTTAATTATTTTAGTTACCGTGACGTAAAAGGTGGTCCGGTTGGTTGGGAAGTTCAGTTCGATGTGTGTGTTTTTCTTCCTCGTCCCGTTTCCGATAAAACTAGGGAAACGGTGATGAATTGGCAGCTATGGATGTTCGCAGGAAGAGGTCCTCATGTTGATGGAGAGCCCATGTCTCTCCACTCGACGCGCCCCCTTTCTTCATAAAAGCGTCGAAAGAGCCTTATTGATACCCAAAACCGCTTAATTACAACCGTAATTTTCAAAAAGGAACAAAGAAAGGCAAGGACAACGGGCGACAGAAATTTCCTTTGATGTCTGGGTCGTTAAAGCAATTATGCCTACTACCGCCCCTATGTTTTTCCGGGCTTGACGTTTCCCGGCTTTTTCCCAGGCAGTAATTTCGTTACAACAGATCCAGTCACCGGATGATTAATGGTACAAAAAAGGGCAACCGTCGCGGAATTGGGAACATTTTTCGCTGATTCAGCAACGTACGAATTAGACTGTTTTAATTCCCAGTTGAATTACGTTACAAACACGTCAACTCTAGTTGCGAATAAAGCTACCTTTTTCCTTTCTAATTTTTCCAGACAATTACCAGAGCCTTCTGACCGATTTTAATGTTATTCTAAGGAATCTTCTGGACTTCTTAAAAATTCTTGTTAAAAATTCTTTCAACTTTGATTTTATAAACTATATTTTAAAGTTTGTGGACGGTTTACTTTTTTCTGAAAGGATTATAAACTTTTGATGGATTAACTCTAAGGCTTGTCTCACGCTAAAGCAACCAGCAAAAAGCAACTAACATCCAGTAACAATCTATATTGTCACTTAATGACATTTTACGTATAATTAAGTGGTGTCTCTCACATTGGAATAATTCGATATCGCCTCTATATTTACAATATCCAATTCCTTCAATGTGAGACGTCTGCTTTAATTTCATGTAAAATGTCATCAAGTGGCAATATCACTTATTACTGGTTGCCTCTGTGTGAGAAATACTTAAGATATTTTTTAATCTTCTTAGGCGATGAGACGAGTTTCTGAACATTTTTTTAGTTTTTCTGAAAAGTTATTTTATTCTTCAGGAGTCATTTAGCTGTTTCTTTTTTTTTAAGTAGGCAACTACTAAGAATAGAAATTCGTTCGAATAAATAGAGAATTGTTACTAGAAAGACTAGAAAGGAAGATTGAAAAGGAAAACTAGAACGAAGGACTAGAAAAACTACACACACTATAAAGAAATACTAGAAAGTCTAGAAGGAGAGTTAAAAATGAAATCGTACAGAAGTTTAAATCACATTTAGAAAATCATCCAGAATGCGTCCAGAAAGAACAGAATAGACTAAAATAGAAACATTTATTTGTCGATTAATATCATACAAAAACGTCAGAAAAAAGCAATACGCTATACTACAAAATTAACATCAGAAGCACTCTAAAAATACTTCACAAATGGTCCAACGACCTTACAAAAGAAATGTACTCGTCAATGGAATAAAAGCAATTTGACAGTATAATTTCCTTAATTCGAGCATTAAAATTTTTTTTATTTAGTAATTTAATGTTTTCCGGCAAGAGATTGTACAGTTTGGTGCCTTGAAAATCCACACCTTGTTGCGTCAGTTTCAACCTGTGGGATGGCAATTCAAAAGTTGTTTATTTCGTGTATCGTAGGAATGCGTCTGTGAGAAGGTTTTGAAATTATTTTTGTGATTGTGCACGTAGTTTAGACACGCCAGTAGGTAGGCACCAGGTACGGTAGGAATATTAAGTTTTTTGAAAGATGACCTACAACTCTCGCTGTTCTTTAAGTCATCTAGTGCGCGGATACAGCGCTTCTGTAGGCGGAAGACCCTCTTAATCCCTGGAGCCATTTCCCAGACGACAATCCCTTACATGGCGATGGCATAGAAACAGGAAAAGTAAGCTGCCCTCGCGACCTCCAGGTTGGCACACCTCTTCAACCGCCGCACTAGAAAAACAGCACTCGCGACACGCTTGCACGCCACATCGATGAGGAGGTTCCAGCTTAGGGCGGAGTCCAGGTGCAGGCCAAGTAATTTTAGGAAGGATTTTTCTTCCCGCATAAAAAAGTCTAGTAACTGAGTTTTTGGCTTGGAAGCCGGCAAGTCATTCGCATAGATAATAAACAACAAAGGGCCCAGGATAGATCCTTAAGGCACACCGCACACATATTTTCTTGCTAGAGAAAATTTTCCCCGCCGTTAAGTCGGGGAATCGTTAAGAAAGTTTAGAAATTCAACAAAAAACTCATGATGCGGTTGTCCTGGATAATTTTCTAAGTGATTTTTTATCTTTAAAAACAAACACAAGAAATTTTTTTTTCGTTGTAATAAAAGAAATTGTAAGAGAGTAGAAATTCGTTAAAAATAACTAAAAAAAGTTATTATTAGAAAGACTGAAAGGAAACCCTAGAAAGAAAGACTAGAATGACTAGAAACGTTAGAAAAAAAGACTGAAATGAAAGACTACAATGGAAGACAGAAAAGGAAGACTAGAATGACTAGAAGAACTGAAAAGAAATACTAAAAAGGAAAACTGGAAAGAAAAACTAATGAGGAAGATTGGAAAGAAGGACTAGACACAAAATTGAAAAGGAAGACCGAAAGAAAGACTATAAAGAAAGACTGAAAAGAAAGACTACTAAGAAAGACCAGAAAGAAAAACTAGAAAGGCTAAAAAGAAAGACTGAAAAGGAAGACTAGAACAGAAAACTGAAAGGAAAGACTAGTAAGGAAGACTAGAAAGGCTAAAAAGAAATAGTGAAAGAAAGACTAGAAAGGCTAGAAAGAAGAAACTGAAAAGAAAGACTGGAAAGGAAAACTGAAAAGAAAGACTAATGAGGAAGACTGGAAAGAAAGAGTGGAACACAGTACTCAAAAAGGAAGACTAGAGAACCTGAAAAGAAAGATTAGAAAGTAGAGACCGGAAAGAAAGACTAGAAAGAAGGGACTTAAAAGAAAACCTAGGAAGGAAAACTGAAAAGAAAGACTAACGAGGAAGACTGGAAAGAAAGACTAGAACACAATACTGAAAAGGAAGATTAAAAAAGCTAAAAAGAAAGATTAGAAAGAAGAAACTGAAAAGAAAGGCTAGAACAGAAAACTGAAAGAAAAGACTGGTAAGGAAGACTAGAAAGGCTAAAAAGAAATACTGAAAGAAAGACTAGAAAAACTAGAAAAAAGAAACTGAAAAGAAAGACTATAGTGAGGAAGACTAGAAAGAAAGACAAGAATGACCAGAAAGACTGAAGAGAAAATCTGAAAAGAAAGACTACTAAGGAAGACTAGAAAGAAAAACTGGGAAAGCTAGACAGAAAGAAGAAACTGAAGAGAAAGACTAAAACGGAAAACTGAAAACTGAAAAGAAAGCCTAGTAAGGAAGACTAGAAACAAAAACTAAAAACAAAGACTACAAAAACTAAAAAGAGAGATTAGAAACACTAGAAAGAGTAATAAACCGTTAAAAATTGAATCGTCCAGAAGTTTAAATCACAACTTAGAAAATCATCCGAAATGGATAAAGAATCGTTATGAACAATTAGAAAATCATACAAAAATCCATAACCCAATTTTTCTGGGTAATATTCGAAACCATTTTTTTATCTTTAAAAACAAATACTATTTTTCTTGACTTTATAGTAAAAAAATTGTATGCAGTTTTAAAATGAGGTGTATTAAAAAAGTTACTTGGAGAAGCAAAAACTTTATTCATGGCTTATTAAAAAATAAATAAATAAAAAAACTCTTTTCGTTACCTTTGTTCCTACCTTCAGCAACTTTGCAATTTTTCGCCAACAATTACTCCCGGTTCTAGCTAAAACTTCTCTTTTAAGTTACCTTTAAAAGTGTCTACCTTTTTATTCCATCCTTTCTAGTTAATATCCATATTATAATAAAATTATTAAAACAGTCGAGCTAAATTATTACATTTAATTGTACACAATAAAACCACATTATCCACAAATAATTACAAAACGAGTATTGCAATTGAAATCGCTTTAATAAATCGATTGTCATTTACAGTTTCACATTATTATTGAAAATTGAATTAGAAATCAGGAACAGTGATGGATTCCGCCGGTTGTTTTCGACACACACCGATGTTCCGTCAATTGAATCGTAAACGACCGCATCAATTTACGCCCGTGGGAAGAACACCAGGCGATGTAGTCGTACCCTAGAGATACAAATGAGCCTCTATAACGCCAGTAATAGTCCTTACAGTCGATCACAGACAACTCTATCCGTTCTACGCCAGTAGAGATGATTGTCGAAGACATGCAAGGCATTTATAGTTAGTTCTTCTTGTACCATTACAAATTCCTATATCTCCATTCTAAAAAACTTAAGAAATATTTGACAAAAATCTTCATTACATTATAACATTACGTTACATTATTTACATTATAACCACTATAAGATTAACATAAAAGAAAAATAATTTTGAAAATTAATTAATGAAATCTTTTCACTTTCTTTTTCAATGTGTGTGCAAAGAAGGTAGTCGGTTTTGGTGTTAATGAACCGCTTCCAAAGCGACGTCGACGTCTCTCTCAATTTGAGCTATACTCCCTCGAGCGTCAAAGTCCGGAGTTATTTCGGATCGATATGAGGCCGTTCCACATGGAAACGGCCGCTCAGGTGGGTTCCGAGAGCTCTGCGAACGTAGATTACGTTTATGCCCATGGGCCGCGTCGATACACGACCCTTTGTGAATTCCTAGTTCTATTCCGAATGGTAATACATCGGGAAATTGGATAAGAAAAACCATTCGGAAAGTTTATTATTACCTACGTTCGGTGTTTATAAAATAATCTAATTTTAACGCTTACTTAGAGTGAATTGTTTAATGATTTAAGAGTATATAGAGTGGAGAGATTTAAGATTGTAAGGTGAACTATATCTAAGAATAAAGATTATTTAATTCGGATCGGTTATAATTCGTTTAAAGTTGGCTTAATAAATCTAAAAAGTAGGTTGAATTTGTAACGGTTGGATTATTTCAACCGATAATGGAGCGCTCGTTAGTTGGTCGTTAATTAATACTTTAAAAGGAAAAAAAGATTTACACAGTTACGAAGATGGATTGGGAAAGATTCAATACAATTATTTTGAAAAGTAATATTTTATGCGCAGTTTGGAAATTTTGTTTTGGCGATATAAAAGTATCTTGTCTTTTATAAACAAACACAGATAATATCTTCTTTTTTATGAGTTGAGCGAATTTGATACTTTAACCAAGGTTATAAAAGAAATCCAGTTCGATTAGTTTCCATATTTCTACCATCACTACATTTTAAAATAAAACATCAAATTTGTTTTAAGTATTACTAGAAAATTGTAAAAAAATAAAGAATATGGACGATTTTTGAAGCAAACATTTACTAAATTTAAAAAATCATACTATACTTATTTACAGGAATTTAGTGAATGGAATTTCAGGAAAGAAAGATTTAAATATCTACTTTTGTGATAAATAATCAAATTTGTTCTAATTATTAGTAAAAAATTTAAAATAATTTGTGAAGGCAGAAATGTTTTTGATTGAACCTTATACAGGATGTCGTGTTGATTGTCCGATCCTTTATTAGTGTATTCCGTGAATAAAAATAAGTAAAATAGTTCTAATGAACATGGGTCCAAAAGTGATTCGTTTTCAAAATATTGAAAGCTTAATTTCACACCTTTTCCTATTGTTAACATAATCGAAGTGAATTATTTAAATTAAATTATTAACCCGTTTTGAATCTTTCAAACAGTTTTCCCGAAACAATTTTTGGCTTCTGAACAATTATAGATGATTTTTAAAAACTTAGTACAGTTTTTAATGTTTTAGAACTCTATTTTTTTAATATGACAAATTTCCAGTTTAACTTAACGGTGACGAAAGGTGACTTTTATTGAAGAAGTTTCCACGTACGATTTAAAATACTCTATAGCAGTGTTTCCCAACGTGGGGCGTAGGCCCCACAGGGGGGCAATTTCGGTTTTTGAGGATGTGTTTAAAAAATTTTGTTAGTCCGTTTCGTAAAAAATTTGCTATTGACTTCTTCCTAAAAGGCATCAGAAAAGATTGTTATAAGAACAATCCTATAAAAAATTATTACTTTAAAACCGTGTGACCTTTTTTTTGGGCGTATGGATGTGTCCCATGACATATTTTTTTGGTAGATTTTATGTTTCAACTTTATATTGTTTTCATATGTAAATACCCAAATCAATACATTTTTTCTTGGTGGGGCCTCGCGGAATCTTAGGGGGGACATAGCAATATTACAAAACCTAACATGGGGGGCATGGCATAAAAAAGGTTGGGAAACACTGCTCTATAGCAAGGAAAATTTTATTCTAAACGTGTCCTAAAACTTCTTAAATGATTTAACAATAACAACAAGATTCCATCAACGACTAAAAACGTGGTCAATATTGTGAAAAAATTCTAACACTTAAACTGTCTAAATAATTCTCTTATTATTTTAAACAATTTTATAAACTTTTTAAGCCATAAAATTTTTCTTACTTTCCACATATAGTTAGAGGAATATTTGAATGAACTTTTAGACTTTATAAATAATTGTCTGGTCTATTAAAACAATAGACCTTAGAATAGTTTTTGTAAAGGATTTTTTATAAATTTTCAACATTCTAAAAAAATTTCTAATTTTTCCAAATGTTTTTTCAATTTTTTTGAGTAATTTTTTAGTTATCTTACTAAAATTTTTTTGACTTTTTAAAAGATAGAATTTCTCTAACTTTCTATTTAGATTATTTTTGACGAATGGAGACAATTTTTAACATTCTAGAAGATTTTTTTTACTTTTCTAAACATTTATATAAACTTAAATAATTTTCTAGACATTTAAAAAAATTTCTTGGTTTTCTGAACGACAAAACTTTTCTAATTTTCTAGACTAAATAATTTAAATCATTTTCGATCATTTGTTGGATGATTTTTAAGAGTTTTTAATAATTTTGAAAAAATTTCATACACCTATTGGCAATTTTAAATTGTTTAGAGACAATTCTATAACAATGCCAAATTTCTTTTAACTATTACTAAAAAATTATAAAAATATTAAAAACACCAACGATTTTTAAAGCATACATTCTTAAACTTTGACCAACTTTAAAAAATCATACTGTATTTATTCTCAGAAATATAAAGAAGGGAATTTCAGGAAAGATACATTTAAATGTCTACTTTTGTATTAAATTATCAAATTTGTTCTAATTATTAGTAAAAAAACTTTAAATAATTTGTGAAAGCAGAAATCTTTTTAAATATTTCTTAATTAATTAAACAACCTTAATTGGGTTAACAGGTTAACCCAATAACCTGTTCTTAATTTGCGTACTTAATTACTCATTTAAAAACCCAAAATCCAAATATCCCTTAAACACAACAAACATAAATTTAAATTTCACTATAAAAATTCTTAATTAATTTTTCGTACGACATTTTTGTAAACACGTGTTAATTTTAATTGTCTTAACTTTGAATTTTAAAACGTTTAATGTATCTCGAAGTAAGGTAAAATTGATGTAAATAACTTTTGGAAAGCTGTAAGTATTTTTAAGACTTAGAATTTTAATTAAATGAATTATAGTTTTTCTTCATTGTAAACTTAATTATAAGCCAAAACTTCTTGTAGGCCTGATGATGGCAAAAAGCCGAAACTAGTAGCCTGATACAATAAAAAACCAACAAAAGTACAGTACAAGCGTCTCATTATCCACTAATTATCAACTGGTAGAATGGATCTGATATTTGATTTTCACTCAGAAATATTTTTAATTGAACCTTATATAACCTAACAAGACTTGGTTAACTTTAAAAAATCGCCCTGGATTTATTTATAGGAATTATGAAAATTATTTAACATAAATATAAAAAAAACATAGAGTAATATATAAAATTGTGTTGTAAAGTCGTCAAATTCATTCTAATTACTGCTCCGGAATTATAAATAAATCTAATAAGATGTTTTTGGACGAACTTAATCGGTAAAATCGTTTCAACCTCAACTTTAATAATTCATACTATTATTAGTAATTAATTTAATTTTCTTAATGAAATCTGTGTAAAACAACCTTTGTAGTTAAATGCAGTTAAACCCCGCTAATCGAAGAAAAAGTCGAATTTTCCAAGGTATAGAAAATTACATATATAGTGTAACATAAAAAAATCTTTGAACTCAAAAATAATTTGGCTTCAAACTTGACCCAAAAATGTCTTTAGTACTTGTTCGTACTAAAGCGGAGAAGCACAGTCGGATTAACCTGGTTTGTGGATCAACCGATGTCAAATTTGCGAAGTTCTACTGTATTCTATTAGTATCTTTATTAGAACTTCCAGTTTTTCTAGAAGACTAAGTATTTTAAACGATTTTTTTCTTTAATTATTTCTCTCTGTTGATTTTCTAAACAATGATATAAATATTCTCAATATATTGAAAAGGTTTCTAATCTTCCTAGAGAGATTATTCAATTTCTCTGAAGGTTTTTTAACCATTTCAGAGAATTTTCTAAGTTGTCTGAAAAATATAGTTTCTCGAATTTTCTAGCTGAGTTTTTGAACAATTTTTTTTAAACACCTTGTCTTTCAGAAGTATAAATAGTTCTCCCGAATAAAAATTAAGTGAAAAAATAAATAAAGAAATGTTTCTACTTCCAATGCGTTAAAGGAGAAAAAAATATTACATTACTACACTGACGATGAGATTCGTATCCAGATCTTCGGTTTTGCAGAAAATATTTTTAACCAATTAAACAACACCAAAATCATTCTAAGTCATCAGTATTCTAAATGATTGGAGATAAGAACTTTCAAATATTTAGTTGTATTGAAATAATTGAACTGTTTCTATAAAGGGTAGACAACCAACAAAACTAGAAATTCGTTTAGAGAAACTTTCAGAGAATCAGAGAAAATTACTCTAGAAAAACTACTTATCATTTACAATTAGAATGACCAGAGAAACGTATCGATACAATTTTTAAGCTTGTAGATGATTTTCTGAAACACTTTTTAGTCTGTATAAATGATTTTCTAGTTTTTCGAAATAATTTACTACTTTTAACCGATCAAATAGTTTTTATTTCTAACTTTTCGGCCAAGCTATGTGATTTGAGACGTAACTGATAACATTTCTAGACTCTCTAACAGATTAAAATATATTATTATTTATTTTATTTATTAATCTTTTAAAATTACAAAATTGTTACAGCTATTAGAACTTTAATAATCATGAAAATTACTAACAATAAGATTCGTTACTACCAATCATTGTTAAAGTCGTGAATAACTTTATCCCATAGATATAATAAAAATTTTTTCCTACCACAGCATTTATGTTGTAATTAATGCTATTTTAGAGACAAATTTTGACCCGAGCATTGAGTCGTTGTTAATGGTTTTGACAAGATACTTTGAAAAACCTATTATTAGGTCTTCTGACCGTTTAGTGTTTCCATTGGAAAACAAGTTCCTAAAATTGTCCCTTGATTGCATTATTATCTTATAGATAGTTTCTTTAACAGATAAATGGAAATAGTAATACCCCTCACACTCCTATCTTTCGGTTAATTTATATCTCATAGATAGCCTATCTCTTGGATTGCAACAAATTGGTAGCAACAGGCCTAAATGTATCAAAATCATTACAAGTAAGTTTAAATAAAACGTAATCGTCATCAGGTCGATCGCGTCATATTACGAAAAAAATTGAAAAGTCATGACACGTTATATTAAATTTTGAAATATAAAAAATGAAGTTAAAATTGAAGGAATCGGAAAACGTTTGCCCCAAAATCGTAAAATAGTTGCTCCGATTATAAATCCCCAACCTGCCTCAACCGTGAACCAGTAAACTCAGTTCGCTGTTTATCACGGTATTATTTATTCATTGCAACATACTGAAGAATGGAAGTTTTCATATCAAATTACAAGTAAGGTTGGTATTGGAATGATCAAAATTGGAAACAATTGTTTTCACAGATGGTTTTTGTTCGCAAAATTATAAAAATTCCATAACTATATGTATTTCCAGTTAGTATTACAAAACTGATTACTATTTATACAAAAAAAATCTTTAACTGCTTAACTAAATTTCGAACACATCGAAGTACTAATATATAGTTGATATTACACTTAAAATAGGTAAACAACCAGAGTTGAATAACTCTTATCAGTATTAGAAGCGGATCGGTGGGCAATCCAAACAGTAATTACCTAGTAAATTATCGAGCGATTTGTTGCAGTTAACCCGCAAATATTGACCTGGTATCATCGAGAATCGCGACCGCCAAAGTGCCGAAGTTTACTCGCGTTCATGCCTAATTGATCACAAATCGAAATACGTGAGCGAACCCATGATTATGCCAGTCAAACCCGGATTAAGTTACTTTACTCGATTTCAACCGGAAGCGACAGATGTTTTATTGATTTAGCGACACTTGGAAATTCCTACTGCATCGTATATGAAGGATATTGAAATAGAAGAGGTTCATTAATATTCATCTAAATTCTAATTAACTTTCAAAGATCGCCCAAAATTTATTTATAGAAATCAAAAAATTAATTTTACATTAAATTAAAGTTTAAAAAGTATATTTTTGATAATAAATCTAAAATTTATTCTAATTATTTTCAAGAAAATTAAAAAAAAAATGTTAGAAAATGTTGGTATTCCTATTTTATTCCTGCACCCTTCATATTCAATCTAAAGTTTTCAATTCTAAAGTTTTCAATTTATTGAACATACCAGTAGGTTTGCAGAAGTTGAAGTAAAGGAAATTTCATCTGCGATAATCTAAGTTTCTAGTAATTTCGTGAAATGAAGTTTGTCAAAGTAGCTTTGTACATTTGCGGTTGGTATACAGAAAGTTTTAGAATTTCTGTCAAGTCAAAATTGTGTTAATGGAATGAACTGTTTTCATTCTTGTAAGTTGTGTTGTTACCGTATGAATGTATGACTGAAATATGAACTTGCTTTTGAAAAATATGGACATAAATATGCTACGCAAGAAAGCACTGCAATATCTCTCTTTCCAAAGCTGCCGGATGGAACGTCGGCAAGTTCCGTTTGAACTTGCGGAAAAGACGTAAGCGAGCGGGATTCCTCGTTCTTTCTCGTTGAAAATTCATAAAAATTGTCGTCTACACATTCTACTTTTCCCAAAAACTCCTAGAAAAGAAGAAGAATCCTCGCCTCGTCGCGTTTTGTAGACAAGGACGGTCGCGTTGAATTTATCGCGTCCTTTCGAACTAAAACCCGATTCGGGCGAGAAATAAACATCCCACGAAATAAGAACATTTCAGATGCAAAGCTCTATTTTCCCGATCGGATATTTTAGAACAACCGTTCTCGTTCGAAGTGCTTTCTTTTTACTCGTCAGATTTCGATAGAGAACCGTAAAATAACCGAGGCGAAAGAACGACCTGAAATAGTTTTCGCGAGCCTATTACGTTTATGCATTAAATTTTCTCCCTCGGGTTTTCCACCCCGTCTTCGTCTAGCCCGCGGGAATGGGGGATGGTTTCTTGGTGGAAGCTCCTACCGTGAAAGTTTACACGTCGTATTACATTTAAAGTTTCACCGAACCGACCCGTAACTTCTTCGGTTCGCCGACATCAGAAAAACGAATTCAGTTTTCTCCCGCGGAAAAAGGACCGCGAAAAACGGTTTAAAGTGGGAAAAGTTATGATGTATTAGCGCCTAGGTTCGAGAGAGATGTTTGAAGAAGGTTTCAACGATTGAATTCGGTTATTACGCATGAGGTGATCTTGTGTTGGTTGAAGTGTGAAACTTTGAAAGTTTTCTAAACTTAAAAACCACACTTAAAACTGTATGTAAAGAACAGTCATTAATTATATCAAACTTTTTATGTTGTCACATAAAGGGGGTTTCAATCTTTAATAAAAAATGTTATCGAATAGACTGAATAGAAACTCGGAAGAAAGTTTATAATGGTATATTTCGACGGTAAGTGTCCGTAACTTTCAAAGACCGAAAAGTAAAACGACTTGTTTATAAACTTCGGAAATACACTTTTTTCTTTCCTTCTTTCTTTCTTTCCCGGAATATTCGCAATTTCTATTAAAATTTAAAATTATACAGGAAATTTTTTGCTGTACTTTTTCTCCTTTCAAATCACGAACAAAGGAGTTAAAATAACGTGGTAACGAGCGGAATAAAATAAAATTTTCCATTTTGAAGGAAACTTAATTACCGAGGATTTCGTCCGTCCGTCGCCGTTGATTCCATAGGAGAAAATTTACGGTTCCAAATTGAAAAACAATATAGACGCGCGATCAATCTTATACTTTTTTCCGAGATCCATTAAGTAAATGTCTCTCGAATCTCGTCCCGGAATGAAAAGAGGTCCAATTTCCTGGGACACTTTATCTTTCGGCTACAGAACGATTTCCGCGGTTATTTTTTAATATGAAAAAGTTCTAATTTATGTTTAAACTCGACGACGACGAAAACCGACTTTTATTGAAAAAGTTTCCAGGTACGATTTAAAATACTCTTTGTAAGGGGGAAATTTTGTCTAAACGTGTCACCGACTGATAAATAACTTGTCTTCTTGAAACTTTTTAAGTGATTTTACGATTACAAAACATATTTATGTTTTTTGTAACTTATTATTTTTCGATATTCTTGGAGATTTTCTAATCTTCCTAGACGATTATTTAATCTGTCTGAATGATTTTCGTGTCATCTTAGAGTCTATCCCCATGACACTACAGGAGGTCAATACGACATTGACGCTTCAAGGTTGCCATACATTCTTATGAGAGTATCCAGTATGACGATCATATAGAGAATGACATGTCGTCTAAATGTTATGTTGATGCCTTTTAGTATCATGAGGATAAATCCTTAGACAATTTTCTAGCCTTACTAGACGATACATTTTTTAATTCTCTAAATGCCTTTTAGAATAGTAATCTTTATAATTTGAAGTAAATTAGGTTAATTCTCGATATTCTGGAAGACTTTTTAATTTTCCTAGACGATTATTTAATCTGTCTGAATGATTTTTGTGTCATTGTAGGGTCTATCCCCATGACACTACAGGATGTCAACACGACACTGACGCCTCGAGGTTGCCTCCATACATGCTTACGGGAGCACCCAGTTGTTGCTAAACAACATCCATGCGACATAGTATGATGATCATATGGAGAATGACATATCGTCTGAATATCATGTTGACGTCTTGTAGTATCATCAGGATAGACTCTTAGACGATTTTCTAGTCTTGCAACATGATATACCTTATTAATTTTATAAATGCCTTTTAGAATTGTAGCTTTTATAATTTGTGGTAAATTAGGTTAACTCTCGATATTCTGAAAGACTTTCTAATCTTCCCAGACGATTATTTAATCTGTCTAAATGATTTTCGTGTCATTATAAGGTCTATCCCCCATAACACTACATGACGTCAACACGACATTGACGCCTCGAGGTTGCCTCCAGATATTCTTATGGGAGCACCCAGTCGTTGCTAAACAATATCCATGCCACATTGTGTGCTGATCATATGGATAATGACATATCGTCTGAATATCATGTTAACGTCTTGTAATATCATGAGGATATACCCTTAGGCAATTTTCTGGTCTTGCTAAATGATATACTTTTTTAATTTTCTAAATAAATTTTAGAATAGTAGTTATTTTTTATGGTTTGTGGTAAATTAGGTCAACTCTCGATGTTCTGGAAGACTTTCTAATCTTCCTGGACAATTATTCAATCTGTCTGAATGATTTACTAGTCATCTTTTTTACATTTTTTAAACTATAAAAAATTTTAATCTCCTTGATGCTTTTTTAAAGACTTTTTAATGTTTTTTTAATGAATTTCTCGTCTATCAAAACAATTTTTGACTTCTGAACGAGTAATTAGACTTTTAAGATAAACCTGAACAATTTTTAATATGTTAGAAGACTTGTTAGCCTTTCTAGAAAATAATTCAATCTTTCTGAATTATCTTCTGGTAATTCTAGACGATTTTCTGGACTTTCTGGACAATACAGCTTTTTCTAACTTTCTATAGATATTTTTCTTAGTTGCTTTTTTAATTTCTTCAAACCTAAGTTTAAGTTCCTGAACTTTGAAAGAATTTTCACTTCTGAACAATTATAGATAATTTTTAGAAACCCTGTACACTTTTTAATATTTTAGAACCCTATTTTTCTTAATATAATAAAATTCTTAATTAACTGAACGATGACGGGAAGTGACTTTTATCGAAAAAGTTTCCTCGTACGATTTAAAATACTCTGTAACAAGGAAAATTTTATTTTAAACGTGTCACAGGATGATAAATAACTTCCTGAATCTTCTTAAAGGAGAGAAAATAATCTTCTTTGGGCTATCGACCTAGCAGGTCTTTCCGGCGACTCTTAAAGGATTTAACTAACAACAACACATTTCCATCAACGACTAAAAACCTGATCAATGTTCTGGAAGAATTCTAATCCTTTCATATGTTTTTTCAGTCCGTCTAAATAAGTCTCTAGTTATTTTAGACAATTTTTTAGACTTTTTAGGCAATGAATTTTTAGTCTTTATAAATAATGGTCTGGTCTATTAAAACAATAGACTTTAGAATAGTTTTTGTAACGGATTTTTTATAAATTCTCAATAATTTAAAAGATTTTCTAATTTTTCTAAACATTTCTTTCAACGTTTCTGAATGAATTTTTAGTCATTTTAATCCATTTTCTAGGCTCTTTAAAAACAGAATTTTTCTAACTTTCTATCTGGATTATTTTTGACGAATGTGGGCAATTTTAATCATTCTAGAAGATTTTTTTATTTTTGTAAATATTTATATAAGCCTTTTAAATGATTTTCCAGTCATTTAAAAAAATTTCCTTGGTTTTCTGGGCGACAAACCATTTCTAATTTTCTAGACTAGAGAGAAAGTGGCTCAAATGATTTTAATTATTTTCGATCATTTGTTGGTTGATTTTTAAAGGATTTTTAAAAATTTTCAAAAAATTTCTTACACCTATTAGAAATTCTAAATTATTTACAGCCATTCTATACCAACTCCAATTTATTAGAAAACTAATATACAAATAGTTTTACGATTGAATGTGTTAACATGAAAAGATTCTAATTCATCTTTAACTCGACAACGGCGAAAACCGACTTTTTATTGAAAAAGTTTCCGAGTAAGATTTAAAATACTCTTTGTAACGGGGAAAATTTTATCTAAACGTGTCACAGAATGATAAATAACTTGTCTTCCTGAAACGCCTTAAGTGATTTTACGATAACACAAAGATTCCAGTAACGTTCAAAAATGTCTTCGTAATGTACTTGTCAATATTTCTGATAAAAATTGAAAAATAATAAAGAAAAATTGTTTTTTCACCTTTACGTAAGCAACTATTCATCTATTTATAATCACATGAGAAAGTAAATATTAAGTCTGTTAAAGCAATATTTATTAAAAAAAAATAAACATAATTAAGTACATAATGTGATTTTACTGCACTAAAGAGATAAAGAGATAACTCTCTCATTTACAACTTATGAGATTAGTAATGCTACTTCACTTGAAATGTTTGTTATAACATAAAATGAAATATCTGTGTAAACTTATTGAAACAATATCAATAAGTATTAAGAAATGTGATATTACTGCGCTAGAGTTATAAAGTAATAATCTGTTATCTACAATCTGTTATACCTCATTTGAAAGTTATTGAGATTGGGCGTCCAATTAACACATTGATAATTTTAGTAGTAGGTACTTTATTTTCTATGAAAACCAATCGAGGGAACGGAGTACATTAGTGATGAAGGAGTGCCACGCTCACCGACGAATATCCCCTTATCTTTGTCTTTGGTATATTTATGCATTCAATTACACCTACGCAAGTTTTGTTCTAATGGTCACACAAACAAACGAATATCCCCTTATCTTCGTCTTAGGTATATTTATGCATTCAGTTACACCTACGCAAGTTTTATTCTAACGGCCACACAACGGGTAACATTCCCAACGTCTTTCATTACGCTAACTAATACGTCAACAATTTTAAGAGCAAAATATCGAGAATTTGTGATATCTAATGAAACAACGTGACGCTTAACAATAACATTTCTACACTGCCTATTTTGATATATAAGAAAAGAAATTAATTATATGGTATTATAACATTAATATAAGAAAGGGAATTAGTATAGGAGGCTACAACAAGTCAATCAATTTTTAATATCAGCAATTACCAGATCAACACTACATATGTTTTTCATGGTTTTTATGTCATAAATAGAAAATCACAAAATAATAATAATAACGTGGGACAAAAATTTCTTCCTGAACTTATTTACTGTCTATCACATACAGTGAAATTCCCCCTCGCGGACATCCCTCTTGAACGGACACCCCCCTTGGACGGACAGTTTTCATGGAACCGTCCGACTCTCATACAATTACTTTGCTTTTCTCTTAAGCGGACACCCCTCTTGAACAGACACTTTGGTGGGTCCCGTTGGTGTCCGCCCAAGGGAGATTTCACTGTATTATCTTCCTCTGTCAGGATATCGTGAGGAAGTTTCCTTTTTAAGCGAATATGGATACCTAGTTTTCCCAATTGATGGCTTCGCGTACTTGAACATTTTCGTAAGTTTCCTAGGTATTTCCTTGTTGTGTAATCGCTGGTGGTTGGGTTTTTTTAAATAAAACGACCAAAATCACCCTTAACGTACTGTTCACTTTATTTTTAATAATTGCCACGGAAGCGTCCTTTTAAAAAACTGTTGACAAAGTTTCGTGTTTATAATTACATTCACGACTCCAGACGGACTGTTCTCTTTCCTATGCGTAATTCGAAGAAATACAACGCAGTGTGCTGACTGCACACTGACTCTTCTACGAAGTTATAAGAGACAAGTATTTTTCCATTAATAAATTCGGTGATCGTTTCCAGACCCAGTTCAATTGTCATAATGAAATATCGTGGATCAGGATGTAATGTAGAGGTTATAACAACGATTTGTTACTTACTCAGTCTTGTGTTTTTTATTGAAATTATTTTATTAGCTATTTTATAACGATACTCATTTGGGAATTGTAGCTAATATCAAGTTTCTTTTTCTCTCTCTTAGGATTTATTTTTATTTGATGAAAGATGGGTAGTAGAAAGTTTTTTATGCTTATTGAATTAGAATTTACTGCAGATGATCCTAATTTGTTTGAAAGTGACGTGGTGATGCTACTGTTGATATTGTTGAACTTCTTCCCAATAAAGTCGATATTGTTTCTGATACTGAAGGCATTGAGGGAGCCTACATTAGAAGACAGTTGATCCAGAAATGTTCCTAGTAGGCTAGAAAATCATTCGAGTGCTCTGAGTATAACTTCTACAAGCACAGACTCTAATAATAACAATTCAACTAAAGCTGTACAAAACCGAAAACGTATAAAACAAAATAATAGGAAAAGTTGAGAAACAAATTCAGACTAGAAAAAAGTAAGACAGGACTTTGTAAAAATACTAGGAAATGAAAATGACATTAGGAATGTTCAATCACAAATAAAGCAATTATTAAAGGGAAAGACACCTATTGAGATTTTTGAAACAGTATTTGATGAAGAGATAATGACATATATTCAAGCAGAATGTCACATACGCCGCTTAAAATAACAGACATAGTTTTGCTCTTTCAACAGACCGTTTAAGTAAATTCATAGGATTCTTATTGCTTACTGGATACCATTCATTAACTCAGGAGTAAATGTATTTTTATTTGAAAATAAAAGAAATCTTTATTTCAATGAAAATTCCTCTTGAAGGAAAAGAAAGAAAATACGCAGTATCCAAAACAAATGTAAGAAAACAATGTGGCAAATACTACGTCGGGTTATTTGTGGACTGTATAAGAAAACGCATATAATAAAAGAATTAGTTTCCTATTAGTTTTCTTTCATGCAACCTGACATAACCCACATTTGGCACTTTTTCAAAATACTAAATATTTTCAAAACAAAACATAATTTGAACATAATTATACTGCTACTATGTCATCCCCAAATAAGGCTTTTTGATTATTATCGTGACAATCGATCAGTTAAATGATGTTACTTAATTGGAACTGTTGCTTACTAAGAGATAAAGTAAAATTTCTACGTTAAGTATATTCAAAAAATATGAATAAAAATAAGCATAATTAATAATGTAACTTTTCATCACTAAAGCGACAAAATGATAACCTGTCATCTACAATCATTGAACAGATTATAATCTACTTGTTCTGTTTGTCACTAAAACATAGAATAAAACATACTAACTAACTAACTTTAGTTATACATAATTACCAACTAATGCGGTTTTAAAACAGAATTCTCTAAAGTAAAACGCCTAGCTGGAAACGTCAAAACGAAAACTGAACACAATAAAGCAATTTAGTATACGCAATATACTAATTACGTTGTTTATGCAGGTACCCCCAGGTGATGGAACTCCGTTTGTGCGTTTCCACAAGTACTCTATAGTTTGGTGTTTAGTGCATCGTTTGAAGTTCGTTTTAGCCACATCAAAGCAAGAACGAGAAAATCACGTTAAAAAAATAATTGGAATTGTAGATAAATTTTTGTGATATTCCTAGATTTTATTTTATGGTGGTATAAAAAAAACGTGACTCGACGTTTTTTATGGATCTTTCGGACAAAGAAATAGGAATGGGGTTGACACGTGTTGGGTTATTGATTATTTTCTTTACTTGAAATTTTATTAGTTAGCACGAAATGAAATTTTTAAGTCTTCTTATCACTATTTCTCGAATTTTTTTGTCAAGACGTTAGTTAATGACGTGGAGACACGCCAACGATTACCGACGAGGGTTCAAATCGGGTCAAAGCCCAGAACCAACCGTAATTTTCCTACGACGGGTTTTAAAAGTAATTTCTTGCTTAATTTCGGTCGAGGACTAGGAATATTAAAACTTCAAGTTTGAAAATGAGGCAGCTCCGAGGGTATTGTATTTTGAAATCTATAAGATTGCGGACTTCTCGAAGACTTTGGGTATTGTTTGGAAGAACAATGGATTTCAAACCATGGAAGATGAGCTAAATTTTCGAATATACATAGAAATTAAATTTATGGAAAGATTGTTTACGATGTAATGCGAGTAATTTTTTAATCTCGTTTGAACCGGAGTTAAAATAACTCTTGATGGATAACATACGTCCGGGAACACACTCTACTGACAGGAACACATGCGTCATGACGCCTGAAAACGTTCGGATCGTTTTCGCAAAGCCGGTAGATTTGTCATCCAACGGTCGAGCGACTAAATAAATCTCACGATCTTTAGACTCTCCCGTGAATGACTGACTTTGGCCGCGACTTGACATCTAAATTTAGAAGTTTTCCTGTCGATGACATTTTCCGCTTTAAACCTATGTTACCGTTAACTTTAGAAAAATTTAACGTCAGATTTCATGTTCTCAATACCCTATAAGATTGATTTTTCTTTGCCAAAACGAAATCGAACGGTTTCCTTTTTTAACGAAATCGAAAATTCTTTTTCCTACTTGAAGTAAATTAAGTTGCTATTAAAATTGTGTAAAGCGAAATATGACATCACTCAACACTCATTCAAGCTTTAAAAAATCATCCGAATTTACTTGTGGAAATGAAGACATGATTTTTATATTAAAAAGTGTAAAAATTCGATTTTTACACTTTCTTATGTTAAGAATTCTATTAAAAATTTTAATCGAACCTAACATTACTTTATAATTTTTTACCAACATAAAATAATACCAGCGGTTTTATAAGTATTGAAAAATGACTTTTACATTAAATTGAACACAAAAGAATGTTAATGAAATTCAATAAAAAGTTAAATTTAAACTTAAAAATCGAACAAACTTTATTTATTCAAATCAAGAAATGATACTTTAACTAATGGCAGATTAAAACGTTTACTTTACGTTACATAAAGCACATCCGTTCTAATTGATACCAAAGAAAGTAAAAAAATTCTTAAAGTAGTGAATAATTCTCTCCGTCGAACCTAACTTCAACAAAAATTAATCATCTTTAAAAAATCATATGGAACTTATTGATAGAAATTTGAAAACGATTTTTACGTGAAATGAAAACTTGAAGAATGTATTTTGAACTACTTATATTAGATTAATTTACTTTAAGAAGTATCGAAGGAAATTTTAAAACGCGTAAATTCAAGTCAAATTTCAAATTTTACCCTACCAAAGGATTGGGCACTCCGGTATCCAAAATGATCCCTGCGGTATGTGTAAGATGATCCTGGGATAATTTTGTCTATATTATGGAAATGTTTTGGTAGATTTAAATAAACTTCTTAGAGTTAATAAGTTCTCTGTATATCTTATCTCAGATAAAGAAAATAACAGTTACTGAACTTTGAGTAAAATAATTCTTATATTTTTTTATTACCAACAAAAATTCTTACATATAAAATCAATCGTATAAGATTTAAGAACTAGTGTTAAGCAGTAAAAAAATGCTATGTTAAATGATAACTTTATTTATCTTAAAATTCTAAACAAAAATACACTGCAAACTGTTTACTTGCCGATCTATAGACATACCATGTTTTACAGCATCCAGTGCTTTAACAATAGAATCTTCTGAATACGCACCGCGATTCACTTTTTTTCTATGATTACGATGCATAGTCTAAAATACAAGTAATAATAGGATTTTCTTAGACAACAGATACATTAAGAGCGTTTTGTTAGTTATCGGCTTCGTACAAAACGATCCGTACGGACCATTTCGTACAGCAACAACATAATTATCTCACCCCAATCCACCATATTCATGCTTCATTCAATAACGTAATCTGTATGCTTTCTATTGTTGTCATATCATTCGAAAAGCTAAACAAGGCATTTGCGAAGATACTTATGCAAAAATTTATGCAATTGACACCTTTTAACAGAAATTACCTCAACGTAAAATAAATCCTACCTTAGATCGAAATCGTACAATTTCTGATTTTTCTCAAAAAATGTACTAATCACTCATACCGCCATCACGATTTGATAGGTGTGAAGGGCTATCGGGAAGTATAACTTGCTAAACAGAACAGTTGTTCTGTTAGTGTAACCTATTAGGTAACAAGTAATAGTTTCGTTATAATTTGAAAGGATCATCTAAACTTAACGTATCTCGTACACCTACCCCCACAGAGTTTCGGTTTTGAAAATTAGGGTCAAGTGGGGTAAACGTGAACTAGGGGTTATTGTAAACAAGTCTTTATTTTACTAAATATTCAAAATAAGTGACTTTCGCGTACCTACTGTAGTCAACACGCTCCTGCCAGCTAAGAAGTTGCAAAGTTTAGCCCACTGCAGTTAGTCGGGAGCTAACAGTAGCGTAAAGATTTTGTTAGTGTTTAAAAATTGGAATTTCGCTTTAATCGTTCAACGTTGTTTAATGTATTTGGAAGTGACAGTTTATTGTAAATGAACATATTTTGTTAACAAAACCTCGAAATTGTGAATCAGTTCTATACAAATAAGTGTAATTACCACTCTTAAAAATACAGGTGGGAAAAATGTAAACGCTGATTTGGGGTTTTTGTAAACAGCAACTTAAAAAGATATATTAATTTAACTGCATTGTTGCCGTTTTTTCAACAGCAATAGTTAAAACATTAAATGTAGACTCACAAGGAGAGTGCAAGGTCTTTGGGTCATAGATTTAATTCAAATTTTATAGGATAGTAGATTTAGTTTCCCTGTTGATGAAAATATATGGTTGTAGGGGACACTACTCAACAGCTCTTTAGATATTTGCAATTAAAGATGCAATTCACCAGTTAAATTCAGGTCTGTAGCAAACGTTTAAACATAATGGGTGTAACGTAGCAGCAATAGATTGATGTTTCTCGTCATTCGGCGCCGGGTTCGAGTTCTGAGGGTGTCCATTTTATATATAAAGATACCATGGGTGGATATAAAATTTTGCGACTTCGAAGCATTTTTTGAGTGTGCACCGCACTTTGGATTTGTCAGTTAATTATCATTTGATCTATCAAGACTTCAAAATTAATACAGGAATATGACTTGGCATTATAACCTTTCTTCAAAAAGCCTGACTAAGGCTGACTTTTACCAATCTCCGGTTAATGTAACCAGCGGTTTATTATCATGGTTATTGGCAAAGTAGCCAATCGCATAAGTTGAAATTTAAATTAAACCCCTGGTTAAATTAACAGGAGGTTGGTAAAAGTCAGCCTTAATGGGTATAAATTCGGTTAATTTTGACATTATCCGAACTTGTCCTAACGAATTAATTGCACCTTTAATTGCAAATATTTAAAAAATTATTGAATAGTGGCCCCTATAACCATATATTTTCATCAACAGGAAAATTAAATCTACCATTCTACGAAATTTGAACTAAATCCACGACCCCAAGACCTTGCACTCTCCTTGTCAGACAAAAATTCTACAGAGTCTAAAAAGTCGTTCCCAGATTGAGATCAGCCCAATATGTAGAAATTTTAACAACTGCTGAGGTTATGGAACGCCTCAAAGAAGCCGAGCGTATAAAAATGGAAAAAATAGCAAAAAAAAGAGAAAAAATGCTACCAAACAGAAACTAAAAGGAAAACGTAAGGAGCGCAGTAAAATCGAAAAAGAAAGCAAAGTGGAATTTTCAGAATTTTGCATTGATGAAACGCAGTTACCAATCATTACCCGTTAAGCTTTGAAATAGCAAAATACAAAAACTGTTCACACTTACCCCACTTGACCCTATAACAAAACCTCTAACGTTACAAAATTTTGAATTAATTAAAAGAAATCGTCTAGATTTTATTTAAATGAATTAAAAAATAAAAAACTTTGAAATAAAACACTATCTATCTGCAATATATTAAATCAAATTTGTTCTAATTATTAACTTTTTCTTCATCCTTAAAATGTAAACGATTTTTTCGTCCAAAACAATAAAATAAGCAACTTTAAAAAATCGAACAGGCTTTATTTATTGAAATCAAGAAATGATTCTTTAATCGAAAATATATTAAGACATCCACTTTCGTTAAATAAATCACATTCGTTCTAGTTATTGCTGAAAAAAAAATTAAAAAGAAGTTAAAGACGTCAATGTTTTTTTTATGTATTCGATTCTCAAAAAGATTCATCAACTTTAAAAAATCATACAGAATTTATTTATGGAAATTGAGAAGTGATTTTTGCGTTATATCAAAAACTAAAGATTACATTTTCGATTATGAGAGTCAAAATTATTCTAACTAGTACCAAAAGAATATTTTTAAAAAAATTGACCGAACCTAACCCCATATTTTTTTTTCCAACTTTAAAAGCTTGCAACGACTTTAACAAATTTTAACCTTTTAATTCAGAATAGAATCTTTTATGTTCAATTTAATATAAAAAGCGCTTCTTAATTATTACAAATAAAGTCCTCTCACACTGAGGCAACCAGCAACAAGGAACAAGCCATCAACAACAAGCAATATTGTCACATGACATGTTGCATAGAATTAAAGCAAACGTCTCACATTGGGGCAATTCGATATCGCCCTTGTATTTGCAATCACATTAAGTAGAAAAATATAATGCTATAAAAAATTGTAATGCTGTTACTATTTTTTGAACCGTGTTGGGGAGAATAGCTGAACTTGACTACAGAAAAAATTGTAGGTATGCTAAATTTACTAAGAATCCGTATAATTTTCGAAAAATGTTATCCAGTATTTCAAATGGGTTTAATAGATTGGTAGCATTCCTCAATATTTGTACATTGAGAATTAAAAAGCAATAACTCTTAATTTACGAAATTGTAATTTTACCAGAAATAATACCCAACGATAATCTCACACATTTTGATTTCAAATTTATTATAAAATTCAATTATGCTATGCTAACGACATAAACAACTGCTGTGGAAATGTAGGTCACCAAACAACCCAACCTAACCCTAAAATAGATAAATAACGATATCGTTGAGAATTAGAAAATAGGCCTGTTCATCATAAAATAGGAATGTGACCACTATAATATCCCATAAGTGACGTATTTTAACCAACTTTGCAGCATTTTTTCTCTTTACTTAAATTCTTACCCCGTATATGGCTCCAAATTGATAACTTTGCATTATACTGTAGGGTGCGAAAAAGTAGGTTTGAGCGGGCGTCTGACAATGAGCGAATATCGGCTGTCCTCCCTGATGACTCTGAGTGAGCGTGCTGGTACTTGTTACCAAAGAAAATAAAGAAGTTTTAAAATTTTTTGATAATATACATAAATGTTGCAAACAATTTGATTAATTTTTATATATGGTACAACATTTATTCGTGGAAGTTAAGAAATTATTCTTACGTTAAATTAACATATAAAGTTTCTAGTTTTGATTATAAAAGTTCAATTTATAGTATCACTAAAAGTTAAAAAAGGAAAAATTTATTTCTCAAATAATAATCAAGAATTTTAATCGAACCTAATATAAAGCTTAGTTTCCACTTGCATTGAAAATTGTTGACATAGGAATTTACATAGAAACGGCAGTAAATGACAACAAAAATTAAAGTTTTCATATCAATCACCCTGACAGCATACAACTAACCCAAGTTTTCATAGCATGTGGAAATTTAACTTAACCTAACAATTCTTATAACTTAAAAAAATCACTCAAACTTTATTTGTAGAAATTAAGAAATGATTTTTGCAATAAATGAAACCTTAAAAACTATATTTTCTGTAATAAATATCAAATTTATTCTGTTTTTTTTTTTTTCAAAAAAGATAGATCAAAAAAAATTGATAAAAGCTTTCATCCCTATACCTTTCAATTAGGTTTCCATTAAAACTGTGTGAAACAAAATATTTACCTTACCTTTTTCTTTTCTTTTCTTGGGTTATATATCTAATCTAACTTTCTGGCATCTTCCCTCAGAAAACACAAGCTTAATTTCGAACCGAAACTATGTTCGGGAAACTCTATAGGAAAACCGAGACCCCCGTTGAAAGTTTATACTATGAACACGCGCTCTTCAATTTCATAAAAAAACAAACCTCAACTAGTTTTATTACAATCCCAACAAAAGTTTAAATAGAAAGTTTATATGAATTCCCATGTTTGGAGTTAACTTTACCAGAAATATATTTCAAACCTCACTAAAACAATTTTATAAACTCAAATTATTTTCAAATCCCTTTTTGTATTCATAACGGGGGTTACTAGAGATTTAGTTTTGTAAGCATTCTCGATGTTCGTCCACTAATTTCTTATTCAAGACACGATCCTAAAGGAAGGTCGTCAAAGGTGGAGGCTGCATTTTAATGCCTCCTCGTGGGGCGGCGGAGAAACATTAGCGGTAACATTATACTTCCTCCTCTTACCGTTAAACCGAAATGCATTAGCCGTGTTTGAACTTTGCAGGACTGTGAAACCGTGAAACATGACACCGTAATCGAATTCGCGCGAAGTGACGGCGAGAAGTTTGAACGACGTTCGTTAAATTGTCTGTTTATTCGTTTTATTTAAATTAATAAGTTTATTAAAACAATCCCCTATAAATTAAGCAAACAAATCATATAAATAAAAGTTTTCCCTCGGGAAAATAAAAAAAAAACATATAAATTATATCATACGAAATAAACTTCTATCACATTTAAAATAAATCGTAGTATAAAAGATTAAACCTACGAGATAATTAAAAATTAAAAATTAATGACGCTTAAAGTACTTTTTCGAGTAAAAATCCAGGCATTATCTCGTACTGTAATATTTACACAGTAGATTAACCGTTAAAAAACGTAATGGAACAAAATATAATGGAATAAAAATAAAAAGCTTCCATTTAGGAAAAAAACTGTTACCATATAAAATAACACGTAACAAACAGTCATCGTGTGAGTGAAACAAAACATTAAAACGTTACCGAAAACAAACAGGGTGTGGATATTCATCCGTTGGAAAAAAAGTCTGTTATAACAAACGTTTGTTGTAACTGAACAATTTATTTCGGACGGGAGAATTAAAACGGACGAGGAAATTAGTTGAATGTGCAATAAACGAACGGCGTACGGTTCGTTGGAAGCGATTCCCTCGAGATTAGGCGTAATTGAAACGATTCAAACGAATAAATCCTACTTTTTATGGTTAAAATTCGGGTATATTCAATTTTATACCTAACAAAAATATATACAAAATTCAATTACCCAATAATAACTAAAAAATACTAGTATACAATATAAATAAATAAAATAATACAGATAACTCAATAATTATACGAGTGGAAAATCTCAAATTAAAATCTCTTAGTGGAAATAGTTTCGGTATTGGGGAAAGCTTCGTTCTACTTTCTTCGTTCTACGTTCTTCGTTCCAGTTCTACGAACGTAATACGACTAATCCTGAGAATCGAAGATGATTTTCGCTCGAGGGCATCCCTTCAATATGAAAGTACCGAATCGTAACGTAATCGAAACCCTAATTCAATATTTGATCGCAATTGACTGGGCGAAAAGTAGGTAATCTCGTTACCTGTTACCAGCGCATCCACCAATTTTTAAACTTAGCTATACAGTGTGAATCGAAAAGAATTTTGTAAAACTCTAAAACCATATTGTGTAGATAAAACTCATAATAAAATTTAAAAACTCGTATATTATTTTCCAAACACCAATCTTTTATTCCGATCTACTAATAAATTTTGATTTGAACTAACGATCTCATACTTTATTAAAGTTTAAATTTACCCTTAAATATCTCTGAAATTAAGTCAGATAACGAAATTTATTTCAAATTAACTTTTTAACTTGATTAATTATCTACATAAGTTATTATAGTAATTTTTAGTTACGATTTTGACAATTCTAAAATTAGAATTAACCTGACCTAGCGTTTGATAAAAGTTTAAGGTAAAATATCTCCAAACTTAAACTGAAGATTTGATAGTATGTACCACTCGTATGAGATAGTAAATGATCTAAATTTGGTCATGATCAGTAAACTTTTTAGTGGTTCTTTGTCTGGTATTTTACATTTTAACAAACATATTTTCTTAGCTATATTAATGATTACTAGCAATCTAAACTTTGTTAAATCCTTCACTTGTATATGTGTTATGTCCCGCCTATACCGAAATCAGTCTTACATTCCATTAACCACTTTCAAGGAGAGTGGAGGTATGGACATGCATAAAGCTTCGAATATACTTTCGGAAAATTGCCAAAAATTGAATCTAATCAAGTTTGAAAAACACCTAATAGATGCGGTGGTCGATCACAAATTAACCCGTTTGAGATAACTGGGTCAGTGCAGGTTACTTGGAGAGCTGTTTGGGGAAATCAGGCACCAATGCAAACACAATTTATCGAAAACTCCATTGCAATGGTTTAGCGTTCCACCTACAAATTTCTCACAGTTCTTTAATCCCAGAACATCAAGATTTCAGACTCAAGTGATATAGGTTGAGGAGATATCAAGTCGAAGAACGGCATCAAATCGTCTTTAATGATGAATATCGGTTTTGTCTATAGCAATTTGGTGGTCAATAATGTCTCAAAAGATCTAGAGCAGGAAGACTAGATTTGGAATTCGCTTGTTGACGTTATTCTGGCTTAACATCTGGTGATGTGATGGGATGAAATTTAATTTGAAAACCAGTAATCTTAAGTCATCATTAAAGAAAAGTCTAACTGCGTTCTGGTACATCAACGAAGTTCTAGAGTCAATTTTTTTACCATACTTTCAAAGACCTCGCAGAAATGTTTTTCAACCAGATCACACTGAGTCGCACTCAAACTAACATTTTTAATAACAACAATGTCAATTTACTGCCAGGTGGTGGCGAAGCTTAACAGCAACACAAGTAAAGGATTTGACAACGTTTAGACTATCGGTAATCATTAGTATAGCTACACGGTGTAAAAGAAGTATACCTAAAAAATTCTAAAAAGCAGATAAAAGCAACCAAAGAGTATACGGATAGTGATCAAATTTTATTCATTTACAATTTCGCTTAAACTGTACATATCACCAAAATTGCAAGTTCGTAAGATCTTCTCTTCTGGGTGTATTTGATGAAAATTCAAATTAATCTAAATCTTACAGCCCGAAGAATTGTCGATATGATTTTTTATTATACTTTTTTTCTAATTTCTAATATGTACGATTATAACAGACTTATAACCACATAATTAATCTGACCTGGTACTTAATTAAAATTCAAATTTTACTTCAAATATCTCAAATATTAAATTAGATAGAGAAATCGTTCTCAAATGTGTGCAGCCTGAACAGTTATAAATGTATAATAATATACAGTGTGTCCCCGGATAGGTGAAACGACTCTTATAAAAGGTAAAAAATTTTCGATGTGAATTTTCATCTTTTGGGGTTTAGCCCTGTTTGGTTAAAACCAAAAAGATTAATTTGTAACATATTTTCACTTAAAAAAAACAAGCGAATCTGGACAGTGAATAAAAAATCTTTCTGCAGCAGGTAAAGTACATTTTCTGTTTACCGTACATCAAACTGTTACTAATTGTAAGATATTTTGTTCAGGATGAAACGTTATGTGCATATGCAAATTTTTGGAATGATCGGCCTACTTTGATAAAACGCATTGTTCTTTTCGTTAGTACTGGAGCAGAGGCAATCCCCATTATGTAATTAATAGAAAGAGACAGTATTTTAAAAAAGTAAATGTGTGGTGTGCTGTGTCATATGAATTAGGAGTCATTGGACCGTTCTTTATTGAAGGAAGATTAAATCAACACACTTATTTACGGATTTCCGAAAAATTTGTTGACGAACTTCCTTTGCATGTTCGACAGACGTATTTCTTCCAACATGACGGTTGCCCTGCCCATTCAACACAAATGATCACTCGCTGGCTCATTAATAAATTTGGTGGAAGATGGTTTGGAAAAACGAACGCGATATTTTGGCCGGCCAGGTTTCCAGATCTTCCAATTATGGATTTTTTTGTTTGGGGAAAGGTAAAATAAATAGTTTACCAAAACAGGGATTCCAATAACCTTGAAATATTGAAAAATAGAGTTACGTGTGCAGTGCGGTCTATTCCTATGGAACATGTGCAGGCAGCTTTTAGAGCATTTTGAAATTGTGTTGAAAAATGATTGACTTTAGGAGGGGACTTAATAGAAAATTCCATGTAGTTTGAAATTATAACTTACTATTATTGCAATAGTGTGTTATTAACGTGAATCCTTAGAGTTACCTTTAATAATTAAGTATTTTGTAATAATCGTGTTTTATAATTATTTATTAGAGTAAAGCCAACAGGTAGCAACTTTGAATATCTTGCAATAATTGTTTTTGTTTTATGTTTAACATATTCCTTAACCGGAGGTACTCTTTTTTATTGCGTTTCTTTAAGCTAGTTTAAGAGCGTTTCCCTTATTTCTCCCGAAAAGGTATGATACTCGACAAAAAAAATCGTGATGTGCTACTAACGAAAATAACAATGCGTTTTATCAAAGTAGGCCGATCATTCCAAAAATTTGCATATGGACACAACGTTTCATCCTGAACAAAATATCTTAGTAACAGTATGATGTACGGTAAACAAAAAAGGTACGTTACCTACTGCAGAGAGAGTTTTTTATTCACTGTCCAGATTCGCTTGTTTTTTTAAAAGTAAAAATATGCTACAAATTAATCTTTAACCAAGCAGGGCTAAACCCCAAAAGGTGAAAATTAACATCGAAAATATTTTACCTTTTATAAGAGTCGTTTCACTTATCCGGGGACACACTGTAGATGTTTTTTTTTCTAACTTCGGATATTAACAGACTCATAAACGTATAATTAACCTGATTTACCATTTGATCAGAATACAACTTTAGTTTCAAATATACTGCAAGACATTGAAATTGCAACACTTGGAAGAAGTGTACACTGTTTGATAAAATATGGTAGATATGTTGCTCTATAGAAGTATAACAATTGATTCAAATGTTGATGCCCTAGATAACATAGGCTTGGCAAAATTAACTTTTCTTTTCTGTAGATACTTCAGTAATTTCTTGTTATTCTGTCGGTAATTTGTTTACTTCTTGACGGGGTTGTTTGTCATTTTGACTTCTTATGGGATACCTATTATTCTCAGAACAATAGTACACAATTTTATTGTCATTTAACAGAAATTGATAAGAGAAGAATAGCGTTATGAAAGTGGATTCTTTTTCATTTGTTCAAAACTGCTATTTGTACTATCTAAAAACTATCCACTGCTATCAAATGTTGCAGAAAAACCTTCCTAAAAGGGGTACTATATATGAGTGCTATCTATCTTGCTGTAAAAATAAATTTTCTAGCCCTTTAGAAGTGCAAAACAAGACCGAATTCTACGGATTACTCTCTGTTACTAGGCGTTATAAATTCGTTTGGTTCACAAAATCAAAGACAATATAGTGTCATAAACAATAACGTTTTATATCATAACTCCACCATTATGATGAACTGCGCCTACCCATCATAAGGTTGTCATGCGTCTTCAGAGTGATTCGAATTTGTTGTCGAAATCAAGCTGTTCAATTTTCTGTAAATAATTTTTGGTAAATGTAGTATATAACTTCTTTTCGTTCGTGTTCGTACATCGTTTCTCGTTTGCGCCGTTTTTCGTAAACCTGTATTTCGTCCTGTATAAAAAGCTTTGTCCTCGAATAAACGATCTCTTTATGTTATCGTCTTCGAGTGTTGAAGAGTGATAATTCCTTTCAAGTGATATACTTTTTTTCCATTTCGAATAACTGCAAGTAAGATACCTTTGTTTATAGTTCAGAGTGTTTTAATACTTACCTTAATAAGACAATTTCTTAAATTCGCAACAAACTTTCTTAGAACACAAGCCTACGTCTCTGTATCCAATTAAGTCCTTTTCGTTCATTAATTTAGACAAATGACTCGACACTGTACAATAGGGCATAAGTGACAGCATTCTGTGAGTTTAAACACTAAATTGTGCAGTACAATACCCGGAAAATGAACACGTATGTCAATAGGTACGCTTTGGCCACAAACGAGCTCACTTAGCACTTATAGCAGTATATGCAAGAACCGAAGGGATCAAATTTTCGTTCCTACATAATATGTAATTTTTAACTTTCATATTATGAAAGTGGATGTGTCTTTGGATGGACACAAAAAACAACATCAGCAAATGGCAAACTGCTTACTTTCATATCGTTTTTTCTATCGTCACAGTTTATCTTAAATTATAATAATTTACACGCTCTCTTGATCTGGGAATAACTATAAACTCATAATAAGTGAAACTGATAGACAACGTCGTCACAATGTAGATACATTATCAGTAGATTGGTAAGAAATTTCTGCACCACGTACAGAAAAGTATAAAACCTGTAGCCAAAAAATAATCAATTTAGGTAATTTCCCGCAGACATTTTTTTTTCTAATTCCTAGTATTGAGAACCTTATAACCGCATAATTAATTAGCTTCATCTGGAATTTTACCAAAATTCAAAAGTCAGGTCAGCTCAATTTGGGGTGGCCATACTCGGAAAGATTTCGGCGAAAAAAAATCGGAGTTAAGATGGATTAAACATTCCTCATCTCTTTAAGATGCGATCTGCGTTTCTTGAGATCGAGTATGCAAATTAAAATCTTAACTCTTAGCATGCAGGAAACGTATTTCTACGTTTTACGCTTATGACAACGAAATATGCCCACATGCCAAGTGTTAAGAGAAAACAGACACAATTTAGACACAATTAAAAAATATCACGTTATAGTAAACAGATGAGGCTACATCCTATAAAAGGCCCTAATTTTTTTTCTTCAGCGATTTCTGAGAAAAGAATTCCCAAGGTTTGCATTTTCCATATACGGTTCAAAAACCGGTCCATTTTTTATTTAAATCCCAACATTTCCTAACCCGCGTGACCTACGATTTAAAAGTTGACGAAGAAATAATCATCGATCATAACAGTCTTTACCCCGATTTTTTCGACAAAACTTTTGGAGTACGAGCACCCCAAACTTGAATGACTTGACTTTTGGCACCAAAAGTAAATACCGAAATCTTTTTCGACTAACATAAAACCTATACCTTGGATAATTATCAATATAATTTATTATAAATACCTTTTTCGAATGTCTTGTATCAACAGACTTATAATCGTATAATTAACCTGTCTTGGTATTTGCTCAAAGTTTAACTTTAACGTCAAACATTTCAAAGACTAAGCTATAGAAAATTCTTGTTCCAATTTTTTCTATTATCAATTCACCTCATTTCTAAATCACTAATTTATCATCCTTCAAAGAGTAAATAAGTGATTACTCGCGCATAAAATGAGAAGGTCCATTCGAAGTCCAACTTCTAATTACGCTAACCACAAGGATGAGTATAAAGGCAAGAGGCCGTTACGAACTTTCAATTAGAGCGAACCCGATCCGGGAATGGTCATTATAAAGGCTAATTAGCGCGGACGAACGTGTTTGAACCGGACCGAACTCGGCCGGATAGAACAATGGTAAATTTATGAAGTAATTAAGTTGCATTGATGAGGTAAATTTATCAAAGAATAAATAATAAAATAAATATTCTGGAGGGGTTTAGAGTGAACGCCTTTGTTTCGTCGAAGACATATTGAACCGGTAATTGGGCGAGGGTCGAATAAATGACGTGCCAGGACCTTCCTTACACAGTAACAGATAAATCAAAAGTAATCAATCACTTAGTTTCTGACAAGTAATCGATGTGAAGTAATTGAAATTGTTCTTTTTAAAGAAAATAAAAAGATTGAAAAAGTAGAAAGGTTAAATAATGTTTTTAGGTGTTTTGTACGAATTTTGTAAACGGCACAAATGAAATTTCAACCCTGATCGAATTGTACGCTCGAAATATTGTTTTCAAAAAATGCACAACAGCATCAGTGAAACAGCAGGTGGTTCATATAGTTTTTTTTAACACAAAAACGAAACGCGAATTTTCGCTTTGCTTTGCATTTCGGTACAATTGTATTTTTAATTTTTTCGCAGCGTTCTGTTCGCACATTTAATATCCGAAACGATTAAAAATGAAAAAAACGATTAACCATATTCGTATTAAACGCGTTTTATTAAAAATCTTCCAGACAATTTAGTAAACATTTTAAATCTAACGTCCCGGCTTTTACCTACACTTTGATTAAAATTCTTCCTAGCTATTACACTTCCGTATCCTACGTGATACTGATCCCGAGTCTCTTCAAAGAAAAGTAATCTCCTTGAACACGGGTTAAATTAAAACGAAAGGTATGCACGTTTTTTATTCCTACTTTTCTTCACGGTAAAGTAATAAGACGGGAAAGCTTTCGTCCGGTTTCCCTAGATGGGGTGTTTTCGACTTTAAATGATACGAAATTTCATAAAATATCTCTCGTCACTCTTTCAGTATCGCGATAAAAGTTGATCCCGTTTATGTATTCCAGCTCACGTTTTCTAAAGGCTTTAATGGTCGGACTATAAAATTGATATCGATATTTTGAACGTTCAAGCACTTTACTAAAATGATTACTTCTTTTAAGTTCTTAAAGAAAAATTAATTACACTGATGGATTAGATTTATTCTAAGAAATAAAAATTGAATTACAAATATGAATTTACAATTCAATGAAGTACAGTGGATGTGAAATTACTTAATTTGTCAAATAATTTTTTGAAAAGTATTCAAGATTTACAATACAGGTTATGAAAATTATAAATTAATAGCAAAAGGCGACAAATCTAGAAATATATCGGAATAACGGATATCACGGAAGAACAGCCCGACGAAAGTACTGGGTTAATCGCATTAATAGAAGGCAGCTACTAAAGTTTGCAGAACTACATAAAAGGTTAACAAATGATTTTTGGAAGAAAGTAGTATTTACTGACGAGAGTAAATTTAATATATTCTCGTCAGATGGAAAGTGCTTGGTATGGAGGAAGAAAAATACTGAGCTTGAAAGTAAAAATATTTGTCCCAATGTGAAGCATGGAGGAGGATTTCAACTTGTATGGGGCTGTATGAGTGCCAATGGTGTTAGTAATCTTCATTTTATAGATTCTGTCATGGACCATAAATACTACATTAATATATTAAATACTGAATTATGAGCTAGTATTGAAAAAATGGGCCTTAATCAAGATTATACTTTCATGCATGATAACGACCCCAAACATACTGCATGGAATACGCGTATGTGGCTTTTATATAACACCCCAAAATGGCTGGAAACCCCACCGCAAAGTCCTGACCTTAATCCCATAGAGCATCTATGGCATTATTCAGATAAAAAAATAAAATTGCGGAGAATATCAAATAAGAACGATTTAAAAGTTGCCTTAGAGGAGGAATGGTGTAAAATACCAAAGACTTTAACAAACAAATTACTGGAATCAATGCAAAGACGCTTATTGGCTATTATTAAATCAAGGGGATACCCAACAAAATATTAATGTCTTTTGTTTAGTTTGTAAGACTAATATTGACTGTTGTGAACGAATACTTATTGATGGAATAGATGTAATAAATGATGTGTCTTTTTTGCGTCCATGATTATTTTTATTTATTTTCAAAATTGCACTATCAAAACTATGTATTTACACCATTTCTTTTTGTAAATGGTAGGTGTACGAATACTTTTTACACTCACTGTAGTTATTTTAAAATAAATCTTACAAATCTTTTTTGAATTTGAAGAGTACAGAAGTAAAAGTGGTTTATCGACTATATTTTTCTATATCAAAACAATTTTGATTTTTGTTGTCAAAAATAGGATCCTTAGGTACTAATTTATCGTAAAAACCATTTCTTGATCTTTAAAAATAAACTCCGTACGATTTTTTAAAGTTGATTATTTTTTTAACTTTTAGGTTAGTGAACTACCAAAAAATTTTGCCAACTTTAAGAATTTTTTTAATTTTTTTGATAACAATTAGAACAAATTTAACTTTTTTTACTTAAAATCTAATCTTTTAAGTTCAACCTAATATAAAATTCATTTCTTAATCTTTACAAATAACCTCTGTGCGATTTTTTAAAGTTGACCAAATTTTTATAGAAATTAGGTTAGTGAACTGTCAAAAATTTTTGATAACTTTAAGAGTTTTTTTTTTTAACTTTTTTGGTAACAATTAGAACAAATCTGACCTTCGTAGTTCAAAACAGAATGTTTTGAGTTCAATTTCATATAAAATTTATTTCTTAATTCCTGTAAATAACGTCTGGACGATTTTTTAAAGTTTATGAATTTTTTGTTAAAGTTAGGTTAACCTTTAACTGGTAACGTGCATGTGGAGGGACGTACGTGGTGACCTTGGGTCCTAGGGACCCAAGTTTCTTAAGAGCCTTTGGTATATTTTTCTTCAATTTTTCTTTTAGTTTGCCGTTTTATGCTTCACTTCAAACCTTACTTGATTAGAAAAGTTGATTCTGCTCATTTTATTACTATTAACAAGGGCGGTATTAAATAAACAGCTGTAACAACTAATGACATCTACCGACCATACGAGGGACTGAATGTCATTGGTAGGAGAAGATTTGGTTTTAGCGTCAGTGCGGAGTTAGTTGAGTTTTAGAGTCGAGTGTGAAACGAGTTTGTGTGAAACGTTGAGTGACATTGCGTATTAATATTATTATAAAACGAATTAGCTGTAACTAGATTACCTAGTAAAATAAAGTATAAAACGAAACATTATTTTATTTTACAACAAAGCAGCGGTGCGATCAAAACGTAAAGAGTAGACGAAATGAACGGCGAAAACACGGAGAAGTTCTGTAAAAACGAAATGGCGGCGAGTTCAACGTCCGTCGACGAATTGGAAACAATCGACAAAACGGGTGATGTAACAAAAAGCGAAGTAACGTACGAAAATAAACAAATTATGTGGGAACGGGAATTATTACAAAGAGAAAGGGATTTATTACGAAGGGAACGAGAATTCTTTGAGCATGAAAGACGCGCGCACAACCAGGGAGGCGTGGGCGTGGCACGACAAACATTTTCACAAGGTAACCAAACAATTTTACCAGAATTTAACCCTGATTTGACGAGTTCATTAACGGCTTCGCAATGGATATCGAAACTGGAGACCACTGCGAATGTTTTCGGTTGGGATCAACATACTCTTTTGTACCATGCGGCATCAAAACTGTTCGGTCCGGCTAGGTTATGGTACGATGGAAATCAATTACAAATAACCAATTGGATTCAGTTTAAGACAGCGATTTGTCATGATTTTCCTACACTGGTCGATGACGCTGACTTACATTATGAGTTAGCGAAGAGAAAGAAAAGATTTAACGAGTCTTATGAAAATTATGTATACGACATGAAATCTATAGCAAGTAAAGGTACGATTACTGAAAAAGCGATTGTAAAGTACATAATAAATGGTATTAGTGACAAAGATTTAGCGAAAACACTTGCTTTAAATGATGTTGGTACAGTGCGAGATACTTTGTTAAAGATTAAACAATACGAAAGTGTAATAAAAATGGCACCGCCCCTACAGAAACCAAGCGGTCCACAGAAAATTAATGGGAAAGAAAATGAAAAACCAGAAACTCAAACAAAAAAATGCTACAATTGCAATGAGGTGGGACACATTTCAGCCAAATGTCCAAAACCACAAAAGAAGGGAAGATGTTTTAATTGTAATAAAGTGGGACATCTTGCCAGAGATTGCAAGGAACCAAGGACGGTGAACAAAATCAAAAAGGTTCATATTCCAGATGTCTATCACAAAATGGTACGTGTTGATGGAAAACTGTTGAAGGCATTTGTTGACTTAGGAAGTGAAGTTGTGACGTTACGACAAAAGAACGCAGATCAATTAGGAATAAGATACACGCCATTCACCATCCAACTAAAGGGATTCGGAGGTGGATTAGGAAGAACAATCGGAAGATGCCAAAGTCTACTGGAAATTGATGAAGTTGAAATTGAGGTAGAGATCCATGTGGTTCCGGATGATTGCCAAGAAGACGCCATAATTGTAGGAAACAGTGCTTTCTACGAACCGAATATCAGAATAACTAAACATGGAAATTCCTTGTCTGTTCAACGATGTATAACCCCTGAAACTAAGAATGAAACCAAACCAGAACAAGAAGAAACAACGAGCGAAACACCGATGGTGGATAACGAAGAATTCGACGACAAAGGAGAAAACGAAGAAAACTCACTACCTAGTTACGAATCAGAAGAAGACGATGACGAGGAGAAAGACGGAAATATGGTAAGTGAATCTTCAATCCCATACAGTTCTATGTTGATTGAAAAGGACGAGATGGAATATAACGTAAATGCAAACCTCAGTGAAGAAGATAAACAAAAATTAAAGAATCTTATTGAAGATTATGAAGATTGTTTCGCGAACTCATTCAAAGAAATTGGAATAACTGATAAACTTGAAATGAACATTGAACTAACAACAACCAATCCCGTGACGTCACGACCATACAGATTACCTTACTCGCAACGCAACATTGTTAAGAAAATGGTAGATGAATTGCTTGAAGCCGGCATAATAAGAGAATCTCAATCGTCATACGCAAGCCCAGTAGTTTTAGTTAGTAAACGTACTGGTGGTGAGCGGATGTGCGTAGACTACAGACGTTTAAACTCCGTTACGAAAAAAGAATGCGTACCTTTTATGTGCATTGACGAACAATTAGACAAATTAGCGAATAAACATTATTTCACTGCGTTGGATCTCGCGAGCGGTTATTACCAGGTACCAATTGCTGAACAATCGAAACACCTTACCGCGTTTGTGACGACTGACGGGCAGTTTGAATTCAATCGAATGCCGTTCGGACTCGTAAATGCACCCAGTGTCTTCATGCGATTAATGAAAGTAATATCAGCGAAACTTAGACCAGATGTGGTGACCGTTTATATGGATGACCTTATGATTGCAAGTACTACCGTAGACGAAGGGCTTGAAAAACTACGACGTGTGTTTAGAGTATTAAAAGAAGAAGGTCTTACTTTGAATCTGAAGAAATGTCATTTTTTGATGGAGAGCGTAAAATACTTAGGTTTCGAAATAGATAGAAATGGAATAAGACCAGGGAAAAACAAGATAAAGGCGGTAGAAAATTTTAATCGACCCGAAAATGGACATGATGTGCGAAGATTTTTGGGACTTTCAGGATTTTTTAGAAAGTTTGTTAAAAATTATTCACTTATTGTGAAACCATTAACACTGTTAACCAGAAAAGATAGTGTGTGGAAGTGGAATGAAGAGGAGGAGAATGCGTTCAAGAGAATAAAGGAGGAGTTAACCAAGAGACCAATTTTGACAATATATGACCCAGAAGCGGATTTTGAAATCCATACCGATGCTTGTAAAATGGGGATAGCAGGAATTTTGTTCCAAAAGACCAAAAATGAGGGATTACTAAAACCAATAGCTTACTTTAGTCGACAAACAACGGAATTGGAAAGCCGTTATCACAGCTATGAACTGGAAATTCTTGCCGTGACAGAAACTTTGGAAAGATTTCGAACGTATGTGTTAGGTCGAAAATTCAAGGTTGTAAGTGACTGTAACTCGTTGAAAACGATCATGAAAAAGAAGGACTTGATGCCGAGAATAGCTCGATGGGTATTGAAACTCCAAGAGTACGATTTTGACATTGAATATCGCCCTGGGACACAGATGACTCATGTGGATGCTTTAAGCAGAAGTCCGAACGAAGAATCAGAGGATGCCAAGATAGCAAGTTTGGACGTTTTAACAGTACGAGTCGAAGACCATTGGCTGTTAACAATGCAACTCCAAGACGAAACCATAAAGAATATAAAAACTAAGCTAGAGAATGACCCAATTGACAACGAAACAAGACAAATTCACCATGACTACGAAATTTATCAAAACAAAGTTTATCGGAAAACTAAAGGCGGACGAAAATGGGTTGTACCGAAAAAGATTATTTGGAAAATAATAAAAGGAAGTCATGACGATATGGGACATTATGCCTTGGAGAAGACAATGGATCACCTAAAGCGATATTTTTGGTTTCCGAAGATGAGAAAACGCGTAACGAATTACATAAAAGCTTGTGTTGAATGTGCATACCATAAAGTCGCAGGAAAGAAGGAAATAGACCTCCACAACATAGAGCGATTGCCGATACCCTTTCACACCATTAACGTTGACCACTTAGGACCTTTTCCGATGAGCAAGAAAAGAAACGCCTATCTAGTAGTTTGTGTAGATAATTTTACAAAATACGTTATTATACGAGCCGTTAAAAATACGAAGAGTAAACCAACTGTAGGGATTATGAAAGAAATTACTGGAATCTTTGGTAGCCCGACAAGAATCATAACAGATAGAGGAACTGCCTATACGTCACGCGATTTTGAAAACTTCTGCCAAGAAAATGATATCCAACACATTAAGAATGCAACCGCAACACCTAGAGCTAACGGACAAGTGGAGCGATTCAACAGAACGATAATGACAGCGATAAAGACCGTACACCACGAAGACGAGCGGGAATGGGACACGAGGTTGCGCGAAATTCAGTTTGCTCTGAATAGTATGAGGAGCAAGACTACTCAGAAGACACCTCACGAGTTATTATTTGGCTTTAAGCCACGAAACATTTTACAAAACCGGGTAGTTATGGCCCTCGAGGAAGAAGAAGAAGAAAATCCAATAGACGTGGGACGGCTTAACGAATTGCGAGAGGAAGCAGTACGAAACATTGAAAAAGTGCAATTGAAACAGAAACAAAGTAGTGACCAGAAATGTCAGACTCCCAGAAAATATGAAGAAGGAGATTTGGTTTTGATTAGAAGAGAGATAGTAGCTACGGGGCAGTCGAGAAGAATGATGCCGACATACAAAGGCCCCTATCTTGTAAACAGTGTATTAGGGAACGACAGGTATCATCTAATTGACATACCAGGTGCCCAACGAACCCAACGAAAGTTCAATTCCATTTTTGCCGCAGACCTCATGAAGCCATGGTGTCAACTACCGGAGGATGAAGATCGAATCGAGGACGATTCGTCAGGTAGCGAAGCCGAATGTAACAACTAATGACATCTACCGACCATACGAGGGACTGAATGTCATTGGTAGGAGAAGATTTGGTTTTAGCAGCGTAGAGAGATACTATAGTATGGACACTCTCCGTCGGCACCTTTGATGTAGGTGAGGCGATTTTTAAGGCAACATGGCGGCGTTTCTATTTGCACTTCTACAATAGGTCAAGAGATGGCACTAAGGGAAATGTCATTTCTAAAATTTATTTTTATGAAGACATCGTTTTTTAAAATGTTATTATCAATCATCTATGCATATATTATCTTTTATTGACAGCAAAAATAAATATTTGAAAGGATATTCGTAAAAGATATCTTACGAACCTTCCTATTATAAATATTTTAATATCCAAATATTATTATTTAGAAGAGCTTAGAACTTCATAATGTATTTAATTCTTTAATACTTTTGGGAACCATAAATAACATATGTTATTAGGGGTAAAACCTTATACCTCGAAAATGAAAAGGGATCATTATAATTTATGAAACTTAAAATATAAGAAACAATATTTATTAGTGATTACAATATTTCCAACTAAAATACATAGAACAATAAATAATTATGTTTAAAAGAAAACAATGCAATAAAATAGTAAAGTACTTTAAAAAACCAAACTAATTAAGACAAAATTACTTTAAAACACTTTCAAAATCATCCGCTCAATGCTGTCACGTGGAGTAGAAAGAATGAAAATCTAACCTTAAAGTCACCAAAACAAAACACCTACTGTGCTGCCACAAGCGGAGAACTGTCGAAGTGCAAATTCATGCGGACGTAAAAATTGAACGTCAAAAAAAAACGGAGTGTCCATACTATAGTATCTCTCTACGCTGGTTTTAGCGTCAGTGCGGAGCAGGGGCCGGTCACGATATAGGGAATAATTTAACAGGTATATAGTTCAGAGTTAACGCCGCTGGAAGCGCTGCCGTCGAATATACAGAAATCTTCTACATTGTTCGTTTTTCCGCGGATTAATAATTATTGTAAATACTACATATTAATTAATTTTGTATACATTAGAGTGGTATTATACAAACATTTATCGTTATAATTTAAATGTACGAAAATTCACAGTTAAATAATATGATAATATTTACGCCGTTTTCTGTTCGGTACTTTACCTCTGTCTGTTCTTGACCGTGATGTCAAACACGCTTTATTGCGATTGTTCATTTCTCGACTTCTTGGTGTTTATAGACGTTATTTTTAAGATTATAATACCTGTGCATTGTGTATTTCTGTTTTAAACTTATCTAACTATGCCACCAAATCAAGTAAGTATAACATTATTGTTTAATTATACATTCTTTACGTTGTATATTGCCAGCAACATCATTTTCTCTATAAAAAAATTGTCCATAAAACAATGTAAGCCTTTCGTAAGAAAATGTATGATTTTGGCAATGTAATTATCATTTCTAAGAGTAAATATTGTAAAATAATAAGACATTTGAAGAAAACGCAAGTTTACAACATTTACAACAGTAAAAATATAAAAATCAATTAAAAACATTTTTAATTGATTTTAATAGTAGTTTAAATTCAAAAAATATTGGATGTATGACTGCGATACATGTATACAGGTGCCCCATCGAAATGAGCTAGTCGAAATATCTCAAGTACTACAAGTCCGATAAGAAAAGGATCTCCTGGAGTCTAGTCATCTTCAATTACTGGGAAAAGGTTACCGGGTTTGTGGACGACACTTGAAGGATAACCAATTTCAAAGTAATGCCAAGATGAAGCTGCATGGGAAACAACTTCCACAACTGATTGTGTATTCAGAAGACATTTTTCCTGATAAACCTTCTCATACTTATCCCAATACTCCTCCCAGTACTTCTTCTAGTACTTATTGTACTTATAATTATTTAATATGTTATTACTTATTTGTATTGTTATTTATATTAATTTTTTGTACGTTATATATACTTGTCCATTTATATTAACAGCATATTAAGCATGTAATTTATTTAGTAATAATAATTTTTTTTTTATATTTTACAAATTTGTTTTATTTCATTATTTCTTTGAATACGAACCTACAAGAAAGTGTAGGTTTAAAATTATTTGAACCTGCCAGCTTCCCGCGTTACTTAATAGTTCAGAGTTAACGCCGCTGAAGGCGCTGTAAGCAGCACAAAATTTTTACCATTGCGTGTCCAGTCTTGAATGTATTGGTCTGTGGTGCGGAGTTAGTTGAGTTTTAGAGTCGAGTGTGAAACGAGTTTGTGTGAAACGTTGAGTGACATTGCGTATTAATATTATTATAAAACGAATTAGCTGTAACTAGATTACCTAGTAAAATAAAGTATAAAACGAAACATTATTTTATTTTACAACACAGCAATCGCCTACAAAAAAACATAACCAAAATCAGAAATCACGGGTCCCAGAGACCCATACATACGTCACCAGTTAAAGGTTAATTAACTGTCAACATTTTTGGCTACTTTAAGAATCTTTTTAATTTTTTTTGGAAACAATTAGAACAAATTTGACTTTTTTAATTCTATACAGAATCTCTCAAGTTTAATTTAATGTAAAATTCATTTCTTTATCTTTACAAATAAGCTCTGTACGATTTTTTAAAGTTGACCAAATTTGGATAGAAACTAGGTTAGTGAACTGTCAAAAATTTTTGCTAACTTTAAGATTTTTTTTAAATTTTTTTGGTAACAATTAGAACAATTTTGACTTTTGTAGTGTAAAATAGAATATTTTAAATTCAATTCAATGGAAAATTCATCTCTTACGGCCATATGCATAGCTTTTTTAGTGGCTACGGCTACTAACATCATTTTTACTCGTTACTAAGCAAAACCCGTATGCATAACCGTATTTAGTAGCCTTTTAACGCTAGTTGGTTACTAAGATTTTAGTGGCCAAAATAGGCTTGTTTAACTGCATTTTAACGTCATTTTCCAGAACGTCACCCGCATTACAACAAAAATATCATCATTACTACTTATGAAAATAGGTATATCGAATAGATTTGGTGTAAATATTTTCGCCGTAAACTGAAAGTTTATCAAAGAGAAAAAAATTGTTCGTCATATGCTGTTTTTGGTAATAGAAAAAATTTGATCATTTTAATAAAAAATAAACATTTCGAAGTACCTTTCCTCCATTATTTCTCTATAATTTCTACGACAGAGCTCTACATGATTTTCTGTTTTTCAAAATTAGTAAGTTCGTGGTTAACATTCCAATTCTTTCCCATATATTTTTTTTAGAATAAACTAAACAATTTAATAAACGATTTAATGGTCAAAAATATACAAGTTATATAATATGGTAATTGCCGTTAAGTATGTCATAATTGGGACTCAAAGGTCGACATCATTTTTTAGGTCTTTTAGAAGGGTCCTGTTATTTTATTATTACTTCTTCCCTGTATTAGAAGTTTTTCCACCTTTACAGCATACCTACACGTTATAAATGATTAACTGTCGCTGCGTTAACGTAGGACACTTATAGATCACCTTTGGGGCACTTTTTCAAAGTGGTGGTGTTTAATTGCTTCTAATTCTTCTTTAATATTAAATAAACTCACCGTGTTGTACAATTTTTTTCACATGTCATTCATTTCACTTGTCAATATTTCAAAAATATACAAATTTTGCGATGTTGCCGCCTTAAAAGGTAGTTTAGTTTTGTATTAACTATACTTCATTTAATAACTATACTTCATTTAATAACTAGGAGGAGTGCTTTGAATTTTGCGCGCCAAAATAGTGAACTATTATTGGTCGCTCCGCAGTCAAGTTTACGAAGACGAAAAAATTGGTTTTTGTCGTTTAGTGTTTTTAACGTTTGAGGTTAGGTGCTTTACCTAATTTGTCAACTTTTTCTCGCTTTTTCGTTGTGCTCAAATGGTTGCGATCAAAAAATATTAAGTTCGAAGAAGGTATGGTACGATGTCATCTGTTGGATATAATACGTCAACATAAGGAACGTCTTTTGGATAAATTTTGAATAATGTACGTATAGATAAACGGCCATAAAGATATTTGGTATGTTCTAGAATACTACGCTCAAACGCTTGGTGTTTTGTTGGTTGCATAAATGTGACTGGTTTTAAGTTTAGAATTCAAATTTGCCGCTAAAAATGTTTAGTGTATTTTTTAGTTACTTTTTCCTATGTAAATGGGGTTTTGAGATTCACTCCTCCTAGTTATTAAATGAAGTATAGTGGTAAGTTAAAACGTAACTATGCATACCAATTTTTAAAATGCTTTTAAAAACAACTAGTGGTTACTAGTTAAAAGCATGTTCAAATCATACTAAACGTGTAGCTATGCATACGGCTATTAATCTTTAGAAATAAACTCTGTACGATTTTTCAAAGTTGACCAAATTTGGATAGAAATTAGGTTAGTGAACTGTCAAAAATGTTTGCTAACTTTAAGAATTTTATTAATTTTTTTGGTAAGAATTACAACAAATCTGACTTTTGTAGTTCAAAACACAGTCTTGTTAGTTTAATTTGGTACAAAAGTTATTTCTTAATTCCTGTAAGTAAAGTCTGGACGATTTTTTAAAGTTTATCAATTTTTTATTCAAGTTAGATTAACTGCCAAAAATTTATGCCATGTTTAAGAATTCTTTTAATTTTTTTAGTAACAATTAGAACAAATTTAACTTTTTTATTTCAAAATAGAAAGTTTTTAGTCCATTTTAGTATTAAAATCATTTTCTAATCTTTACAAATAAACTCTGTACGATTTCTTAAAGTTGGCCAAATTTTTTAAAATATTTAGTCAGTTAACTATAAAAAAATTGTCAACTTTAAGAATTTTTTTAATATTTTGGTAACAATTACAACAAATTTCACTTTTTTAATTCAAAATAGTATCTTTTAAGTTCAGTTTAATGTAAAAGTTATTTCTTAATTCGTATAAACAAAGTCGTTACGATTTTTTTGAAATTGGTCAACAAATTTATCAGGTTTTGTAAGATTCGATTAAGATTCTTAAATATTTTAAATTTTTTGAATTGCTTTGTATCAAATTAAAAACAAATATAACTTTTGCAATAAAAAAATAGAATCATTAAGTTTTAATTTAATGTAAAAATAGTTTTTTAATTTCCATAAATAAAACCTGACAATTTTTTTAATTATTTGGAATTTAGGCTGGTTTTAGTGCTCAACCGACGGTTGGTACTGACCGTGAGTACTGACGAAACGCGCTGACCGTCGGTTTGTGTTGTTCAGTGCTTAGCTGATTGACAGATCTGTCAAAACGCGCTGACCGTCAGTTTGTACAGTCTCACGAAAAATGGACGCATTAACAAATTGTACGATACTTGGGTATTTCATTGTTCTGTAATTCTTTAGCCGTGCATCACGGTCTTTATATAAATTATGAGACAGGTCCCATAATTCCGGATGCAACCGGACTTCCGTTATTAATCGTTCTGTGTCTATGCTCATTATTTCACGATGACTGTACACGTACAGACCATACTGACGTATCTGCCAAACAATGAACGCTATAATATAATCCAGCAATCTGTCAGTTGGTTGACGTACATACAGACGCGTTCGACCGACAGTTGTCATACGCGCCGCGTACTGTACGCGCGTAGGGTTCATCAGTGCAGCACTGAACAGCCACATATAAATACGTTGATAAGCTACGCGCGACCGACGTCGGTACCGACCGTCGGTTGAGCACTAAAACCAGCCTTAAAAATGTAATGAACACCTGTTATTTCTATAAATGATAAATTAAGGATATTTATAGAACAACAATTCAAATGAAACTTTCAAAATCGCCCTTTACCATAAATTCTTCGTATCGTTATACATTCCTACATCTTTAATTTCCCCTTCCAACATAAAATGAACTTTAGAAACTCTCTCTTCGAAGAAATAACAAACTTTACAACCGGAATTTATCGCACCCACTCGTTTTATCTAACGAACCAACGTTTCAAATATTAAGGAATATAAATTCCTATAAAATTCACATGACACACGGTTGGGTCGCTTGAAGGGATGTGAGCTTTTGTCACGAAGCTTTGAGCTTACATCACGTAGCTGCCACGCCAGATTTAGCCGTTAATCTCAGTAAATGTACGTGAGGGAAATTCTTAATTTACCCCCCTCGAGAACCCAAACGGAGTGTCTTGTTTTGTCTCATTTAGAAAACGTGGAGTGTTGAGTTATTTTGCTTTCTAAGACCTTCTGTCGATCCGTCGAAAAGGGTGAATTGAAATCCAACACTTATTTAAGTTGGGAATTAACTTTTAATGGAAATAATGAAAAAGGAATGTTAAGAAACGTCTAAGTTACCAAGTTACTAATTGCTAATAAATAATTTATAGTGAAAAAGGGATTTCATTAAAAATGAAAAATCAAAAAGTACGTGGAAAACAATCCGGATCCGATTTGAATTATGCATTACGGAGAACGTTGGAATCGGAGGCCACACCAAACTTGATTCAATCATCTCCTCCCGTTTCGACGAATTGTCCGCAAATCGGATTCCGAGTCCTTTATCGACTTTTCAATTTACAACGAAGGAAAAATTATCACATAAGAGAGCTTTTTATACTCATCTCTATCATTTCTTTATTGGTGGAAAACAAAAAATGTCATCTAGCTTTATTAGTTAAGAGACGTGACGAAAGGAAAATACGAGAATTGATTTATTTTCTTTCTGGAACCGAATCTGGTTCCCTTCTCGTGTCTTTATCCCATCCTACACTGACTTAAATCCTTATCTGGAAAAGCTTATGGGATCTGTTTTTCTTTCTGTTTGATATTGATTCGACAAGAAAAAAGGCAGTAGATAGAAGAAAATTAGGTTTGTTATCGTAAAAACATTATTATCGGTTTGGAATTATATCTGGTTTTCTTTCAATTAAATATAAATGTAATTTCTATTTTAAAAATGGTTTTAGAATTGTGAGCTGAACAAAAAAATTGTTTAAGTTTTATGTTTGAGTGAATTAAGACACATTATATTAGATTTAGATTACATTTTAGGTTACGTGTTTACCCACAATCAGTCTTGAAACACAATAAGAAGAAATAAAGAAAATGTCCTTTGTCGACTTTCATGTTCTACTTATTTCATGTCAAACTCCATGAAATAGGATATAAAAATAGAGCGAAAGGAACGCAAGAAACCGAAAATAAAATTTTCTTTACTTATTATCAATTATCGGTTTCAGGTAAGTTCCGTCTTCAGGTTGTTACTACGAAGAGTATTCTTAACCGTTAGACTGCTACGAGGCAAGATAGCGCTTCGTTCGTTTGTGTCGAAAACCGCGATGCAGCGCTTTAGCGCTGCGAGTTTCAGTTTGTCTTTGTTGCATCACTGGAGAAAACAAAGTCTGACCTCATGCGTACTTTGCTAAAGACAAAATTAAGTCAAAATATGTCCCACAGTTTTCGAGCGTTCTTGCAAAAATTGCTTAGCAGTCAAACTGTTAAGATAAGGTATTTTAAGATACAAGAAATGTAATTTACTATCAAAGATGGTAACTCATCTGTAATATATAAGACATTATTGGTTGGATGGTGCCATTAATGCTAATCATTAATCATGAAGCATTAATCATAAATGTATACACGGTTCAGCGAAAGATGTCCCATGCGTCATCAATTAATTGTGACATCCTAGACGACTATTTTCAAGTTTCATCTCTCTCTGTCACGTATAACTAAATAAGGAAAATTACTTGGCGTATGTCGAGAAAACGGTCACAAGTAACGACGCATGAGACATCTTTCGCCGAACCGTGTATATCGAATTTTAATCTTTTGTTAGAGTTCATAGTGTTTATGAATAAACATTATTTTTTATTTCTAATAAGCTTAAATACAGGGTGTCCCAGACCACCAGTACCACCTAATTTACTCGAAAACTATAAGTCCTAGGAACTTGAAACAAAAAATTTGATGCATAAATAGGGTATAAACTTTCTTATGAATGGGAAAGGAATATGGAATATTAACCGGAAGTGTGAATAATTGAAAGTCACTTTATAATTTTATATATGAAGGGAGGTTAATTTTGATATTGTTGGAAAGAGCTTTTCAAAAGAAATAACTTTTATAGGAAGCACTTTTTGATATTATTTACTATTTTTATCCAAAATCGCTTTAAAGATCTTAATTTTTCGAGGGTGTTTCCTAATGACACCACTAGATGTCGCCGTTGGTCATTTTAAAAAATCATGACATTTAGAAATGACGAGTGATAGTAAGTCACAAAGAATAATTTTATTAACAATACGACAAAATAATGTGATACTCCTAAGTATACTTCATAATTTAATACACTTAAGCCCAATAACGTAAAATACTTTGATTTTTTAAAATCGCCGACAGCGACATCTAGTGGTGATATTAGAAAACACTAGTAAAAAATCGAAATTTTTAAAGCAATTTTGAACAAAAACAGTAAATAATATCAAAAAATGCTTCATACAAAAGTTATTTCTTTTGAAAAGCTCTTTCCAAAAATACCAAAATTAACCCCCCTTCATATATCAAATTATAAACTTACCTTCAATTATTCATACTTCCGGTTGATATTAAATGTTCCTTTTCCACTTATAAGAAAGTTTATACCCCATTTATGCATCAAATTTTTTGTTTCAAGTTCCTAGGACTTATAGTTTTCGAGTAAATCAGGTGGTACGGGTGGTCTGGGAGACCCTGTAGATAGTACCTAACTGTAATCAATTGTGATTTTTATTGACTTTGGGCGTATTGCCAAAATTGTGTTCGCACCAATTATTGTCTTATTAGCGGCTAATTGAAAAGATATCTTGCCACGCTTAATACCTTATTCGAAAGGTAGTAAAACAGAAAACTTTTTCTAATAATTTGTACGCTTATTTTATTATCAAAATTTTGAAATAGACGCTATCAAATAGACCCTATGTTTGAAAATTAACTTAAAAACTGGACATTTCACGCCCTGTACTTTTAAACCATCAAAAGAATTAGGATACTTTTTTGACTAAAAATGTGCATTAGGATGTAATCTTTCGAGAGACTCGACAAATTGCCAGAGAAACTATTAATACTACCAAAACTTCAATGTTTATAGTGTAACAAATCGCCCTGTATAAATTTTTTGTTAAATCAGCTTTTTAAAAGGAAGCGCAAGGATCGCGCTCGAGCAAATAAAATACAATAGACAGAATAGATTCTGCCTGCGAAGAGTGAGTTAAGTTAAAATCAAGGCCCCCCGTCTAGGCTAAAAGAAAGTGTTGGAGTGTGCCAATCCTGTTCGTCCCCCGAAGCCCAGTAAATGTAAGTAAAATTTTTAATTAATCTTTTTTTAACCACTTCTATTATTATTATTTTTTTTTTTTCAATTCATATTTTTTTATATAAAATTATTTTTTGAGTTTTTATTAAAATCTAAATTTCACCTTTAACTTCTTCGAATCAGGGCTACGAAACCCCACGTTCTTTTCTAAATTTTTCGACCTTTAATAACAAAATTACAAAAGTCCAGTGGCAAATTTACACCGCGTGGTAACAATAGGAGTATGTACCGTATTTATACAAAAAGAACTAAAAATTGAAATAACTCCTAAACCAGTTACTTTTCTATAAGACATATTTAGCTTAATCAATTACAAATGGACTCTAGAATAACGCATTCCAATATTCACGTTTAAGTACCAGTCACCTGTATATCGACGCTGCCTAGCCAAAACGACATAAACGCCATTAACCTAATTTTTCAGAAAACGCAAAAAACGATTGACATAATGAATCTTAAAGGGCTTTTATGCAAACTTTAAACCAATTTTATAGCGAATGAAGTTTGTTTGCGGATATGCCGCTTTAACTGTTGCATGCAGATTTAAAAATGCTACTCAACGGTGCAGCTAACTAAAAAATGACCATTTTGGCGTTTATGCCGTTTTGGCTTGAAAGCGTCGATATGTCGCTGTATGAAAACAAAATAAGAAACAATATATTAAAATCTTTACTGAATTATAAAAGAACACATCTCTTGGATTCGTTCTAACAATAAGAAACCACAAATAAAATATTCATTGTTTGGATAGTATCGACTATCGGTTTCAGGTAAAACCCGTCTTCAGGTTGTTACTACGCAGAAAGTTCTTAAGATAAAGCATTTTAAAATACAAGAAATGTAATTTACCGTCAAACAAGGTTACGTACGTGTATTATATAAGACGTTATATGTTACATGGTATCATTAAAGCTAACATATACGCCGTTGCATAAAACAACATAAAAAAGAGTATTAAAATCATTATTAAATTATAAAAGAACATCTACTTACTTCCGGTTTCAGTTACGAGAACCTAAAGCAAATGTGAAGAGTTCTTATCAACTAATAAGTTTAGAAGGAAATAGACATTTTGAGAGAAATCATGTTAAAAGGCTTGTGGGAGATATGGATTTGGTGGGAAATTTAAGATTTAATTTTTGTATGTGCTAATAAATATGGGGTTCCTATTGATATCTAGAATTTTATTGAGCAAATCCTGAGAATTTGATTATTAGTGTTTAAATATTTAAAGATCATTTTTTATTTAGGTAAATTATGTATGAGGAAAATGGATTCGTCACCAACTTTATGTTCGGTAGTTGGAATATGGTTATAAACAACAGATTTGTGGTCTCCTTTTCATGTTCCTTTAGGGGAGTGAGAAAATCACGTACCTTTTGATGTATGTAAGCTCTTTCACAGTCGTTACATTTGGTTTTGTATACATCACTCCTGTCTAAATATCGTCGCTTTATAACCAGGTAACTGACCAGGTATGTTAAATATTTCTTAAAACTGAGTTTTTAGCACCAACCTATGTTATTATTCAAGCGTTTTCTGAAAATTTATTCCAAATAAATCTACGTCTGTTCGTATCGGTGTGTTATCGAATTGTTTTTTGTAAAATCTCGTATTCTATAAAATTAAGAAAAAGGACATATCGCTCATTTGCAACAAGGAAAATCGATTTAAAGTTTTTTCTCTTAACTAACTATTTTACGCTACTTAACGTTCAATAACAAAGTCTATTACTCTTATTCTTAAGATTATTAATAGTGGCGATTAAATACTAAAGCATATTACGCGAATATTATATGGAACTACACAAAACATTTCATAACTGTTGCACAACCCGAAAAAGAGTCAAATGGACCAACTTGTCATAATACAAAAATGGTAAAAACCCAAACATAATAAAGTAGCATATGACCCCCTAATTTTGGAACACCGCAATTTAGGCACTGCTAACATCAATCCTGTTACTATACAAATTATTATACTTGAACTGTCATGTGGCTAGTTATCTGTTAGATTTGTAGATGTCATTGTCAAATTATCCTAACCTGTAAATCTCATTTGTTATTTTTTTAATGAAATGACCAGTTGACATCATAGTTACTATCTATAGTTACTACTCGAAAAACTGTCGTTACTGGCGGTGGTGTCAGCAGCACCTAAACTGTGGTTTACCGAAATTAAAGAGATCGCATTGTAACCCCAATGCAATAGTTATGAAACAGTCGGTATGCAACAATATTCGCTTTTTCGCCGTTATTAAAGAGATTTCATAAATTTCGGTTTTACAGGAAGAAAGTAACACAAATCATTGTTACAATACGATAAAAATCTCAAAAAGTAAGAATTTTGAGTTATGACGACCTTGTCGCAAATGAACGATCTTTAGAATAGTCTAGTTCTAAGGTGACGATATGAGGTTTTTGGTTTATTATTACTAATTATGTTACTTTTTTTAAATTTTATGGTATTATAATAAGCTAGTAGAGCAATTATACTAATTGTATTATGAAAATTTTTGTTGTTTTGACATTTTGAATGAAACTAGGATCGTATTTGTTGTTTTAAAGTTTTATCATAAACTTTAATTTGTTATTAAAGTTTTGAACTAATAGAAATACGGAGGAAACTTTTTATATGGCACCTAAATGCAATCTCCTTACGACTGTGGTATGTATGGAAGTTGTATACGATTATTACGTCTGTTACGGAGTGCTTGTGGTAAATGTTAAAACGAATAATTTCGGAAGAAGACTTTTTGATAAGCATGAGGTGAAGCAAGTTAATGTAGTTATTTATCTCCTTTTCTGTTCTAAATAAAGAAACGTTTCAATGAAACCAACTCAAAATAAAATTAATTTTACATAAGGCATAAATCGTAATAGCAATTAAAAATAGATTTCTCGACACTTCCATCAAAATTTAATTTTAAATTTCATGAAAATCCATCGTCTCTTCCACTAAGAGCGTTAAGTACCATGAAAAAACACTTCATAATCGTTTTCACTGCGAATTCATTTTCCATTCTGTTTCCGCATCCTATAAAACAAATCTCTAGAAGTTAAGTGCTATTTAAAATCCTTCAAGATTTTGAAGTGAAGGAGAAATCATTGTAAACAATCTTTCTCTAAATCTGTAAAAAACTTTTAACTTGAAGCTCGAAACACAAACACTTTTTTTCAAACTAAATGTACGTATTTTAGTCTTATACATTAGCGTTAAATAGATAACACAGTAAAGGATTTTAATTTAAATCAAAGCGAAATATTACAGCGAATTTCAAGGGAGATGACGTTGTTAGATTATTCGTAACCTCGCGGCGCATAAAGTTATAATTAGAAGCATTAATTCGAATGTTAATTGTACTGGGTGCCCCGTATGCAAATTTGCTGGATCTCCGGAACGTTCACTTCGACTATCGCGTGCCTAAAGGCTACCGGTGGTGCAACAAAAATAAAAGCTCGCCCGGTTCTCATTATTATTCTCAACTTATTCGTATTTTTCCCTGCCGCAAGAAAAATTATGTAAATTTTAGTAACTTCATTTCGCATAGAAGCTCAAGTTCGCGTGTCTCGGTTATTACACCGTCGATTAAGGTCATTGTGGCTTCTCTCAAACCTCCCCAATTTAATTCGCTCGGTTCATTAAGTTGGGATCTGCTCTAGTAACCACGTAGGCGTCGGATTCCGTCTTTGTATATGTAATCGCGTTTCCGGCCACATCCTCGCTGGTAAACCTTTGCCGGGGAAGATTACTACCGTGTCTCGACTTGGACACCTTCCTCGACACTTCCTCCGGGTAATCTCGACCCTCCCAAAACCGATCCGACGTCCTTTGATGTCCTTTACAATGCTTTCCGGTCGTTTTGGCTTAGCGACGACCGAAATTGTGTTTTAAAACCCTAAACCGGGCGCCGGAACGGAAAAACAAACGTTCCGACATGATTTACGACGCGATAAATCTGTTCGTTGGTTGCAACGGAATCGCCGAGCGCCACTTTCGGTCGGCTCTATTCTCTCCGTCATTTCCGTACTTTGTCCTTCTCTCACGAGTTCGCATCGCGTTCGAGCTTTATCTGGAGGTTTCCGACCAGTTGGAACAGGCACGCTTGAAAAATACGTTTCGTATCCAGCCGCGCAGAACTTTACGTTACTGCAAAAACGTGTCGCTGAAAAGAACGCGCGTTTGTCTTCAAGGATTTTGATTAGCACTTTTTCTATTACTGGAAATTTATTTCAACTGGTGCGGAAACAGAATGACGGGAAAGCAAACGTCCTCGGTGACGTAAACCGCTATTCGATGGCATTTACTACCGTAAATGTTTTCCAGTCGACGTGAGAAACGATTACGTTTTTATCTTTTTCCCAGTACTTAACACTGTGAGTGAAGCAGATGGTCGATTTTTATTAAATTTACAATTGAGTCTTTGGGTAAACTTCGCAAAATTATATTTTAAACTAAAAAAATAAAATTTGTGGATAAACTACATAACTCATACATGTAAAGAGGTGAACGAAGATGAATATTATTACCTCGATGTTTATTTCAACTGATGTGGAAAGTGATAGCAAGGTAAATCAGTATTTAATGACATTTACTACCACAAAAGCCAGTCGATGTGAAAAGTCATTACGAAGTGTTTTTTTCATGGTATTTAACTCTACCATTGGAGTAGATAGTGGGCTTTCATTAAATTTACGACAATTTAATGTTGGGTGGAGGCGACGGGAAATTCTATTTTAAACTATACTAAAGTGGAATTTAAGTATAAACCTAAATACAAACAGACGAATAAACATGAATATTGTTGCCTGGAGGTTTGTTTCAACTGGTGTGGAAACAGCATGGTTGAGAAATAATCTTCCTCGACGAGGTGAGCCGTTATTTTATGGCATTTACCACCTTAAAGTTCTTCCAGTTAATATAAATAACGATTACAAAGTGTTTTTTCATGATACTTAACGCTGAAAATGGAGCAAATGGTAGTTTTTTATTAAATTTACCACAATTTAATTTTAGGTGGAGGCGACGATGAATTCTGTTTTAAACTAAAAAGGAATGGAATTTAACAATAAATCTAAATGTAAATAGAAGAATAAACATGAATATTGTTGCCTCGAGGTTTGTTTCGACTGGTGTGGAAACAGTATGGTTGAAAAATAATCTTCCTCGACGAGGTAAGCCGTTATTTTATGGCACTTACCACCTTAAAGTTCTTCCAGTCAACGTGAAAAACGATTACGAAGTGCATTTTCATGGTACTTAACGCTGCGAATGGAGCAGATGGTGGATTTTTATTAAATTTACGACAATTTGATTTCGGGTGGAGGCGACAGAAAATTCTATTTTACACTAAAAAAATAGAATTTGAGGGTAAACTTAAATATAAAGAGACTAGTAAAGTTGAATATTCTTACGAATGGAGTAAATGGTGAATTTTTATTGTGTTGACAATTTCTCACTTTTGGTGGAGGCGCCGAAAGTAATTTTTTTTAACTTTCAGTTATAGTAATCACCGTAATTAAATCAATAAGTACTGATTTTGTTAGAACGATTATTTTTTTATTATTAAAATTCATATTAATGTTTTTCTTTAGTAACAACTATAACGAATATGACTTATTTAAAGTAAAGTAGATGTCTGTACAATTTTATTATACGTTTAAATTTGGGTTTAAAATTTAAACTATTACTTGAGAGTGAGAAAGAGAAAACATTTTTACTGGCTATTAGCCTGCAGACTTTCGACTTTCATCTTTCCACCAATTTTCAATACATTATTTATTTGCAAGAAAAATACGTTCTATTCTATTACACAAGGTATCCGGAAATGTAGTATACAACGGAATACCATAAATACCTTCATCAAAAGTATGATGAATTAACCCAACTTATCTATAAATATACAAAGTTGCTTAGTTTAGTAGTGAGCTACAGCTTTTGTGGAATAAATTCGAATTTCAAAAATTACAGAGTGTTTAAAAACACTCTCGCGTGAAGTTATCCATCAAGATCTTTTTAATCGCCTTGTACAATCCTCTATCAATTTTTTTTCTGGTTAGCTCTATTAATTTAGAAATTATTTTCTGTCTTACAAAATTTCAGTAGGGCAAACAGTTTAGCCACAAAAAAATATTTTCTAACTCCATAATAATATGTATAAGTACAATATGTACAAGTCCAACAATACCTTAAAGTTTTGTGTTCATTTATATTTTGTTAAGAGTACAATCCGTCGAGAATTACTCGGTTAGTAAGGTCTTTTTTCATTACTGACTGGGTTAGGTTGTAAACATAAGGTCAAAAATTGGGTCAACAATGATAAATTATTATTTCTTAAAATGCAACATATGTTTCGCTATAAACAGCGTCATTAACCACATTATCAAAAGTTGAAAAGCGTTAAATTCATAGATTCAAAATTAGAAGATGCTAATTTCAGAAGGATCAGTAAGCCAGAAAAAAGACAGAGAACGTTATAAAAAATGAAAAGAACTGTGAAAGCTGAAGTATTTTAAAAAATGTAATGTCGTATCTTATGCTAAGGGCGTGTTAAGAATTAATGCTGACTGCATGAAAAGTTTTTTAACTAGGTTACATTCAAGTTTTGTCTTATTTTCTTAAATAATTAGAGTGATTTGTGTTCGTCTGTATAATTCGTCGTTCTTTATGCTAGGAAGAGGGTTGTGAAGATATCATTACCTCCTTTTTTTAGAATTCGGTGCAAATTTTTTTTTATATGTATACCTTCGAAAATAATTAGAACAAATTTGTTTTATTTTATTTCAAACCACAAAAAGATAATATTTGTGAATGAACCTAAATATAAAGAGACGAATAAGGTTTGTTTCAACTAATGTGGAAACAGTATGGCTAAAAAATAATCTTTCTCGATAAGGTAACAGTTATTTTATGGTATTTCTCACCTTAAAATTCTCCCAGTCAACGTGAAAAACGGTTACAAAGTGTTTTTTTATGGTACTTAACTCTGCGAATGGAGCAGATGGTGGAATTTTATTGAATTTACGACAATTGAATTTTTGGTGGATGCGCCAGTAAATTTGATTTTAATCTAAAGAAGAAAATTTGTGGGTAAAACGTAAATATAAAAAGAAAAATTATTATACAAAAATGAACGAAAAGAAAATAACTTTACTGCAAAATCTTGTTTGTCTTAAAGAATTTAAATTATAAGCACTGTTTATTTGTACTCGAGATTTTTTTACCATTAGACCTAAAAAATTATTTACTTTTTTATTATAATTAACACTGCGAGTAATTTATTTAAAATTGAATTAAGTGCTACATTAATGTTTCGTTGTTAAGCGTCTTCAGGCACATTCTCAATACTTTAAAAAGTACAAACATTAAACATCAATGCGCGCAGGAGTGATAAACACTAAAATGAAATCAAATGTAAAAGCTGACGGCGTGTTATCAAGGTAGAAGCTGAAGGCGGGTTAAACAATTATGTTAATGATGAATAAATTGCATGAAAATCATTAATGTGGCTTGTTGGCGCAAAATAATATAAAAATATGAAATTGTAAAATTAAGTCATTCAAAGAACTAAAACTTAACTTGATTCGGATCAAAGTCAAGTTTAAGGTTTAATTCGATCACCAACGTTTATATTTGCTGATCAACTCACGATTTCACAGTATCCTAATTACAACTACCATATTTTCTGGCTTTTTATTCTGAAAGCAGGCATTTTTTGGCAAACACCAAAATTGCATAAATGATTGAGCACAAATCCCAGTTTTTCTTTTTTTCAGTTCACCTACCCATTTTTTTAGTTAAACAAATCTATACACACTCCTGAAATATTAAAATCATAATACCTATCACAATCAACAACCCTTTTATGTTGGGTAAGTTGAGTTGAATATGTCCAAACATGCTTTCAATTAGCGCAGTTACTCCTATCGCTCGAAAAAATAGAAACAAAGCCCAGTTAATTCACGCGCGTTTATGCTCATGCTTCTAAAAGCAATAGCTGTTTACATTTGCTAGTACTCGGCCGAGTACGTTATTCGACCGACTCAAATAGCTAGTGTAAACCAAAGGTAAAGCAGACGGTGGATTTTTATTAAAATTACGATAATGAACTTGAATTTTGGTGGTGGCGCCGAAAAACTTCATCACTTTAAACCCAAAAGAAAAATAGATAAACACAAACTATAAAGAAAAGAATTATTATATATAAGAAGATGGTAAGATCACAACGTAGACCATAATCTCCATTTAAGTATCCTCGTTTTCGCTGATCTCCCTCCTTCATGTCGAACGTAAAACTCAAGCACCACACGAGGTCGCTCGGTCCGATGGCGATGCATTAAGCTGCTTTTCAGTACGAATTTTTTATTGCCCCCAGCGACGTAAAACTCCACGTTTTATGGAGATATTGGAACGTCGCCCAACGTCACTGTCACAATGAGGACCCGTCCTCGGGGATCCGACCGAATTCTCCGATAAAATTTATGCACAAGCAACATCAATCATGATCATATCCTGCGTTGGGTGTACTTCCGTCGAACGACGTAAGCTCCTTAAGGATTTCCCGAGGAAGTAACCCTCAGGACGTCTCCAGTTGATTAACGACTCAGAAAATCATCTCGCGAGTTTTCAATAAACCGCAAATTAAAAAATAATTTACTAAAATAAATACAAACATTCGATTCTGTACAGTTATTTTAGTATTTAAACAACCCTCCGGCATATTAACATAATAATAAAATATTAAATTGGTAGAGGAATCAATTTAGATACGTTCGAAATTAAATTACCTCGCGCTGGTAACGCGTGGGTCCACATTTATATAGCTCCATTGGTGCCAGAACGAACGACAAAAGTGGAACTGAATTCGACGCCAACGTCAACACAGCAATTTTAACGGCGTCCGATCCAATTTATTAATTTTTGACCGTACACCCGCTTTCACAAAAGCCCAATCGAGCGGATGAAGCCTCAAATGCACACGAACCACATGAAAACCGCTATGTTAATTTACAGCTTGTTACTATAGATTAACTTGTAATTGTAATCCAATTTTTTTCACACCATCATACTAAAAGCAATCTGTCGTGATAGTTCCACAATGTGGGCATTGATGAAGTATAAAATGTAAAACTGACGAGATTTTAGCTCTATTACTGATGATACAACGTTAATAGTCAAATGAAACTTGAATAAAAAATACTGTTTATATTCTTTGCTGTTGAATATTTATTTAAGGTAATTTCAAGATCATAATGTTAAAATCTAATGAATAAAAACTTTGAATTTGAGTTGAGTTCAGATCCATTTAAGATTTTTCATCTTCTACAATGATTGTTGTATTGTGGAAGTCCTTTAAAAAATCGAGCGCAGATTTCAGAATTCGTTGAAACAAACTAACATAGAATTTCGTACAACTGCCTGCACACAACAATGGCGCTTGAGACACTTGAACATTTTCAAACTCTAACTCTAATGTGATTCCAGTACAAAGTTGGGTGGCTTTCAAGTGCCGTGAAGCTCCCATTAGTTTTAAGTGTCAATTCCGCACCTCTTACAAACTTTCCCAAGCGGTCAACAGCTTTAAAACCACGCGATACTGAAAGAATCGATAAAATAAAATTCTTTTTTACATTTTTTTCTTTGAAATTTTCTGATATAAATATAATATGTCTTTTAGAGTTGTTTTCTTATTAATAAGAAATCTTTTATTAAATTTTAGTTATTAAACTAATTTTCTCTTACAAGGAGAGTGCAAGGTCTTGGGGTCATAGATTTAGTTCAAATTTTGTAGGATGGTAGATTTAGTATCCCTGTTGATGAAAATATATGGTTTTAGGGGCCACTACTCAATAGCTCTTTAGATATTTGCAACTGAAGATGCAATTCACTAATTAAATTCAGGTCTGTAGCAAACGATTAAACATAATGGGTTTAGCGTAGCAGCAATAGATCGGTGTTTCTCGTCATTAGGCGCTGGGTTCGAGTTCTGAGACTGTCTATTTTTACATATAAAGATACCATGGGTGGATATAAAATATTGCGACATCGAAACATTTTTTGAGTGTGGACCGCACTTTAGATTTGTCAGTTAATTGTCATTTGATCTATCAAGGCTTCAAAATTAATACAGGAATATGACTTGACATTATAACCTTTCTCCAAAAAGCCTGACTTAATCGTTATAAATTCTGTTGATTTAGACATTATCCGGACTTGTCCTAACGAATTAATTGCATCTTTAATTGCAAATATTTTAAAAATTATTGAGTAGTGGCCCATATAACCATATATTTTTATCAACAGGGAAACTAAATCTACCATTCTACGAAATTTGAACTAAATTCACGACCCCAAGACCTGGCACTCTCCTTGTTAGAAATATCCTTAGAGATGGTTTTGAATTATTTTTTATGTTATGACTAACACGGAAACTTGATGACAAAATCCTAAGGTCAAAAATTAAACATTTTATTTATATTAAAAATAAGAAAGAATGGTGCATCGCGAATCTCTGGAACATATGGGAAACTGGGTTGTGGTAACATTTTACGCATTTGTACTGTGTACTAATTATCCTATCAATTGGTACCACTTTCATTAAAATCAGTGAAGTCGTTAGACCTCCTTGTTAATAACTGATCCTAAACTATTCTCATATCTGTTTTCTGTCAAAGTTTTTTAATGTATAGAGCTGAGAGGTTTCCAGTTTGTCTTCAAATATTTTTTAATATTTTTGTGATACTACGATAAATATATACCATAAAAATGCTATCAATAAAATTTGGAAAAAATATGGGGGTATCACTCTTTACCTCTCATATGTAATAAATCGATGGATAACTAAAACAATTCCACCGCTGTACTGCCATCATTGTAATGATCGGGATAACGTAACCGCCACCAGGACAAGGTTTTTAAACCGAGGAAACCTTCCGGAAACCGTGGGTTCTTGCGCTAGTGTTCTGGCTTGAAATGCAAAAGGGTTGCAGGGTAGAAAACGATTAATAAAAAACAACTATATTTTATTCTCAAGAACTTTAATTAAACTAGATTCAGAGAAAGGGGGTGATTAATCTTTATTGAATAAAAACACAAACCTAACTTTAAAAGTTTATTAAGGAAAAATGCAAATCTATATGATCTTATTAATCAAGAGGATAGCTATGCGAATTCCTAACTCAAGTAATTAATAACCGGAGAGGTTTGTCTAACAGTAAATATTTACTCAGGCTCAGAAAACTCAGGAGCACGCTCAAGTCTATCATGCGAACATAACCACCGAAGAAAACTCAAACTCGGAAACGAAATCTGAACTCGCGAAAAACCGTCGATATGATGAATAGCTTCTCAAAGCATATCCAACACATTATCGCAAAGAAAAAGTTCTTCTTGACCCAAGAAGAACTCCAGGGAGAGAGAGCGTTTCGAGCGCGAACTCTCCTTTAAATAAGCTTGGTTTAAAAGAGGGAGATCACATTTTTTTGGCTTTGTTTCGTTAAGCAGAAAATTGTCATGATCGTCTGGACAATATATATTCAAAGGATCACTCGGCTCTTAGAAATGACATCTTTACTACATACAATTTATCGCTTTGGAACCTTCGAGTTTTCTTCTACCTGACCTGAAATGAACATACCAAAATAAACTAAAATCTTTAAACTCAGCTCGTAATAATTCGAATTATTACACATACAAATGTGTACTGGCAGAAAAACAGCCAACTTCCAAAAACCCAAAAAATCAGTGAAGAATAGTCGTGAAGTCTCCTTGTTAATAACTAAACCTAAAGTATTCTCATATCCGTTTTCTGTCAAAGGTTATTAATGTATGGCGCTGGGAGGTTTCCAGTTTGTCTTCAAATATATTTTTTTTTATTTTTATGATACCAGGATGAATCTATTATCATGAAAATGCTATTAATAAAATTTCGAAAAAGTATGGGTTTATGACTATTTACCTCTCATACAAATGTATAAGCAGAAAAAAATCGAACTTGATATCTCGTGAATAGTCTTAAAAACCGTTATCCGCAATTTGAATTGTACTCAGCTTCATTTTACTAATAAGTTAACAGTTGTTCCATTAGATAAGTTAGGTAGCACCTTGCTTGCGTTCAACAATTTTCATAAGAACATTAAATTTTCCATAAAAATAGGAGAAGACAACTTTGTATGTCTTTTGTGGGCCACTAAACAAATAGACAGAATTATAGAATCAAATCAATCGACAACACTATCTTATTGGTTTGCTATAGGAAATCAAACAGTCTTAACACTTTGTTTACTTTATTCCATTTACATGGTTTTCCTGGCAATTTATTAAGACATTTATTGTTTCATAGTTCAACACAAACATTTCATTCTACATTTCATTCTACAAACATTTCATTCTACTGTTGCGAGGGTTGAAATGAAACCAATCACTTGTCTCCAATTGCTGTTTATTAAGTTGATATAGAATGGGATGTAGCTTACAATGGGAACTTAGGTCTACTTAATTCGGTCGATGCGTTTCGTTCGGTGTTGTCTTAAGATCTACTTTTCTATTCATGATTTTCAGTTCATCGGTGTTCGAACAATTGTCGTATGATTTTTATGAACCAATGAAATTGCAGCATGTCACTACACGTAACAAGTGCATTGAACATCTAATGTGCTAAATTTGCAAAAAGAATATGTGGAACTGAGAGTCAGCGATTCACGTATGCACGATTATTCGAATTTGAGGAAAATAATTAAAACATGATTATTATGTAAAAAATGAATATCTAAATCGTACTAAGAAAAATAAAAGAAAGAAAATATATTATTGGAAATAATATAGGAAGTAAAGCAGGGCTTTACAACACTACTATTCACACACCAACAAGGATGCTAGTATACAGTCGCCAGCTTATTCGAGTACCATTTGTATGCCTATCTAAACTTATAGAAAAAAATTATCTGCATATTTATAACCGAAATATAATCTCCATTTTTTTCAAACACGTTTTAAGTATTTTTGATACTACTGACATTATACGTCACGAGTCACTCGCTTGTTTCTAGTTACGGGATTAAATAAACTAGAGGTAGACTTACTTTCTTGTTGAGATTTCCCTTAGAACTGCACTAACACTCGCAGGGGAGAGGAACGTACAAGTAACACACCAGCCGACGTTCCCTTAACTGCTTTTATTCACCTCACGGGCGGAGATAGCACCTGGAACCTCTTCGAACGAGCTGACAGTGGGGCTGATGGCCAAGAACCAAGAAGTAGTCCCTTCCATTGAATTCCCTGCCTTCTGATACTCGTTCGATTAGGCGTTTGTGCTAACTCCGCAATATACAATGACCCCCTTTTGAGGCTTTGCCCTGATCGTGGCAATAGGAAAGCTATTAGTAATATTTTTAAAAATTGAGATATAACTCTTTACCTCTAACTAGATCCTACATCACATAGAAGAAGTTTCAAATAATTTACAAAATTGATGGTTCTTGCAACTTTTCCTACATTGGGATAACTAGTTAAAGTCATACCCAGGGTTCAAAAACACTAGAGACACAAAAAATAACACCTCTCGTACAGTTTTGTACGAGAGATGATTTTGCCATGTAAGTTTTCACCTTTGTGACTTCAACAGTATTAAAATCTTAGCGCTAGAAAAATCTTACGTGAAAGATAGTTTATAGAAATGTATTATATTAAAACCACACCTAATATTGTAAATATGATTAACAACTTAGAGTCCCATAATCCTTGTTATAAAGAAATATTACAAACATCCACTAACAATAAGAACGTTGTTGTTAATACTTTGTTTTTATTAAATTTCCCATTTCTTTTGTAAATATCCTTTTTATAAAAGTTGACATAGTCCAGTCCGTACTAGTAGTTATTTAATTTTTTCAATATTGAAGTCGTCATTAGAATTAATAGTCTCATTGTTAGTATGTTAATTAAAATTAATTTAAGTTCAAGTTAAAAAAGTGAATATGTTACGTTCCATTAAAAAATTTTCGTCTTTTCAAATTTTTTTTGTACTTTTTTTCAAAAAATTCAAGTCTTATAATAAAGAATAGAATCTTAAAGATTTAATTTAAGGTATAAAGTCTGGGCGATGTTTTAACATTAGAAAAATGTTGATGAACTTTGTTTTTCTTGTCTTTTCATTTATATTTAACAACTAAATCTGACTAGTAATTGAGTATGAACTTAAAATTTTTCTTATATGATATTCTTACATGTGTTTTCTATGTAGAAATGCTTTATCAAAAATTTATGATGATTTAAATTCAGTTCAATTCAACTGAATCTAAATATAAAACGATATTTTTCAATTTTATTAATGTGTCTTCTTTCGTTTATTCTGTGATTAAACTCGACTAGTAACAGAAAATTTAATTTTCTCTAAACTTATTCCTATAATATAATATCCTTAAATGTGTTTAACAAAGATGCTTTTTTAATTCTAGTTTTATAGTTTAAAATTGAACTTCTCCGAATCTTCCATCGAAATTACATTATTATAATAGTGTTTAATTTAGCTTAATTATGTTTAGGTTCAGCAAAGAAATTCAACGTAACTTAACTTAATTAAACCTGAAACTGGAAATTTTCCAACATTTTTAAAAGCACTCTCTAGAGATTATTTTATAATTTATGGTAGTAATTAACATGAAAATTTTATCCAATTTAAGTGAATTGAATGTAAGAAATGTTAGTTTGTCACGATGTTATCGTTATCAATATTAAATTTTCGTAATATTCCGGATGCCGTTAAAGGCTTATTCAATTTTAACTCGCCGAAATTGAAAATACCAATTTTCCGAGGCAATCTCCAGCGTAGGAAATGAAAGCATAAGCTTAATGAGCGACCCCGGATTCCTGAAGGTCCTAGCTCTTAGCTATTTCTCCTGCGATTCCTATTAAGGAAGTTTCGAATGAATTTTAAGGAAACCATCGACGTTGTTTATTGGAAAATCCTTCCCATTTTTTTAAACGTTAATCGCCCCGTATTTTATCCAGGAAACCGACAATTTGTTAAACTTGGAGACTCAACTTAGCGAGCTTTTCCCTTTTTTGTCTCTTTTCTCTCTTTTCGCCCTTTTTCTCTTTTCCTCTCGGCCTGTTTTATATCTTATCGATTTTCCTAAACCGGGTAGCCTGTCGGCATCCCTTTTAAAATTCGTTAAAGAATAGAATCCTTTCTTTTAAGTAGCCACCCTTTACTGCCGACCTTTTTATTCGATGCGATTTTACCGCGCGTTTTACTGCGAGGGGTGAATCGTGATTTTCCTTTTATGAGCAAGCCCCTCTAAAAGCGAGGAACGGACTCCTTTTTTGTTTCGTTTTGCAAACCCTCGCAGATCGCAGTGACGAATAACCGGGGCCCCCCTCATAGGTAGATAACGGAGCACAGCTTTTGCGGAAATTAACCGAAAACCTTTCGGAGGGGGAGGCAACTGGGCCCCTTTTCCTCCTCCCCGCACCTGTTTAACCAAACTTCCGCCGGGCTATTATCAACAATCGATACGGCAACTTTGCCAGTTAACTTTACTGAAGTTTGATGAGAAATTTACGAGGTATTGATCGGTTTAGCTTTCGCACTATAATACGTGCATTTGGTGGCATTTTCACAATGAACCTTAAATTGATCTAGTTTAACAATGGACCTTAATGACCGTAAACCAATAATATTATAGTTAGAATACCGATTAAATCGAAGAAAAAGTTCAAGGATTCACTTACATTATTGTTTTACATTTTGTGTTTTTATATCTGTTCACTAATTTTATTATATTTAATGTTGTGTATCTTGGAAACATTTTTAACATTTATTGTCAATGTATTGTAACTGTTTAATAAATAAGAACGTAAAGTTTTTACTGAAGAGATTAGTTAGTACTTGACTACCAGACCTCGATCTTGTAAAAATCGTCCTCGTGTCGAACACGTTAAACAGCGATTAATATGGCCCATCATTAATCACTTTATTAAAATTGTTAAAAAATGTTAAAGCCAAAGATGGTAGATATAGTTTAATAAGGAAACACCGAAATGTAATGGACTCACGCTCTGATTTCAAACACCTCGAACCAACCCCTACAACGACAGACAATAAGTTAATTGATATTGTAACTACTTCAACCAGTTTTATTCATAAAGACAACTAACCTCTAAAGATGGCCTTAAGCCGAAACATGTAAGAAAATTTTAAATAAAACCAGAAAAAGTACTGATATGTATATTTTATCCCACATATTTTCAAAGTTGATTACTGAACCTTTAATTTGATACGAAACATGACTATACTCCGATAAAAGCAACTAAAGCTACGTCGATTTAAAGATGGCAACCCTCAATTTAAAGATGGGAATCGTCAATTTAAAGATTGCAACCGTCAATTTGAAGAAAACGATTGTCGACTTAAAGATTACGATTGTCTATTCAATTATAACAATCATCGATTGTTTTAGGGTTAAAAGATCGATAACTTTAAACCTATTTAATCTAAATAGGTCGTGTTTATATTCAAATTAGAGCAAATTTAATTCCCTAAGCATATTTCATAAAAATTGTATTCTACAATTACAATTGTACCTCGGATCACGAACGTCTCAATTCACTAATAAATCGATCTACGAAGAAATTTACAAACATACTTAGCTTCGCTTCACGAACGATACCTTAGTTCAGGAACACGCATCAACAGAGTACAGTGGTACCTCGATATACGAGTGCCCTAATATACGAGTGTTTTGAGATACGAGCTTCCGATCGAGCGATATTTTGCTTTGAGAAAAGAGCAAGATTTCAGATACGAAGAATCGCACACTACACAATGCCCTTGCTCACCCACCAAATTTAGAAGATGGTTTACTCGAAGAGTTCAAGTTTATAAAGGTTATCTACCTACCACCCAACACCATTCCTATCTTGCAGCCCATGGATCAACAGGTGATTTCTAATTTTAAGAAGATGTACCCCAAGCACATTTTTCGGCGCTGTTTTGAGGTGACGGAGAACACAAACCTTAAGCCTCGAAAGTTTTGGAAGAACTACTTTAACATCGTGATATGTCTAATAATTATTGGTCAGGCCTGGCTGGATGTTACAACAAGGACCTTAACCTCTGCATGGAAGAAGTTATGGCCTGAGGCTATAGCTCAAAGGGTCTTCGAAGGATTGGAACCCTGAAGTGTCAGTAGTAGAGGAGATTGTTTCTCTGGGAAAATCCATGGGTCTGGAGGTGGATGAGAGAGATGTGAATGAACTCGTCGAGGAACAGTCTCAGGAGCTGACAACCGAGGAGTTACATGATCTACATTCGCAGCAGTATATCGTGGTTCAACGAAAAATTACTTCTGAAGAGGAACCAGAGATGGAAGAGGTTATCTCTACAAGAGATATAAAGCAGATGTTGGGAATGTTGGAGAAAGTTATAGAGTTCGTGGATAAAAATCACCCCGAAAAAGTTGCAATTGATCCTGCATCGGAGCTGTTCAATGAACCTTGCCTAACTTATTTCCGCAATATCCTGAAAAGGAGGAAGAAACAAACCTCCTTGAATAGTTTTTTAAACGATCTACAGGTGAAAATGAGCAAAGCGTGACGAAAAAAGCGAAGACCAGCGACGAAAATTAAGCGCTTCTGTAAGCACTTCACTTTTTCTTTTATTATGTTTTTATGGAATGTATATTTGTTATTTATAAACAAATGTCTCTTTTTGTAAATACATTTATCTTATTCAAAAACACTTAACAAAAACAACTGAGGTGGTGTTTTGGAAGCTGGAACGGATTAATAGCATTTCAATTGATTTCAATGAGGAAAATTGCTTTAAGATACGAGGAATTTGACAAACAAGCAAGGTTGCGGAACGAATTAACTCGTATGTCGAGGTACCACTGTATATAGATCTTGAGCAACCGCTTAATCGGAAAAAAATTTAGAAGACCGAAAATATTCATATATGATTTGTTCCGGTTTGATAATTGGAACAATCGCTTAATTTGGATAAATTGTAAGAGCACTGAAGTGCCCAATTAAGTGAAGTGCACAGCAAAAGATTTAGTAGCAAACAAAATCGTACGATATTGCAAACCTGACAATGTACACTATTCTAAAGCATAAACATCTAATGAACAAAACTAATGTATTTGAAACTTTAAGAAGCTATATACAAAAGTTTTTTTTTTCGGTGTTTTAACGTGTCTAATGATACAGATTTAATCCTGCGAGATCTATTGAAAAATCATTTTAAAATTCATAGATTAAGCTTGGAATAACGTATTTTGCCATATAATACAATCAGCATGAAGAAAACTTTGGCCAGCTGCTGTGCTTGGTGAACATTTTGAAGATTTTGCGAAAGAAGTAGATGTGAAAGAAGACATTGTAAATATCGGCAATAGTTTAGAATTGAAAATCTACAAGAATGAAGTGTTGGAACTGCTACAAGACTATAGCCAAGAACTCACTCCAGAAGAACTTATGAAAATGCAATTTGGGCAGCTGTACTCCCCTTTTCATATCAGTTCAGTACATATAACCATAAAATGTTAAAAAACTTTTCTATTACAAAAACCTACTACCACAAATTTGAATTGACATTATAAGAAAAATTGATTCGGATTACAAACGTTTTCGGTTTCACAGGAAATACATCGCCAAACACCATCCGTGGATAGTGGATATCCTTGGGTCTCACGCCTCTCTAATTAACCAAGGTGGTTCTTGTCGATTTGTGTGGGTGAAGGGTCACGCCGGTATCCTACATAACAAACAGGTGGATATTTGGCTAAGCAAATATCACAAGACAGCAACCTTATTGATGGTGGTTTATCGACATCGGGAATACTATCGATTTTCAAGGAAAAGGAAGTTTATTAAGTTTGAAACCGTCGCTAGAAAGACTTTTATACTAACAGAATCGTGCAGTATGTGTTAATTCATCAGGTTGTGCCACGCAGACAGTGGTATGCGAGAGTGTGTGCTTCTCGAAGGTTTTCATCTCCTGTGGCCAGATTGAAGTTTGGATACGGCTGTTCTTCATCCCACCTCTACAGATTAAAGGTTATGTCATCTCCAGGTTGCAGGTTTGATCTGTTGACTTGGGATTTTTTGTTGCCTCTTAATGTTGTATCCGTTCTGAGTCACAATTCTATCAGAGTTCTTCCTATTGTTTATAAGCTTCTAAATGATACTGGTCTGTCGATTTAGTTTTTAAGTCTTTATTTTGGTTAGTTTAAGCATTGTTTTTAGATGCATAGTTGGTCAACGCTCTGTAATATGTGGTTCGTATTCCAACTTTAAGGCCCTGTAAAGTGCTGCCCCCCGACCTATTATATGTGAAACACAGGAAATGAATGAATTTCTGGTCTCTCTCGTCACAAGTCGTTTCAACTGGGAAACGTGTATCTGGGAATAAACGAACGACCACAAAACTTATACCTGCTCGAACCTTTTAATATGTAAACAAAGTCAGAGGTCTTTTCGAACTTCTAGCATACAAAAATTACAATTTTTGTTCGCTGCTTGGTCTTGTTCAAATCAAATTTCATAAAATCAGTACTGCAATTTTAATATATTAATATTAATTATTATTTTTATAAATAATGATAATATGTAATAGGAACCCATAAATTTATGTTAGTGCCTACACATGAACACAATTACAGCAAAGCTTTGCTAATCCGTCACATTTGGGACTGGAGGTATTGGTCAGAACGCAAAAAAAGGTCGGATTATCGAAAGTACAGATAATCACGTACTTAAAGTCCAATAAACAATCTCCCAACATAAAAATTCGATTTCGGCTTTACCCAGTTACGACCCAAAAATTGGCAAAATTTGATTTTTAATTTATAGGTTGAATTTTTGAGGGTATTGTTACTTTATCAACCGTTATATTTCACATATTTTTTTGCTTTCAATCCTTCCCTAAGTGTACTTAAATATGATAACCACTACCACGTTTTAAAATGAAATTCTCTTATGGAATTGAAAGACACTTTAGCAAAATATTTTCTAGATAGGTAACTAAAACAGTTCTGAATATTTATCAGATGTATTTGGAGCAGTGTAAAAATTAGAGATACATGCAAAATGTAACTCTACGTGAACTAACCCTCTCCCCAAACTTTCAATCTTCTAACACGAATAGTCATGGAGAAAAAAAATTAAAAACGATTTTTTTTGCTCCCGTGAATGGCGAAACTCCTCGTCCTAATTTATCCGACACGTTAATAAAATTTATATTCTCTTTGTAATTACTGTTTGAAAATGATATTGATGTATTGTTGCGTAAAGGATTTTTACAGCGATTATTAAGGCAAGTATGTAAAGTAAGCCTTTAAGGCTGTGGTCTTACGGTCATCGAGTTTCTCAGGAGCGCAGGAGACGGACGTGCGGGAGTGAGAAGGTGGACCTTAATTCTGGGATACGCTCCGCCCTTTGTAGATAACAGACAAAGGATTTATATTCGAAACTCATGTGTTTATTTATCTTTTGTCGAGAAGTGAATACATGAATCGAGGTTCAGTTCGTTTTAGTAAAGTAGAAAAAGACGGAAACATTAGATGTATCTTTCTTACTAAATTCTAATAAGATCCTGACTTATTTTAGTATATGTAATAAATACTGTGCAAAAAAATTAAATGTTTTAAAATGGTACAGCAGTTTGTAGTACAGATGGGATAATCGACTATACTGTACTGGTGAGCCAAATTGGACACTTGTAAAGGGACATCCCTGTTTCTATAAGAGATAGGGTAAAATAATATTGGTGTCTTGCTCGATGTTTATAAGAAATCGAATGGTGAAAACCGCAAATTGATACCTCTTGCGGTTTCGGAAATACAGGTGTTTTTCGAAAAAGTGCATTTTTTAAAAATCTCCATAACTTTTTTCTATTGGATAATATTTGATTCTGTGAAAAGCTTCCCGAAACAACTTTTTATGTAGAATTTGTTGGTGTAAATTAGATTTTTTGTAAGCAATATTCTAATAGATGCAGACAAATATTTCTTTTTCAAATAGAACACCTATACATTTTTGCATATTCGACGGGAGTTTAAATTGCCTTTCCAAAAGTGTACCACACATGATACCTTGCTTGCGATATCACTTAGCCTTTTTGGTTCAGATTATGGATTCAAACAATCTAAATTTTTTTAACATCAAGAAAAATGAGTTTAAACGTTATCTTCTCTCTGTATATCGTTTATGTAAATACAACCTCTGCATTTTCTCCAGATTCTCTGAAACAAATTATCGCATCTATCCCATTTTTCAAACTTTATAGGCATATTTTTGGAAAGGGAATTCTAGGCTCTCGTGTAATATGTAATAATATAGTGTTCCATTAAAAAAAAACACTTTTATGTATATAGCTATTAAAATATTGCTTACAGAGAAAACTAACCTACACCGTCAAAGTCTACATAAAAAGTTGCCACGAGAATGTTTTCACAAAATTAAACATTTTCCAACAGGAAAAAAATTATGAAGACTTCAAAAATGCATTTTCTCGAAAAGCATCCCCAATATCTCTGAAACCGTAAAAGATATCAATATGAGGTTTTCAGCATTCGATTTCTTATAAAAATCGAGCATCTGTTACCGATACTGTTTTTCCTCTATTTCTTATAGAAACAGGAGTGTCCCTTGAAATGTGACTAATTTGGCCCAGTTGTACATACTTTCTCTGCTACATGTAGTGTATGTAAAGAAAAAGTTAGTGTTCAAAATTACAATATCGAACTTTATTTTCATGAGGTCGAGGTACTTATATAACAAAAAGATTAGTAAAATTATGAAATGGACTTTTCATTCATTTTAATTTACTAAAATTCTAAAATTTTTAGAAGCAATAAAATCTGTGAATTCCAAACTCGAATAATTCTCCAAAGTATTTATCTCCAGAAATGCACAACGAAGCAGAATCGACTTACACAAAAAACTTGTTTGTTTACGTACGGCACCTACTCAACTCCGCCGGCCATACCACGTGGTCAATCAGGGCGGAGCTATCTAGCGAAATTGAAAAATATTCCCAAGTTTGTACCGTGGGAATTTCCAAAATTTCTCGCTTATCTTTTAAAATATCAAAAAACGGTAAATGGAAAAAATATATCTTGAATATTTATCTAGACATGCGAATAGCCTGTTTAAAAATGCTTCTTAATAATCTCAGTTATTAACAATAATTTATTAAATATCTCTATTCGCTTGCCTAGATTTTTCATTTTTATCCAACTTTCGTTTGAAAGTTTTTTTGATTTATCAAACGGTTAACGCGAAATATTGGAACAACTTTTTCGGGCCCGAGACCACAGCCTTAAGGATTACGACGAAGGTACAACTTGTCAAATTAAGAAACAGACTATCGCTGAGATGCGTATGGAGAGGAGTGAGATCGCATTCGGAGCAAAAAGGATGCAGTGTACGCAGTGAACGCACGCTAAAGAATAAAGCCGGCTACTCACTACGCGATACTTGCCAAGTAATTGCAAAGTACTTGGCAAGTAGCAAGTAGTGTGTATGAAGACTCGCATAAGCTTGGCGAAGTACATGTACTTCCCATCGTGAGTCGGAAAACGGTCGCAAGTCAAAGGGGACGAGTAAATAATTTCTTTACTTCTATGCGCGCGCTACACTACGCGGCGTTTACAGAGTAGGAGTATCAAAAGTAATTGTGAAATAATGCAGTTGAATAACGAGTTAACTTTAACGTTTTTGGATATTTATCAAAAAGAAAGAGTAATTTGGAATGCATCTAATAAATTACATAAAAACCGGAACTAAATATATACGATGCGTGGTAACGAATACAAAATACAAGGCTAAATTGAGGGCCAGCGAAAGAAGCGGTGCTGGTTCCTGTGATATATACAATTTTTTTGTTAAATTTAAAACAAAACAGTCTTTATAAATTAACACTAAAATGTTTTTAGTTTCATTTAGAAAAAAAAATTAGATCAAAATCTTTAAAATTCAATTTTTTATGAATTTTTAAAAAAGATGGTTTTTTTGTTAGATTGAAATTTTTTTGGCAAATAAAAAAGGATTTTTTTAAGGAGTTTTCGGTTCGAATTTTACTACAAAAAGCAATCTACTAGTACAAAAAAGCGGTGCTGTATGGTGTATGGATTTGGTACAGTACGACACGCGCTAAGATTTTATTTTTTTTCTCGAAATCTATCAGTTTTATGCGAAAAATGTAAGAGACAAAAAAATCTCGCTAAGGAATGAGCTTTCTAACGCATATTTTTTAGGTTAAAATTCTACCGAATTAAAAAGTTCTTTTGGAAAATGTAGTGATGATCGTGAATTTCAACCCTTTAAGGGGTTAGACCACTTTAGACTGTGGAAAATTAACGTAATTTCCCCATATTTTTCCGAGAAAACAATAAGAGCTGTGGAAAAATTGTTTAAATATCTTTGTTGTACATACATTTAGGAATAAGAAATATATATATTTTGCTAAATAATTAACATAAAAGATGAACGCGATGTAACTGCTTGATGAAAACCTTGCTAAGCGCTAAGGGGTCCGCGGCCGGAACGATTTTACCTACAATTTTCAATCTAAAGCAAAAACGAAAAGGTATTTAGTTTTTACAACTCAAAAGCTAGAGAAAGACGTGGGGATTTCTTTTTAATTATTTTTTTGTAGAAATGGTGGGCATATTACAAAAACTTTGCGTTTTAGCCTAAAAAAATATCTACTAAATTGTTTATAGTTAAAGAACTACATTTGATATCAAAAAAATCCTACATCTTTCTCTAAATAATGCTACTTGGAAGGTGCAGTTAAAATTTCAAGTAAATCGGTAAAGAATTGTATGAGTTATGTTTCCGGCCGTTTCAAGAAAAGTGATTTAGAGAAAAACGCATTTAAAGTTTGTTTAACCTGTACTGAGCACACGTTATCGGACAACATTCAGAATCAAAATACAGGCATTTAAAAACTGTTCCCACTTATAACTGACATTGCATCTTATTTTTAAGACCATAAGACACTTTTTAGCGCAAAAAACAAAAATTCGATTTTTTGAAAATTCTAGAGTGGTCTAACCCCTTAAGACACACCGGGGTGGCTAAATTAAGGCTTGAAAATAACATGCTTGGCTGTAGTACATAACTGTAAAAATTCACATTCTTGCGTTTATGAATAGCTGAAATAAATTTTTCATAAGTAAATTTTACTTCCAACTTTGAACGGTCATATCTCGAAAACAAAAGAGTTGCGACCCCATGTTTATATAAAACTTTTGTGTTATTTTTATGAGTACTATGTCCTGGTGAAGTTTGCGTATTAAAATCTGGGACACCTGTATAAACCACATTGGTTTGCCTTTGTTAAAATTGGAATTCGCTGAGGAAACAGGCTTCAATCGGAGATTGCTTTGACATTTAATATTTTCCCTGCCACTCAAATTTACCTCCATTCATTAAATATTCCGCAAATTCTTCTCTGATATTTTTTGTTTCAGAGTTTGGTTCCCTCGCTACTTTTTGTATAGGCAACAGGGATGTAATGTTGTCTTGATCTATTCGGTTTTCTGAAAATTTGAAAAAGGGAAGCCATAATTCCTTAATTACTTTACTCGTCCTTCTACTTGCATTTCCCGAAAAACTTGTAACATTGAAAGTAGGCGCGTAATGTGTACAGCTTACTTCGACTCGAACGAGTACTTCTCAAGTTTATTGCAAGCCAAGTTACTCTGAAAGTACCGCGTAGTGAGTAGCCGGCTTAAGAGATTATTCTTTTCATTCATTCTCTTCGAACTATTGATTATAAAAATAATTAAAATAATTATAGAAATATAAATTAGGTAGCACGATTAATAATATATGTAGTATTTTTTATCATTAAATACAGAGGTGTTAAAATTTTTTTCAAACGGGTGAATAAGGAACGAACTCTTCTCACACATCGTTAAGAAATAAGTAAAGACCAAGGGAGGCAGAACTCTAAAAATAGTAGGTAAATAAATAATAATAAATGTAAACAATTACTACTACTAATATTCTATACACAACAATATTGTATACAATCACTTAAATATTTAAATTCAAATATTCATTTAGGCAATTCAACGAACAAAAGTTTCCACTACTTTTGCTTCATAGTATTTTAGTAGTAAATTTTAATGAATGGGCACATTTCAGTAGCACGCCCCCTGGGCATCAGTAAACGAACTAAACCGCATTGACCGACTATACTATTTAAAGACAATGGTTTAAGTTTTGTATTAGTAAAATTTAAGGTTGATTAAGGTTTTTAAATGTAATTGTGGCTAATGAGGTAGGATTCCTATGGACTAGGAAATTACGAAAATAAAAAATTGGTAATCGTCAATTTTTTTATAGTTAAAAAATTAATAACTTCGATTCTATTTAAGCTAAATGAATTGTGTTTATACTTAAATTAAATAAAATTTCATTTCCTAACGATCTCTTATAAAAATTTCATTCTAAAATTATTTTGGAATGAATGTTTGAGTAAAAATATAATTTTTTATGAACAATAAGAAGAATTTTATGTAATTTCCTATTAAGATCCCTGCACATTACGAAGATAATCCGTTGAATTACGTTCATTATCCGTTCCTTGTGCCATCCGCACGATTTTCCACGGTCGGCGCAACTTTTCGTGTATCTTTCATATTAAAACTTATAATTGCATCAGCGGCAGGCTTTAGGTACCTAATTAACCAGGCTCTACCTTCCAACGTGCTCTGATTATTACGCGAAGCGAGTGCACTCTTTCCCGCTAGGTACTAATCACAAAAACCTTTTTAAAAACGAAAAAAAGTGCACTTAGCCCTTCATTAACGGAAATTTAATACGCCCAAACTCCATTTTTTTGTCTTGTTTGCTCGGAAAATAATCGTTTCGTCATTTCGCGCCTCCCCAATTAAATATTAATTCAATCATAACCGCCCGGAGTGTTGATTTTGGCTATTGTGAAAGTATTACAATAGTTAAAATCAACAGAGAGGGAAGTGTTGAACGTTGAAAGTGTTTGTATTTAATTAATTCGCTTCGGAACCGATGGAGAGTTTCTCCGGTTCCTTCTTACAATTTAGAAGCCAATTTTCCGGCGAAAGCGAAAAAGCCACAATCGGTTCAACAAAGTTACTAATTGGGTGTTTGCTCTGTTGATAAAGTTCGGATATAATTTGGAAACTGCTTACTTACTTACACACCCCTATTTGTGTACTTTAACAGTTTACATTTTGAATTTATTTGATTAACTATTCGAGAGAGTAAATATTTTATTAGATTTTTAAATAAAATAATTTTGGAATATAATCTTGAATATAGATTAATAGGAAATTAAATTTCCTTTAATTTGAGTATAAACACGACACATTTATCTTAAATATTTTGGAAGTTATATTTTCGAGTCAACGAACGAATCTCACGACTAAAAATCTCATTTATCAGTCAAAATCAGAAATCGAATTGATTCCTTTTTTTCAGTAAGCGTAGTAATCCACTACGCAATAATATAAATAAAGTTACCCCCGGTTATCCAAGAAACCTTCATGTCTTAAGAATGGGAGATCTCATTATCAACGACTAAACCCTTAAAAGGCCTTTGTCTAGACGTTGTGGGTATTATATTGGTCTTTGCCAAGTCCTATGTCCAGACATTGTGAACATAACTTCTATGCAAAACAAATGTAATATTTGAAATACTGAGACTCAGCTAATGTCATGTATCAAAATAAAAACTTTTAAGGGTTAAATCACTTCATTATTAAACAATCTTGAAAAGAATCGATGATCAGCCATTCGTTTTTAGTCGAAATATCGTCATGTTTGCTGTAAAATTAAACGACTGTTAATGTACTTTAAGAATATTTTAGATTTATTTATTTTTGACTTAAAAAAAAAATATTCCACTTGTTGCTTTTAATAAAGCATAAAAAGCATTCCGTAAGAATTGTCAAAAAACGCTTTTACTAATGATATCTATCGATCATAATATAATACGGCATGAGGCTCGAATGTACGTTGATTGTACATCAATCATTTAACGTCGCCCACCTGTCCATCATCTTTATTAACCAACGGGGCGTTTTAATCTCATTTTCATCTCCACCCCTGCGGTCCCTCCCACGCTTTGTTGCCGCATCCCGGCCAGGCCCGACGCCATTTGCATTAGATATTAAATTTGCACGTTAAGGATCCTGAGCAGGGCCCCCGAGGGTGCCCCCCCTAACGAGAAAAACGTTATTTGCATACCATAACGCCGGATTTAATGATCTCGAATTCCCCCAATAAATCGCTTCGTATCAAAAAGAACGCCCCAGCTTGTAAAAGTCTGGGTTAAATTGATGGCACCACTCTTTTTCTTCCGCCAACCCACTAATTATATCGTAAACGCGCGTAGTAAAACTATAAAAGACCTCGTGATCATAAACCGAGGCCCCTTACGCCGTTTAAGGGTCTCCTCGCCTTCGGGGAGAGATGGCAAATAACTATAAATTCCCCCGGAGGGTCCGGAAAGGAAATTTTATGTACTTTGCGCGACCTCCAATTTAGAAGGGCACGGATCTGGAACCTTTTGGGACCATGAGGGAGCACACCGACAGTAAAGGACATAAATTGTTCAGGTGCCAACGTTGTTGTATGAAATTTTTATAGTTATTTACCTGACTTGTTTAAAATATAAAAAATAAGTTGATATTTATTTCATACTCATCAATAATTTCTTTTTTGACACATTGATTGCTGTGAGAAACATATGTTGATACACGACAAAGCGGTTAGTAGGGTCATGAGAACCGTCATATGATTCTCAAACACTGCGGGTTCCTTTAGGCATTAGCTTGTATTTTACGATCTTGTTCAGTAAGGAAATAGCAAGCCTCTAGGAAGAACCTTCTATCATTTCCGTCGTCCATAACTCCCTTGTTCTATCGAGATGGCTGCTTCTTCTGTATTATAGTCCATGAAATCTAATTTCTAACAACAAGCAATAGTTCGTTCTAGTACTACGAACTTAGAAGTTAGAGGGAAAAAACTAACTCAAGCACCTAAAAAGAACCTAAAACATTTCCGTCATCCTTAGCTCCCTTACTAGTTGTTCCTTGAATATGACTGCTTCTTCTCTATTATAGCCCATGAAATCTAGTTTCCAACAATAGACCATACTTCATTCTAGCACTATGAACTTGGAAGTTAGAGCGAAAAAACTGACTTAAGCACCCAAAAAGAACCTAAAGCATTTTCGTCATCCCTAGTTCCCTTATTAGTTCTATCGAGATTCATTTTCTTCAACAACTTCTTCTAATAGTTTATTCCATCAACTTGTTTAATTAGCTATGGTCAAACTGTTTCACGAGTTCGTCAATTTATTGCTGCAAGGGATGAAATTAAACTACACATTTGTTTCCAATCGTTGATTTCTTGTTAGAAAATAAGGTATTACTTTACAGTAAAGACTACTTCGGTAGACCCACATTTGGTGGTATCTTATGATTTACTTTTGCTATTTCTGATTCCCACTTTATCAGGCTTCAAACAATTGTCGTATGATTTTTATTGACCAATGAAACTGCAGCAAGTTACCACACGTAACAAGTGCATTGAACATGTAATATACTGAATTTGCAAAAAAAACTTGTGAAGCTGAGAGTCAGCGATTATGCACGTTGATTATGCACGCGATTATGTACATCGATCGATATGCACGATTCTTCGAGTTAGCGGAAAAAGAATTTCGCTATGATTATTATATAAAGAATCAATATCTAATATCTAAATGATACTAACAAAAATAACAAAAGAAATAAAATATATTATTAAAAATAATATAGGCGGTAAAGCAAGGCTTTATAGCAACACTATAACAACAGTGTTTTAAATTTAACAGTATCAAAAAAAGCATTCATGGTCTCACTCAGAAATAACTAGACATTGCAAAAGTTGTTTTCGATGCAATTTTTTACATTTTACAACAGCTCCCTGCTGCGCCTTCATCGGTTATATTTAAACGATCTAATCCGGGGTGAGTCGGTGCATTATCAATGAGTAACAATACTTTTTCTACCCACTTGCTTTTTCTCTGATTTTTTTACCTCAGATATAAAAATCTTTCAGGAGGATCATTCATTTTTGAAAAAAAAAAAATTTCAAAATTTCATTAAATTAATTTAAATAATGTTTTATAATAAAAACACATTTTTAACACGTTGACTGTCGCGTACGTTTACAGTGAAATTTCCTTCAGACCACGCGTACCACTGTACTCAGCATATTCTGTTGGATAAAATAAATGTATGTATTACACCTTTGTATTACGCACCCTTAGGGCACGTCTACACGGGCCGATGAAATCACAATGAAAGAATCTCAGCGATTTCCACACAAAAATGTAATACACTTATTTTAATGGGCCAGTTTATACGAGCCTCAAAGACGCCGCGAGGCGCTCGTATAGACTGGTCCATTAAAATAAATGTATTAACTCTCTGAGAACAGAATTAAAAAGATTTTACGTAACATGTGTTTATTTTTACAAACTATTTACACCTAGGTATAGAAATAAAATTATCATACCAAAATTAAATACTATTATATTGTCATTTATAGCGTGGAATAATTTGAGGATTTGTTTATTTTTGTAACTCTGAAGCTTTTCGACCTATTTTATAAACTTTTAACTTGTTAACACGGAATTAAAACATGTTCTATTACAGCTTTCGACGGTAAATATTTAAATATTTCGCCTCCTCTTTTTGTATGTAAGTACATCTATCATGTTCTTCCATAGCGACTGACCTGATGACAGCGGGGATGCCGAAACCTAGGTAGTCGAGCGTAATAAATTAGCTTCAGTATATCTTCTTGTTTCCTTAACATATACAGTCTGCACGCATTCGATCTGCGGATAGGGCAGGTCAATGTGTTAGATAAGTAATAATAACGATAACGAATTGCATACGATTTTAATGAGTTAGATAAACAGGCACATATCAACTCCAATCGGCCAGATAAGTAAACGTAGGATATCTGTCCTGTGTTAACTAATGGAAGCCTTATTGTCGTCATTTTTCCACTTACGTTAAACGTATCCGCAGCTCACCGGCGCACAGTGGTTTAGAACGGCATATTTTCGGAAAAAAATCTGTAACTTTTGGTACGAAAGATATAAAGAGACAATATTTTATATGCACTTCTTAAACCATAATCGAAGATTGAGATCAACTTTTGAATCAAATTTCTCAACCAGAAGTGGTACTTTACCTGAACCCTAAGCCATTTTTTTATCTATAAAGTGGTATTTTAAATAGAAATTGACAAATAGGTCGTTATATAAGCCATGGTAATTATAAAAAATATTCAGATATTTAATGTTAATTAAATCGTGTAACCGGAAGTGATAGTTTACCTAAACATATACCTCTTTCTCCGTATAAAATGTGCAGATTAAATTAACTACTTATTGTGTCTTTTCCATGAAGAAGAACCTTATATACGGTATTTGGCATGTTGTACCATGGATATTTGTTAACAAACATTTTTACGGTATCTAAATTATACTGCTCAAATGCATCAATATCTATGTCATGGTTACAATTAATTGTTTCCAGAATAACTGAAAATCTGTTGATTAAATCCTCATCAACGTTGATAATCTCAACAATTATTTTTGTGTTTGCACCTTGCTTTATACAATCTACTTTCAACCCCAAGCACTCTCTAAAATGGTCTCGAATTTTTTTCTTCCCTTTTTCTCTTAATGGTTGCGTTTTGGAATTGGTTCTCCACGATTGGAAAGGCATATTATACGCAACATATAAAATGCATTCTATAAATTTTATATGTGCGTGTAAACTAGATATGTCGAATCTGTACGAATTTTCGCTGCTAATTCGTTTTCTTATAGCGCTAAGATTGATCAACTGTGAGGGCTTTGCCTCATAAATCACACTACTATTCTTGATATTTATAAATTGAAATCAACCTTTTTGATTGTATAGACATTACAAAGTTACTTGAGTTACCATTATGGATATTCGGTGGTTTAATCAGATTTGAATCTCCCGAATGGTTAAAATTCTGACAAAACATAGAAATTTGCTAAATAAAAACAAAAGCGCAGGTATGCGCAGCAAAATTTTACTGAAATGTGTTAAGTATAAATTAGTCCACATGTCGATATAAAGAGTTGCTTGGCGGCAGTTGGCGCAATCAAGTTCTAATCCAAAAAGTTCTCACCTCGCCATTGTATAGGATCAACTTAACTTTTTTTAATAGTCAGTTTATTTGGAAAACCATCAACATTTGTATAAACCAAATCCAAATTCATAGTGTTAGAATGGATTATAGCACATTGTTAGAAAGTAAACTCTCAACCTAAAATATACAGAAGGAATCATCGTGATAGTATAAGTCACTATCTGGTCAAGACTTATATAAGATAATTGTATGTAACATCACTTTAATAAGGACTATCACCGGTTAAGATAATTATGTAACATTGAATTACACCCTGTATACTAATCAAGGTTTAATTTCCTTTTAAATCAATATTACACCACATTATGAAGTCTTAAAATAATTTTGACATGACATTTTAATTCAGTCAAAAATTTTTTAATAACCTGTAGAAATTTACACATAAAATCAATCAAATTTTGGATGGCATTGCCATCAAAATGTCACTACTTCCACGACGAGCGTTAATTATATTAAGAAACCTACAAATAGTAGCTCGTATGGTGACTTGCGTTCCTCCAAAACCAAAAGATCCCCTTGAAGAAGCTTTAAAAAAGAAAGAAGCTCCATTAATACCAATAGAGGAATTCTTTGAAACGAAAGAGGAAAAAGAAAAAGTCGTAAAATGTAAGCAAAATCGATTGTCGGAAGTGAAAGGTCAAGACTTATCCCAAACAAACATGATTCCAAAAGAATATACCGATGTTAGAACTGCTAGGATTTATAAGGAGACAAGACATTGTATGCAAAATGGTAGTAAAAATATCACTTACTGGAAAGTAAAATTTGATACGACCCTAAGATTTGAAAACGCTTTAATAGGATGGTGTTCAGCCTCGGATGCACTCTCTAATATTAAATTACATTTTCACTCATTAGCAGCGGCTCAAGAATTTTGTCAAAGAAACGGTTTTGATTACTACGTCGATATACCACCAAGAAAAGATTTTATAACGAAAAGTTATTCCGATAATTTCTCATGGAATAAGCGAAGAAGAGTGACTACTAAGTAATAAATAAATATAACGTAAATCCCGAGTAAAATGTCTCATTATTTATTTAAAATCGACCTTAAAACAATGTTATTCCAAATTCTTACTACTTTCATCCAGAAGTAATCGTAAAAACACACACCTAAAGTATTTGGAACAGTATTTGTCGTAGATCGTTAAAGAGTAAAGTGACTCTGGCATTTTACCGTCTCCAATAACAATAACCTTTTGGAACAAACAGCCGTATAAAACGTTTTCTCTTCTATAGGGACCGAAAAATTAACTTCAATATTGAACAAACAAACATAAAACGATGCATTTTATGAAAATAGAGGTAAACGAACCAAATGCAATCTCTTTTAGTTCCATGAAAAATAAATTTTTAATTTTCATCAAAATCAAATAAATAAAATATGACAAAAAATTTTAAATATGCTTAAAGATCGTTAAAAATCCATTAATTTAAGAACAAACACAAATATATTTTGACTAAAAACGACGAAGTAAGAAAAAATTTATTTAAAAATTAACCCTTTAAAATCGTAACAGAAAAAATAAAAACCGTAGAAAGTTCATCTTTGATAAAAATAAAGATTACGCTTCAATCCAACTCCTCATCAAATTTCAAGTTTCAACAATAATTAGTTTCTTTGATATGAATTTTTAAAGATTGGCAAGTTTTAATAAACATATTAATTAAGTTAGGTTAGAATTTCTTTTCTATTGAAAAAACTAAAAGTCTCAGAAAATTCATTTTTGGTAAAAATAAAGATTACGTTTCAATCTCAATCCTCATAAATTTTCAAGTATCAACAACAATTAGTTTTTGAGATATTAATTTTTAAAAATTAACTAGTTATTTCTAATAAAACATTTGCAAGTCAAAAAAAAAACTTACCGCCATCTACAACCTAATAGCTAAACCTAAACTACCATAAAAACAGAATTCCATTCTTAAAATTAAAACCATCTATGTAAATCAAACGCATTATTTTATTGGTCAATTAATGCATTAGAATTCATCAAACTGACACAGTTTTATAGTTAACATCAAAACACAACTCAGTTTTATTAGAGCTATCGCACAAGTCAGCATCTTAAAAATCCAACTTTATCTCAAACTAAAAATGCCTTCAAAAGCTTTAGTTTGTACGCCGATTGTAGCTTCGATAGCTATTCCAAACGCTGGAGGTTTTGTGGGTTACTTTTTAGTACGAAAAAACGCAAAAACCGTCTACGAAAAATTAAACAAACCCGAATGGAGCCCCAACTTTGCATCTGAATCAATTTGGTTGGGATTATACTCATGTATAGGTTATGGTTCTTATTTAGTTTATAAATCCGGAGGAGGATTTGATGGTAATAATCATTATTACAACTTATTTAAAACTTTAAAACGTCTTCAACACTTTTTCAGGACCTGCTAAATTACCTTTAACGATGTACGCAGCTAATTTAGCCGTAAATTGGGCTTACTGTCCGATTTTTTTCGGTTCCGGTAACCTAAAAATGGTAACAACCATCATTTTTGACAATTAACATAACCTTAAATTTTAATTTTTATCATTTCAGGCTTTAATTGACGTTGGATTAATTGATATCACAGCGTTAGCAACTGGGTATCTTTTTTATAAAGTAAATAAAACTGCCGGGTATTTATTTATCCCATATATTTTATGGATGGCTTATGAAACTGTTATTAATTATAAAATGTTTAAAAGTAACAAACCTGAAGTTAAAGCTAATTAATTTCTCTGGTTTTTTGGTGTTGTCTCGACAGAGTAATTGTTGTAGTATTATAAGTTTAGATCTTATTAAAGTTTTTGTATATCTTAATATATTTTTGTATTATTATTAAAAATCTTGTTTTTTATTAAACTTAAATTAAATTAAACTTTTATATATTTGATTTTTCTGATGTGATTTTAAAATAATTGAAATTATTTACGATCCTATGCAGAAATGTAGACGAAAAGTTAATCTGTCAGAGTTGAAATCCAGCAATCCATCAACAAATGTCAAATAATATTAAATAGTGACAGTTTGATTAGTGACGTTAATTATTGTCTAAATCTTTCATTAGTTTTGTGGTTTTGTAAACTAATGACCTTTTCGGATAACATTATTAGTTGCTTTTTTTAATGATTTAAAGATATTTTTTATTATTTAGTGACTTATTTGATAATTTATTGACTTTCTTTGCTGATTTGTTGCTTTTTTTTGATAACTTACTTGTTAGGCTTGTTAGTAAGTTATTGATAATTTAGTGATTTTTAACACTTATTTAGTAACATTTTTGAGACGTTTTAGTTAACAGTTTATTTATTAACAATTTAATGAGTCTAAAATTCATTATAATTCGTATTAATTTTACAAAAGTCACCCAAATGTCGAAAAATTCGGCAAAAATGTTAATAAAAATACGATTTACATCCATAAAGTAATCCCAAAAACGATTTTAAATAAGTAAATCAAATTTTTACTTGTATTTGTGGGAATTATTAGAATTTTATTTTCAAACTTCAAGTTTAGAAAGTCAATTAGTTACATTTCTTTAGGTTGGTTCACTTGTTTCAAAATTTTAACTATCTTCAGAAATGTTTTGATGTAGTTTGTAAATTTTTTAACAAGTAGGTTTTTATTCCATTATTCATTTAATACTTATAGGTTTTTAATACTTTTTTCTTTTTGATTTGAGTATTGAAGTTAACATTTTAGAATTAGTAACTAACTTTAAACCATGTTCTAAACATTTTTTTAATGAAATTTTAAATGTGTTTGGTTAAAATTAGTTACACATTGGAATGAGTTTTATTGAAATGGTCAAAAATACGTTAATTTTGACTGAAATTAACATTTTTCTTTTAACTTCAAATGTCAAAATTGATGTTTGAAAGCTGGTAAATTAACTACGGTCAAAATTAACTATATTAACTATACTTCATTTAACCCTCATCCGGACTTTGTGTCAAATTGACACAACTTTCAAAGTTATTTGTTAATCTTTTTGTTATTTACGGTCGAATCCACTAAATATTTTGACTCAATGAAATAGCCAATAGTCAATAAAATATAAAAAACTAAAGAAAAATCTTTATTTTCAACTATTCAAATGCATTCAATCAACCAATCATAAGGAAAATAGGCATACAATTATTACCTGGCATTGTGTCAATTTGATACACCAAGTCCGGATTTGATTCTAGAAACGATTCCGGATGAGGGTTAATAACTCTACTTCATTTAATAACTATACTTCATTTAATAACTAGGAGGAGTGAATGTCAAAACCCCATTTACATAGGAAAAAGTAACTAAAAAATACACTAAACATTTTTAGCGGCAAATTTGAATTCTAAACTTCAAGCCAGTCATATTTATGCAACCAACAAAACACCAAGCGTTTGAGCGTAGTATTCTAGAACATACCAAATATCTCTATGGCCGTTTATCCATAGGTAGATTGTTCAAAATTTATCCAAAAGACGTTCCTTGTGTTGACGTATTATATCCAACAGATGACATCGTACCATACCTTCTTCGAACTTAATATCTTTTGATCGCAACCATTTGAGCACCACGAAAAAGCGAGAAACAAGTTGACAAATTAGGTAAAGCACCTAACCTCAAACGTTAAAAACTATAAATGACAAAAACCAATTTTTTCGTCTTTGTAAACTTGACTGCGGAGCGACCAATAATAGTTCACTATTTTCGCGCGCAAAATTCAAATCACTCCTCCTAGTTATTAAATGAAGTATAGTTATTAAATGAAGTATAGGAGGAGTAAATCTCAAAACCCCATTTACATAGGAAAAAGTAACTAAAAAATACACTAAACATTTTTAGCGGCAAATTTGAATTCTAAACTTTAAACCAGTTACATTTATGCAACCAACAAAACACCAAGCGTTTGAGCGTAGTATTCTAGAACATACCAAATGTCTCTATGGCCGTTTATCTATACGTACATTGTTCAAAATTTATCGAAAAGACGTTTCTTGTGTTGACGTATTATATCCAACAGATGACATCGTACCATACCTTCTTCGAACTTAACCCTTAACGGTCCGTTGTCCAGACGTTGTGGACAATGCATTATTCCTGTCAAGTCCTATGTCCAGACGTTGTGGACATGACGTTTAGACACAACAAATTTAATATTTGAAGTATTTAGACAAATAATTAAATAGTTTTCATTGTTATAAAGGCTTGTTCTACAAGTTGGTTCATTGTCCAGACATTCTGGGAATGACTATGAAAAGAAAATTGGTAAAGAAAAATATATATAGATATATACTTTTCAATTGTAAACCCCGTGCTCTTAGACAACCAATATTTCACGAAAAAATAAATGCGGACTTAGCTAATAACATAAGTCAAAATAGCAGGACCGTTAAGGGTTAATATTTTTTGAGCACAACGAAAAAGCGAGAAACAAGTTGACAAATTAGGTAAAGTACCTAACCTCAACCGTTATAAACAAAAAACGACAAAAACCAATTTTTTCGTCTTCGTAAACTTGACTGCGAAGCGACCAATAATAGCTCACTGTTTTGGCGCGCAAAATTCAAATCACTCCTCCTAGTTATTAAATGAAGTATAGTATACAGTGTCCGGAAATGTTATATACTACGGAATATCATAGATACCTTGATCAAAAATATGATGACTTAACACGACTTATCTATATACAAAGTTGCTTAATTTAACCGCTAGAAGACTTTAAAAATAATATTTTTCTAGAGTTTTTCATAAATTACTCTAAAAATCTTTATTAGGTCTTATTCATTTTTTTACCGTTCTTATGAAGTAAATTTCAATATCTAACGTTATAGGGTGTTTAAAAACTCTTACAAGTTATCCGCCCAAATATTTTAATCGCCCTGTATAGTCCTCTGTCAGTTTTTTTTCTAAATAGCTACATTAATTTAGAAACTATTTTCTGTCTTACAAAAGTTCAGTTGGATAAACGGTTTAGCCATAAAAAATATTTTCTTTTTTTTTCAAGTAATTTAAGAAGTTAGGTTAATCTTGAGACCAGCTGTCAATTAAAAAATGTCAAGAATAACCAAATTTTAAACTGATTAAATCAGGTTTTTTAAATGAGGGTTATAATTCCAGGTTATAACGAACGTTCAGAAATGATTGTAAGTCGTTTGCATTTGGCGCGCTAGAAATTAATTTTTTAGGTTGGCATCACAGCTCATAGGCGTATCATAGAGAATTTTCAAAGGTGTCAAGAAATTTATGATGTTAATAAAAACATGTAATAATTAATTAAATTAACTAATAAGTACAATTTTGTTGACATATGCCAATCCGATTGATATTCAATATTTAATTATTATGGATTTTTCCAACCGTCCTTATTCCAGGCTATGTTACCTCTGTATAGAAATTCGTTGATAATAAATTTAGTTCAACCCGCATCACTGGAAGCGCTGATAGCGGAAAATAACAGCTTCTTTACCGGCCAAAATGAAACGGACTGACATTGAGATGTCCAACATAATATCTGACATCTACATATGTCAAATACGCGAGTGAACGAAGTATCGTAATTGTATTGAAATTCTTGAAAAAAATGTTAACATCGTATTTAGTGTTGCAATTTGTGTTCATTAGTATCCAATGACTGGAATATTGTCACGCATGTTCAGAAATACGTCCAAAGATGAAAGGCTCTGATGGGAACTACGGGAATCTTTGATTTCACTAGCATCGCGAGATATGGGAACTGTAGATTCCCTGAAGATGAGAGGTTTCTTTTTATGTGCTTATTCAAAACATTATTTTGTTGTTAAAAATTGTTTTGTTATTAACCACCGCCAGAATAAGATCGACGAGAATAAAGTTGTGTTATCAATTGTACTGGAGAGTGTCCTTGAGTTGTTTTTTAAACCCTTTTGTATTTTTTAAGCTGTGTATGATGAAATTGAACAAAAACAAACAGGCTACAAGCAAAATTTGTTTTTGTTTAATTTTACCATGCATGGTTTTAAAACAAATAGGAGAAATATTTTATTTTAAAGATTTTAAAAATTCCCGCGTTTGCTCACTAGCGCCAAATGCGGTGCGGGTTGAACTAAAAACATTGTCAACATTAAAGGTCGGGAGTTGCCTATCTATATTAGTATATTATATTTAATCTATGCCTTATTCTGAAAAAAATAAATAAATAAGAAATCGTCTATCGCACTGCTATTGTCAAAGTTACGATATAAACATTCCGAAGATAACAACCTTTAGCATAGTCACTAAATAATTCAAACACCTTACAATTATTTATGAACGCTCGGTATTGCCCTAATTTTGAAATGTTGACACATCAAATAACAATTAACTGACAAATCCAAAGTATGATACACACTAAAAACATTTCTGGTGTCCCAACATTTTATGGTACATGATGGTTACTGATGGTATCTGTGTATTCCGTTGTACATGACATTTTCGAACAACTGTATTATTAGTGAAATACGGTAATTTTTCATCAAGGCTAATTTGAGTTTGCATTAAATTTAATTAAAATTATTGGGGAATTTTTTGAATTTTAATCCAAATTCACGCTATGTTTTTAACTAAAACGTTGAAATTGATGTTTAAAGGAACATTGATGTTTAAAGATACAAAAGTAAATTAACGAACGTATACCAATTTTGGTATTTTTTCACCAAAAGTAGTTTTGGTGAATTTCTATTGAATTGAATTAAAATTGTTAGGGATTTTTAAATTTTAACCAAAATTAACAATATTTGTTATTTAACCGTTTGCGTACCAAAGAGTTTTGAAAAAACACGATCGAAAAGCGCCAAGGAGCGCGATCGCGCTCCTCGATTATTTGCCGGAAAAAGCCAAAGAGCGCGATAGCGCTCCTTTCATAACGTCTCAGTGGGGCGTCAGTTGTCTGTTTCGACAAAATGCCCTGGTTTTTTTCGACACGAAATCAGGAGAGCGCGAAAGTGGCTCGTGGTACACAAACGGTTAAATGGCAAATTTGAAGTTTTAAAAATGATAAATTAACAAACGTAACCCAAATACGGACATTTTTTACCTAAGCTAGTTTGAATTTGTATTAAAATATTAGCTTTGTTCATAGAAGCAATTTCCAACGGTACCAAAAATTTTCTGTATGTGATCAAAATCAAACAGTTTGATTGCTTGAAAAAATCCCAAACCGTTGAAAACTACTTCTATGAACAAAGCTATTAATTTTAAACTGTTTGAATTTTTCCAAGATTCACAATTTTTTAAGTTTAAATGTTAAATTTGACGTTTTAAAAATTAGTAATTAATTAATATAACCTAACCATCAATTTGAAAAATCTGTATAACTAGAATATAATATGACAGGAGGGCCAACCTGCGGATCGCGAACCACATGCTCTTTGAAGGATTATTTGAGTGGGTCAGAAGGAAAGTGAACCAAGTCCATACTTAGGTCCGTTTGAATAGCTATAATTTACCTATGCGAAGTTAGCCTCCAGCCCCCCGTTAGATAGGGATTTACATGTATAGTAAATAATTTTTTTTAAGAAAACCCTTTAATCTATTTTAACGCTCTATGCATGATTCGAAAGCTTCATCCTTGGCGAATGTAATAGACGAAATGGCCGATTCGAGCTCCTTTAAGAAATACCCAAAAGAAATTCAATAGTACGCACGTGCACGAAAACAATGTGAAAATAGCCTTCTTTATGTAGCGATAGATCGTAAACGACTCGACCGATTTCGAAGATCTATACACCAATCGATTCGTCAGATCATCCTCTATAAATTTTGGGAAATGGCCGATCTCAAATTTCGCGGATTAACCTTGTAGAAGCGCTTAAACGGGGCCACGTTTGTCGAATTCTATAGACATCGCCTTGGCGCCTTAAAGCCTAGCCTCCCGTGAGATAGGGATTTACATGTGTGGTAAATAATTTTTTTAAAGAAAACTGTTTAACGCATTTTAACGATGTATGCATCATTAGAAAGCTTGATCCTTGGCGAATTCAATAGACGAAATGGCCGATTCCAAGTTCCTTCGCAAAACGTCGAAAATAGCTTAAATAGCCTACAGGTACACGCGAAAATAATTCGAAATGTTACATGTTTCGGTTATTATTGGCGGTAAACCGCTCGACCGATTTTGAAGATCTATACACCAATCGATTCGTTAGATCATCCTCTATAAATTTTGGGAAATGGCCGATATCAAATTTCGCGGATTAACCTTGTAGAAGCGCTTAAAGGACGCCGCGTTTGTCGAATTCTATAGACATCGCCTTGGCGCCTTAAAGCCTAGCCTCCCGTGAGATAGGGATTTACATGTGTGGTAAATAATTTTTTTAAAGAAAACTGTTTAACGCATTTTAACGATGTATGCATCATTAGAAAGCTTGATCCTTGGCGAATTCAATAGACGAAAGGGCCGATTCCAAGTTCCTTCGGAAAACGTCGAAAATAGCTTAAATAGCCTACAGGTACACGCGAAAATAATGCGAAATTTTACATGTTTCGGTTATTATTGGCGGTAAACCGCTCGACCGATTTTGAAGATCTATACACCAATCGATTCGTTAGATCATCCTCTATTAACTCACTGAAACAGCCGATTTCAAAATTCGTGAATTAACCTTGTAGAAGCATTTAAACAGTGCTATATTCGGCGAATTCCATAGACATCGTTAACGCCAGACTCAAATTAGATACGGACTTATAGGTATAATACCAAACGGTTTGCGAATAATAATAATAATAATAGGTAACAACGACCATTTTCGTATTGTATTCTTGTACCTACACACTATTAATTTTTTATGTCAGTTGATTCTTAAAAGAATTAGAATCGGCCATTTCGCCCACTGTATTCGCCAATGATCAAGCTTATACGAATGACATTTAGAATGATAAAATTGGTTAAACTGTCTTCTTTACATAAAACATGTTTAATATATACAGGGTAGTCTATAACTAATGGGACACAGAGGGACAGTGAATTACTCACCTCAAAACATTTGTGTTAGCCAAATCTATCTTTATAGAATTACTAATAATAACAAAGATAGAACCAATTAAAGTTAACATTCTATTTTCGTTTTTCTTCAATAATTTCTCTTACATTCAGAATATCTTGACGAAAATTGGTAGAAAGCCGTATTTCAAGATAGGAAATACTAATTTAATATCAATTTTTATGAAGATTCCAGGGTGCGCTTTCTACTTCAAATAACCATCTTAAAACTCTTATTCTTTTTTTTCAGTAGTTAGATATTTATAAATTTTACAATTAAGAAAGATTCACTAACCATCTCTACGCAAATATTAATTGGATTAAATAATTCCAAATCACTATTAATAATTCCATAAGGATAAATGTGTATAATACAAATTATTTGACGTGAGGAATTCACTGTTACTCGGTGTTCCATTAGTTACGGACCACCCTGTATATGAATACCTATCTAATTGGGGGCTGGACATCCAGGCGCCAAGGCGATGTCTATAGAATTCGACAAACGCGGCGTCCTTTAAGCGCTTCTACAAGGTTAATCCGCGAAATTTGAGATCGGCCATTTCCCAAAATTTATAGAGGATGATCTAACGAATCGATTGGTGTATAGATCTTCAAAATCGGTCGAGCGGTTTACCGCCAATAATAACCTAAACATGTAAAATTTCGCATTATTTTCGCGTGTACCTGTAGGCTATTTAAGCTATTTTCGACGTTTTCCGAAGGAACTTGGAATCGGCCGTTTCGTCTATTGAATTCGCCAAGGATCAAGCTTTCTAATGATGCATACATCGATAAAATACGTTAAACAGTTTTCTTTAAAAAAATTATTTACCACACATGTAAATCCCTATCTCACGGGAGGCTAGGCTTTAAGGCGCCAAGGCGATGTCTATAGAATTCGACAAACGTGGCCCCGTTTAAGCGCTTCTACAAGGTTAATCCGCGATATTTGAGATCGGCCATTTCCCAAAATTTATAGAGGATGATCTGACGAATCAATTGGTGTATAGATCTTCGAAATCGGTCGAGTCGTTTACGATCTATCGCTACATAAAAAAGGCTATTTTCACATTGTTTTCGTGCACGTGGGTACTATTGAATTTTTTTTGGGTATTTCTTAAAGGAGCTCGAATCGGCCATTTCGTCTATTACATTCGCCAAGGATGAAGCTTTCGAATCATGCATAGAGCGTTAAAATAGATTACAGGGTTTTCTTAAAAAAAATTATTTACTATACATGTAAATCCCTATCTAACGGGGGGCTGGAGGCTAACTTCGCATAGGTCTATAATTTTATGTGCTGACTTATTCAATACTTAGTTCATCAGGTTACCAATAATGTACGCTAGTTCACTTTAATACTGAATGATTTGCACTAATTTTCATTGAAAAAGTAACCATAATTGTCCGTTTTCTCGAAACAAACTTAAATGGACTTGGTTCACTTTACTTCTGAGCCACTCATTTACGGCTCTCGATAAATAACTTCCCTTTTCATTTTTTTGCTATTATATTTTAAAAAAATTATTAAAGTTCCATTATCTAGCTATAATGTATTAAATAGTTTCGTAGATTTGTTTGATCCGATAACTGCATTTCTAAAAACAGAAAATTACTTATTCTGAATTAGACGATGACGAGTGGTTACAAAACTTGATGTTTTTGACTGATTTCATGGAACATTTGCAAACACTGAACTTACAGTTGCAGAGGAAAAATAAAATAATATCTGACCTCTTACAGTATATATTTACTTTTCAAACTAAATTGTAATATTTTCAAAAGGACATTAAAAATAAAACATTTTGTCATTTTCCTCGAATTAAAAAAATTTGTTCCAATACTAAACAAGAAAAACTCATCAAGTATACATCAGTATAGGCATCAACTTGCCCATACAGTGTGTAGTGCATCATTTCGCAGACTGAGAGAAACAGGTAACCCCGCTCCACCACATTCCGTTCGTCCCCATGAAGTGAATGTACAAAATGAAGAACGTGTTATTGATTTAGTACTTGACGAACCTTCAATTAGTACTCGGCGTATAGCGAGCATGCTACAAATATCCCAAAGTTTTGTATGGCGTGTATTGAATCGAAAAATGTTACATCCGTTTCATCGCCAAAATGTTCAAGCATTACATCCTGGAGATACTGAGCAACACTTAGCATTTTGCCACTGGATTATTCAGCAACATGCTCAAAATAATAACTTCATTTCACAAGTTCTGTGGTCTGATGAAGCGTGTTTCACTAGGGACGGCATAAATAATTATCACAACGAACATGTGTGGTCCTTGCAAAATCCACATGCAATTAGACCACGAAGATTTCAGCAACGGTTTAGTGTAAACGTTTGGGGTGGCATTTTTAACAATTCTTTGCTACCTGTATGGGTGATAAATGACCGCTTAAATGCAAACATGTACAGAAATTTCTTGGAAAATAACCTTTTCGGTTTTATCGACGACGTACCACTTAACATCGTTCAAAATATGTGGTATCAGCACGATAGTGCACCACCACATCGAGGAAGGCAAGTCATCGCTTAGTTATATGAACATTTTCCAAAGAAATGGATTGGCAATGGAGGTCCAGTAGTCTGGCCATCACGATTTCCAGATCTAAATCCGCTGGATTATTATTTCTGGGGACACATGAAGCAGCTTGTGTACCATGGAGAAATTACTACCCGTCAGCAACTATTGGACAGAATTGAAGATGCAGCTAATAGCATACGGAATGATCCAAATATCATAAGTCGTGTGACAGAATCTTTACTTCGTCGATGTGAGGTGTGCATTCAAGCTGAAGGCGGACATTTCGAACAATTTTTCTAATTTTTAAACTTATTTTTTACGTCACATTTTCATTTGCCTATTAAACTGTGTAAAATTTTCAAAGGCTTGTAACTCTTTAACCAAAATGAATCGAACCCATATTCATATAACCTGTTTTCCTTAGAATCGCATCATCTTTCATCTGCCAAAGTTTGTCATAGAGTTAATGAATCACCCTGCATAAAAAAGTTATATGGACAGAATTCTAAAATACAGTTCAAGACTTGAAATATTTTAAATCTTCTTTAGATTTTTTCTGAATCCATTTGAAATTAACATGATTTAAGGTGAGTTTTCCATCTCCAGTATAATTATGACCCAAAAAGTATTTGGAGAATTAGAATTAATAGAGAGCGAGAAAATCAAGCTCTACAATTAAAATATAAATCAATGTCGATTACCGAATTTTGGAAATTTGTACAAGAACCGAAGTATCTTAAATTAAAAAAGCCTGCTTGTCAAATTATTTCAATATTTCGAACAACTTACTTATGTGAATCATTTTATTTCACTTTAAAATTCCTGAACACCGATCAGTATTAACGAACCAACATCTCAAAGAATTACTGAGAAGTGCTGTCACCAATTATTTACCAAATTTTAAAGAATTATCAAGAGAAGTGAAAAGAAAATTGTGTTTAATTTTTAATATTTAAATTCAATACACATATTTTGTACTTTTATTTATAAGTTTTCAATAAATAGAATTTCTGTAAAAAAAAATTTAATACCTCTTTTGCTTACTTTTTAAATATATATATTTAATTACAACTCACAGAACATTTCAAATTTTGAAAAATTGAGAGTTCAAACTCCAAAACACAAATGGAACAAGAACTAATTAATAAGCTAAAAATTATTTGTATTTTTATCGTTTTAGACTTTAATCAAGGTTGGATTATCCATTTTTTATCTACGCCTAGTTTTTTTTTTTTAACAGTATATTTTTATTATTTTTTCTATTTAAAAATTAAATGTGATGATGTTCTTACCCTTTGTAGTTATACTAATCATTATATTTTTCTTTGATAAATTTAACCACAAAATTTAAAAAATAATAAACAGGAAGAGGTAGTAATAAAAGTCACTTTGTACAATTCGTTATTAGAATATTGTATTTCCTATGAAATAGCCTATACATCGTCTAAATGTTAACAAAAAAAAACCTTCGAAAACGTTATTTATTATTATTTTTTTTTTTTTTGGTTGTTCCGAGTTGCACAGCAAGAAAACCATAACTCAAAAACATCCTCCTTAATAATTATTAATAATAAAGTGAAGAGATTTAAAAAAACAGACTCCATCCATTTTTTTTCAATTAATTTGTTTTGACATGAAACCACTTACTGAATGTAGTGACTTAACGGGCACATTTAAGATCCTTTTAGATCCTAGTTTTCTTTTTTGTCATCGACATCTTTCTTGGCAACTTCCTCCTTGGACGCTTCATCAAAGTTCTCTACAAGATCGGGAACGTCTTCCTCGTCTTCAGGAACAATTTTTCCTAGACTTCCAACATTCCCACCGGAAGTAGCCAGCCGTTTTAATTGGTTAATCCCTTCGGAACCTAACTGATTCAAAATACCCGGCAGCATTTCTGTAATTTGTTTTGTCTCTCCGTGTCCGGTGATGGCAAAAGTATTGGCCGCTAAGGAAGCTTGAGCTTTTGGATTATTAAAGTGAATCACTGTACCGTCATCTTTCATCATGTTAACTTCTTCGATGCCTGGAATCGTGTTTACGCTGAGTTTTTTTAGAGAGGACTGAAGTTTTTTGTCGTCGGTCGCTTGGGTAGAGTGTACAACCTTCTTCTTACGCCTGGGGGTGCCTTTACCTCCGATTCGGACCTGGGCTTCCATTCGCTTTAGCTTTTCCGAGTTCATTTTGTGTCTGTTGAAGTTCGTAAACGTACACGAGATGTCAAACTGTTATTTTTTAGGTTATAACACGGTGTTTTGAATTACTTTGCGGGTTATTTTTGAAAATTATTTCGCGCACATGGACCTCGCTGTGCCGGCCTGTACGGAAAAGAATATGGTCGACTTCCTTTTCATGCGCTTTTACTTTGCGCACGCTTCAAAAGTTAAAATAATGGCGCCAAATTTAAATTTTCTTAATAAAATTACAATTTTTACCACTTTTATTGCGAAAAGGAAAATTTTTAATGGTAGTTTTAATAATAAATAACATTATTGATGGTTAATTTATTATTCGCTTTTATTATAATCAAAAAAATCAGTATTTTTAATTAAGTTTTATAAAACTAGTTCGTAAAATTACCACCGATGTTATGAAGATGGCGCTTTTCACGTTTTTATTTTAAAATTCGTTTCATTTTCATTATATTTAATTGAACTTATACAATTTTGATTAACTATTGTCTTAATAAAAGTCATTAAAAATAAAAATAAATTTTTATTAAAAAATCAAGAAAGGTTTACAACATTTTAAAAACTTTGAAACGACAAAAAAATATGTCATTCTAAGAGAATTTGACTTTTAGAACGTAGCCCAAATTTGATATATTTTTTTTAATGTACAGATCTTATTTGTGAAAATAAAGAAACATTTTTTGTAAAATGATAGTTTAAAATTAAAAATTTTCGACGGGATAATCACTTTAGTTCGAACTTTCATCAAAAAAATTTTTAAAGATAACAAAAATTTCTGACATAACCTAACTGTCAAGTTTGAACTTTTTTAAAAAAATTGTACAGATTTTATTTGTGAAAATGAAAAAAAGATTTTTGCAAAATCGTAGTTTAAAATTTAAAATTTTCGACAAGATAATCACTTTGGTTCAAACTTTCATCAAAAAAATTTTAAAAAATCTCAAAAATAACAAACATTTCTGACATAACCTAACTGTCAAGTTTAAACTTTTTTAAAAAATCGTACAGATCTTATTTGTGAAAATAAAGAAAAGATTTTTTGCAAAATGATAGTTTAAAATTTAAAATTTTCGATAAAATAATCACTTTGGTTCAAACTCTATTCAAAAAAAAAAATTAAAAATTTTTTCAAAAATAACTACAATTTCTGACATAACCTAATTGTCAAATTTGATATATATTCAAAAAATTGTCTAAAAACTTGTACAGAATAAAGTTGAAATTAAACTTTGTAAATGATAGTTTTAAATTAATAGTTTTTACGTTTAAAGATCAAAGTTTTCTTTTGCAACGTCAATTTTGACGTTTAATAATTGTCTAAATCCATTTTTAAAATATCTATTCTATTCTATGACCCCTAGGGTAAGGGGAAGGGTAATGGGATTTGGGAACTTAGCCCTTATGACTCCCAGACACTTGCGTAAAAGATATATAACACGTAAATTAAATGAAAACTTGAATTATATCATTAAAATTCACTGATGACTTCGAATAAACTAAATAATTGAAGATATATATCAAAATATTGGACGAACACAAACACTTCATCCGTTCCCGACCAGAGCCGGAAACGGAATCGTTTAAAATATCAACTTTGACGTTTAAACGTCACTTCCCACCTTTAAAGTGTCACTTTTGACATTTACAGATCAAAGTTCTCTTTCAAAACGTCAATTTTGACGTTAAAATGTCTAAATTCATTTCTAAAATGTCACTTTTAACGTTTAAACGTTACTTTTCATTTTTAAAGTGTCACTTTTGACATTTAAATGTTAGTCTTTCTGTTTAAAATGTTACTATTGAAGTTTAAAGATCAAAATTCTTGTTTAAAGAATAAATATACAATTGTAAATAAAGGTCATAAAAACCAGTTAATAGTCAAAGTTTTCATACAAAATAAAAATTAAATTTAAATTTTCATCAAAACTTTTTCAAAAAATTAAAATGGGCTGGTAATACTGCATCAATAAAGTCCACATAACAAGTACTCAATATTTACAACAAAAATAAAAACCCAATTTGTCTTAAAAGGACTTTAATTAAAAATGCTATTAGAAGATTGGCAAGAGTGTGGATTGAAAGGAAATTTCTTATTGATAGATTAAATCCTTTTACTTTTAACTGATTTAAAAAGGCAATTTTGATCAACTTTGAATTTGAACCTTTCTCTCTTATCAATAAAAATTATTTAACTTACAACTTCATGTGTAATACTTAAACTTTAATTTCAATTTTAATTTATAATAATTTAATTTATTTTGTTCGATTTGTTAAAAAACAAAAACAGTTGGTACTAATGATTAACATTAAAAAATAATATCGGGTGTTCATTTAAATTCGTGCTCAAGTGAGCTATGGATTTTATCCGCATTTTTGACGTATGTCCAATAAAACTTAATTGCACGAAGCAATGTCATAACACTGAAATGATCATAACTTCATAATATGAAGTGTTTTTTCTTGAGCTTCTCAAAATCCACGGCACAAATTTTTGAGTATACCATTCTTTTGTTATTTTTGGAAAAAAAGAATAAAAAACCGGGCGAAATCCATTCAGTTTTCTGATGAATGGTTTTTCACCAATATCTTAGTTTAGGAATACGATATCGAGGTGCGGTTTTCACCAGCTTGTTTGGGCTTTATTATACTATTGTTTCGTGAAGAAAAAGTGATACCGTTCCATTTAACTTTTCGGAGAAAATTCACAATTTCTAAAACAATTTCGAAAACGCCATCTAACAGCGACAAGTGAAATAACAATCACCATCAAAATGATAGGATTTTTTGTCCAAGAAAAGCTCTTTCCAACAACACCAAATTTATTAAATTCCGTTCAGCCATTTTGAAATTATAGGCATTTGTTTACAAGTACTTTCGAACGCCCCCCACCACTTTATTTTTGGAGTTATGGAAAAGTTTTTAATAAAAAAAATTGATGCTTATCTCCAGTTTAAAATGCGCGTATTCTTGTGTTATCTTAATATAGCGGAATTCCAAGAAAATACACATTTTGTAATTCAAGATGGCGATTGCGCCCCCTGGCGGCCATCTTAGGAACTTGAAAAAATTTTTCAGCATTTTACCTTGGCTACTTTAGTTATTAAATTTTTTACCGCAATCCTCTACCATGAATAGTTTTCGAGATACAGCACTCTGCATTCTTAGTTAACCACCTGTACAATTTAAGTGCAACCTTAAAAAAACAAAATCACCAATCTGCAAATCAGTAATAATTGTTAATAATGAATTTAATTTTCCCAATTAAATACGTGTAAAACACCCTTTGGAGTTAAAAATTATTAACATATTTACCCAAATTTATTAAAAATAAAAGCTTAAATTTAAGTTTTAAATTCTTATTTTTAAATAAATTAATAGTTTGTAAGAACTTAGCTAGTTCGCTTACAAAATAAAACTTCAAACCTAATTAATTAGAATATATTTCACTCATTAAAAAATCATTTTACTCTATCAAAAATAATTTTCCTTAAACTAGAACAAGTACTTCAATAATCATCACAACCAGAGTATTGGACGTTTTAAAAATAATACAAAAATTTAATCTACTGTGGGCGATTTTCTTTTCCAGCTGATTTCCCAAATTTAGGCGTCTAAAACACAAAAAAAACTTTAAAATCTCAATTCAATTCACAAAAAGTATAATCACATACAACATTAAAAGGTTTCACTAAAGAATTTTTAATGCGTTTCTTTTCAATTCCACTACAACTGGCAAGATTGGGTTTAACATCTTTAGAAATACTATTACTTCTTTGTAATCTAACAGAATGACTTTCCCCTTGGATATCGCTCGACGATTTCCTACGATTCATAGTTAGAGTATTTAATGGGGAAGGTTTAGATTTATTTAATGTTGAATCCGTTAAAGTTCTTTGTATTTTAGAACTGTAATTAAAAAAACAAATAATTAAAATGTTGCTTTTTGAAGTAACAAAAAATAATTACCTCGATTCCCTTCCATTATTAGGTCTTGCTAAAGGTGAAACGGGAGATGAAAACCTTGGTTTTGGTAACTGAGAAGTATAACTTTGCACTTTCGATTGGTTCGTTGCTATTTCTGTGGGTGTTGATTGAGCTACCGGACGCAAATTTGAATTCTAACCAAAAATTAAATCATTGTAGAAATAAAAATAAACGATGTTATTACAAAAAAATGCAAATTAAAAAAAAAAGTTATATAAATAAATTAACTATTTACTTTAATTTTTGATTTATTTGAGGTTAAAGTTGAAAAATCTACATTTGAGGTTACAATCAAAATTTAAAAATCTAGAAAATTGTTTATAACAAATAACATTCAGAATAAAATAAGTTACAATTTTTATTCAAAGAAATTTTTTTATCTATCTCAGTTTTTGAGTTATTTACAGCTAAAGTTGAAAAATTGACATTTGAGGTTATAATCAAATTTTATGTTATAACTCCATAAATATTAAAAATTTAATAAAATTATTTATAATAAATAATATTCAGAATAAAATAAGCTACAATTTTTATTTGAACAATTTTTTTCTATCTATCTCAGTTTTTGAGTTATTTAAAGTTTAAGTTGAAAAATTGACATTTGAGGTTATAATCAAATTTTATCTTATAACTCCATAAACATTAAAAATTCAATGAAATTGTTTATAGCAAATAATATTCAGAATAAAATAAGCTACAATTTTTATTTGAACAAATTTTTTCTATCTATCTTAGTTTTTGAGTTATTTAAGGTTAAAGTTGAAAAATTGACATTTGAGGTTATAATCAAATTTTATGTTATAACTCCATAAATATTAAAAATTCAATGAAATCGTTTATAGCAAATATTATTCAGAATAAAATAAGCTACAATTTTTATTCCAATAATTTTTTTCTATTTGTCTCAGTTTTTGAGTTATTTGAAGTTAAAGTTGAAAAATTGACATTTGATGTTAAATAATATTCCGAGTGTAACCATTGACCCAAAGTTATACTGAAAGTTTCAATATCGAAAAATATCACTTGAAACTTATATCATAACTAGAGAAGAAAACAGTGATGTTAAGTTTTAAGGTTGGAAGACAGATCTTACAAAATTAAACCATCAAAAATGTAAAATTTTATGAAAACAGATTGTTAGCAATCTAAATTACTAATTTGAAAATGTTTTTATACAAAATTTAATTCCAAAGTGGGGGTACATTATTCTAAAACATTTTTTCTTCTAAAAAAAGTCATCAACTTGACAAAAAAACCAAACCCAACCTATAAATCTTATCCAAATATAATTGAAATTTACTTACATGTTTAGGTGTAACGACTTTTTTCCCAAACGTTAATCCATCAGATTTTGGCGGAGTGCAACTTATTTTATTTTGCTTATTAAAAACTAAAGAAAAACACGTTAAAATACATAATCATTAAAAGTCTCTAATCAATATATACCTTTAGCCATATTTCCTAACGGTAAAGTAGCTTTCATTGGTCCTTTTTTCTTTTCCTCAATCTTTTTAGGTTTCAATTTGGTATTGAAACCTTTGAAAATACCAGGAACGCTTACTCTACTGCTTTTAAGTACTTTCGGAACGACTTCTTGTTTATTAGATGGTCCGGGTAAACTCATACTTCTTTGTAATTGTTTTTTACTTGAATTTAAAGAAAGATCTAATGCTTTTTCTTCGTGTTCACTCTCGTTAGTCTTTTCTAGTTTTTCTATTTCTTTTATATTTTCTTTATGTGTACAATTTTTATTATTAACATCTTGTTCGGTTTCAATTGAAGAATGTCCTGAATCATCTGATGATTCCCTTTTGGACGAACCTCTACTATTTACCAAGATATCTCCTAAAATATGTAAAAGACTTTGCGCTTCGGATTTTTGTTCGTTAGTTGGATTTTCACTAGAAAAGAATTCGGAAAGATTTTCTAAGATTTCTTTCGTATTTTTTGAAGAAACGTTTGTCGACGATGAAATTCGACTTGTTGATAATCTATTTTGACAAATTTTAGAAGTATTTTCTTGTGTTTCTATTGATTTTGTTGTAATCGGAGATATTTCTAAGTTTGTGCTTAAATTTATTTTATCACATTCAGTTTCAGTTTTGTTTTTATTATCTACAGATGTTAATAATTCACTTTCTTTATTGTCGTTTAAATTTGTATCTTTAAGTTCTTCTATTTTATTTTTTTCAATTTGATTTTCTTCTACAGGATTTTTTTCTTCGTAATTTTGTATTAACCAATCGGGTTGGACTGTACTTTCTAAATGACAAACTTGATCGTTTTCTAAAATTTAAAATTGATAGAAATAAATTTAACTAAAAATTTAATGAATCAATTCAAAGTTTTTAACAAGTAGGCGAACTTTTGAAAGCCATACAAAACGTTGATTTCGACAAAATTATTAAAATATATTGCAAAAAAACTATCGAACGTCTCCCTTAACCCTTAGGCTGCTCGTTCACTGGGCGCATAGTTATGCGACTGAAAAGTGGTGCGTACACGTCCGTATTAATACAACTAATCTCAATACAGAGATTATGAATGAACCACGTTCATTGTAACTGACCAGTTGTACAAGTCTTTGGCCGACTACATCAGACTTGCGACTGATCCCCCTGAGATGGGATTTTACGCACGTAGTGGCATAATGTTATATGTATACAAATATGTTCCTGATTATATTTTCTATAATAATAAAGCAAGTATTAAAAAAATCTCTTTTATACGTGGAATTACAACTTTTTAACGAAAAGTGTAGCATCTAACTTAGATGTTATCATATACTACAATAAATATCATGTAAATACAGATGTGTCATAATTATTGCAGAACCCAATGCGAAAGTTAGCTGCAGGCAATGCTAAATGGAGTAAGTTGTCTAATACAAAGAGGATTAAAATTTAGCATAAAAAGGTTGACACCCCTAATTTCAATAAACTGCATTTTAGGTACTGCTGACAATTTCCTGTTGCTTGTAACGACAGGTTTCGGTTAGTTTAACAATAGTGAAAAAGTCATACAATGGTCATTTAATAACAGGCAACAAAAGGAATTTATAGGTTACGATAATGATAATGTCATTGATTCCTAGAAATTTAAGGATCTAAACAGATAACATTTAAGAATATATTTTATCTATCAAAATTAAGGAATTTTTTCTGGTTGACTTTTGAGCTTCTTTGTATTACAAAAATTTGTTCCATTTGGTGTCCCCTGCAACCTTCTTTTGGGATCTACAAAACTATGAAATACCGTTTCATAGACATTAGATGGAAAATATTAGCTACCGCGTAGATGGATGAATCAACCTTTCCACCTTGATCAAAGATATGTATTACACCTCGATACGTAAAACTTAACATTTTGATAATCAGTCACTATCCACGTACTATGCATATGTCACTATCCAGGTACTAGGGATTGTCCAAAAACTAGATACAGTTTTTAAGTTTATTCCGATTTTAAAACACAACTAATGTTTAACCATGATAGAGTATCTCGAACTATACTCTTTTCGCGGAAAGATGTCTCATGCGTCATTAATTAATTATATTATCCTAGACTACTATTTTCGGTTTTCGTCTCTATCTGACATATATGATTAAATAAAGAAAAAAATATTTGACATATGTCGAGAAAACGCCGACAACTAATGACGCATGAGACATCTTTCCGCGAAAAGAGAGTAGTTAAGTAGTATGTAAGTCGTTTTCACTGGACGACTGTAGTCATTCCAAAGTTAGATGAATAAAAGTCGTTCGATACGTTCCGACTAGAAGTCGCGCGACTAGAATCTGCTTAGCAGATTCGTCAATGCGTGCACAGTCCTCTTAACCGTTAAACTGCCACTGCGCTCCTCGTTTCTGTATGCTTATTTATTAAACTTTCGCATGCTCGTACTCCGAATGTTTTCGTCGAAAAAAATCGGGGTAAAGACTGTCATAATCGGTGATCATTTTTGTGTACCATATCATCGATTGAAAATCGTAGGTCCCGCGGTTTAGGAAATATCGCGAGTTAAATGAAAAAAGGACCGGTTTTTTGACCGATCCGCGAGGAGCGCAGACTTTGGGAATTTTTTTCTCGGAAACAGCTGAAGAAAAAAATTCGGGCCTTTTGTACGATGTAGCCTCATCTGTTTACTATAACGTGGTATTTTTTTCTTTTTGAAAAATTCCGTCTATTTTCGCCAAAAAAATCAATTTCCGAAATAGTCGATCTCGAGAACCGCTGGTCGCATCTTAACGGGATTGCCACGAGGTGATAGTAAAAAATTCGAACTATCTCAATTGCTAGGAATATACTCATTTTTCGATTGTTAAATAATAATAAAAAATCATTTTGTGTTTAATGAAAATGTGGTATCTTGCGCAGCAACGATCCCCTTCTTCTCCTTAGCTCCTCCTTAATTCCCAGTTTTTGTGGTTCTCGCCATGTTTTTAAAAACAAAAAATACAGTACGAGTTCATTCAAAATAAACATGGAGTGCACCTCGAACCTATAAACGTAGACGCCGCAATGGCGTCTCACCAGAATCACATGGCCAAAATCACAAAAACTAGAAATTAGGGAGGAGTTACGGAGAAGAAGGAGATCGTTGAATGCGCGAGATACCACATTTTCATTAAACACAAAATAATTTTTTATTATTATTTAACAATCGAAAAATAAATATATTCCTAGCAATTGAGATAGTTCGAATTTTTTATTATCACCTCGTGGCAATCTCGTTAAGATGCGACCAGCGGTTCTCGAGATCGACTATTTCGGAAATTGATTTTTTTGGCGGAAATAGACGGAATTTTTCAAAAAGAAAAAAATACCACGTTATAGTAAACACATGAGGCTACATCGTACAAAAGGCCCGAATTTTTTTCTTCAGTGGTTTCCGAGAAAAAAATTCCCAAAGTTTGCGCTCCTCGCGGACCGGTCAAAAAACCGGTCCTTTTTTCATTTAATTCGAGATATTTCCTAAACCGCGGGACCTACGATTTTCAATCGGTGATATGTTACACAGAAATGATCATCGATTATGACAGTCTTTACGCCGATTTTTTTCGACGAAAACTTTCGGAGTATGAGCATGCGAAAGTTTAATAAATAAGCATACTGAAACGAGGAGCGCAGTGGCAGCCAAACGGTTAAATAACAAAATGAACATTGATAGGGAATGGCTAACAACCGAAGTCTGATTGCACCCAGAATTATGGAACTTGTCCTATAACTTGTATAAAGACCGTGATGCACGATCAAAAACTTGGCCTTCGTCTTCACCTTTTATTTCGAATTTGTCTTCGAATGAAATACCCAAGTATAATACAATTCCTTAATACGTCCGGTTTTCTTGAGAATGTATAAGTTTGCTTCAGTCTGTCAATCAGCCGAGCACTGAACAACACTCATCTAACCGACGGTGCGCGCGTTTCGTCAGTACTAACATCAGTACCGATCGGTTGAGTCCTAAATCCTGCCTTAAAAGTCTTTATTTTGACACTTGATATTAGCTGAGTCCCAGTACTTCAAACAAAAAAGTTGTTGTACCGAAATGCATGTCCATAATATCTGGACATAGGACTCGGCAAAAAACAACATAATGTCCACAATATCTGGACAAAAGACTTTTAAGAGTTAAATATAAAATAAAAGCTATTCCTACTGTGATTCTTTTCGAACCCAGAAAAGAATTAAACCGCGTAAACTATCAAGAAGTATGACGAGAATGAAGTAATCGAAGCTAAAACTTTAGAAAGGAGGTTCAAATCTTTGATAAATAGTCACAAAATTATGCTGTTTATCAAAGGAAACAGAACAATTACAAAATGTGGATTTAGCGGACAAATTATTGAGATTCTTTATAATATTAGAGAAAATGTTTTCTTAGAGAAAACTTTTGTTATTTTGGAAGATGAAGAGGTGTCCAATAAGGACTTAAAACATTTTCAGATTAATCAATATAACCTCAATTATACAGGCTGTCCCACTGAAGTGAGCTATTCGAAATATTGCGGAAAATACAAGTGACACAAAAAAAAATGCTTCAAGTAAATTTATCTTCAAATTAACCAATCTAAAAAATAATAAGTATTGTGATGAACCGGAAGTTATGAATGACTGAAAATATTTTCAAAATGTTGTTTACAATGTATTAAATCTATGTATAAAATTTGAAAGACATATTAGACTCGTAGTTTCTGAGATATTTCGACTAACCCATTTCTTTGAGACAGCCTGTATGTTAAAGCGGGGTTTAAACTAATAAATTATTGGTTATTAATAAGCGCCATCTATTAATTACTTGACCAATCACATTATTTATCCAATTTTTTAAAATTTGTTATTTCGTTATGTTATTAGAGAGTTTAAAGGAGTATTTAATTGTTATTTGTGGTCAATAACACTACTTAAGTATAAAGAAATCATCTTAATAACCAATTAATTAAATATTTACCTTCAAAAATTGAATTACTTCTTATTGATGTAGCCAAAACCCTAGCTTCCATAAATATGAAGTCATTCTACAATAAAAAGTTTTTTTAATTAAAAAAAAAACATTCATAAAACAATATTGATACTTACCGATTTTTTATCATCTTCAAAAACATCATCAGAAACACAAGTATTATTAAAACTTTTCAAAGGTGTTTTTGTTTGAAATGAGCTGCTAGACAGTTCAGTTCTTCCTTGTGAATACAACACGGCCCTGTTCAAAATACTAGTTACGTTCGGTGAATAAGCGTTAGAACTGCTAAACGGATCATCCACTATACTCATTTGTAAAATTCCCAAAGATTCTCTTCCGAAATCCAGAGATTCTCTTTTAAAACCAATAGATTCCCTCGCAATCCCGAAAAACTCCTTACTTATCCCCAACGACTTCCTAGTTAAATCAACCTCATCCAAGTTTTTTAATAACATCAAAGACTCTCGATTATCGATGTCGAATATTTTAGCTGATTGGAAAAAAGCGTTTACATCTTTTACTTCGTGAAAACTCTCATTCATCGAGGTATTATTTTGCACGGCATTAAACGTTTTTTCCGGTGTTTTAAACGACATTAAATCTTCATTTTTTATGTCCATACTTTATAAAAAAAGTTTATTCATTAGAGTTGACTTAATAACAACAAGTAAAAGATATTTACCTCATTAGGATGATTAAAACAATCAATATTAAACGCAATCACACTATAACTTCACGTAAAAGACAAAATATTTAATACAATTGTGTTTTCTTTCACGGGAATGACACTTATGACAGTTAAAAGTTTAAATGGCAAGCATGTGTTTAGTATCGGTAATAAAGATCTCTATTTTATTATTAGTAAAAATAATGCTTAAATTTTATTATTATATTTAAATATGCAAAAAATCAATTCTTAATTCACTTTTAACTAATTAAATTAGAATTAAAACATTAATCACTTTAAATTAACTTATTTAAATTTCCAAATGAGTATGTATTTAATATCGGTAATTTAGATAACTAATTCCAACATAACCTCAATTTTTTAGATCTTTTGACAACTTGACATTTCTCAACGCACGTGTTGAGATTTAAAAAACCTTAAAAATGGGCAAGTTTAGGACTAAATTAAAAGGACAAACGAAGGGAAAACGATGGCCGAAAGGTCACAGTTCGAGTTCTAACCCTGATACGAGAAAACATCGCGATCAAGCTAAAGGAAGGTTCTTTCAACCAAATATAGGTGAGTATTTTTAATCTACCTCTCAAAACTAATTAATTTTGTGACATACAAATATGAAACTAATTTATATAAACAATTAAAATTAACATTTAACTAAATATTTGTTGTGTTTAGGTTCTAGTACATTAACTTTAGAAGCTTTAAGACGTCACGATGCAGTTCAAACTTGGACGACAAAACCAGAAAGTGTTAAATCGGAAGAAATGGATGAAGGAAGTGTATCCAGTTACAGTTCCTATCAAACAATCCAATCGTTTGCTTCTGAATGGTCCGATTGTAGTAATATGTCTTATAATAGATTTTTGAAAGTGTTTAGATCGGATTCCGCACTTCATAAAGAAATGTTGGCTATTTTAGCTGCTATTGCTGAGGTTATTAAACAAAATGGAGGTAGTGAAACAAGTACTGAGTATTATTGTTCTTTGGTAAGAGAAAAAAGAATTAATTAAAAGAAAAAAACGATTTAATTAAAAAATATATATATGTTTGTGTTGTAGTGGACTACTTTGGAGACAATATTGGAGTCGGAAGAAAAAAATGAGATGCAAATAGCAGCTACGTTAGCTCTATTAGATATGGGAGTTCGTCAAGTTCCCGTAGCTGTTTTAAGAAAGAATTTTGATGAAGTGTCTGATAGATTATTGCAAATTTTGAACGATTATATTAGGGGTGATAATAATGTTATTATAAAATCAACTCTAGGGATTACATGTGCTCTTTTAAGAGCGTTGGATTATTTATCTTGGAATAATGATAAACCTCAGAAACTTTTTATCACTTTAATTAATCCATTTAGTATTCACAGTAAACCTAAGGTAAGTAAATAGTGAAATAATTTTATTTAGAATAATTTTAAAAAATAAAATAAATATATAAATAAAATTAATGAAATGAAATAAAATAAAAAATATTTTGAGGTTATGTCAATTTAGTTCTTAATTTTGAAGACTGTATTTATTAATTATTCCTTTTTATTTAAAGGAATTTAAAAAATAATCATGTTAAGCAGACTATAATAATTATTACTGTTATTTTAGTGGAGAAAATCTGCTCAGAAAGCAATTTCGTTAATCTTAATGTCCGATAGTTTTCAAAATGAAAAACAAAACTTTCCAGCTGATAAATTAGCGGAGTTTTGTGAAGAAACTCTAAACACTTGTCTCGGTGGTACTTCAAGCGTTGTTTTGGTTTCTTCCCTTCAAAGTAGTGAAACAACTATTTTACATACTTTGGGGTTATTGAAAGAAACGATTTCTTATTTTTCTAAACCCCACATTAAGGTAAGTAAAAAAAAAATCATATTGAAATAACTGAAAAAGATTATTATTATTATTTTTTTTTTAGAAATGTTCTGAAATAATCCTTCGTCTTCTCAATTTACACAATCATTTAATCACTTCGTGTGGTTTACAAGTTTTTCATTCTTTATTTTCAAATCAAAAAGCCGTGGTACCGGCAAAATTAAATGCGCAAATTATTACAGCTTTATATGATTATAAACCACCTTTAACGGATGTTCAACCAAATTTAGCTTGGTTAATAGTGATGAAACAAGCTCATATACATCTATCAGAGTAAGTTTTTTTACAACAAATCTTAAATTAATTAAAATTAAAAAAATAAAATTTTAGTGTTAATTTGAGTTTATCCTGTGAAATTTTACCAAAACTTTTTACAACAATCACGCAATTATGGCTTAGTGAAAAAGCAGAAATTATAACAGCTGTAACTCATACTTTAGAGGCTTTATTACAAGATGCTGTAGCTCCAATGATGGATAATGAGGAGTTATTAAAAGAACAAAAATCAAAAATTGCTAAGTGTTTTGAAACTATTGAAAATTGTTTGGGTTATCAATATCACAGCGCTTGGCATCAAGTTTTACACGTAATTGGGATTATGTTTGATGTTGGTGGTAAAACTTGTAGCGATTTATTATTAAATTGTTTAAAATCTTTATCGGAATTGAGAGATTCATATAAATTTAGTTATAATAACGAATTGGAACACGCCGTTGGAGCCGCTATAAGATCTATGGGACCGGAAGTGGTTTTGAATGTAATCACTTTAAAGGTAAAAGAAATTTTTGTACAATGTGTGGTGAAATTATGGAATATTTATTGATTAAAATTAAATATTAAAGTTTCTTTGGACAAAAAATTGTACTTAGTGTAGTACAGGTTAAGTTCGACGTGGGTGATATTTTTTTTTACTACTTTTTTTGTACTAGTTTCATGACACTATCCCTTCATTAGGAAATAAATTAAAAGGATTAAATTTGTTTTTATACATTTTAAATTATATGCCAAAGCAACTTTTACATCTCGGTTTTAAAGAAAACAACCCCATCTTCCTCTTGCTGTAGGCTACATGTTTCTTGCTGTTGGTTTGTTGCATGTTCTCAATGTTTCTGTCATTCCTACATTAATTTTTTTCGATTATTATATGACCATAATGGTTATTATTTTCCCATATGGATGCGATGAATGACATAAAGGGTGATTCTTACTATACGTTCCGTTTCCTTTGCATATCCGAACCATTCCGTTTACATAAAATGTTTTAGGTGGTCAAATAACATGTACACATCATCCGTTTCGTTTACATACCGTTTCCATACTTGCCATTTTCAATTAGTTACATTCTATAGTGGTATGCTACGTTTTAAAAGAACGAATTTTAATTTTTTTCTGATACTTTTCAACAAATTTTAAACTATAAATGATTTTTAAATAGTAATTATTAATTATTTAAAAATGTTTATGGCTATATAGGTGGTTTGATTAAGTACATCAAATGGAAAACGCTGTTTTTTTTGCAAGTAAGGCAAGTACTTGATTTGGAAAAACGTAAATTCAATTTACAGCACCATAATAATGTTATTCATATTATGTTGAAATGTCAATATCTCCAAAACGTCTCCTGTGCGTAAAAAATGCGTAAGAAGTATGAAACATGGAACAGAATGGATCCGAAATGGTATGAAAATGGAACGTAAAGTGTGTATACATCCTCTGATTTACAGCTAAGAATTATTTATGGAAACGGAACAAAAGTGTATGGAACGGAACCGGAACGTATAATGAGAACCAACCCTTTAAATAAATAAGTTACCTCAAACAAATACGTAGTTTCTCTTTTGCTGTTATTGCTTCCCGGAAGGTGGTATTTTGTTTTGTTAGCACCGGCTCAATTATTAATAACAGTTTATTAAATTTAGATTTTGATATGCGAAAATACTCAAAAATTTGGTTTCGTCATCACTTAAGTCTCTAAATAACGTCACCTATTCTTCCACAACATTTCTTTTCTTTAGCATACTATGTACCCAAAATCGCCTCTTTTTCTTTTTCTTCTTTAGCTTGTCTTCTTCATTTAATATAAGAGCAGCTAGTATTAAGTTTTCGTCAGACCACATTTTGTCAACTTAGCGAATGTTTATCTTTTGTGTAGATATTATTTATTAGTCGTTTTGTAAATTCATCCTTTTGCAAATCAAGTAATTTGCATACTTATGAAAAAACAGCGTTTTCACTAAATATACTTAATCAAACCACTTAGAGAGCCATAAACAGTTTTTAATAATTGATAAATATTATTTTAAAACCATTTAATGGCCTAAAATTCATTAAAAAGTATCGAAAAATGTTCAAATTCGGTTTTTTAAATCGTAGCATACCACAATGGAATCCAACTATTTGAAATGGCAAGTATGTAAACGGAACGGAAAGTGTATACACGTTAATTTGCTTGACAACCTAAAACATTGTATGTAAACGGAATGGTTCGGATATGGAAAGGAAACGGAACGTATAGTGAGAACCAACCTTTATAATAGGGAAATTTTTTCGGACATTCTTTCACTAGTTCATGGAAATTTAGTAATGCATTCTGATAGGACCATGGCGCAGATTGGCTATGGATTCGTTTTTTAACACTAGCGATAAATTACCAATCTAAATTTAAATTCCACAGTTCAACTAGTATTTTTGCTGCAGAAGTTGTGGTTATACTCAAAGCTTTAAAATACATTGTCCAGACTAAACCCTCCCCTGTAAGATTTTTTTTTTCTGATTCCAAGAGTATTCTTTTATCTATTAAGCACAAGAAACGCCCTACATTTTTTTTTTATCTAAGGAACCTAGACGTTGAAATACAATTTTTATGGTTGAAGGATCATTTCTGTTTTGTTCATAATGAACGTGTGGATAGACTTTCGAAGGAAGCTATACGTAAAGACACCATCATTGATTACGAACTCTCCTTTCCCGAACTTTTCTCGGTATGTAACACCCAGCATGCTTTTGTGACTCCAGAAATTCGATATCGTCGCTATGTATGATGACTATTGTGTCTCTCCCAATTTTTATTCGTCCATTACTAGATTAAGGTTTGGCCACGAATGCTTTCCTTCTCATCTTTATAAAATTAATATTATCGAGTATCTTAATTGTTCGTCTGGTTTTGATTTTGCAGACTTAACTACTTGCGGTGGCTAGACGTACACTGTACGTCGAGATTCTTTTGTTACCGGAACGCCAGCGCGACGGTGTTATGCACGCCGTCAGACCATTGTTGGTAGAAAAGTGACTCACCTGGCACGCTCAGCCGTAAATTTCTTGCCACCGCAAGTGGTTAAATTAGGAAATAGAGGTGAGAAATTAAAAGGTGATGACCCAGGGATTCCAAAAGTTGACATTAAAATTTGCAATCCTCCCTCTGAGCACCATTATTGATTGCGGACTCTCTTTTTCCGAACGTTTTTCGATATGTAAGACCCATATGCTTTTGCGACTCCAGAAATTCGATATCGTCGGTATGTATTGTTACGTTCGGGGGGTGTTGCTCGTTATGGATAGGGCTAACTCGCTAACTAACGCGCGAGTCCCCTAGTGTCGTTCCCGATCATCGGTCGTGGTATTCTTTTTACCTTATTTAGCATTTTTGTACGACCGATGTTCGTGAACTCTACTTTTTATCATGGCCGTTCGCGGCAGTATGAAGACTATTGCGTCTCTCCTATTTTATATTCTTCTATTGTTAGATTAAGGTTTGGTCACCAATGTTTCCCTTCTCATCTTTGTAAAATTAATATTATCCAGTATTTTAATTGTTCGTCTGGTTTTGACATTAAAATTGCAATCCTCGTTCTTTTAGAAAATTATGAGGGTTTCCTGTGGTTTTTACATCGATTTCTTAGACTGTTATGAGTTGGTTGATTGATGGTAATAATTTGTTTGTTAAGAGATTAAATAATTGATTTACTTTTTATAAATTTGTTGATTTAGAATGCTTCTAACAAGGGGAGGGCGCGAGGTGTGTTTTTTTTTTTTTTAATCTGTCCTTTTGCTCATCGATAGAATAGCACACAAAAGTTCATATAACAAAGTACTAAAACGCACTATTCAGCCAATCGCGAGTAAATCGCGTCTAAAGTTTAGCGCCCGCTTCATATAAAAAGTAAGGAAAGCTTTCCGTAAGGTCGCCGTAGCGCTAAAGTTAGCGTGATGACTCACCAATTCGAACGATGCAGGTTCGAATCTCGTACAGTTTTTTAATTTACTGAATTTATCCATTAGACATAATTATTTACTAATTTTCATTGATGATACTTTCGTTAAAAAAATATTTCTTTTATTAAAAAAAAATAGTTAATTTTTAACGACAAATGCTCTATAACACTAAGTTATCATGAACTACACCGCCAGTGTATTCCAGTTTTAAATTTGTTTTTGTGGAAGCAAGTTTCAAAAACGTTCACAATGTCAAAAATCTTACCAGTCTGTCTGATAAGATTTTATAGATTAATCTTATCTGTCCATCCCATTGAATTGTAAAATTAAAGTAGTAACGACAGCAAAAAAATTATTCGAACTTGAGTCTAAAAACTCTTCAACGAAAAGGATGTAGTTTACTGAAAAATATGGCCCATATTTCGAGATGGGAATAACAGGTTAAAAATGGAGGAACAACATCCGAAAAATTATCCATTATTAATTCCTGGAGTTATGATCGGTTTAAAGAAGCTCGTGATGGTTTGCAACAAGTAACTACGAAAAACTTTTGCATTTTCGGTCAAATGTATTGAAATTTCTTCACAAATAAGAACTTCTTCATACAGTAAATGTTTAAAATATTCAACAGCATCTCGCAAGAGCCGTTTCGAATCGTCGCTGTACATCGAATTAGGATCCATATCTTTTCCTTGCACGTAAATCGAAGAACTGGTAAGATTTTTGACATTGTGAACGTTTTTGAAACTTGCTTCCACAAAAACAAATTCAAAACTGGAATACATTGCTGTGTAGTTCATGATAACTTGGTGTTATCAAGCATTTGTCGTTAAAAATTAACTAATTTTCTTTTAATAAAACAAATAATTTTTTTTAACAAAAGTATCATCAATGAAAATTAGTAAACAATTATGTCTAATGGATAAATTAAGTAAATTAAAAAAAAACTGTACGAGATTCGAACCTGCATCGTTCGAATTGGTGAGTCATCACGCTAACTTTAGCGCTACGGCGACCTTACGGAAAGCTTTCCTTACTTTTTATATGAAGCGGGCGCTAAACTTTAGACGCGATTTACTCGCGATTGGCTGAATAGTGCGTTTTAGTACTTTGCTATATGAACTTTTGTGTGCTATTCTATCGATGAGCAGAAGGACAGATTTTTTAAAAGAAACCACCTCGCGCCCTCCCCTTGTAAGATTTCTATAAGATATCCCTAATTGAGTTTATGGATTACCTTGGTGTTTGTTTCTATATGAAAATAACGTTTGATAAATATTAGGTGTTTTCCAAACCTTGAATTTTTTTCATTTTTTTTTTTTATTTTGTCTTTTAATTGGGTCCATTTTATTGGTTTTGTTTATGTTATTTGTTAGTAGATTTTTTATTGTGTTTCTTGTTCTAAAAGTTAAGTGGATGTTATGTTGTTTAAATATTCAGAACTTTACTTTAATTTGTAGGCTGTTTCCTGGTTATGTGATGGTTTTGTAGGTCACAGGTTTTTCATGTTTTTTATTTGTTAATTATCCTTTGTTTTGTGTGTGTTGGGAATAAATTGTTTTTCGAAATTTTTATACTATTATATTTAGTTAATTTTTGGTTTTAATATGTTGAGTTAACATGTTTAAGCTTGGTGTATATGCTCTGTGTATCAATGTTCTTAATGCAGATCACTTTTATTGTCAATCGTGTGATATTATGTTCTCTGTTCGTTTTGGTTCACAATGTGATATTTAAATTGTATGAAAATGAATTTAATTCTTGTAGTTTATTTCATGATAGTATCCCAAAACTAATAGAAAATAAAGAATGAATAAAAATATCAGCTGAATATAACTTAACCAGTACTACATTAAATAAAAATGAAAGGTGAAAAGGATAAAGTAATCAATGATCAAAAATGTGTGTTAGAATACAGTTTTTATTAGAGATCGTTAGTAAATTAAATTTCCTTTAATTTGAGTAAAAACACGACATTTCTAGCTTTAATAGTTTTTAATCGAAAAATAATCAGCCGTGTTTGATATCAATGGATTTTCAATCAACTTTCAGAATATTTAAAGTTTTTTTTTACAAACTAAGAACTTTATATAATTGTAATTTTATTTCCAAGTTTTATTCCATAATTTCACCATCGTTCAAAATTAATACTTTTAGTATATTTTTTAAACTTAAAAAAATTCTTTTATTCGTTATTAGAGAGAAAATGGTGAATTAAATTTAGACCGTTCATGGCTTCTACCAGTTTTAAAAGAAAACATCAAACAATCAACATTAAACTTTTGGATAAACGGCATTTTACCTCTAGCCGTTTACTGTAACCGTCGTTCGACGATGTTAGCCGAAAAAAACGACGGAATCGGTTCTCACAGTTCCGAATTATTATATTTACAATTATGGAATTTATTACCGAGTTTCTGTACATCTCCAACCGATATAAAAGCAAACTTTAAAAACATAGCAAAAGTATTAGGTACAGCAATATCAGAACGTAAAGAATTAAGACTATCCGTAATGGCGTGTTTAAGAAAATTAATAAGTTACGCGAAAGAAAACGAAAAAGAAGACGATTTGAACGAATTGAGTAGATTTGATAAAAATTACCTTCCGATACTTTTTAACGTTTACACGACAAAACCAATCGGTACAGACGAAGAAGGACAACGTTTAGCAGCTTTAGATACGATTAAAGTTTATTTATCAATTTCAAAACCTGAATTAAAATTACAACTTTTTAAAAACGCGATTGAAAAATTAGAAAATTCCTCGGAAGTCGATTCCGATCAAACATTTTTAAATGAAAGCATCATGGATTTAATTCGAGTACTTATACCTTATCAAAGCGAACAAGAAATAACTTATTTATACGAAAATTACATTAAAAAACTTCCCGAAATTAAAAATAACCGCGAACAGAAAAAAACTTATCGAATTTTAGAAGAAATTTGCGGAAGTGAAAGCGAAGGTTGTAAAAATTTCCTCAAAAGTAATCGAAAATCCGTTCAGAGTCTTTTAAAAAAATCTTTAGAATCAGCAGCGGTTTCTAGTAAATCCGCTCGATTAAGATGTTTTAATTATTTAATTAAATCCCAACCACAATTAGATTACGAAAGTAATTTAATTAAAAACGTTATTCCCGAAGCGATTTTATCTTGTAAAGATATAAACGAAAAATGTCGAGCGACCGCTTACGATTTATTAAAAACGATCGGATTAATTTTACAAAAACACGATCAACTACAAGAATTTATAAACATGTTAATTGCCGGATTAGCTGGAACTACGGAAATGATAAGTTGTACGATTTTAGCTTTAACGTCAGCTTTACATAATTTTTCCGGAGCTTTAGGGAAAGAAAACATACAAAAAATCCTCGAAAATATTTGTATTTTAATGTCATCAAAATGTAGAGAAGTCGTAGCGTCTTGTTTGAGTTTTATTAAAGTTTACACTTCAACTCTTCCAAGTACAGTCGTCGGAGCTTCTTTAGGAGAAATCGTAAAAGGTTTATGTACGATGACTGATGATTGTAAAAGACATTTTCGATTAAAACTAAGAGATATTTTCGATAAATTCGTTCGGAAATTCGGTTGTGATGCGATAACTCCATTTGTACCAGCAAACGACACCGTTATTTATAAAAGATTAAGAAACTTACGAAAATTAAACGCTAGAAAGAAACGTATGAAAGAAGAATCTAAACGTAAAGATGAAGAAAGTGATGAAGATGAAGAATTTTTAATTAAATCTAAACCAAAAACCGTTGAAGATATTCTAGCAGATTCAGACTCCGATTTAGACGATTTAGAATCTTCTCAACCAAAAATAAAATCTAAAAAATTAAAACCAACTTGGATATCAGAAGATGTCGATGATATAATTGATTTTAAAGATCCAAGTACAACAAGTAAAATAACAGCGACAAAACCAACTCAAATAAATCAAAATCAAATTAATCAAGATGAAAAGAAAAAAGATCGTGGGTTTAAAACTTCTTCAGATGGTCGATTAATCATTGCAGATGATGAAACTAATGATAAAAAATCTTTTATTGGATTTAATTCAGATTCCGATGAAGATTCCGACGAAGAAAAACGTAAAACCGAAGCTATTTTAATCGGTGGACGTAAAAGAAAACGAAGTGAGGCTGGAAGTGTTAAAAGTGGGGTTACTTCGATGAGTTATAAAGCTGGTGGATCTGGAATACATAGAGAAATCGGTGGATTAAATCAAAATTTGCCCGGATCTGAATATAAATCTAAAAAAGCTAAAGGGGATGTTAAGAAAAAATCGAAATTAGATCCTTACGCTTATTTACCATTAATGAGGAGTGCGTTAAATAAACGGTGAGATTTTATTTTTATAATCTTCTTAACAGGCTTATTTTGTAATTATCATTACTCAACGAAATCATTCAGTCAACGACTCTAATCACAAACGACTTTTGTGAAACCACATTTTATAAATCAGTCGTTAAGAATTTGAACTATAACGACAAAATTTAATGTTTTCATATAGGACAAGTTTCATAGTTACTTTTAAAAACTATTTTTTTTAATTGAAATAATCATTTTTAAGGTTATGATCGAAAAAACGGTAGATAACTTCAAAAATTCTTAACAGACTTCTGGTAATACAGTGTACTCTGGATATAACGAACCCTCAAAGGAGCTGAAAATCGGTTCGTTATAACCCAAGTTCGTTACAAGCGGTAATTAAAAAAAATCATGAATTAAATTTATTTAAATTAAATTAACAGTTTAATACACTGGCCAACATTTTTTAGACCTATGGATCAGAAACTAGGTTTCTAGAAGTTTTAGGTGCCCTGGACTCGAATTTGACCTCAGAAATTCTTCATCACATCAGGTTTTTGAAATATTCTAACCTAAAGATGCAAAAATCTCGGTTTTTAAACATGTTCGGGATTGAATAACATAGCGAATAAATGTTTATTCACAAAATTCCATGCAGTATCTGAAAGCACCACTGTTCGCAATTTAAACGTATTTTGAATTTTTGGAATATCTTCATTTCTTCTTGAATGTTATAGAATGTAATTTCTATAACATCACGTTTTGTCCAATCATTTTGACTTATAATGTCATTCTAGCGTGCGTAATTTGTACAATTTAGATGATTTGCAGACAACGATGACTTCAAGAAGCCACTGTGTTAAAAAAAATTAAGAACATTTGTTATATTTGTGCACATTTTGACACAAAAAAGTAATACATTGAGTGTAAATAGGATGAAAGAATGATGGCCAACCACTGCTGAGCTTTGAAAAAAGAAGATAATTTCATAAGTTGGGTTGGATCACTGCAAGGTTCATTTGAAACAAGGATTTGAAAACTTGAAATGTTTTTGGGACTACGACCAAATCATCGTTTACTACTTACTGTTAGTTTGCCATATTAGGAATGACTACGATTGGGAGATTATAAAAACAAGTTTTTTTTCATGAAGAAATTAAGGTATTGAAATAATTCAAAATGTATTTTGAATGGGAAAGGTGGTACATTCGGATGTCACAAGGAGTTTTTTAGATAACAATTTATTTGCTGCGTTATTTAATTTCAAATATGTTCAAAACTCGTGTTTTTTTGCATCTATAGGTTAGAATATTTTAAAAATTTGAGGTGACTGAGTAATTCTGAGGTCAAATTTGAGTTCAATGCGCCAAAACCTTTTAGAAAAGTACTATTTGATCTATGGGTCTCACCTTTTATAAAATGTTGTAGGCCTGTATTATTAAATAGAATGAAATTAAATAATTTGGGAAGAAATTAAAAGAAATCAGTGAGAACATACATTTATTTCAACAATAAACACAAAACATGTAAAGCAAGATATTTAAAAAAACTCTGTAATTTTGGTTTGAATTTGAGGATTTGTTGCAAACATCCTTTCAATATAACATTCTACTGTAGCAAAATTATTCAAAATATTTTCCGGTATTGCTAACGATTGTAAATATCGCTGGATTTCATACACTTCTAAAGCAGAACGATTCGACAACGTTTCAATTTTCTCATCATCACTTTTAGAAATAAACTGTATAAGTGGTATGTCGACTTCTTTATTAAACACTTCTACTTCATTGCTGACGTAGAATCCGGCTTTTCTAAAACAATTTTTAATCGTGGACTCGGTGACGGTTTCTCACGCTTTATGAATAAAGTTGATACCGTCAAGCAATGTCACTTTAATAGGAGAATTTACGTCTAATCCTTGCACAATTTTCAATAAAAGATGTTGTCGGTAATGACTTTTGAGAGAATGAATTATCACCTGGTTGAAGTTTACTGCTTGTATTCGGTGGCATAAAGCTTAACTGGATCGAATTTAAATTAAGGATGTTCGGATGAGCAAGGCAATTATCTACCAACAAAGCTATTTTACGTTTTTTCTTGGTTAATTCCATATCCCATTCGTGCACAATTTCGGTAAAAACATCTCCCGTCATCCAAGCTTTAGAATTGGCATAATATTTTACCGATAATGTGTGAATGTTTTTAAGGTACCTCGAATTTTTCGATTTGCCAATGACCATTAATTTACGTTTTTCAATGACAGACATATTGGCGCAAAGCAACACTGTTATTCTATCTTTTGACAACTTTCCCCCTTTGTACTTTTCTCCTTTAAACTTTTACTAAGAGTAAGTTTATCAAAAAAACCCGTCTAATCGGCATTAAAAATATCATTACTTTTAAACTTACTCCTAATTGTTGGTAAAATTGTGGATATCCAATTGTCGCCGATTGTTTAATTTTTGTCAATGATGAGATGTAGCTTTACTGTGCTCGCGTGTGAGTTGGGGAGGTAGAAAATAACGTGAGGGAAAAGAAGGACATGTATGAGCAGTATAAGAAGGATGTTTGTTCGCTTTACATCACATGTGATACTATTGTATTAAAAAAAACATAAAGGATAAAGCAGTTATTATTAACAGTAGGTATTTTGCTCAGGAATACAGATAAGCGATTATTATAACCGGAACCGTTTCAATAATAATCGGTTTGTTATAACCGAATTCGTTATAAGCAAATTTGTTTACATTTTGTTGAATAGAAATATTTTCGTTACTATTACGTTCGTTCATTATAACCAGAAGTTCGTTATAACCAGGTGCGTTATAACCGGAGTACACTGTATTTAGAACAAATATGATTTATTTAACATAAAATAGACAATTTAGTTCATCTCTATTTGAAAAATCATTTCTCAGTTTTATAAAATAAAGTTGGTATGATTTTTTAAATTTTCTAGAAAATGGTTAACGTTTTTAATTTTTTTTTTTTTGATAACAATTTGAGTAAATTTGATTTATTTAATATAAAATAAATACTTTAGTTTATCTCTATTTGAAAAATCATTTCTCAATTTTATAAAATAAAGTCAGTATGATAAGTTAAAATCAGTCAAAATTTTCAAGAAAATGGTTGACGTCTTTAAAAAATGTTTTAATTTTTTTCATAACAATTTGAGTAATTTGATTTATTTAGCATAAAATGAATACGTTAATTTATCTCTATTTGAAAAATTACTTCTCAGTTTTATAAAATAAAGTTGGTGTGATTTTTTAAAATTAGACCAAATTTTCAAGAAAATTGTTGACACCTTTAAAATTTTTTTGATCACAATTTGATTAAATCTGATTTATTTAACATAAAATAACTACTTTAATTTATCTCTATTTAAAAAATCATTACTCAATTTTATAAAATAAAGTTGGTGTGATTTTTTAAAATCAGATGAAATTTTCAAGAAAATAGTTGACGTTTTTAATTTTTTTTTTTTAATTTTTTTGATAACAATTTGAGTAAATCTGATTTATTTAACATAAAATAAATACTTTAATTTATCTCTATTCGAAAAGTCATTTCTCAATTTTGTAAAATAGAGTCGCTATGATATTTTAAGTCGGTCAAAATTTTCAAGAAAATGGTAGACACCTTTAAACATCTAAATTTTTTTTTTGACATCAATTAGAACAAATTTGATTTATTTAAAATAAATTAGGCACTTTAATTTATCTCTAGTATTTAGATAAAAAAGTAAAGAAATAAGAATCGATCTATCAAACAAATTCACAAACTAAAATATTACGAAGATAGTTAAAAACAACTTAAAGAAAATTAAAGTAACTATCGTTTTTTTTTTTTTTTTTTTTTCAATGTTAAAACATCAATTTTCTCACATTAATTACTATTTTTATCATAATATATTATTTTCATGTTGGATGATGAATGTTGGATATTTTGAACTAACACCCCTCCTTTTTCAGAGGGGAACTTATGTCAGCAATTAATGCCGTAAATGAATGAAGGATTCGTTGTTTGCATTTTTCATGAATTTGCTTTAGAAATAGCTTTGAGAGCTTCTTTAAGCATAACAATATAATACCACATGAAACTGTGGGTAGTAATATTTTTATGCCGTCTCAAAAAAAAAAAAAAATGGCTGAACTCAAAAAAAGAAATCATTTCTCAAAATTTTATAGGTAATCTGTAGTTTTCAAAAAATATTATCTGACGTTTAAGGTAGGGTCAGTAAGTTTCTGGTGTCCTTCAGTGTTAGCATATCAAGGATTGAACTTGTAAAAATGGAATTTTTCACGAGTAATGCCAAACGATAATCTTACACATTTTGAACTTACAATTAAACATATATAAAAGGTAAATTGTGCAATGCACTCGGTATACAACTTATTTTAAAACTCGATTTTGTTGTGCTAACGATGTAAACGATTACTACGGGGATGTCGTTCACCAAACGACCAAACCTAAACAGAAAGTCGTTCACAGCGATGTCGTTAGAAGTTATAAAATACGAATTATCGTTCATAAACGACAAACGATTCAAAACGACGTCATTAAGAGTTACAAAATAAGCCTGTTAATCTAATTTAAATGTTGAATATTATTTTGAAATTTATTTTTATAGGAAAAAAATGAAAAATGCCGGGAAATTTAAAAATATCATCGGAGGAGCTAAATCTGGAGTTAAAAAAGGGATGAAAGCAAAGAATAAATTAAAAAAATAGATTGTTATAATTAATTAATTATTATAAAAGAATCGTGTTAATTTATATTACTAATTTTTTTTTTGGGTTGAAAATAAAATAATCATTAAATTTATACTATTCAATTTTATTATTTAAAAACTAGTCAGTTTTTTAAAGTTCATATCTAAGAAACTAATTGTTGTTGAGACTTAAAATTTTATAAGGATTTAGATTGAAATTTAATCTTTATTTTTGTCCAAAATCAATTTTATACGACTTTTAGTTTTTTCAACAGAAATTGAATTCTAACCTAACTTAATCAACATGTTTATTACAACTTGTTAATTTTTAAAAATTCATGTCTAAAAAACTAATTGTTGAGATTTGAAATTTTATAAGGGATTTAGATAAAAACTTAATCTTTATTTTTACCAAAGTTAAATTTTCTACAACTTTTAATTTTTCCCTCCGAAGAAAAAATGTAACTTAATGTCCTTAATCGAAATTTTTAAACATTCTAAAAATTAGGCAACGTTCTAAAAACAGAATTTTCTTTGGATTATATTAAAATTTAACTTTTAAAAGTAACAACTTTATTATATGTAATTTTAACACACATTTTAAATTCCTTCATAATATTTAACGCATACCAGCTTTATCGTTGGCAAAAATATTTTTCAAAGCGTACAGTAAATCTGAAGTGGATCTTTGAGCAACATCACCATCATCGGCATGATACCCTTCTAAAATAATAGGTTGTGCATCATTTACTTCTTGTGGATAAGCATTAGCCTAAATAAATTAAACAAATCTATTAATATAAATAAAAATTAATTAATATTTTATACTTTACCGTCACCATTTGAACTGTAATAAAACAGAAAATAAGAAAAATTTTACTGAACATGTTTTTAGTGTGTTTAAAACTGTTGAACAACTCGAGTTTTGATGGTTTTTATGATTTGTAAAAACATAAAGTTTAAATTCATGTGTTTATAGAGTATTGTCTTTGTGTTTTATGATTATGAATTGTAACGGTTGAAGTAACTTTAATTAAAATCATTTTATTCGTTTATTCAAACGGAATAATACACATATATTTTTTAAGAAAGTAACATAAATAAAAATTTTCAATCAAGTGAAATACTATCGAGTATGTAATCTAGGTCTTGTGTAATTTTTTATTTATAATACAATTTAAAATAAATGTATTCAAAGTAATTTTGATGTAATAGAAAGGTAATAGTTTCTAAGAATGTAAAATTATTTATTTCTTATATATAAACTCTTTCAATTACAACCTACTAATTATATTTATAATACAATTTTCTAGCGGGTAAACACAAATGACATTCAACACTCCGACAACCTTTAAAATGCTTCATAATAAATCGAGAAGAATTACAATGTTTATTTGGACAGTTTTCTTGTAAATCACACGTTTTAATATGTTCTAAAATGAATTTAAAAGGTTTGCAGAACGTTTCCGAGCAATTTTCATCTTCGCACTTTTCAGCATGTGCTAACTTTAATAACCGATCTCCTAAGTTTATATAACTCTCATCACTTTGATTTTTATCAGTACTCATAGTAATATTCTTAATATTTTACTTTAAATTTGAAGAAATATAAAAAAATTAAAAGTGATTTTTATACATAACCTATAAAAAACATAAATGACATAAACGTCAAAAATGAAACTAAAAAATAAATAATTCTTACTAATTTAATTATTTATTTTCACTTTTACTTTATTAATATAAAGGAATAATATGTTAAAAGGGTTAAAATAAAATTAAAAATTAAGTTTTAAAATATTTTTTAAAAGAGGACAACAGGTGTAATGTAAGCCTTATCATTTATCCTTTTAATTAATTATTTAATTGGTTTTTAAGTATTTATTTCAAGAATGATGATAACTAAAAAGAATTAAAAATTTTAATTAATATAAAAAAGATTTAAAGTTACATATTTAGTTAAAATCGATAAGGTGTAATGTAGGCCTTATAACACCTGCGAAAAATATTTATTAATCTTTATTAACATTATTAATTAACAAATATATAAAAATATTATTTAATTCTCCCTATAAATCCATTTTTTAAACATAAAATTCATAATTATTATTTTAATCAAATATTTAAAAAGAGTAAATACAGGAATTTTTTATTTTTAAAGTTTAAAACATAAATGACGGATTTGATCACCTAACTTCAGCCTGTTGTTGCCGGAGCGGAGCTTTTTTTTGCTGCGTATCAGCGAAGTTACGAAATGGCTGCCGTGAAAACCGACCCAAATATCGAGGAAAACGAGGATGAGAATGACGAAAATCGTGAAATAGACGACGTTGAAGGTGATGCGGTTAACACCGAAGCCGCCAAGAAGAAAAAAAAGAAGAAGAAGAAAAAGAAAACCGGTAAGTAGGTTTTCCGAATTTTCCACGTGGTTTTTTAATACTTCAATAATATATTCAATTTTGATGATTGTATTGTGATGATTTTTGATAATGTGTATTGTAATGAGGAAAACTTGGTGACTTTTTAGTAATTTTTTGTTTAGTTTAGTGATTATAGTTTTGGCGGGAAAATGGATTTTTTAAAAATAAATACGTTTTATTTAAATTTATTTATTTAAAATAATGAGTATAAGTTAATGAAATAAATTCAATTTATATAAAGAATTGTTTGCTTATTATAGATGTTTTGACAAACAAACTTTTAAAAATAGAACAAAACTGATTTCTTTATCTTATTTACTTCTACTTCAACAAGTTCATTATTATTATTAATCTATAAATAATTATTAAAGGAACAACTGATGATGCAACATCAGAAAAACAACCAGAAACTGGTGAAAACCCTCACACTGAAAATGGTGTGGAACAAATCGAACAAAACGACCAAGAAACCGATGGAGATAAAAAGAAGCGTCGTCGTAATCGTAAGAAAGGTGGTGGTGGATCGAAATCTGGTCAAACCGATCCACCTACAATTCCAATCGTTGATCTCTTCCCCGATCAGATTTTTCCCGAAGGTGAAATAATGCATTACGCTCCGAATAAAGACGATCGTACGGCTAAAGATCGATTTACATCGGAAGAAAAACGCGCGATAGATCGTTTAAATAACGATATTTACAACGAAGTTAGACTCGCAGCTGAAGCGCACAGACAAACCCGACAGTATATTCAGCGTTGGGTTAAACCTGGAATGACGATGATTGAAATTTGCGAAGAGTTGGAAAAAACTGCTCGGAAATTAATTGCGGAAAATGGTTTAAAGGCAGGATTGGCTTTTCCTACGGGGTGTTCGAGAAATCATTGTGCTGCGCATTATACCCCAAACGCGGGTGATCCCACGGTGCTTGAATACGATGATGTTACTAAAATTGATTTTGGTACTCATATCAATGGGAGGATTATCGATTGCGCATTTACTTTAACTTTTAATCCAAAATATGATAAGTTGGTGGAAGCTGTTAGGGAAGCGACTAATACTGGGATTAAAGTTGCCGGTAAAAATAAAAATGTATACAGGGTGTTGGAAGTGTAATTCAAAACTTTAAAGAGATAATTAGTAATTATTATTGTTATTATTAAATTTTATTTCTGTCTTGACTTAATTATTATTTCTGAGAACTTTGTGTATGACTTTTTATTCATTATTTCGGAAAATTTGTTAAAGATTATATTTATTATGATTATTAAAAATGTTAGACAAAAATCTTAACACTTTACCGACTGGTAGCCTTTTAGTCGGCTTTTGGTCTAAATGAAAATCCCATTATCTGAGACCAAGTGGTCGGTCAGATATGGATATGTTGTCAAATCACTAGCAGTTAGTAAAGTGTTAAGTTGAGATGACTTAATAGTTTTTTAAGGTTTTGCATTGACCTTGGTAACATCCTGTATTTAAGTTTGATTTTTTTTAAATACATTAACATTATAGGTATTGATGTACAACTTTGTGAAATTGGAGCTGCTATACAGGAAGTCATGGAATCTTACGAGTTGGAGCTGGATGGGAAGACTTATCCTATTAAGTCTATTCGGAATTTGAATGGACATTCTATAGCTCCTTATCGTAAGTATTATCTCTTTCTGTCTCTATTCTTTTATTTCCTAAAAAATTGTAAAATTTAAAAAGTTGAAGCTTAGTATTTAGCTTCAAAACTTAACTTTCAAATTGCTCTCACTGTCCTTATTGTGTAGGAATAACTTAGGTTAGAAAGAAGTTGTTTAAAATTTAGATAGATTTCAACTTAATTCAGTATTTTATCATTTGAGTTGAGGCAATGGTGGTCAACCTCCGGCCCGCGTGAGGGTTTACTCTAGCCTGTGAGACATTGAGAAAGAATAATAAATAATTTTTGTTTTAAATCAAAAATTTTTAATAGAAAAAAATAATTAAGGAAAGCTTTTTATCACTAATGCGTTAGAGAAGAAAAAATGTCTCATTACGGCACTGAGATTTGAACCCAGATCTCCTGCTTTCCGGGCAGCTGTTCTACCAAGGAAATCTGCTTTCCTGAGATCTGGGAGATCTAATAATTAACTTTGTTGTTTAAATTAAAAAAATAAAACTTATAAGTAACAAAAATATGTCAGTTTTCTACTCCGGCCCGCGTACAAAAAATAAACCGTAATCTGGTCTCCACTATACAAAAGATTGTCCACCCCTAGTCTCAGGTATATTTGTTGTGCTGAGTGTAAGAGATTTTGGTTAGAAGTTATATGGATTTTCCCTTTACTTTAATCTTTATTCTTAATTCGTTGACATTAAGATGATACTTTAGAAGTTTCTGATAGAAACTAATCCAACCAAATTTTTTTTGTAAACTTTCTAAATCGTTTAAAATACTTTTAAATCATCTCAATTTTTCTCAAAATGTCAAAACTTTTCTAATAGGAAAATTGCCTTAACTCGTTCCAAAACTTCTGCAATATCATCAAAAATTATCTAAAATTTCTCATAATTCTTCTGGAGTTGACCTGAGACACATAAAACTTGAAAATAAAACCTGAAAATCGTTTAAAACCGTCCTAAATTGTCCAAAATCGAGAAAAATTCTCTTCAGCTTATTGTCTTAAGATGTTAAAAGCTCCCTTCAACTTGTCTAAAACCGTTTTAATTTATCACTCAAATCTTCTAAAATAATCTTTAATTGACTAAAATTGCCCTTAATCATGTAAAAATTCCTGTAAAACTGTTCTCAGGCGTTTGAATTTTCCTGAAAATTGTCTAAAATTGTTCTAATTGTAAGTCGTTTAGAGAACTAAACGATTTAGAACAATTAATTTAAATGGTCTAAATTTGATGTTCAGTGATTTAAAATCAACGCATTGCTTTAAGGTCTATTTAAATAGACCAAAAGTTTCTAGTTTTTTTTTTTTTAATTGATTAATTAGGTAAGTTATTAACCCTTTCCTTACGGCAGTCCGATCCGCTGGAGTGACGCCACTGAACGCACCCGTACACACATATCGTTGCACGGCCGCCGCCTATAGTCGGCACCCGTACACACAGATCGTCGCGCGGCCGCCGCCTATAGGCGGCACCCGTAATGAAAGGGTTAAAACTTACAATTGGATTAATTTTCTGTTATAGGTAAAATGTGAAAACTTTTTCATCTTTTTCGTAATTTGTCTTACCCATTATATAGTGATACGTTGGTTCATGAACATAAGCCATTCGTCGACCCTGTTCGTAAACTGAATTAATTTTTGCTATAACATTGTCGATTGTATACGCCGTACCAGTTATAGTGAAAGTGACTCATCGCTTAAAAGCGTATGAGCAGATATACTAATTATATGCGCTCTCTTTCTATCAACCTCACATCAACTTACAGACATGATTTGTATCGTATGCGCAATTTTGTACCATAAATCGATGGGTCACTTTCACTATAGCTGGTACGACGTATAGTAATAACATTGTTCATAAGTAGCATATACAGGGTGTCTCGTTTTGATTGTCCGATCCTTTACTGGCGTATTCCCTCGTTGAAAACAAGCAAAAAAGTCTTAATGAACATAGGTCCGAAAGTGCTTCGTTTTCGAGATATTCAAGGCTTTAATTTCACATGTTAGCCCATTATTAACATTATTGCAGTGAACTGTTGAAATTAAATTATTAAGTAGTTGTTATGGTTTCGAGAAGCTTTTGTACCTAACCAGTGTAGTCTAACAATGACAGTTCATTGAAACCATCGCAACGAGTTAAAAATTTCATTTATATAATTTACTTGGATTATGTTAATGATGGAAAAACGTGTGGAATTAAACTTCCAATATCTTTAAAATGAGTCACTTTTGGACCCATGTTCATTAGAACTTTTTTTACTTATTTTTAGCTGAAGAATACACCAGTAAAGGATCGGCCAATCAAAACCAGACACCCTGTATTTAAGGGGCAATTTTTTTCCTCATGATATGTTTTAACAGAAGGAGGAAAAATCTCATTCAACCATTTGCCTTAAATTCCATATTATTATACTCTGTTTTTAAACTAGGAGGAGTGAATCTGAAAGTCAGATTTACTCTAGGAAATATCACCAGAAAATATACCTAGTTATTTTTAGCGGTAAATTTAAATTAACAATTATTATTATTTATTTTATTACTTTATTTTATTTATTTATCGTTTAATTGTTATTATCAACTCTAAACATACAAGTTAACCCTCTATTGGACCGTGTAATTTTTAGGTTACATTTTAATTTATTGATATTTTACCAAATAATTATAGTGTTTCATGTGATTGCGCATAAATCTTAATTCTGTAACGTTACCATACAATCAATATTTGTGACCGTTGCCAGACTCATTAACCTGATATAACAAAGTAAATGCTGTGCAAACTGTAACTTTTTTTGGATTTAAAACAAAAATTCGGCCCATAGAGGGTTAACAATGAAGTTATAAGTGTATTTATTTTAAAATATAGTTTTACAAAAGTATATAATATAAAATATATAATATAAAATTAATTTAAAAACGAAAAGCTCAAGTATTCCAATTTTGTGGTCTAAATATCATCCTCGTCTGAAGTCTCAGCCATGCTGGTATCACTATCGCCATTTACACAAATTAATAATGGTTTGACAACTTTGTCTATAATTCCGTCCTTTTCTTGATGGATTTTTAACCCATCGGCATCATAAGCGCATATATGCGCGCATTTTGCCTGGCCAGTATCACCAAAGCGCGCATATATGCGCTCATCGCATATAAAATTGCATATAAAAAAAATGTTCGGTGATAAGGGCAAATTTTTCATTTTTCTGTGTGATGCAAATGGGTTAAGTCCCGTAGTTAACCCTTCGATAAATGCTTGCCTCTTGGTCTGAATTGATTTATCTACCCACACTTTCTCTTTTGTATGACCTTTATTAACCCATGTCTCATCTAAATAGTAAATTGCTTTTCCTTCACAGCAATAGTTTTTAATACTCCTTAAATACTGTCGTCGCCAAACAATTATATCATCACGTTCAGTGAGAATACTTCTACGATTTCTCTTCATGTATCTATAAAAAAAACATTATAACATAACTCTTACAAAGTTCGTAAAATTATTAAAATGTGATGTTTGAACACAGTGGTTACCTGAAATTAATTTTTTTCATCACTTTATACAGTGACGAACGAGATAGTTTCGGTAACTCTGGATTACTGTGTAGTTTCTTTAAAATTTTGTTCAAAGTTGGAATTTCGTTTTTATAAAAAAAACTGTGAACAATTTGGCGTATGGAAACCTTAACAAAATCATCAAGCTCCGCAGTAATTCCAGGTCTCCCTCCAAGCTGTTTGGGACTCGTAACCTTTCCGGTTTCTTTATATTCTTTCACCACACGGTATACAGCTGATTTTGCTACCCCTACAAATAAAACATTGTTATTTGCCTTGATATCATTTTTAAAACGTTTAGCTTACCAACAGCCTCCACAATTTTATCAACAATAGCAGTCATTTTATTTGCTTGTAAAGATTTAGAATACTTTGCTTTTCAGGCAAAGCCAAGTGTCCCAAATCCAACAATTTACGCGTTTTCGGAGGCGAAAGTTGTTGTGAACTATTATTAGGCTCACGATTCATATTTTGTTCTAAAAAGAACAGATTTCACTCAATTAAATTGAAGTATTACACGTAAAAAGGTTTAAGAACACAAAATTGACAATAGTAACACGAATCGTTCGAATATCAATAACCTAACCTCCAAATTAAATATCGTTGTCAACAAGAAATAAAAATTGCCTGTATGTATGTAAACCTTCCTCGCTTTTAACCAATCGCGTAAAAGGTCAATCTGGTGAGAAATTTAAAATGCTCCTCCTAGTTTAAAAACAGAGTATAGTACAATATGTACTTGAATACTTTCAGTTTTTCAAGTTTTGTCCTGGTTAAGCGGTTTACCCCATTAAGCAGAGAGCACTGTATGTATTGTGAGCCTTGTTCCCTCTACGCGTTTTGTAGATCCGTATTCGTGAATCGAAGCATCGTGTACCGAATAAATATGTTCGCAAATTTTGTTTGAGAACTGAGACGCTCGCGATCTGAGGTATGACTGTAATATGCAAACAAGGTCTTTTGATGAAAATTTCGTTGAAAAGCTTTTACTTGGGTTGTAGGGGTATATTCTTTCAAGATTTTAACTAGTTTCGTTGCTTTTTAAGGTTGTACCTAATCTGATTATATTTATATTCCCAAAGGCAAGATAGTTCTTTTATGTTAATTAGATTTTTAACCTCTTGGCCTACACAACATCTGCCAATTGTGCGAGCCATAGTATACGAGAAAATCGATCGCGCGCCATCACATTCAACCGTTTAGCCATGTACCCGAACTGACGAGAAAAAAAAACTAGGGACAATAGGACACAAAAGATTTACCACGAGTCGGACTCGTGGTTTTCGCTTATGGCACAAATCTTTACCAGGAGTCAGACTCGTTGTTTTCGTTTATGGCACAAATTCTTTATCACGAGTCAGACTCGTGGTTTTTGCTTATGGCACAAATTTTTTACCACAAGTCAGACTCGTGGTTATAGGCTAAAGGGTTAAATCTGATTGTCCTCCACATTTAAACATCATTTTTTATTTGATGTTTTCTTATTTGAAGAACATTCAAAAAGAACAATCTAAATTAATTTTCAATTTTACTAATTAATTATTTTAATTTTAGGTATTCACGCTGGTAAAACTGTACCAATTGTAAAAGGTGGCGAAGCAACAGTAATGGAAGAAAACGAATTTTACGCAATTGAAACGTTCGGTTCAACCGGCAGAGGTTTAGTTCATGACGATATGGATTGTTCTCATTACATGAAGAATTTTGATATGTCTTACGTCCCATTAAGGTAAATTATAAATTTGCATTTTTACAGATTTTCTAAAATTACTATTTTTTTTATAGATTACAATCTTCAAAGAGTCTTTTAAACACCATCAATAAAAATTTTAGTACTTTAGCGTTTTGTAAACGTTGGTTGGACAGAGCCGGAGCGACAAAGTACCAAATGGCCTTGAAAGATTTGTGCGATAAAGGTATCGTGGATGCTTACCCTCCATTGTGCGACATTAAAGGTTGTTATACTGCTCAATTTGAACACACCATAATGTTGAGACCTACTTGTAAAGAGGTCGTTTCAAGGGGCGACGATTATTAACGTTTTCGATGTTGTACACTTTAACAACATGAATGTTGTCTTTTTTATAATCTACCCACACATACACAAAAATACATAATCATTGTTTGTTTTAACAGGTTATTAACGAATGCTATATACTTTTCTTAATTTTTCTCTTTTTTTGAACTTTATGATTTATTATATGGTGCGATATATTACGTTAGGTTTTTTTGTTAAATTGAACAATAAAAATGAGTAAACTGTTGAGAAATTCTATTTTATTTCGTCAATAAAATATCTTAAAAGCTATAATTAAGTTACATGTAAATCTATCTTACACTAAATGTATATAACTCTCATGTGTTTATATAAATTACAGTAGGGCCAAACTGACTTTCAAATACTTTACATCTTCATAAACATATAAAACGGAAAAAAAAACAGCGTAAATGAGGGGAGAATCAGACCAACGTAAAACCATCCAAAAATTATGAAATATAAAAGGAAAAAAAAAAAAACGTTAACAAAAACTAGATCAAAATTGCAAAACGTCGGAAATTAAATGATTACATAAACTTTTATTTATCCAATTCTAACGCTACGTACTGCTCTGCGGTTACTTCAGTCATCATTAGATTTCCATCAGGCAACATTAATACCACTTTTCTTGTCCCACCTACACAAAAAAATGTTTTATGTGATATGTATGTACAGGTATCTCAGATTATCGTTACCCACCAGTTTTATTCAAAAACAATCATTATTGGAGTTTTATACTAACATCTAAATAAACTATTCAAATCCTATCAAAATGCAGAACCAATTAGAGTAGTGAAAAGCTTTAAATTTTTAACCTCTGAGATTGGGATTAAAATTTAACTTCAAAATTCATTGTAATTCTAACTTCAAAATGTCGGAAATGTTAAAATTCTAATTTCAAGATTTCAGAAAAATGAAAAGTAGTCTCATAACGTTCTAATCTAAAAATTCCAAAAATAAATTTAAACCTAATATAAATATATTCATAAAATCCTAAACTTACACTCTAAAAATATTAAAATCTAATCTCAAAATAGAAAAAATATTGCACTTTTAACTTCAAAATGGCAAACATTGAAGTTTAAACTAAAAAATGTTGAAAATATAGAACTTTTAAACTCAAACAATAAAATCTAACAGTGAAATGTAACAATCTTTTCCTTAAAAGTCTAAGAACATTAAAATCGTGGTTATTTAAAAAATTCTAATATTGAAGTTCTAACCTCAAAATTGCAGAAATAAAGGGTGCGGCATTTTGTGGTTTATTTTTGAAATAAGGGTTCTTTGGTTACTTATTGCTTTACTGTATCTGAGATATAAATTCAGTACAATATTCCTGGTTAACAAAATGAGTCGGTATACATTTTAGGAGCATTGAGAAATATTAAGAATTGATTTTAAAACTATACTCAGTTGGCTATACTTGTCGAAAATTGCATAGACAATTCTATAGAAATTAAACGCTAACTGAGAATGGCGTAAGGAAGTTTGTTAAGAAAGTTCGTTCTACTAATGTTAATAGACAAGACATGTTCCATCAGCTCGACATCGTTCACAAAATTCGAAAATCAGCGGTAGATCGTGCGAAGAATTCTACACAAAGATTTTGATACGAAGGCCTACAAAGTCCAATTGGTTCGAAAATTGAAGGTAGTTGACCATCTATCGTGTTTTCATTCCGCTGAATAGACTGACTATGGGTTGGAAAAAGGTGGGTATTTTTATTAAAACAAGCCGAAATAGTCATTCAATCGAAATAATATTCCATTCTTAATCTGAAGGAGTACTTTTGAAAATAGAGTATAAATTGAAAATATTTGTAGGACTTTTAATTAACAAACATTTTTAAGACGAAATAAAAGTTGCCGCACCCTTCATTAAAATTGTCACTTCAAAATGACAGAAATATTGAATATTAAGGGCCGGTTTATTCACCTTTGGATAAATTAATCTGGCCGATAATTTCTATGGTTGCTGTAATTTCGCGTATTATGAATGGCTATTTGAAGCGTATAAATGCAAAAGCAGACATTCGATATTTTCTTCAAAAATTAGTTAGACACGGATCTGTATTGCAAATTTAGCAAGAAATCAATTTTTGTGGCCCCCAGGAGCGTCACAACACATTTAAGCGAGTTATTGCAATAATAAATTCCGCTTTAAATGCAAAAGCAGACATTTGCGCCAAGTAGTTAGGTGCAAAAGCAGACATTTGTGTTTGAACCTATCCAGATCTCGCATTACCTCACGTGATAGCCGTGACATTGAAGTAGCTGTTAGTTTTGCTCGCTTCTGCTTGATTAATTTAAACGAGAGCGTGGTAACGAATGTATTACGGAGTTTTGATTACCTTCAACAACATTACCATTGAACCAAGTCCTCGTGGCAAAGGGCGAAAGAGAATAGCAAATAAGCAAGATTGCAAGCGTGAAAAAGTCAAGACAAAGAGACAGAAGTTTAAGGCAGAAGGCTTAAACCTGACAAAATAAGAAGCATTTCCTCTTTGCTAGCCAAACACTATGGTGCAGAATGGGAAAACGATGAACGTTTGAAGTTCTTCGAAAACGTCTTTCAAGACAATCCAGCCAATACTTCGGAAACTCAGGGGGATGTGAATGACACACTAGTGTTTTCTGATAATGAATCTGATACTGACTTACGAATTTAAATTTGTACCTAAGAAACTAATTTTGTACTTTTTTTCAATAAAATCAGCTTCTTTAAAATCTCTTTTATTGCAATTCCAAATTTTATTAGTGCAGATACTGCTAGTTTTTTTTTTACAGAAACGCCAAATCCAGAACTTTGCAGTTCACGAAGCAGAGATTTCCAAGCCTTAGATGCAAAACAAGACAATCTCATTTTTTTAACCAAAATAACTTTTTTACCATAAGCCTGACTTGCGCTTTAAAGCAGATAAAGACGCGTCGATGTATTATCTACTTTTGGTTAAAATACCAAGTCGATTGAGTGACTTAAAAGACAGTGAGAGGTTTTTCGCGCTTTACTCAAAACTATTCGAATGTCAAATGTCTGGTTTTGCATTTATACGCTTCATTTTGCCAGTAACCATAGTAGATATCGGCCAGATTAATTTATCCAAAGGTAAATAAACCGGGCCTAAATCTAAAAGCATATGAAATACTAAAGTTCTGACGTTAGAAAGTCTGAAAATACTGGAATTCTAAATTGAAAAGTCGAAAATTGTTAAAGTTTTAACGTCTAAATGTCAAAAATATTAAAAATTTAACATCAAAATTCCAGAAACTTATTTAATAGACAGTAACCTACATTCTATGTACAAATATTTGAAAATATTTTCAAAGTGTAATTTACTATCTACTAAATCTGCAAAATTTCAAATTCGTTGCACTGGTAGTTTTTGAGATATTTCGACATGCCTACTTCAAAAAGCCAGGAATAGTACAAAATGTTGAACAATGTAAAATAGTATTTAAAGATAACAATTTCAAAATAAATTTCATATTAAAAAATGAATTTGTACTACCTCAAAAAAAAAAAACAAAGTTTCTAACATAAAAAATCGAAAATATGAAAATTCTAATTTCAACATTTCAGAAATAATGAAAGTTTGAAAATTTAACCTACAGGGTTAGTATAAAGTCCCGGAACGGTCAAATAACTTTGTTGTTTGAGAAGTATCAATATTGAATGACACCATAAAAACGAAATGCAGTAGGGATAAAAGTCTGGTGAACGGGTTGGCCATTCAATCGCTCTTCTGCGCCCGATCGAGCGTACAGGGAATAATAAATATGAAATCGCAGGAAATAATAATAAGCATATGACGGCAATATGATATTTCAGTAAAGTGACATGTCTGCTTGATTTTACGTTAAACTGATTTTTTTTAAATTTAGGTCTTATTATGCCTTTTTATTAACAGAATAAAGAATTTTGGTATTTTTGAACGTAGTTTTTTATTCCGCATTCGAAAATACACAAATATACTATACATGCCATTTAAGAAAAAAAAGTTGGAAGCATTTCCTGTAAAACCGGAAACGAGACAAAAATAAAAATGTTATCATTAAATTCATCGCATTGAACTATACAATCAGGTAGAATTTCAAAATTGATACTTCTCAAATAACAAAGTTATTTGACCGTTCCAGGAATTTATACCAACCCTGTATATTTAAGATATCAGAAATATTTACATTTCTGACCTTTAAATTGTCAAAAATATTAAAATTCTAACATTAGAATGTTTGATCTGATCTGAAAATTAACCCCAAAATATGAAAAATATAGATATTTATGCTTTAAAAATATTTTAAATCACATTTCCCTGTATATTATTAAATCTCTAAATATTAACAAAATACAAAGTAACTAATTAACTGATGCAATTTTTCCATTCAACAACATGCACTAATTAACTTGTCCATCTAACAGTCCTTTGACTCTGTTGGAAAAATCTCAAAGATACATTTCCATTTCAAAGCAAATTTGTATTATTTACCTGGACTTGGTGGTTGCGCACTAACAATCTGCGCAACAATTTGCGAATCCTCAGCACCGTCATTCTCGGACTCAATAGCAGCCGCAACCGGTTCTGGTTCGATAACTTCCTGCATTGAGGAAGTACTAGGCGTCGGACCGGATTCCAACAAATCCGAAGCACTTTCCGACGTAACCAACAAACACTGTTGTTGCCCGTCGGCATCTTGCGCTATCAGAATTGTCTGTCCTTCTTCATTTTGCCCGGCAACTTGATATATCGTCCCATCCTCGCTCGTAATTAAAAGAGGTGTTTCCGATTCCAATGCAGTCACTTCTGTCGTCGCTTCTTGTTGCGACCCGCTCGAGATTACTTGTTGCTGTTGTTGTGATGTAGATGGTTGTTCGGGATCCGGAGTACTTGAAGTTGATGGTTCGATGTCTGCTAAAAGCGGCATGTTTATAACTGTAGATGTTGTTGGGACGATCGTAGTAATAGTTTGTATTTCGGTGGCTTGTCGTTGAGGCGATGAAATACTTTCTTTATAAACAGAAGACATATTTCCAACTTTTCTTATAATATTTTTATTAGAGTAAGTTTGTCTGACGTTAGTTTTCGCGAAAGTTTGTCTTGGTGTTGTAACAACTTTTTGTTTTTGTACGATTTTTCTATTTACACTTCCCGGGGTGATTCTTGTTATTATAGCTTGAGGGGATGGTTTCGGAACGATCGTCCGATTAATTATACTCCTATTCATCGCAGTTTTTTGTTGTTTAACTTCTTGGTCTTTCTTTTGATTAACAACCGGAGTCGTTTGAACTGTTTGTTGAGTCGTATTTGGAGTATTTTCAATATCTGCGTTTGAAATTGCCGTACTTAATATTGAAGAAGTCGTCGCAGAAGCTGTTATATCTTCGTCTCCATGCATCGCACTTAGTGTTTCTTCTATTGACCGTGTTTTTTCTTCTGATTTCTCATCCTGTTCTATTTTTACGGTAGTTTCCGATGGATCGTTTAAAATATCCGCCGCAGCTAAATTAACGAGGTTATCTAAAGATTCACTCGGATTTTCCGTTTCTTCCGATTTCTTTTCGTCCTCAACGGAGGAAGAATATTCTTTCCCGATAATTTTCCCGGTTAAAGGACATAAAGTAAATTCTCCGGGTGGACTTTCGGGTTCTGGTAGAGGAAGATCGGTGGGGAATGGTAATTCTTCCAATCCATCCGATTCTTCTTCCGAAGCTTTAGAATCAATCTTCGTCGGACTTTCAGTTGGTTTTTTAACAACAGTCGTAACCGTCGCGACTTTTCTATGCGCGATAACTTTCGCCCCTAAAGGTTTTACTCCCGGTTTAAATTTAGTATTCAAAAACGTCGGTTTCGAACCGTTCGATGGATCTCTTTTAACTACTTTTATACTCGTCTGACCGATTTTAGGTGCAACTTTAATAACAGCGTGTCCGCCGCTAGTCGCAATTTTTGAAGTGTTCGAGTCCAATTTAATAATTCCTGCGGTTTTAGACATAACGTAAACACCTGAAGTTAGCTGAGGAAGTTGTTTCTGATCTATTCTAACAACTCCTTGCGCGTCCGGAACCAAAATGTTGCTGGGGAGCGGTTTTTTCGATCCTATTCCATTTATGGAGGTTTTAAGGACTTTGCGAACAGTAATTGGGCGGCGTTCGTCTTCCGAATCCGTACTTTCGTCGTCTAACTTCATTTTCTTTTCGTATGAATCAGAATCCGAGTCGCTAAAAGCTCGTTTTGAACCGCCTTCGTCTACATCTGATATGTTTCCGCACCAAGCTTTTACTTGGTTTAATGCTTTTTGTTTGCTGGTTCTTTGTGGTCTCCTAAATTAATTATAAAACAATTTTATTAATTTATTTATTAAAGAATCTCTTCTAGTTTTAACAAAAATTAAGTTACTAGTGTAAGTTTTAGTAAACTACAGCAAAATAGGCATTGGTGCCAGTTTTCAATCAATAATCTGGTTACCAATACAGATAAATTGAACAAAGTTAGACCTGTGATTAATTTTTTGAACCAAAAATTTAAAGAAATGTATATAATGAAAAAGACATTTCCATTGATGATGATTGAATTCAATCCATCCAAAAGGGCAAGGTTTGGCGTTAAATTTTATAAATTATGTGAGTCCGATTCCGGCTATTGTTCTGAATTTAAAGTATATACCGGCCACGATAAAATAAACTGTGAAGATAACGCTTCAGAAAGTGTTGTCAAAAAGCTTTCTGAGTCAGTGTTGCACAGGGATCACACTTTGTACATAGACAGTTGGTATTCTTCCTACTCGCTCTAAAATGGAAAGACAAGCCAGATTGACTTCGCAAGGATCCAATCACACTCTAAAGCCAAATTATATTACACAGAGTACAACAAGGGAATGAATGGAATTGATCTCCAAGATCAAATATTAGCATGTTTTCCAGTAATGAAGAAATACATGAAAGGATATAAAAAATTTTTTTTTATCTGTTTTATATTGGCCTTTTTAATTCTTACATCTTATGGAAAAAACTGAATGATGGAAAGAAACAATATTATGTCGACTATAAGATCAACATATCCGAATCTCTACTGAAGAAAATGCCAAAACCGATTTATAGAGAATGAGGCGTCTTATCTTTCGGAGATGCGCCAGACAGACTTTGCGCGAAATAATGGGCTCATTTTTCAAAGTACATTCATCCAACACCCTCTAAATTAAGACCGTCAAAACGTTGTACAGTTTGCCACAAAAATAAAAAACGTAAAGAAACAACGTGGGAGTGTAAAAAGTGTAAAGTTCCATTACATGTACCAGAATGCTTTGAAATATATCATACCGTTACAGATTACTAATTTTGTATTTTGGAGTTTCGTGTAAACAAATATTTTTTGATACTTGCGTCTACCACAATTATTGCATCAGACTGTAATTGCGTATCAAATATTCCACGTAATATTTACATCTGGCCCTATCACCATACGCGGGCTATGCCCGTAAAATTTGGGTTTGGCCCAACAATCGTACGCGGGCTATGCCCGTGATTGTAGGGTAAGGGGTTAAAGATCGATTTGAGATTGTATTCCAATAAAACCGTGAGATCTTTAGAATTTAAACTTATTTTTTGATATTAATTGAAGATCACATGCAAAAAAGGTGCTATTGCAAAACAACGTAATTTCGAGAAAACTGGTTTTAAAATATTGAGAACTTCATACTTTTATTTCTTTTTGATAAATAATACGAATGGTATGCCAATGTAGATTTCCATTTCTTATGATTTTTATTGAACTTTAACAAAAATATGGCGCCTTTTTAGTCTATTTGTTAATATTACAAACTGAAATAAATACTGAGCATATTTATTGCACAAATTATTAAATAAAGTCAAACAAAATTTGCTTTGAAAATGTTCTAATAGATAATACCAAAATCTCAACATCGTGAAAAATGAACATAACGCTTTCTTTGCTTGTAGTCTTCAATTTAGAACAAATTTGAAAGGAATATTTTTCAAACTACTTATCATAAATCAACATTTACTTTCTATATTTACTTCGAATGACCTTATTTTTAATTCCTTGTTTATTCCCAGTGTTTTCTGAATGTTACTTACCCAGGTCCAGTACTTTCCAAGATTAATTCAGGCGTCCTCTCCGGTAAATGTTTCCTGTACGGCCTACGTTGTACCATCGAACCTTTTGGTAATTTAGCTGCCTTCAACTCAGCTAAATTACGATCAAATTCTTCTACCAGTTGTTTACATTTCGTAAGATGAGCGACAGGTTCCCAAGTATTTTGGTCTCTTTAAAGTAATAACATTGAAAATTAAAAAGAAAAAGAAAAAACTTTTAGGTTTTGTTTTAAAGCCTTTTAACACTTTGCTGACCAGTGACGAGTCAACTTATCATTGCCAGTGACATGACATAGTTTCTAAGTAACATTTCCAGTCAATAAAGTGTTAATTAATATTTAATAAGATTAAAAATTAAATTTAACTTACTCGGGTAATGTTTCCCATTTAATGTAATATTCATGCGTCTTTTTACCAGGATTGTACCTCTTTGAAACAATCTTCTCAACGGCCCTTTCTACTTTTTTATTATTTTCAGTTTTTAAAGCTCTTTGAGAACCCTAATCCATAAAGAATATAAATAAATTAGAGACAAAAAATTTAATTAGTAAAAAACTCACAGCAGCGTCTTTATTTAAAATAATTGGTTTTGAAACTTTCTGTAATCCTCCATTTTCAACTTTATTCTCTTTAATTTTCCCTTTTCCCACTGATTCATCAAGTTCCATATCAGATTCTGTATCGGCCAAAGGATCGTGTTCATTTTCTGTTCCTAAACCAACTCAATAATTAATTAAAATAAAATAAAAAATTAAATAAAAAAAAGTAATTAAAACAAATTTGATTTATTTAATTAAACTTTACTTAAAATTCATTTCTTAATTTTCATAAATTTGGCTAATACACAAATTTAATCATTGTACACACAAACGTTAACAATCTTTCAGTTGAAATCTGACGACCATTAATATATTATTGATTAATGTCTAAATTTTTAATAATTTAGTGATTTTTTTGGGCGGTTGATTGACTTTTTAGTAATTTAATGACTTTTTTGAACATTTAGTGACTTTTTTAGACGATTTAATAATTTGGATGATTTGTTTGTTAATCTAGTAACTCTTTTTAAATACTTTGGTAGTAATTTGCCAAACGATTTACCAATTTTGTTTAAAATTTCTCTTAATTTCTTTAAAATTTCAATTCAATTTGATTAAAACTTCAAAATTTCTCTTAACCTACTCGAAATTTAACTTAATTTTATTGAAACTTGAAAATTCGTTTTCATTTTTATCAGAAATTTATCATAATTTCGCGAAAATTCTTCTTAATTCTATTCAATTTGTTTAAATTCGTCTAAATTTATCCAAAATTCCTCTTGATTTGTTAAAAATTCATCGCAATTCGTGTTAATTCCATAAAATTCGTCCAAATTCAGACGAACTTTATGGAATTTTTTGTTGGAATTAAAAACTGATCTTTATTTAGAAAAATTTCATCATAATTCATATTAGTTTTAGAAAATTCCTCAAAATTTGACAAAATTCGTTATATATTTGTCATAATTCACATTAATTTTATAAAATCTGTCTAAACTCATCAAAATTCATTAAGAATTTATCGTAATTTCTCAAATGTTTGTTAAATAAATTAAAATTTTAAAGTAAATACCTTAAAAATTAATCTTAATTTGTCGAAAATTTATTATAAAACAGAAATTTGTCATAAAATTTAAAATTTTTTGTTAATTTTTGAAAAATTCATTAAAAGTCATCGATAGATTCTCACGATTTTAATTTATTCAATTGATAACCTTTCACAAAATGTTGCAATCCATCAAATTTTAACAAAATGTTAGCTTAGAATCTGTTAAAAGGACTTTTGTGCTTACAAGCATAAAATTCACAATAATTTTTAGGTTATGTTCTAAAATTGGAAGTTGTGCTTTTTCTATAAATTTCTTAAAAAATCTAATTTGATTATTTTAGCCTAAAATAGATATTATTAATCTTTCCTAAAAAAACCTTTTTTAATTCCTATTAATTAGCTTTTTACAATTTATTTTATATTTGACTTTTTAGGTTATGTCAAAAAATGACAGTCCGATAATTTTTAAATTCTAAATCAATTTCTTAAATAAAGAAATTTGATTATTTAGCCTAAAATAGATATTCTAATTAATGTTTCATAAAAAACCTTTTCTTTTAATTCCTATTAATTAACTTTTTACAACTCATTTCATATTTGAGTTTTTAGGTTATGTCAAAAAGAAATGTCAATTCGATAATTTTTTACTAACTATTAAAACAAATTTAATTAAATTGATCTAAACTAAGGTTGTTAATTCATCTCTAAATAAAAAATCAACCTAAAACAAATCAACGTACTTTCAGAATCGTCCTCCTCTTCCTTTAACAAAACATTTTTAGTCTTCTTTTGCTTTCCAACGTTTTTATTTGACCAAATTTTATGTAGATTTTGTAAAGATTTACCAGCGGTAACCCAAGAATCTTTTTGTGAAGGCTCTAAATTACACCAAAGCTGGTAAACATTCCAAGATGATGGCGGAGTCTTTTCGTCTGGATCTAAAGTCTTAAATTTGGCATTTTTCCATAACATAAACCCCCAAATCTGGATGTGTTTATCGTTTTGGATGTTTTCAATTAATGTAGACTTTTTCGGACATTTGTCACCTGTGCGATGTTCTGTAAACTCTTCTATAAAGTGGAATATCTCGTGACATTCACCACAAACTAGAACATCTACTTTTGAAAGTTCTTGTTTCACTATTAAAAAATAAATAAATAAAGAATACAAAAATTAGATTAATAAAAATTAAAAAATATCTTTTTTAACAACCTTTAGAGATATCTTCATCTTTAATTTCATTCAAAGGATCAAGTTGAGGTTTCTCTTCTTCAACCATGGTTATTTACCTCCAAAAATGAAAAAGTTAGGTTAGACGCGTTTATACTTAAGTATCAACAACTTTCACGCGTTGAAAAATACATTAATTTACGATAATGTCGCATAAAATAATGTAAGCGATCGTTTATAGTTTAAAAATCGTTTTAAGCGCCATAAGAATGACTTCTTCTTCGCTTTTCGTAACGAAATTAGTCGGAAATAAGGACAACCAACAAATAAGCACAGACAAACGCCACAGAATGTGTACATAGCCAAAATGGCGGGTTACCTAAAATACCGATTTTTACGCCAAAGGGGAACTTTGAATTGGGTTTTTTCCGATTTCAACGTGAAAAGTTAAGTTCTTAAAAGTAGAATTTACGGAACTTATACATACTGCTTTCGGGAATGTTGGAAAAATGTTCACGGCTTAACCTGGAAGGTCAGCGTCACGTTCACATGAAAACATTCGTAGCACGGAAACAAACCATCTGTAATTTACCAAAGGACGACGGCGTCTGTTTTCAATAGAGCTATTGAAAATCCCATTTAATAAAATAATAATTATCTCTATTTTACGTTTAATACTTGAAAAATTGATTTTGTAAATTAAAAAAATAATTTTCGTATATTTAGTTTTTTTAATGTACCTAATAGAATATCTGAACGAATTTTTTCCATAGATTGTAGATTTGGCGGGATATTCAAATTAAATTATTCAAATTATTTATAAACCGTTTTATTACAAATTTTATGATAAATTTAAATTACACAATTATAAATTTAAACCGTTAGCACACTTTAGTTTCTTAAATACATAAAAATCGATTAATTTTTTATAAATAAATTAATAAATTCTTTAATTATGAACGTTTCCTACAAATTCCTACTTTACCATAATTTTTTGAGGTTATGTTAAAAAAATGACCGAAACGAAAAATAATGAAAATGTTATTTCTTTACCACAAAAACGCTATTATAGACAAAGAGCTCATTCAAATCCAATTGCCGATCATTGTATAGATTAGTAAGTATTAAAAAATAATTTTTCCAATCAAACTTTTCTAAAAAATAATTTTTTAAGTCCTTCAACACCGGATCATATGGATTGGACAAAACTCTACCCTAAATATTCAAAAGACACATATATCGTTCGTTATGCAGACATTGGTTGTGGTTACGGAGGTTTATTATTGGCCTTATCGGAAATTTACCCAGAAACTTTATCGTTGGGAATGGAAATAAGGGTTAAAGTTTCTGATTATGTTATGGATCGAATTAAAGCTTTAAGGTCTCAGTTTAAAGATAAATATGAAAATATTGCTTGTATTAGGACGAATGCTATGAAATATTTGGTTAATTATTTTAATAAAGAACAGGTAGGTTAAGTGTCAAATTTGACATTAGTTGTCAAATAATTATAACCTTTTTTTTTTAACTGTCATAATTTAAAAAGAATTTATAACATGATTTTTTAAATAATTTTTATTTTTAGTTAACAAAGATATTTTTCTTATATCCAGATCCTCATTTTAAAAAAGCCAAGCATAAATGGAGGATAATAAGTAAACAACTTTTAGATGTTTATGCTTATGTTTTATCTATTGACGGATTAGTTTATACAGTTACGGACGTTAAGGAATTACATGAATGGATTATTAAACATTTTGAAGAACATCCTTTGTTTTTAAGAGTTGATGAGGCGGAATTAGTAAGTAAAAATAAATAAAGTGAAACAAATTTAGTAAAAATTAATTATTATTTATTTTTAAAGAAAAATGATCCTATTGTGGATAAATTATATGATACAACGGAAGAAGGTCAAAAAGTCACCAGAAATAAGGGAGATAAGTTTTTAGCTGTTTTTAAAAGAATACCCGATTCGTTTCAAACAGATTTATTAAAGCTAAATACATAAAAGCTAAAAAAAATTAAATAAATAAGTATACACATAAATTATTAATTTGAAGTTGTAAATTGACTTTTAAATTTTTTATCAAAAATGTAATCTTTTTCATTCCCTTTTCCCGATGGAGGTCCTAAGTGCATAACATGATGCAAACCATCGATAAGTAAATTGCGGAAAATCGATGCTACTTCGGGCCCTGGACAAGAATTTAAATCTTCCTTAACGGTTGCCACTTTCGTTAAATCAGCTTTTGTGTAATGAACGTCTTCACCTACTTGAAATTGAATATAGTAAGGTGGATCGCTTAATTGGTGGGTTTCTAAGGATTTTTTAAATAGTTTACTTTCTAATGCGGTCCTAAAATAATTTTATTATTAATCTCAAAAACATTAAATTAAAATACAGGGCGTTCCAAACTAGAATCATCCAATTTATTAAAGAAAACGGAAAATTTTCTTTATAAATAGTTGTAAAATAAATTTTTTTATAAAAAAAAATCGTTAGGAAATTAATTTTCTAACATTTTTAACTTTTTAACATTGAATTTTTCAAAGTAACATCAAACATTTTTTATTTTACGCTTTTAGGAAGAATTCCTAGTTCTAGAACACTCTGTATATATTTTTATTTACATTAATAAACATTCTATGGTGTCTTTTAAAAAATTCACGTTCGAATAAGGTTCAGAAACATTTGGTTGTTGTTGTTCTTTAAAATCTCCAGAACAATCAACATTTTTTCGTTGTTGTGTTCTTTTAGCAACAACAGGTACAGGACATTCTGTTTCATTAGAAAGTAAAGACGCTAAAGCTCTGTTTTCGTTTAATTGTAAAAGATATTGAGGCGATTGCTTTAATTGTTCTTCGGCGGTCATATGTAAATCAACATCAAAAATGCTTATTACATTTAAACCAAGGGTTATTGATTTATAAAAGCTTTTAGGCATTGGTTCTATAACAATATCATTTTCCTTAAATAAATGTTTAATTAATTAATTAAATAATTTGGTTTACTAAAACTATTACTTCATGTACTTCTTCTCCATTTTCATTTATAGTAAATTCTTCTTTAATTAATTCTTGTTTTATATTATATTCCAGTTTAGATTTCCTATGTTTAAAGTATTTGGTGTGATTTAAATATTTCCCGATAAAAAGCATATTGGTTTTTAAAGGCATGTCAAAGGTTTCAATGTAGATTACAATTGGTTTTTCTTGTTGAGGTTTTAAAATACCTTTGTTATTAATTGATCGAATTGCTATCATACCTTCAATCCAATTTCTAAAAAGATCACGTTGGTTATTTACTTGCGAAACTTTCTCATTTTTTAAAAATTAAAATAACCTTTTCATAGAATATCCTATAACATCCTCGGTATTATTTTTAATAAAGACAATAAATTCCGTACAACTCCACGTTAACAATCGAATAATTTTAACGTAATCCATTGAATAACTTACACCTCCTTCTGGTAAACCTGGTTTTGTTACACACATTTCATACGTGCTTTGTTCTTCGTTTATTTGATTTATTCCCGTTGAAATAATCGGTAGTTTAAGTTCGTTTGAACCCATTTTTAATTTTAACAATGTCTAAAAAGAAAAAGTTAAGGGTGAATTATTATTTTTACTTTATTTTTTTTTTGAAAATGTGAAAAAATTACGTTATATTTTTTGTATTCAATCGGTTGAAATTGAAATATTAATGAATACATTTTACTTGGTGGGATTTTAACACCTTCCGGATTGATACATTTTAATATAAGAAATCCTCGATCGTAACGTGTTGGATCCGGTTTGGTTTCGTCCAAACCTAATTTGACTACGTTTGAGGATTGATTGTAAAAGTGTAGAGGCTGGAAATTAATTAGGATGGTTATTATTTCAAAATAATTTTATTAATTTATAAGTGTTTCAAAATTAGATCATCAAAGTCACTAGAATTAAAAAAGTTGTATTAAAATTAACCAGTTAACTGTGGCGCTCCGTTTTGAAAACGCGCACATATACGAGTTTATCTGAAATTTTTCATATTTTTTATTTGTTTGTTTTATTTCGACCTGGCCTCAAAATATTCTAAACATCTTGAAATTTGAGAATATGTTTTGATTTTCACAAAAATTCCAATTTAAATAGCCAATATCACTACTTTTTACGAGTTGCACAATTTTGTGTCATGACGAGTATACTCGTCAATCACAGTTAACTGGTTAAATAAAACGTAGGAAAAAGGATACTTTTATAAAAACTTATGGCGTATTCGATTGGTTGCACTCCGTTGCACTGGTGCGCACCAGTGCATAGCAGCGTGTTCTATTGGTTGTTTCGTTGTGTTCTATTATATTTTATTATTGTAGTTTATAAAACATTTTAAACATCATCAAGCCTTAAACACACTTACAAGTGATGTTATGATTATGTTTGATTTCATCGCGTTCTGTTGAATTTTCCCTTTTTTGCACTAAGCTAGTGTGACATATGTCACATTTTGCACTCAACGAGTGCGCACCAGTGCACACTAGTTTTCCCAATCGAATTCGCCATTAGTAACTAGCTTTTCAAATTAATAAGACTGTTAGAAATACGAAGGTTATTATGGCTGGTGTTATATGAGCTGAGATTAGAATTAACATTAGCACTAACTCTAATATTGGACTTAAAACTAAGAGCTGTCGAGTTTCGACTTCGAAGTTATTTCTGAAGAAAGTTGCAACATGGTATCCGAAATGGCAAATACCTTTTCAAAAGATTCACGGTTAAACTCGAAAGTTCCTAGTTCCTCATCTAGTGCTAGAGTTAGTGCTAATGTTAACTCTAGTCTTATTGTTAGTTTAGTAATAGGAGTGTTTCACAATTTAAATAAATAACAAGAAAAAAATGAAATGGTTACGGAAATTTACGATTTTTTAATATTTTGAACAGCCGCAATTTTTGATTACTTTTGAATCGATAAGTTCACGATATCATTTCAATAGAATTTGTTGCCATGTCTCTTGTACTACGCACTACAATTCTTTAACAGTGGAGGGTACGTATTCAGCAACATTCTTCTTATGTCTGCTCTTATAATTCAAAAGGATTAAGGTTGAGTGATTGGGCAGGCTCTTCCGCGACCACAACACCATTGATCTTAAACCATCCCATTGCAAATTTATTTGTATGTTTTAGGTGATTGTCTTGTTGGAATGTCCATTTCAGAAACATATTTCTGTCGGCCTTTGGCAGCATTATTTGCTTTAAAATTTCCACATAAACTTTCTAATTCATTATAGTTTCTATTAATACTATGCGAAAACTATCCTGTAAATGCCGGTGGCTTCACGTTGGTACCATACAAAAATTATCAAAATACATTACTATTCAGAACTGTAGTATCCCGAAAAACTGCCGCACAGTGGGGAATTTCCTACAATTCGTGGCCACAGTTCTTGTAAACGAACTGTAATTAATATAAAACTTAAAATCTTGCACAATGATCATAATTATTGTCCAAATTCATTATTTCCTGAATTGTGAGTCCGATACTCACGACCTATCTATACAGGGTGGTAGCGACAACACGTCCACCCCTTTTAAGATCTAGGGAAGCAGTCATTTGAAAATAAAATATGTATTGCTAACCCGGTGTCGATACGGTGGGATATGATATACCCCAATCCCACGTACCACTTATGGAACAATTACTCACCGTACCGACGCCGGGCTAATTGTAAGTTGGATATAATTCGTACCATCTATACTGAAAGTGACTCATCGATTTATGGTACAATATTGCGCATACGGTACAAATAAGTTGATGTGTGTTAGAAAGAGAGCGGATATTATTAGTACATCTGTTCATACGCTTTTAAGCAATGAGTCACTTTCACTATAGATGGTACGAATAATATACTCTATCTGACGATAACGTTTCCAATTTCCTGTATTGACCGGAAACAGGTTTTTCAGACCAAATGTTTTAATCTTTTCTCAAATTAAATAAAACTGTTGTATAAAATAGTTTTTTCAAAAAACGTCAATTTTTACTTTGAAATTATTTTACTTGAGGTACTTCATTTATTTTTTTGAATTTTGCATTTTCTCTCAAATGTTCTCAAAAGTGAGTTACTTATTTTAGATTTAGAATATCTATTATTATTTAGAATCTGTTAAATAAAATGTTGAAGTCGTACAGCGTAATATGTAGGGTATTGCAAGCCAACTCTGTGTACATTTTATCGTTTTTAATTCCCAGACGTTTTTTTTTAACCTATGATATGCATTATTCTTCCTTCTTCATTATTGATCATATGCAACGGCCTGATTATATCTCCAACCCATATCTGCATCCCCAGCTATGATTTCTGACTGCAATTGATAGATTACAAACAAATAAGACACTAACAGGTTCCTCTTAACAAAATTAATAATATTAAATTAATAAGGGATGGAATGTAATACAAAGTTTAAAACAGTGGTAACACAAGGGTAGCAAATGTTAGCAGACTCTTTCTTCGCATTCCGAAAATAGATCAATAGTACCTTAATTTCACGTAAAACGCTTGCGGGAAAAGGTATTTAGTTCCTAGCGACAATTATTGCCAGCAACACGTCGTTGATGCAAAAGGTTTCGGACTACAGTATTCAGCAGTGAAAGGGTTAAATTAATTTCGTAACTTGTACATAAAATATGCGCATTCCAACATCACTCACGTATGGTCTAACAGTGTAACTTAAGCCATTATTGTGGGCAAACCAATTCAGCAGAAGTAGTGATTTTTTTTTGTAAAAAGCATACTTCCATACTTTTTGTTATAACCACAAAAATCGCAAATTATCCCACTGTGTGGGATCCCACATAGTATTAAATTAATTGGTCCTACTATATCATGCCAGAAACTATCCCAAACAATTATCTCCATATTTAACAATCTTTATAGTGTACTGTGAATATATTCAATATTTTTTACGACATACATACTTTCAAGACCTTGTTCTACCAAATAACACTATTTTACTTTCATTCGTCCATAACATATTTTTCCACTTTTCATTTGACCAGTTAACATACTCCTTTGCGATTTGTAGGCGCGCCACAACGTGTGTCTTCATCAACAATGAAAGTTTGCGCGTATAATTTGTGCTCTAACAAGCGTCTCTGATCAGTTACATCACTTACAGCAAGGTCTAAAAGATTTTTAATATCTCCAGATTACGTTGAAAGATTATTTTTGCAGAACGAATCATCATCTATGATAGTTTTTCGTTTCCATTTATTATCATTTGGTCCGAGCATCTTAATATTCCTTTGATATCCTTCTATGGTTTACCTACTTTCTGAAAATTTTTGATAATTTCTTGAACGAGGAAACAGTTCTTCTTCTTTAAAATATTAACAATCATTCCTATTTCTTGATTAGTAAAAATGCATATAATACACAGAAATGAGCTAGGAGCAACATAAATAAAAGAATAATGCACAAACAAATCCTGTTTGTTTAGATTACCATTATTCTTAAATACATTGTTACAGTTCGTCTAATGTAAGTTTGCGTGTAAGATGCACAAAAGACGAGAAAAGACATAAATGTAAGAAAGGGGTGGCGGATTTCTATAGACTTAATTGACATATCTATAGACTTAAAGACAAAAAGAATTTTGAAGGAGAATATACTTTTTTGGGTAATTTATGTAAGCCAGATTCATGCCTCCCTACTTGCCACCAATAACGAGACGTTGTAAAGTCGATATGACAAAGTATTCATTTATTATCCTTTGACCCAACCCTTTTTGTCACTGCGTAACATGCAAACTTAAATTGGACATACTCTACTAAATTGTGAAGTTAATTGATTGTTAAATATCAGAAATGCTTGTTTATATTGGGTTTGCTCACTCTTATTATTTTAAACGCAGCTGTAAAAACTAAATGAGTTGTATTGCACTTAAATTATTAAAGGAGATTTCGTTTTCCTTCGATCTCCAATGTAAATTTTATCCTAAAATTATCTTTAAAATTTTCATTTTTAAAAAATAGAAAACAAAAAATTTGAAATCGCTTAATATCATTTAATATTCTCAAAGATCATCAGCAAACCTTCAATTTAATATCCAACACGACTATATTTTGATAAAAAACAAATTTTTTATTTAAGCGAAATATGTCGTATTTGTGCTTAAATTAAAGGCAATTTAATTTTCTAATCGATCTCTAATGAAAACGTTTCATAAAATTCGTTTTTTTTTGAAAATCTAATTTAAAACACTCAAATTTTGTTTTAATTACAATACAAGCTGGATCTTTTTCATTTAAAGCGACCGGTGGTAACAACAATTTATTTCCGGTTTCATATTTCGATGGAAAATCAACTTCCGCACCTAAAATCTTAAAGTTGAAATACATTATTAAAGTTCTCTCTTCGGATAATTGTAAAATGTACGACATGGTAACGTTTTCTTCGTGTTCGTAATTTACTGTTAATCGTAACGTTTGAGTATCGTCACTCTAAAATAAAATTCGAAAGAATTTTTTCTTTAATTTTCGACGATTTAAAATTGATTTTAAATTTACCGTAAAAACGTAATCAGATAAAGTGGCTTCTAATAAATTTCTGTGTCGACAATCGTAAATTTGTTTACGAAAACTTAATGATTTATCAACTGAAATAATCGGACAATCGCATAGTTTGTTTCTTTTAAAACCAACTTTTAGGTCGAAAAGTGATTGATTTTGTAAAACTAAAGTTACTGAAAATGGTTCTTCTGAAATTTCGTTATCCGGAAGGAACATTTCAATCGTTTGAGTTTCACCTTTTTTAATGTATTTTAATTCATGATTAAATCTAAAATTTTAGAATGTAAATTTAACTTTTTTTGGAAATATTTTAGATTTAATGTTCAAATACTTTGTTAAATTTAACATTTTCCATAATATAGCTTTACTAAAACATTCTCCGTGAGTATAATCTAAAATAGAAACAACCTAAAAAAATATTTTTTGTAGAATACAAATTTTATATAGAAAAATTAAATAAGTTACTTGTATAGATGGATATTCAACTTTAACTATAATTTTGATCAAATTTTTTGGTTCAATATCGAGAGTTTCCATCGATTTTTCATGAACCCTAACTTTATAACAAACGTTAAATTCAAAATCACCGTTTTCCTCGCAATTTATAGTAGTGCCGACATTTTTATGTTCTCCAGGAGCCACGTTGTAAGTTTCTTTAGTAAATTCTATGTATTTTTTTAAACGATTTCCTTTATCCGGATGAATCATCAATATGGAGTGTATTCTTGATTCCCCAAAATTATATAAATCAAATTCAGCCGTCATTGATTGTCCCACACGAATTGAACCTAAATCCATAACACTTGGTAAAGCCTAAAGATAAAAAATATAATTACTAAAGTTTTTCTTTCTAAATTAATATTTTTTCTTTACACATAACTCCCCATAAATAGATTTTATCTTCGTACGAACCGTCATTGTAACAGGTATATCGGGCGGTCCGATTATTCCATATCTCATTAATTCAATGTTAAATTCAGAATGACATGCACCGCCTGGTAAACTACTTCCTTTACAGTGTAAAGTCATTTCTTCGTTAGAAACGAGTATTCCTTCATTTTTATTAAAGCATATGATGTTTATATCCGGGATTAGTAATCGAAAACTTTAATAATTTTAATTTAGAGTCACATTATAGTAAATCATTTTAAAATATCTAGGTAAAATAAAAGGTGGAAGATTAAAAAGACCTCATCAACATTCTTTCAAAATTTGTAAAAGAGCAATTACAATTTTTTACGCGTTCGCCAGCGTATTGTATGTTGTAAGGATTTTGAATAAATTTCAGTGTAAGTCTGTTATGACATTGCCTTATTGTTGTTATTTATGTCCGCTTATATAGCTGTTCGTTTTTCATGTTGCGAAATGGGTTGTTCGAATATCTTATTTTTGTAATGATTTTTAGGCTTTTCCTTTCGGCTTTGTTTATAACGTTTATGGACTGTCGAGTTATGTCTACTCTCAGTATATGTTGGTTTTCCAGTAGTGGTTTGAAGATACTTTTATAAATAGTTGTTCTTTATTCAAGCGAAATTCCCTTGTTTTAATATGGTTGAGCTATAACGTATCCTTATCTTTTTGCCATTTTCGTTCTTATTCATTTATAATGTTTAGGGTCGATTTATTCACCGTTGAGCAAATTAATCTATCTGATCTTTTCCATAGTTACTGTTATTTCACTTTCTATGATTGGTTATTTAACCAGCAACCATGGTAAATATTGGATAGATTAATTTATCCAAAGGTGAATAAACCGACCCTTAATTTATTTAACTCTTTGTTAATCGGGAATTTTACATAGAAACTATGTCATGTCACCGGTTATACGAGTGCAATGATAACTTGACTCGTCACCGGTCAGCAACGTTTGGGTATGAAAAGACGAGTTAACTCGTCACCGAACAGTAAAGTGTTAGGTTGGGTGTCAAATCGAATACCCAGATAGTTGCAATCGATGGTTTGATATACTGCTCTTCTGATCGTATTCGCCACATGAATGTCGGATGACACCGTGATGCGATAATTTGAAACAAATTGTTAATTTTTGTCCTGGTTTGGGAAAATTTTCAGTTGCGATCCCAGCCCAGTGTTTTATTGTAAAGAGCCTGGAGTGGTTGTTTTGCTCTAGTTTTTGTGATTGTTTTCAGGATGGTTTTTTTATATTGATCGAATAAGGGATTCGTTTCGGCATAAAAGCAACTTGGAAATGTATGGTCAAAGCATCATTTTTTTGCAAAGCGGTCGTTTGTTCGATGCTATATGTTGTTTCATATGTCGACGCTCTCAAGCCGAAACGGCATAAACGCCAAAACGGCCATTTTTTAGTTAGCTGCACCATTGAGTAGCATTTTTAAATCTGCATGCAACAGTTAAAGCGGCATACCCGCAAACAAACTTAATTCGCTATAAAATTGGTTTAAAGTTTGCGTAAAAGCCATTTAAGCTTCATTATGTCAATCGTTTTTTGCGTTTTCTGAAAAATTAGGTAAATGTCGTTTATGCCGTTTAGGCTTGGCAGCGTCGATGTATTTACTGAGTACTTTAATCTTTTCTAAAATGTACGTCCTTAGTCATCTTCCAGTTTTCTGCATACTTTTAGTCATTCATTTCTACGGTACCTGAGGCACCTTATGACTTTTCTAGTGTAGACTGCTATACTCCGTCTTAAAGGAAGGGTCTTTTGTCCTATTGTACTGTTTATAATATTTTAAATAATCTATATTTGTCTTTTGTAGTGAGTTAAGTCTGAAATGTGACGTGATAAATAATTCAAGAAGGGGGTGTTAAATTAAAACTTAAAAACTATACTTTCTATAAAAAACATGAAATTTGTTCTAATTTATACGAAAAAAATTAAACAACATTTTAATAAAAAATGTCGATGAAATCCTTTCTTTCTTATATCCTCCAAATTTTAATACTTACATCATGTAATGAACTGAAATGTTTTTGAACACAACCGGTTGTATATCATAACAACCGGGAAGGACGTTTTCAAAAACTATAGTGTTGTCTTTATTGATTAAAAGTTTGGGATTTTCGGCGTAACACGAAAAAAATATAAAATGGCAATGTTCTGCTCGTCCGTTTAAAATTAAAGCCCATCTTTCTATACAACCGTTATCGATTAAATCAACCGAGGTAAATTGGATGATTATTATTTCATTATTTAAAACCACACCTTGGTTTGGTTTCAGAGTAAATCTCCTAAAATAATAAATTAAAAAATACATGTGGTTGTCATCCTATCTTATATATAGGATGATTCATTTAAAGTGTTATATGGATATATACCCTCAATCAAAACTTAAGTTAAAAAAAATTTTCAAGCTACTTTTTCTTATTGTTGGATTAAGGGAACTTCGACGGCATTTTTGTTTTTCAAATAACATGTCTTTTTTTCGTTCTAATTCGTGAACTACTTCAAATAATCAATTTAATCAATACATTTTCGTTTTGCGATTCAAAACATGACCAGCTAATGACGAACACTCAGCATGGACTTGGAATACTTTAACGGAAGAAAGAATAATCATAATCTAATACGACAAACTTCTAATCGTATTTATTCTATATGTTAACAATATACAAATCTATTAACAAAGTATAAATCAGTAAAAAAGAAGCATTCGTTAAAAAAATAAATAAAACGAAAAATACTTAAAATAATGCCTATCCAAAAATCTGCGTACGATTCAAAATGGTTGGTATAAACAGTGGTTTACAGGTAAATAAAGAACATAATTTATATGCTACATGTAGTTGATTGCAGTAGTAAAGAATTGGAAGTTAAAAGCTAAAATGGAGACAAAAGGAAAGGAATTTGAAACATGAGAAAGAAAAATTATTGTAAAACTATGGAAAGAGGGAAAAACTCTTTGAAAAATAGGAACAACTGCACGCAGATCATATTCCTCCACTTAGAGAGTCATCAACAACTGCAAAGACACGAGATTACATCTTACGTCCACGATTTGATCGACCATCTCTTCTAACATACCGAGATGAGCGACGCATTGTACTGTAAGTGCGAGAGGAACCTAGGCTAACAGCAACAAAAATAGCACATAATATGCAACAGCAGTTTCATAAAACTATTAGCAAAGGTACGGCGAGAACAACATTATCAAAGGCCCACTACCACACTCATGTTAATCGACAGAAGCAGATTAGCTTTGCTAAATAACACCTAAACAAGTCCATAGAATTCTGAGAGAAGGTTCTTTTTACAAATGAGAGCATATTTTACATCTCCGGTATTAAAGGTAAACAATTTGTGTGAAGAAACAATTTGTGTGCCGTCGATCCGCAAAACTTAAAAGGTACTGTAAAACATAGAGGTGGTGCAGTGATGGTTTGGAGGTGTATGTGCGCCAATCGAGTAGAGAAATTGGCTTTTATGGTATCCACAATGGACTATAAAATGTACATAGACGTTTTAAAGGAAAATTTGAAGCCAAGCATCGGCAACGTGGGTTTGGAATCCGATTACATTTTTAACAAGACAACGACTCGAAACATTCTGACCCACAGTACCAAACTTGCAAACAAATGGTTTTAGTTTAGATTTTATTTTCTTTATTACATTTTTGTTCTACTGATTTATATTTTGTTAATAGATTTGTATATTGTTAACACACACTATAAATACGATTTGAAGTTTATCGTATTAGATTATGACTATTCTTTTCTCTGTTAAGGTATTCCAAATTCTTTATACGCAGACTTCTGCTGCTGAGTGTATGTAAATAAGTGGCTATTAAGTATTCATTTGCTTAATTCGTCAAACATGTTAAAACCCTTTCTAATAAGCCTTGTAGTTACTGTTTAAAAAATCTGTAAACAATTTGCTGTGTTTGTGCTACGCACTTCAGGTTATTCGAATGGGGATTTATTGGTAGAGGAAATTGAACGTTACATTATCATCTATGTTACATTGGGACGGGTAGTTAAACCCTTTTTTAAATTTATCGACTGTATGATTTTTTTCTGGGCGATAGAATAAACTACCAATAAAATGCAAAAACACGAGATTTTTTTCTGCTCTATCAACTGCAATAAAAAAATAAAAATGATGGAAAGCTCCATTGTCAATTGGTTGGAAACATCATCTGATTTCACTTCTGCACATTTCTTCGATTGGGAGTTATCTCATAAAAAAGTATTATCAGGTTTTAGCAATTCCAGATGACAAAAGCCACGTCAGAGCAACTTGCGAATCAATCATTGAAAAAATGCCCGAAAACGTGCTGAGAACGTTTTCTTAGAAGTTTGAAAAATATCTCGGAGTGAATGCGAATTAAACTACAAAAGCTATATTAATCAAAACCTTTTCGTGATTTTAAAAATTAACAACTACAATTTATTAAAATTGTTTGCAATAAATTAAATTCCTTTTTTAATTTGAATTCTGTGCGATTTAATTTTATATTTGTTGATATCTACAAATTAAAGTGTTTACGAGAAAAACTTTCTTAACAAAAATTAATTACTTTTTCAAGTTATTTATGAATTAAAAAGAAAAAATGGTTGTGTTATTTGAAAAATAAATAAATAAATAAAAATGGCGTTGAAATTCTTTTAAATAGTACCCTGGACAACGGTGTGCTTATTTTTTATACATTTGTCTTATCAATAAGAAAAAGCTAGTTGAAAATATTTTTGATTAGAATTTTGGTTTAGAAAATAAATCCTTGTCATTTTAAATAAAACACCCTATAAATATCTTTATAAATTTACGAATTTTTTGGTGGTACAAATCTATAAGAAACCGGTAATTGTCCAGTAATCCTCAATTCAAAAGTACCATGACTGAACGCGTTCGGAAGTGTTGGTTTAACAATAACCTTTTCCGGATAACTCAATTGAGGAATCCAAGATTTATTTTTCGGAAAACTAGAACCCAACATACGCAGATAAATACATAAAGGGACTAGTATATCTCTATTATCGTCTCTTGTATCAGTCCAAAAAACCCTCCCGGACATTATAAAATCATAAAACCGATCTGGTTCTTTAGGTTTAAAAGAACACTCGAGTAAAACAGAATTACTCGGAGGAATCGTCACCGAACGAGGATTTATATCAAAAATTCTTTGAGGATCCTCATCCCAAAGAACCATAATTGATTTCCCAGTCATATTGTTGGTTAGTGAAGTCACCAAGGTTCTAGTTTGATCTTGTTTTTTAATTTCCATTCCTCCGAAATCTAAACTCGTTTCTGTTAGGGAAAATAAAGGTGGTGATTCGCAAATTTCAACCACGTCATTTAAATATCCCACAAAGCCGGTTTTACAACTTACGGGAACGTGGTACATTTTAAAAACGAGATCTTGCTCGTTTTGAACCGGATCGTTTGTATAATAACCGATCAATGATATTCTTTTCGGTTTCTAAAAAAAAAATTAGGAATTTAAAATAAATTTTTGTTTGGAAAATTAAAAAAAAAACATTACTGTGTAAAGTGTAAGAAGAAATAAATCGTTGTAATAAACTCCAAAAGATTTCGGTTCGAAAGTAATTTTTATATAAATATTATTACCAACTTCAACAACACCATGAGTGACGTTAACTTTAAAATGACCTATTGTGTTGCATTTAACGTCTAATTTAAACTTGGCTGGGATTGTTCCTTCGTTTTGTAATTCGATAGTTTGTGAATCTGTCGGTTTGAAACTATTTGCGATAAATTTAAGTTCGTTTGACGATATTTGAATTGATGTTCCTAAAATTAAGATTTTCAATTAAATGTATTGCAATAAAAGGGGTTCAACAACATTCTTTTAAATTATTTTTTTTAACTTTGATCGGTTTTAAAACATCGTACTAAATGTATTTATAAAAAAATTAAAAAAAAAAAATAGAATGTAAAAATTTTTTACTTTATACTTTTGCTAACTTTAAAAAATCGCCTAGACTTTATTTATGGGAATTAAAAACTGATTTTTATGTTAAATGAATGCTTAAAGTTCCTATTTTCTGTAATAAATATCAAATTTATTCTAATTATTACCAAAAAAATGTAAAAAAAAATTTTGGTATAAAATATATGAAACCCTTTTATTCCTATACTATTAAATTCAATCATTTAAGTCTATTTTTGTTAAAATTACCTAAACAGAATCCTTTTAAAATTAATTTATAACGTTTTCCAGTCTCATCTTGAATATTTAACGAATCTATATTACACCAATTTTCCACGCTCGGTTTATACCAAATAACACATTTAAAATTTGACTTTTTCGGCACAATTCTTGTATAATGAAAATCGTAAGTTTGATAAATGAGATTAGAATCGGGATCTCTACTAACTGTATACTCCAATTCATTCTGAAACATTTCCAAATAATTTTTTTCAATATTTATCATTATGTTGTTAATTTAAAAAAATATTTTACATTTGTCTCGTTTTTAATTTCAAAAACCTTCCTAACACTTTGACCCAATAAAACCGATCCAAAATCAAACGTAGTTCTTTCAGCTACAATCTCTTCCGATTTTTCAGTTTTATCTATAGATATTTCACTTATAGAACATGGTACAGCACATTTACACTCCATTTCTTCAAGTTATTGACTTTTATTATCGTTTGTAAATGTCATAAAAAAGTAAAAGTCAGCTAATAATATATTCTTCATTTGTGACAAGGGTGTCATAATTCAAAATATAGAGTTTTGAGAAAAATCAAATTAAAGTATTTTCTCTTAACTATTCTACGCTACTTAATGTTCAATATAAAGTCTGTTCTTATTCATCAGATTATCAATAATAACGAGTGAATACTAAAATGTAAGTAAAATAAGACACTGTCGTAGCAAACAGGGCGAGCATATTGTATGGAAGAACATTCGCATAATAAAGTTATAACTCCCCTAATTCTGGCATACCACATTTTAGATACTGTTGACGTCAATCATGTTATTACACAAATTGTTATGATCGAACTCAACGGTATTGGACTAACAACATGGCTCAGTCAGAGAAAGTTGTCCATTACCTTTGACGTCACTGCCAGAAGTATCGTCTCTGTCTTATACTCGGTTATCTCACTTTAACCGTGAATGTTATTGATGAACTACTTGTAGAATACTTTATGGAATGGCAACAATGTACTTTGAATTAACTTTAAAACTATTTAAGATATCAATAATAAGGTAAATGAAATAAATTTTAATATTTTACTTTGAAAACGTCTTGCATTGACGTCAAACGCACGACGCAGAGATGGCTGCGCAATAAAAACTCCGCGTATACACATCTTATGGGATTGAGCAATCCTGTTAGTCCAGTACCCTTGGATCGAACTGTCATCTGCCTGGTTACTTGTCAGATTTGTAAATGTTATTGTCGAATTATCTTAAGCTGTAATGGTGGGTTGAGGATGTCAAATTTAAAGGCTGTAATCGTAACCGTAGCAGTAGCTGTAGCATTAAAGAGATTCTGCTATATTTATTTAAATGATGTCGTTTAGGTAACGGCTTACGGTTGCTAGAAATTACGGCAAAAGTAATCGCAAGCGTAAGGTACGTCTCACACCGAGGTTACAAGTAACTAGCAACTAGTGATGTTGCCACTTGACGATATTTTACATACAGATGTGGAAATTTCGTTTGAGGACATAGGAAAATAATGCGTGCAACAGCGACGCACATAGGAAGTAGATTAGATAAACAAAGAGCGATACAGCTGTTTAACCACGCAACGAACTGACAGTTTGGCAGTCTGACAGTTCGACAGTTTGTGGGAAGAAGGTGATTGGTTGGGCGACTAGGGTCGGATCGGAAAAGGCGTGGTTAAACAGTTATATCGCTCTTTGTTTATCTAATCTACTTCCTATATGCGTCGCTGTTGCACGCATTATTTTCCTATGTCCTCAAACGAAATTTCCAGATCTGTATAATCAAGTGATATCTCTCACGTTGGAGCAATTCGATATCGCAAATAGAGAGGCAATATTAGATTGCTCCAATGTGAGACGTCTGCTTTAACCTTTAACTGGTGACGTATGGGTCTCAGGGACCCGTGATTTTTGATTTTAGTTGCCAGTTTTTTTGTAGCCTATTGCTGTTTATTAAATACCGCCCTTGTTAATAGTAATAAAATGAGCAGAATCCACTTTTCTAATTAAGTAAGGTATGAAGTGAACCATAAAACAGCAAAGTAAAAGAAAAATTGAAGAAAAATATACCAAAGGCTCTTAAAAAGACTTGGGTCCCTAGGACCCAACGTCACCACGCACGTCCCTCCACATACACGTCACCACTTAAAGGTTAATTCTATGTAAATTGTCATTATAGGATTTTCGGCGAAAGATGTCTCATGCGTCATTAGTTGTCGCCGTTTTCTTGACATATGTCAAATAATTTTTTTTTATTTAATTGTACATGTCAGAGAGAGACGAAAACCGAAGATAGTAGTCTAGGATAACATAATTAATCAATGACGCATGAGACATCTTTCGCCGAAAATAGTATAGGTAACAATATCACTTGTTGTTGGTTGCTAGTACATTAGGTACGTCTCCCACTGAGGCAACTAGTAACAAACGATATTATTACTTCATGACATTTTACATAGAATTAAATGATATCTCTCACATTAGAACAATTCGATATCGCCTCTCTATTTGCGATACCGAATTTCTCATGATATCATTTAATTCCATGTATGATGTCATGAAGTGACAATGTTGCTAATTGCTGGTTACCGGTTGCTTGTTGTTAGTTGTCTCAGTGTGAGACGTATTATAACCCGAAACGGAGCTGAATTTAAAATATTTGGGGTGCAATCTACCCCTATCTTAGGGTTGGAGTTATGCAAATAGTACTAATCCATTCCGATATCCCCCTTCATAATAAAATTGACGTGTTCGAGCGTTTTTCGCAAAATTGATGTTAAGTGGCCAAAACTTGCGTTTACTGTTTTCAGTGACCCACTCTTTATAATGAAAAAGTGCTTCGTTTAGCGTTCTCTGCAACCCCAATACAATAGTTATGAAACTCTTAGTATGCAACAATATTTCCTTTTTTCCGTTATTAAAGGTATTTCATAAATTTCGTTCTGACAGAAAGAGAGTAACACCTAATAACAAATCTTAACTATAATGCGCAAAAATCTCAAAAAGCAGGAATTTTAAGTTATGATGATCTTGTTGCAAACAAGCAATACGTTCAATAATAAAAATTCTAGACTTGTGCAATTTTTTTTAAATTTCAAGTTGCCAACCTACAAAATTTATCTAATGCTTTTGTTAAAAGTTTATTTCTATATATGTCATAACTTAATATTTTTTTTTCTATTTTTGACTCGCTCGGTATGAACTCCGAAAAATTAGTTTGTCCACAATTTTTAAAGGTTTAATACGCATGCATCTTACCAGTCACTTCGTATCCTTTTGTCACCACGAAATCATCGTCATTAAAGTGGTGAAAGGTTTGTTCGTGCTGGCGATTTCCAAGAGTTTGTGGTTTTTTCAACCAATCAAAATTTATGATTTTTTGCAGGTGATCAAAATTGATCAATTTGATTGGTTGAAAAAATCGGAAACTGTTAGAAATCGTTTGCACGAACAAACCTATACAGTAAAGTTTTTTCTTTTGTGTTTTAATTTACGTTGTAAAAAGTCTTCGTGAGTTGAATAAATTTTGTAAGTACACTGTTTTTTTGGTTTCCAAACAAAAGTTTTCGGGTCATAAAACTATGGTGGCTTATTTTTTCAGGACTTCTCTTATTAATTATACTGCTTTTTATTGAACATGCGAATGTTCATATGAATTGATTCTTATGCAAGACGCTAGAGCTTGGTTTTAATTATAAGACCGAAGGGGATTTGCAATTTTTCAATTAACCGTACGCCATTAAGAGCTTTGGTAGAGACAGAGAAACGGGGGGCCCCCGAAGCGCGTTAGGCCTACGCGTTTCTTATATCTATCGGAGGAGAGTGGCGGATCGGATCGTTATTTATGAATGAGTCCCACTACCCTACAAGGTCAGCAATAGACGTCGGAATGCCTTTTTAATTGAATATTAAATTAGCTAAGTCCGAGGGGATAGATATACGAGCCCCCTAAGGTTACGGCCGTTCCGAAATTTATGATCACGTCAGTGGATTGTCGGTACGGGATATTAAGTGCCCAGACATTAAGCTTTTCAGCGACTCGCGGACGGATCGTTTCTCGTTCAACTAAATTATGACGGAGAGTACTTTCGTACCTATTCGAAATTGGAAATGTAACACTCCACGTTTTACTACTAATTTTATTAGTTACACAAAGAAAAATCATTTTCTTTTTGAAACTATTTATAATTAACTCTTGTTAGAATCTTTGAAATGTCTTAATCCATTAACTGTCATGATAGTAATTTAAAGGTTTTGGATTTGATTTCGAACAAAAAACATGCATACATAAACATGGATGTTTTTTAAAAGTATACTATTTTTTCAATCAAGTTCGTTCACAAAATTAACAGCTCTTAAATTTATTTTTTATTTTTCTTATTAACAGTTATAATAAATTCGTTATTTTAACCCTCCGGTGGGCGCGCCTATCGGACTTACACAAATGGGCGCGTTGCGGCTTTTACCCACAATAGGATATTAACCGTTTGAGTCCGGGAGAATTTTATATCCATACAAATGAAGCGCGATAGCGCTTCCCCAGACTCAAACGGTTAATGGTTTCACAGTGAACTTAGAAATATTTTGGAAAAAAAAGTGCGGCTAACTGCCGCATACGCGCCCACCGGAGGGTTAAACATAAGATACCCATTTTACTTCACTTAAATATAATTCTTAACTTCTATAATAATAAAACCCCAACTTCGACAACAAAGCTAACTTTCATATCCATTCTAAGAAAGCAAAAATGAAAGCAACAGCAAAAACCAAACATTTTAGAGCACCAATATATAAAAAAAAACAAGGCATTAAACCCAGTGTGCGACATACATCTACAAATCCATTTACAAACCCATTTTGGAATACAGAAACATTTTAACAGCTGATAGTAAAGGAAGTACAATAAACAACTTAGAAGTTGGGGAAAGATCTTGTCTTCGTACTTTAACCAAAATACGACATCCGAACCCTTTACATAATATCTCTAATACCAAATAACCAGAGTTAGACCACTGGCATAGCACCTTTCAATGTTGGCAAAGAAATGCATGAGCGGTATGAAGAACAATATTCCGAAATTATTCATTCCTTCACACACCACATGTCACACAATTTAAAGATATTTAAGTTTATTTTATGTTAAAAATTCATCTCATTATTTCCACAAATAAAGTCCCTGCTTTTTATTAAATTTTCCAATCTGAAAGGGTGCTTTTAGTTATAAAAATAGACATTTAAGTTTACTTTGGGTTAGTAATTCTTCTCTTGGTTTCCATAAATAAAGCTTGTGTAATTTGTTTAAGTTTCCCAGCTTTTAAGCTTATAACGTTTAACATTAAGTAAAAATAAAGAGAAAAATTGCAGTTAATGGGTTAATTCTCATAGACTTAACCTGATTATGACATAAAAATTTAAAATGTTATTTATAAATGATGACTTGGATTGCGTTGAGTTATACGTAAATATATCTATTATACTTTCTTAGTCATCCTATTCGACAGGATTATATTAATCTTTCTAGATGATTCTTTAGTTTAGTCATTTTTAAACGATTTTCTACCTCTTTTATCAACGTTTTTTCTTAACTTCTAACTGATTGTCTAGAATTTCTATTAATCTCTAATTATCATTATACATTTTTCCTTTTTCATCATTCCACGAGTTGTAAACGACTTGACTAATCTTCCTAAATAGTAAATTATTTCATTTTTCCAATCATTTGATTTTTTGTGGTTTTTCAAGATGTATTTTTGCAATTTTTCTGTACGACTTCTTGAAATCTGTTTTTTATGATTTAGTTTTTCCAATCACCACACAAGTTCCAAATGATATTTGAAGTTTTTATAGAAGGTGAATTATTTAACTTCTTGAGGATGTCATTTAGTTTTACAGTTTTCTTCAAGTGATTTTCACTTTTCATTTTCTAAAATATCTGATTTTTTTCTATAATTTTACAACAGGATTTTCTTCCCTTTGTCAAGTGTCTAGACTATTTTGATGCTATTCTGGGCGATTTTTAAACTCTCTTAAATGATTATCTAATTTCGCTTTAAAATGGCGCTATATTACTCTACTCGAAAAAGTTTAAGTATCTAGTTCGTTTTTAATTTTCTGGAATTGATTGCAGAATTTATACAGGGTGTGGCACTTAAGATGCCTCGGACCATAGCTCCTTTACGATAAAAGCTATCGAAAAAAAAGTAAGAGCAAAGTGGTGCATAATTACCGTCGCTATGTTCCTAAAATATTTCTAATCATCAGTGGCGTGCCGTATTCCAGTGGCGTACCAAACTTATGTCTTTTTAAATGGAATGGTATAATTTTTATTGCGTATTTTAATTCTACATGTAAAAATAAGTAGACTTTGATGAGGGTTGTTGTTACTTACCGTTTTTCGTTTTCGAGTTATTTTGATTTTAAGATTTTTTTGACAATTTTCAACCTGTTGTTCAAAATCACATTTCTCAGTCACTGTTCAAGCAAGAAAATTAATAACTGGTACGATTACTCTCCAGACATTGCCAAATAGAACGCCACCACCTCCACCCTTCTTTCATGTACAGGATGGTCAGAAAGATAATTACCGTTCTGCCATATTCAATTGCAAAAAAGTCGAAAATTTTAAATGGAAGACCCCATATTTTATTAGCCTATCCGATAGAGAATTTAATTCTCTACAAACTTGCAATACATGTCCCTATACCTATCGGTTAAGGTTTTCAAGATATAAGGGAATTTATCAAAATTGTGCCTAATATGCCAAAATTGTTTGTATTTTATTAATAAGCTATGAAACTTGCACTGTTTTTTCTCTAAATACGCTTATGTTGCCATTTCAGTAGTTATACATTTATCTTATACTGTTGACATGGGTTGAGTTTCATTTAACAAAATGCTAATTTGTTAGAAAATTGAATGTAAGTTATGGAACACCACAGAAACAGATAATGATTTTGGAGTGTCTTCTCTGACTATGAAATGTTATTAGGAAAACAACAATAATAAAAGAGATTAGTAAAAATATCGTTAAAATCCGTTTATTTCTGTCCCTTTCATTTTGGTATTGATATTTAATTTTAAATAATTTCTAATCATATAATTAGCATATACCATTAACATTCGTGTACTTAAAGTACTAGATAAATCGATAAAGTTCTATTCTATGACAAAAAAGAAAATGAAAATGAAGGAAAAGAAGAAGTGCTAATCAAAATGGGTAAAAAAACAAATCAAAGGAAGAATCTTCTCTAACAACGGACAACCCTATCGAATCATTTTGGCACCGAAGCGCTAAAGGACTCTCAGCGGGGGTCGCGCAACTTTTAATGGTGCCCGCACCACCTCGAAGGTCGCATTAATCATTATCGTGGCACAGAGGAGGCCACAAAGCCTCGCTCCGGACAAATCGTTTAATAATAAACATTTTTCAATTTAACAGTTGACGTGCCGCGATCTCTCCTCTCTCGGCCTTTATTCGCTCCCGTCCGGTATGACAAATCCCGCTTCCAGGTATCATTACCATAAATTAGGGACTTGACAAAGGCTCCTCCCGACCTCCTCTTTGTCACGAGGTATGTGGCGCATTCAAAACTGTGAAAAAGGACGTGACGCGAACGCCAACATCGGGATTAGGATCGAAACCCTACTAAACCATTATATCTCTTATGGTTGTTCTTCAACCGAATCCAATCCTTTTTCCCATTTTTTTTTCTAAAACAATATTTGAAAATGCTTACGTGATTCTTTGCACACCCGCTTACTCTACATACAATATTATTGCATCACCATTATTGGATTTTTAAAGTCATCGTGAATTAATAGAAACGGTTTCCTTTTCGTGACATTAGTAATCAGATTTTCCCGGTAGACAATGTGGATTTTCCACGTTTAAAGACGTAGTGAAAGCGTGCAAAGGATCACGCTTGTTATTCATCCATATTACAATCAGATAATATCTAACAAGTGGCTATGACGCGAATATTTGCGGCAGGCATTTATGATTTAAAGATGAGAAACGCTTAGAATGGTTAATCCGTAGAGATTGGAGATACGGATATTAATTTGGATGCAGGACGCGATCTATGTTGAATGTGGAAAATTCGCAAATGACAAATATAACCCGGATGGATATTAACGTCGATGATGCTAAAAAATTAAATCTACTTGAAGGATTTTATTAAAAAAAAAGATTAAAAACAAACAAAAAATGGACAATTTGTTTGTTTTTTTTTCTCTTTCAAAATCTAAAACAGATAATGATCCCACAATAACCACTTATAACTTACAAGTCAAACGGATGCCGAGACGACAAGGATGTTCGTAATAAAAGCAAAAGTGTATATTTAACTTTCGCTATTACGACTAAAACTCTCTGTTCAAAAAGAAAAAAAAAACAAGAAACGTTTGCAAAAAGTTGATCTAATAAAAATCTCTTGGCAAACCGACAAAGACACGCCATGTCGGCAGCTCAGACCCATTTATAATAACGATGGGCGATCTGATCGCGACGGTGTCACTCGGACGGTCGTATTTTCGCGAAAATCTACTAGATTTCTGAAATTGTTGGCGAAAGCACCCCGAAACGAATGGACAAGATAAATTATTTCGACCAGACGTGTTTTCGGTCTTTGCAAATTCGCGTATAAATTTCTTTAATTGTGTCCCGCATCGAAGCGTGAAACATAATTTATTTAATTATGTCACCAACTTTGATGTTATCGAATCTTTATATCTCTATGATGTTATTTTAAATAATAACGAGTGTTGAAGTTTCTAGATTATACGAACCATAAAAATGGTTGTTAAAGAAAATCATCGTGGTATTTAATTAGATACATATGTGTTATTTTAAAAATTTTAAAAGGATCAAAGATGTAGAACATTTTTATAAGATTACTAATAATTAAAGCATTTTAAATATTCGTTTTTGAAAAATTAAAAAGAAAAATCGAAAAATTTCTTAAAAATTGTTAATTACAGTTCCACCTTGGTAATCTCAACTAATTAAAATTAAGGTGGTTACATTTCATCATCTTAGAACTGAACTATTCTATGTCTATTTTTTTCTTTTAATTTTATAGAAAACAAGATTTTAATTTTAACCCTCCGTGTGTACACTGGGTCTTAGAAGGAACAGTCAAAATTTGAAATTCGAAATTCTCTCTTATGAATAGAGGGTAGGCTTCGGCTACCCCCCCTAAAAAAAGTTTGGTAACTGCTCGGCTATGTAGTAGACGCTTCAATAAGTAACTCAGAATTTTTCTAAAATTTTTGAAAGCCTAGAAAACTTTGAAAATATGCCTGTGCCCTAAAAGACCCAGTATACACACCGTGTCTCAAAAAATATAGTATACACACGCCGGGTTAACATTCAATAATGCAATGGGTATTTGCAAAACACGTTTCGATAATACAACGGTACAAATAGACGGAGATTGATTTTGAATGAACTTTTAGAAAAAGGTTGAAACATAACACAGGTTGATCATAAAAATTCAGTTTTGGAAAATTATAGACATAGAATTGTCTCGTTCTAAAGTGATGAATGGGTAGCTACAAAACACAATTCGATAATATAACGATATAAATAGACGTAGATTGATTCTGAATGAAGCTTTAGAAAAAGCTTGGAACATAGCAGATGTTGATGATAAAAAGTCAGTTTTGGGAAATTATAGACATAAAATTGTCTCGTTCTAAAATGATGAATGGGCATCTGCAAAACATAGATTGATTTTGAATGAACCTTTAGAAAGCGCTTGAAATATGGCATAGGTTGATGATAAAAACTCAGTTTTGGGAAATTACAGACGTAGAATAGTCTGGCTCTCAGTCGATGAATGCAAAACAGAATTCGATAATACAATGATACAAATAGACGTAGATTGATTTGAATGAACCTTTAGAAAAAGCTTGAAACAGCACAAGTTGGTGATAAAAACTCAATTTGGGGAAATTATAGACATAGAATAGTTTGATTCTAAGTCGATGAATGATCATCTGCAAAACAGTATTTGGTAATATAACGATACACATAGACGTAGATTGATTTTAAATGAACCTTTGGAAAAAGCTTGAAACATAGCACAGGTTGATGACAGAATCTTAGTTTTAGGAAATTATAGACAGAATAGTCTGGTTCTAAAGCGATAAATGGGCATCTGCAATACACAATTCGATAATATAACGATACAATAGACGTAGATTGATTTTGAATGAAGCTTTAGAGAAAGCTTGAAACATAGCAGAGGTTGATGATAAAAGCTCAGTTTTGAGAAATTATAGACATAAAATAATCTGGTTTTAAAGCGATGAATCAGCATCTGCAAAGCACAATTCGATAATATAACGATACGAATAGACGTAGATTGATTTTAAATGGACCTTTTGAAAGCGCTTGAAATATGGCATAGGTTGATGATAAAAACTCAGTTTTGGGAAATTATAGACATAGAATAGACAGGTTCTAAGGCAATGAATGGGCATCTACAAAACACGTTTCGATAATACAACGATACAAATAGGCGTAGATTGATCTTGAATGAATATTTAGAAAAAGCTTGAAACATAGCAGAGGTTGATGATAAAAACTCAGGTTTGAGAAATTATAGACATAAAATAGTCTGGTTTTAAAGCGATGAATGAGCATCTGCAAAACACAACTCGATAATATAACGATACGAATAAGGGTAGATTGATTTTAAATGAACTTTTAGAAAGCGCTTGAAATATAGCATAAGTTGATGATAAAAACTCAGTTTTGAGAAATTAAAGACATAGAATAATCAGGTTCTAATGCGACGAATCATTGAGATTGTTACAGTTAGCAAGGAAAAGTATATAACAAAAAAGAACCCATGAAAAATATTTTACATCATGTAGAAGACTATCGAAATGCTCTAAAATCTGAAATTTATAATTTTTTATTTTAAACTGTCAAAATGTTTACCGTTCAAAACTGTCCAAAGTATACAACACACCAAATGATTGCTGAGAAGTTTTAGCTTCCAAAAACTCTTATTGTCTGTCCCCAGTGATTAAAATTGTTATGAAAATTGCGTTTAAAGTTAAAATATATCAAATCGATTATGCTGACGGAAAGACTTTCGGGTCGATAGCCAAATAAACATTATTCCCTCATACGATTATGTTATGTAAAACTGGTTTGTATTAGATTGTGAATTACATAAAATCGTCTTTTAAAACAATTTTATTATATCATGGAAGTAATTCTGCAAAAATATTAACACCTTTAATAACTTATTAATTCTGTCGGAGTCTATAATTTTTTAAACGCCAAAATTTTACTTACATTATTAAATATTTGGGATTTTTAACGCATGATTTTAATAATAGAAAGCAATAACCAAGGAAAGATTTTTACCACTAATCCGTTAGAGGAGAAAAAAATGTCTCATTACTGTACTGGGATTCGAACCCAAATCTCCTGCTTTCCAGGGAGTCAAATCAAACTTTATTTGTTATAATTAAATGTTACAATAACCTGCCTCCCGGGGGAGTTATTCTACCAATTAAACTACACAGCTCGACAAGTTTTCTCACAAAATAAAATTTTTTTTAGAACGTGAAAAATCTATTCTTATATTAAAGTCATAGATAATATGAAAACGTCAACAATGAAATTATAAATGTTGTGAAGTTATTAATTTTTTATCAAATATGTATATATTAAGGTTAATAACCACATACAGATATAGATTATAACTTGTAGTGTCCGTCTGTAAAATTTTATTGTGATTGAGGACATCGCTTTTTAAAACGTTGGTTTGGAAATTGGAATCTATATAAATATTATTGATAAAAAGTATAATAAATATTCTTGCCGTATTCGAAAGAATAACTTATCGAACAACCACATTTTATTATTTATTCTTTTTGAGCCAAGCATTTAATTTTAAAGATTTAATATCTCCATTATTTTTATTAATACAGGTGATTCAATGGAACAGTATGTTTATTAATACATAACACATAAATTATTCTTGGTGTATTCGAAAGAATAACTTATTGGACAACCACATTTTCTTACTTCTTCTTTTTGAACCAAGAATTTAATTTTAAGTAAGATTTAATATCTTCATTGCCGTGTTCTTGTACTTATTTTTTTGTAATACAGGTGATTCAGTGGAACAGTATGTTTATTAATACATAACATGTAAATGTTTATTAGTTTATTAAAATGAATAAATAGATTAAAGAATGCTATTTTATCTTTCTAAATCTGGAAAATTAGAACACTTAAATAACTATTTTTAAATCTCATTTTCCAACGAAAAGTTCAGGACGATTAAAGTCGAAATAGCTGTTGTCACTTCTTGTGTGGTTGCTTAATGTCTCGTGTCCAGAACAGCAAATCCTGGATATTCCTAAGTTTAAAGCTGCAATTGACGCGAAGTTCAAGAAATAAATTAGGAATTACTGACTTCTTAGAAATTAGAAACTTTAAAAATCGGCTTGAAAGTTGCATTAAGGACGGTCATCATTAAAGCGATGTCATTTTCCGAATCAAGGAAGATCCCACTTTTTAATCTATTTATTCATGTTAATTACCTGTTACTGTTTGAAAAATGTTATTCCATTGAATCAGCCTGTACATTTATTGCAAAGGTTTGTGAGTGGAATACTATTTTACGGTGTTTCAATACTGAAGTAATTATGTGTATCAAGCGTTATAATTGTCGAAGTAGTACTGTATTTTTAAAGGTCATTAAAAATCTTTTTAATTTAATTAAAAATTAATTTAAATGAAATTGACATTTGGTATTTCGCAGTTGTTAACAAGTGGATTTTTTAAACTAATATTATAACTGTGGATTGACCTCTCGTGCGGTTACAATGAAAAGGCTGGCGAGTACAATTGATGTTTCGTTGTTGGACGTATTGTGGTCAATTTATTTTTGAAGAACGACGTCGTTGACGGAGGCCGCATTGAGCAAAATTGCCGAATAGGCGCCAGTGGGCTATTTGTAAGCGGGACGTTGCTCTGGCGCCTGTGCTTCATTTAAATTTCGCATTTGGCATCGTCATATGTCAGCAACACTGGAATCGTATGTATGGAAATATTTTAAATTATTTCCATCCACGGTAGGTAGTTATAATAATTTACAATTTAAGATGCAATTTTAGAAAGTTTTCTACTCATTTAAAAGAGAAAGTTTAGATACTGTACGTGTAATGTTCTTTCTAAAACTATATTTTAGAAAACTGCAATGCGAAATTAATTAAAAAAAATTTTTTTTGTCTTTTTTAAAACAAATACATTGATTAATTACAAATAATTTTGTTTAAATTTCCTAAAATAATTCAAAAACTAATTGTAAGCCCGATAGAAAAACTACTTTAAAGTAAATATAACTTAAAGCTTGTTTAATATTAAACAATTTTGTTTGAAAACAACTTTGAAATGTAACTTCAAATAATTCCAAAAGTAAACACAATGGAAGAAAATTTAAACAAAATTTATACTTTGATGAATTTTAAAACTTATTTAATAATAAATAGTTTTGTTTATAAACATTTTTTCCAATTTTTATTCTTGACCAAATTAGAAGGAAAATGCAAATTTTCAAGTTTCATACCCTAATATATTAATTTTTGAGGTTTTAACCTCAAATAACTCACTGAGTTCTATATAACTATAATTTTTATTTATGGTTTTAAATTTATTGTAGATTCCTTCACCTGAAAGGTAAATTTCTTGCGTTCGTTTAGAATATTATAGGATATTTTTTCCTTCCTTTCGCATTTTATGAATGAATGCCTTTTTAGGTAGATAGGTAATTTCAAAGGTTTTATTTTACAACCAAAAAGAGTGACACACCTGTTCGAACTTGAATGGTCGGGTAAAAAGATAAAGGGACGGAAAAGGGCCGAAGGAATGTGGCATATTCTCGGTGGGGGTCGCTTCCGAGAGCCGGAAGGCCTTTGCGGAGGCGTTAAGCGCCAAGGTGCGAAGCCCAAGAACGACGGGCGCCGTCTTCGTCGTCGGCGGCTTTTTATTTCCGAAGATAAGCGCGGCCTCGTCGGTTTTTCACGCCGAGGAGCAACGCGCCCACCTCACCCACACCTTTCCACTTGATGGGGTCAACAGTCTTGGGCCGCCCACGGACCGAGAACCTCGTCGTCGTCGAAGAAAAAGCCCCGAGAAAGAAAACAAAGAGTCCGCCGCCGTCCCGCTGAATGAACGAGATTACAAATGATTTCGCTCTCCTTCCCGCGCCGAACCTCACCTCGAAGATCGTCCTTCGGTTCTGCCACGATGTGGGCGTCACCAAAGAATTAATTTGATTATTTAACACTTTGAGTATACATTTTTATTTCATTCATCTTTTCTTAAATGAAATGAAAGTCTTATACTTAATGTGCAGTTCTGACAAAGAAGATTAGCTAAAATTAATATTTTAATTTACATTGATGTCAAGATTCTACAGCTTCAGTCATTCATCATTAAAAAAATCTAATTGAGAAAGAATTTTTTATGATGAAATGTAAATTAAAACATTAATTTTAACAAATCTCCTTTGTCAGAACTGCACTTAAGTATAAGACTTTCAATTCATTTATGAATTAAAACATTAGTTAGCCAGCTCAGCCATTCGCCATAAAAGAATTCAGTTGGGACAGAATTCAAGATTCTACACGTTCAGTCATTCGAAATAAAAAATTCTAGTTGTGAGAGAATTTAAGATTCTACACGTTCAGTCATTCGCCATTAAAAAATCTAGTTGGGAAAGAATTCAAGATTCTAGAGTCATTCGTTATAAAATAATTAGAGTTGAGAGAGAATTCAAGATTCTACAAGTCCAGTCATTCGCCATAAATTGTAGTTGAGAGAGATTTTTTTATGATGAATGACTGAATCTCTAGAATAAAAATTCTAGTTGAGAAGGAATTCTTCATAAAAAAGTCTTAGCTGAGAGAGGAAACAAGATTCTACAGGTACTATAACCCAAAATGGAGCTGCACCATGAGGAGAAAGATGAAACAGTACTTGACAATGTTATGGAGAGGGAGCTTACTTTCTCATCTTTCTCTTCATGATGCAGTTCCATTTCAGGTTATAGTACAGTCATTTGCCATAAGAATTCTAGTTGAGAGAGATTTTTTATGATGAATGACTGAACCTATAGAATCTTAACATCAATGTAAATTGTAAAGGTACAATCATTCTTCATAAAAAGTCTTAGCTGAGAGAGAAAACAAGATTCTACAGCTACAATAATTTGCCATAAGAATTCTAGTTCAGAGAGATTTTTTATGATGAATGACTGAACCTATAGAATACTTGAGATCAATATAAATTGTAAAGGTTCAGTCATTCATCATAAAAAATTCTAGCCGAGAGAGAATTTTTGGTGATGAATGACTGAACAAGCAGATTCATGACATCAATGTAAATTAAAACATTAATTCGTCAGTTCAGTCATTCACCATAAGAAATTCTAGTTGAGAGAAAATTCAAGATTCTACAGGTTCAGTCATCCATCATGAAAAAGATTTTTCTCAACTAGAATTTTTTATATCATATGATAACCTGTAGAATCTTGTCATTGTAGAAATGATTTCTTTCATCAGCAGTTTTTATCATTATTAGTTCTTCTTTTGATAATATTTGGAATAAATTTGAAATGTATTATAAAGAATAGCTCTCAAGTTGTGATTTTTAAAAAATTTTATTATTGTTATTATTGGTAAGAATTAGAACAAATATGCCTTTTTTAGTCCAAAGTAGAATCTTGTAGATTCAATCTAATATAAAAATCGTTTCTTAATTCCTACAAATAAAGTCAGAGCGAGGTTTTAAAGTTTTCGGCCAAAATTCTTCCATCTTTTTAAAATTACAAAAAATTTTTTTTGGTTATAATTAGAATAAATTTGACTTTTATGGTCAAAAATTGAATATACAGTGAAACTTCGTGTTACGAGTTTAATTCGTTTCGGCAGGTTGCTCGTAACCCGAAATAAGTTTTCTCATAAGAAACAATGTACATATTTATGTAAATGCAATTAATTCGATCCAGACTAAAAAAATAGTAAAGAAAAGAACAATCTGTCCAATAATAATCAAATTTATTTAGTTATAACTACAGTAAGGGTAATAGCAGGTCGTAAACCGAAAATTTGCTCGTAAGCTGAGGCAAAAATTTTGCCGGTTCAAAATTCGTAAACAGAAAAAGCTCGTAACCCGAGGTTCCACTGTATGAGATTTCATTGAACATAAATTAATTTCTTAATCGTCATAAATAAACTTTGAACGATTTTTTAAGGTTGATTTCATTTTTTAAAAAGTCAAGTTAGTTAACTGTCAATATTTCTCGTCAGCTTTAAGAATTTTTTTAATTTTTTTGGTAACAATTAGAATAAATATGACTTTTTTAATCAAAAATAGAATCTCTTAGGTTCAATTGAATATATAAATCGTTCCTTAATTCTTAGAAATAAGGTAGTTATGATTTTTCAAAATTTATCAAAAAACTGTGAGGTTAGGTTCTATTAAAATTCTTTCATTCTATTATTTTTTTTTTAATTTTCTGGTAATAATGAGAATAACTTTAAATTTTATTATAAGTAATAAACTCCTTAAGCTTTAATTTAACCTAAAAATGATTTCTTAATCTCTACAAATAAGCTTTGAATGATTTTTGAAAGTTGATCTAATTTTTTTTAAAAGTAAAGTTAGTTAACTGCCAATATCTTTCTCCAGCTTTAAGAATTTTTTAAATTTGTTTGGTAACAATTAGAATAAATCTGACTTTTTTAATCAAAAATAGAATCTCTTAGATTCAATTTATTACAAAAATTGTTCTTTAGTTATCAAAAATAAAGTAGTTATGATTTTTCAAAATTGATCAAAAAAATGTGAGGTTAACTAATGTTAGATTCCATTAAAAGTTTTCGATTCTATTATTATTTTTTTTTTAATTTTTCGGTAATCATCAGATTAATTTTGAATTTTATAATAAATAATAAAATCCCTAAGTTCTAAGTTAACCTTAAAATTATTTTTTAGTTTTCATAAATAAATTCTGTACGATCTTTACAGTTATTTAAATTCCTTTTATTCCAAATATTCAACTTATTTTTGTTGAGACCAATCTAAAATTTTTTTCCCATCAAGATTGACATCTTAAGCTTGTGGGGTTCATTCCAAATCCTGAATCCCACACTACCAGAGATCAATTAGCTTTGCAACTCGTGTGTTTCGAATCGTTGTCTTGCATTGTAATCCAACCCATTTCGAATGCGTTTCCTCTTCCGCGTACGGTGGTATGGGGCGATTTTTTAAATCTTTATTTATCCGTGGAAGTAAAAGCTTCATTAATTATAAAGTTGTGACGGGAGTTGTTTGCAAAAAAATTTAAAAAAATTGTCATAATTAAAATAAGAGTTAACGAATCTAGTTCATGAATGGAGGAGTTTAATAAAAAAACGAAACCGACCGTCTCGTCTGTGAGAAGAAAGTCTTGGTGGGCAGGCAATTAATAAAGAGTCTTGGCGGTCGCTTTGGCTTCAAGATGTCGTCGCGGTTCGGCGCGGGAAGCCGATTTTACGTAATAAATACAGTTAGTTAGTTAGGCTGCTCACTAATTAACGCCTATCGAGATAAATAACCCGTCGGGAGTAAATCGTACGCGCTATTAACATACTACGTCGTTTAATTACAAAATATTTGCATGCGCCGACTAATGGGCGATATTACTGTGGAAATCTCGGCTCGTTTCTATTAATAACCAGATAGGGAAATGCGAAGCGATAAATTACGCAGGCGGCGATAGCGCCAGGTAAATGCGTAGGAGTCTCCAACCGACCGGCTCTTTAGATTTGAGTTTCACACGGAGCCATCCTTATATTACTTTATTGCATTTCGGATACCCACATCTAAAGGTCTCTTTATTTAAGACCCTCGTACCAATCGAGAAATTAATGGAGAAACCCAACGATGGAATTACAACGATGTGATTACCCTTGAATCTCGTAGCTAATCCTAATCGAGGTGGTAACTTACCATTAATGCACGTTACATCGACTTGGTTTCTTTTGTCACAGTCACTTGGTGTTGGTTCCGTCTTGGTAGGTATTTACGATAACGGTGGCTCAGGCGACGACGTCTCCGACGCCAGAATAGGAAGTAACACACCCGATATGGTTGGAGTACGTGTCCTGTGCCAGCCAGCTTCTTAAAGTCGAACCCAAGTTGAGATCTGGTCTAGACTCCTTTTTGCGAAACATATCCTTAAGATATTATTGCCTTATTTAAGTATCGATACTAATTTCAAAAATATTCAGATTTATTTCTCAATCGTGTTCAATTCTAAGAAACAAATACGTCAAAATAGTGGCGAGATAAGTAAAAACATCTCGAAATCTTATCTGGTTTACCAAACTTACCTACCTAGCCAAATCGTCTACATATACAATTGGCATGAGCAATTGGTTATTTATACGAAGGTCAAAAATTTACGCATTATATAAAATACTATGCATCAAACTAAAATACATATTTATTTTTTATGTTAGTACAATTATCACAATTAAAAATGCGTCCCGACGAAATATAAGACTTTTAGTTTCAATTTATTATTTATTTCTACTTATTATTGAGGAATACTCATGCAAGTTTTAAAAAATCATTCTGATGTAATTTATAAAAACTAAGAAATAATCTACGTAACAAATCAAACCTTAAAGTATTTTCTTTAAAACGATAAATAAAGATTAGTGTTGATTGTAAATAATTTTGAAAAAAAATTAAAAATTAAAAATCTGACGTTTGAACTTACTCTCACAAATTGTTAAATCTTAAAAAATCATCATGCCTTTATTTATAAAGATTAAGAAATTAATTATAGATAAAATAAAATTTGAGTCTTTCCTTTAAAATATACAGAGTGGACGCCGGTAAGTGGATACGTTTAACGTAAGTGGAAAAAAGATGACAATGAGGCTTCTATTAGTTAGCACATGACAGATATACTACGTTTACTTATCAGGTCGATTGGAGTTGATATGTATCTCTTTATCTAATTCATGAAAATCGTATGCAATTGGATGCCTTGTCTAACACATTTAGAAGCCTTATCAACAGATCGCATTAACCCTTTCGTGGATAAATTATATTTTTGAGAGTTTCGCCACTTTTTAATTAATTGATCCGTAGTGGTAATGTTGTATACCAATATCTGCGAAAGGGTTAACCACACGAACCTCGAACTGCGACGAAGACAGACGTAATCAACCGCACCGTTCTATTTCGATATATCTGAGACCGCAAGCTCCACCCACTTACAATCGCCCAACTGTTACTAATGCGTCTATCCGCAGGTCGAATGGGTGCACACTATATAATGATTGGTGTTGATTTTACGCAATTTTGAGAAAAAAATTAAAATTTGAAAATCTGACGTTTGAGTTTAAAAAAAACACCATGGCTTTATTTCTGAAGACTAAGAAAAGACTTGCACATAAAATACATAAAACCTAAAAGTATTTTCTTTAAAATGCTGTATAATGATTAGCGTTGATTTTACACAATGTTGAGAAAAAAAAATTTTAATCTGACGTTTGAACTCAACCTAATAAAATTGTTCTGTTTTAAAAGAAACACCTTTATTTATAAAGACTAAAAACATGATTTATATGTAAAATTAAACTTTAAAATATTTTCTATAAAACGATCCATAATGATTAGTGCTGATTTTATTTTTAGAGAAAAGTTCAAATTTGAAAATGTGATGTTTGAACTCAACCTAAAAAACATTGTCGTGTTCTAAGAAACCATCATGATTTTATTTATCAAGATGACTAAATGATTTATATAATATAAAATGAAGACCTTGGCGTGAAAAGGATGCAAGCCACAAAAATTAAAAGATTGAGATTTTCGGTCCAAATGATTCAGAAATGAAGGTATTAGCCACATACAACTACTTTTAGCGATTCTTCAATAATAATTTCGAATAATTTCGAGTAAGTAGCGCAATTTTTCAAAATAAGGTTAGTAGCCACTAACATGAGTGATATTTTTTTTTCTTTATTGCCTACAATTAAAGCATAAGTACCATTTTTACTGTTACTTACCTTATCTTCAATTTTATAATTTCTTGGTTTGTAAATCGTTATGTTTTCCGTAGTGTGAGTGAATATGCATTCTAGCATTTTTTGAAGCCTTATTGCGTTGACGTTATCAAGAATATGAGTAGCAATTTCTGTGTTTTCAGGAAGTTCTTCTTTTAAATTATTATATTTATTGAAAAGATCTTCGCTGCCGACAAAGATTACTTTATAAATTCTTCGATTTTTTATTTCAGTTTTCTGTTTGCTAATTATTTTATAGGTTTGTTCTATGCAACCTTTATCTTCTTTTATTTCTTCCAGATCTGGAAATTTATCTAAATAAATTTTGTGTATGCCGTGGTTCATACTTATCTCATTTTTTGTTAGTGTCACAATTTTGATTATATTATCATCTGTTAGTGTGGGGTTTCCTTCTAAAAATTTTGTCTTTTTAAAAAAAATTGATTATCACTAACATGAGTAATACGCGTGCTGAATGTTCTCGTGATTTTCACCAATTTTCTGGCGATTTAACCCTTAATAACCAAGAGTTTCAATTTTAATACCAATCTTTTAAACCGAATGTTCACATTACTATTAGTTTTTTTAATAATTTTAGTAATATTAAAAATAAATCACTTTCGTAAATCAGGCTACTAAGGGTTAAACGAAAAGAATAGTTATGAGTTTGACTCAGATGATAGCGTAAGCAACAGAAACTATACTGAAAGTGATAATCAAAAGAATTCATCATCCTCCGAAGAACAACAGGTACGTATTTGCGATTAAGTGACATACACCCTTTTACTGAAAATTATGATGACGTAATTTTGCATATACAGGATCCGCCAGCGAAGCGAGAAATTGTGAAGTATTCCATTTTTTCGACATATATTATTTCTTTGAAGTCTTTTCTACAAGTTTGAATTCAGAAAACCATGTCATTTTATTTTCTAAAATTAACGACACTCAAGACAAACCCGTTTCTAGGAAAATATTCTTCAAATCTTAAGCAAACATTTACCAACATTTCACAATGCAAAAACAATAAATTTTTCTACCTCAAAGACAAATTCTTTATATTGTTACCCTTTTCCTAGACTTTTATTAAATCTTTTTTTTTTGTGCATTACCCTAAAAGAACCAACAATTTTATTTGGAAATCAATGCTAAAAATTTCAATCATCAAGAAATTGAAAAATCAACAATAGAAGTAGAGCATATGGATGAAGATTACTCGCTCGTTGGTAACTAATCTCTTATTTTTAATTCTCAAGTTGTTTCAAATCACCGTTTATTTTTTCATGTAAAAGGATACTAGCCACATTTTTTAAGCAAATTAATCTTAAAAGAGCAATACCATTGCTTTTTCTTCAACTCCTTTTTATTTAAAAAGTACTAAGCAATCTGTCTTATTTTTTCGTAACTATGTCGTAACTAGTCGTAACTATAAATTATGTAGTGCTTATAAATGTTTAGTTTGGAGAAACATGTCTTAGATTTTAAAATTTTAATAAGTAACCAATAAAATAATACTGAATATAGCTAAAATTTTAAGACATTCATGATCATTGATATTGCCTCTTTTTTCGCTAATAGTTGATTTATTATCTCACAATTAGAATTCGAATTAGGTTGCGATGAATGAGAAATTAGATTGTTGCAACAAGAGCAAGTTTGTCTATAATTACAGCTGTTGTTGTGGCCAAAAGAAAAATTAGAAGACATGGGCAGTTTTTCAAGAGACCCATAAACCGAAATCGATAATTGGATGGTCATTGCTTGATTTTAATAAAAGATAAGTTACGTAAAGAAAATCATCACGATTAGTTTTTCAAATATACAAGAATGCCATTTGCAAAATTTTTCTAGATATTTCGTAATGTATCAGGGACCTACCTAAAAGAACTAATAAATGATGGTCAATATGTTTAGCATCGAAGTCAATAGAAGTCGTCATTGTCAATATGTTGACAGAATTGTCACCAAGTACAGAGTATTTCAAGGCCAAAGTCAGTGACTCATTAGGGTCTTTAGTAATTTTCATGTTTAACTAATGGCGTCTTGACATTCCCCTCCCAAATTTTCCAGTAACCAAACTCATTGTCGCGTGAACTCTTATTCAAATAAGTTATAATGTATAAATACGCGTGTCGAAAGATTACAGCGATGTATTTATAAGAAGCGCCGCCCTCATAAAAGAGTTAATTTAACCAAAAGAATGTGTCAAAACGTCCAAGAGCAACAAAAATTAAATTACATCAGAAAATTTCGTGCCCCTTGTGTGACCCGCCTATGATTAAGTGGAGAAGGAAGATTTGGATTTTCAGTGATGCCAATTTTTGGATACACTGTAGAAATGAGTCACTGGCTTTGGCCTTGGAATACTCTGTACTTATCCGTAACCAAAACCACCATCAAAAAATGGATAAATCCAAAAAATTGCCCTTACTTTATTCTTTTTATGAATAAAATAAAAAGCTTCTTCTCTCACACAGAAACGTCTTGTGTCATGGTATTTAGCTGTTTATATTTTTTATGTGTAATAAAAAATTGCTTATGTGAGTAACGTTTGACTCATTTTCAATATGAATAAATGTACATAACTCTCCATGTGTTAATCAAAGAATATTTATATCATTGCATTAAGTAGTTACGTAAATGTACAGGCGCCAAGGAAAAGGAGATAGAGTAAATGTACTTCCGCAAACGGTATTTTGTAAGAGAGCAATGCGTTGGAGTTGGTTTGCCGCCCACCGCGATGCCGAAATGCGGGAGGCAGAGTTGGGGCCCCGGGGGCAAAGGCCCGCTCGGCGAGATTTATCATCTCAAACGGACTGTAAGCTCCTGGATGTCGTCCTGGCACGCAGCTGGCGGCGTCTAATAATGACCGGCGAGATCAAAAGGGCCCGACTCCACTCTTATTGTTCGGCGCGAATCTCGCGGGGTTAATTGGGACGCCGCCGCTCGCTCTCGTACGAGAAAACTATATTTTAGGAGTGTGTCCGGGTCTCGGTTTATTAAGTGCCCGTGAAGTTGCGACTCTTCCGACTTATGACTAACAGTCTTTGACGCGGCTTTCAAAACGGCGATGGTAATTTTGGAAAGTTTAAGCCATTTCTACGAGAATTCTCGAGAGAAGTTCGCATTCCCTTATTCAGTTTGCATAAATCTCTTTTTGATCGACGACCGCGATCTTGAAAATAGATCGCCAGTCATATCGGTTGGACAAGTACGAATGGTTGGTTTACTTCTTCGATTGCTGCGTGAAACACAAGAACCAACAGTTCGATGTTGTATATATCAGTTGCCTTCTATTCATTCTTTTTCTTAACGTTAAAAAAAAGGTTTTCTTTACTTTAGGTTGGTCACATTGTGAATGAACATCTAAAATCAAAAAATGTAATTGTTAAAACAGGGTGCCAACCTATAAAATTTTCCATTACACATTAGAAATTCTTTTTATTGGACTTTACATGTAACGGATTCCACATGGTAATAACGGTTCAATCGATGACGATGACATGAAATATAGTATAGGATACGAAAAGATTAGATTCCATTAAAGGGGAATGGTGGCGTCTTTCAGTAGCACCCACACGAGGTAAGTCTGGCACTTATAAGTCCAAGAATCGTTATGGTGTTGGTACCACTGGGCGGTAGTCGACGTAGCCCGATAAGTGCCATTAACTTGGCGTTGGTCGCGCCGATGACTGTCGAACCACTAATTAGTGTCATTGGTACCCAGGGTACTCGACTGGCGATGACCATTTCCTGGTCTCCGACGGAAGACAACCATTCCGGCACGCAATGGCCGTTTCGTGGCAGTACGAGGCGCCACCGCATCGAGGCGCCACTAACCGTCGCGACTCGGTCAACCCTAACGTAAGTAATTGGCGTCCGGAAACGGAATTTTATTGTTTCTTTAATTCCCCTTAAATTAAGATGAATTCCTTTTAAGCTTCGAGATGACTATAAGAAAATGTGTTTAATAAAACATCAGATTAATGTAAAAAAGTGATATTTATTCGTTATCTCTAACTTCTTGAAGAATGACGTAGTTAAGAGTTCAAGTATTTAATTGTCAAATTTCAAGGTACCAACCTGCAAAATTTTCCATGGTACTGTAAGTAGAAGTTTTTTTATTGAACGTACAATACCAAAAAGTGCCATCCACATCCGGCAAACATTTCTTCTTTGGCGTCTCTTCTCTCTTTATTTTCTTTCTTGTCGGTCCTCGAAGGTGCATATATCGTTGTATGTTGAATGGCTGTGGAATTTCGCTATTTTTCAGTTGGGTCGCAGCAGGCGCAGCGATCCGAGCGCCACAATGGCATGAATGAGCGACCGTGGCGCCAGCTAGTCGGGGCCCCGGATCTTTTGTCGATTGTCACCTACGTTGTCCGACGTTCTTTATTCGCCGTTCAATGAGACGAGAGGCCGGAGATTATCTCGAGTCTCTCTTTTCCTTCTTTCATCGCCGCAAAGGTCCTATTTAGGACCGCAGCCCTCCCAACGGAGGTAATGGCCATAAAGGCGGTAATGTCTCTTCTTTATACCGCTCCTTCCAACGGTGACGAATAGTTCTGATTGTCGGGTGGTTTTGTTGCCAGGAAGTTGTTTCTCACGTAATTGCTGTATACCTAGTATAATTTTGATTCTCAACGCGTTCTTGTATTGTTATCTTGAGGTCTAAAGATTTTTACGTAGGTAACGGGTTTATGAAAAGTTATTACAGCGCACGAGGGGGCTTGGTTTATGAAAGTTTAAGCTAACCACGCATCTTGGTAATAAGGTGCTAAAAGATAAGAATGGGGCTATCACATGCATATGCCATATAGGTGTGCATTTTGCCGAACACTCCCTGGGTCATATAAGTGTGCGCACACATACTTGGACACTATCAAAATGTCAGCATCTAAGAAAAGGCGCGGAAGAAATATGACCGGCCATTACGGGGCCGTTGTTGTCGATTAATTGACACACTTGTGAGCCTGAAAAATGTGCTCCCGCTCGAGTACAATACCGGCAAGGCTGCATTTGGAGTTATCCACGTGCCATTCCTTCTAGATTCGTTTTCAATCGAATTTCACTCCCCTCGAAATGAAACCGACGTTATCTAAACGAATTTCGTTCGCAGCTCTCCAAATATTTGTTTCGATTCCATCCGGGATTTTCAATATCGCCACCACTTGCTCCGGGCGAAAATACCCAATATCGGAGCCGCAAGAGTTCATCCAGTCGCCCACGTCGCTTTATGGTCGACCGGATCTGCACAACGGCGTCGGGCGCCGAAGGAAAGACGTCTCCGAGCTATTATATACGGACCATATTTGGCTAGACTAGGTTTGCAGGGTCTGTCGCCTCGCCGTGCTTGCACTTTACAAGGAGAGTTAGTTCCTTGCCTTATTTTCTTTTCTTGCTTTTGCGTACGTACGAAGAACGAACTTCTACTGACAGACTTCATCGCCAGCAACATCCAACGCTACGCGATAACTCAACACCATAAGGAATTTTCTCTCAACTCTAAAGAACTATGATAATATATCATAGTGTTTATGCATTATGGAAATACTGAAATGGTATTATAACTCTATGGAGAAAGTATCATTTAGGATTAGTTATAGACTAGATTGAACACTGAAAGTACATTACCAAGCATATTTATTCTAATGAAGACATTCTTGGAAGGTTTGTTACTGATATTTTTATGTGATGAACTTTAAATGATTGAATTTACTTGGAAAAATCTACAAATATCATACTTATCAATAATTCTTGAGTATCGAACTTGGACTATTTTATTTATGCACTAAACTGATAATTAGTCCATATTAGATACTGAAGATACTGAAATAGTATTATAACTCTATGGAGAAAGTATCATTTGGGATTAGTTATAGACTAAATTGAACACTGAAAGTACATTATCAAGTATATTTATTCTAATGAAGACATTCTTGGAAGGTTTTTTACTGATATTTCTATGTGACGAACTTTAAATGATTGCATTTACATATTTTTCATATCAACAATTCCTAAGGATGGAATTTGGACTGTTTTATTTATGGACTAAACCGATAATAGATGAAATAATGATTCTCCATAAATATTCAGTCATTCAGTCATTGTAAAATCTTACAATTGAGTTGGGATTTCGTTTTGAACTCATAACAATCTTTAAGATATGAACTTAAATTTTGAATGAAAATTTTATAGCTGCAATCTAATCCAACTCAACAAATAAATTCTCTTCTTAATAAGAAGCAATAAAAAAAGTGTACAAAATTTGATTTGTCAGAAATGTTTGATTTCGAATTAAGATCGAACCCAAAATTAAAAAAAAAAATCCAACCTAATATAACCTTGCAATTTTTGATCAACTTTCTTGATTATTACTGATCTTTTTATGTGAAGAATTTTGACACTAATAATTGAGTAATTAACCGGCAAAATTTTCTTGATATCAATGTTATAAAAGGAATTATTTATGTGGTCACAATTTTATTTATAGACTAGATTAATGATAGATGAGATAGTCAATCGCTACAAATGATCTGCACTCAGCAATAACCTTCATTGCATAACTGCACTGAAATCCGAGAATAAAGTTTGCTTTACTTTTTTATTGTTCTTTTTGAAAGTTAGTTTAGGTTCAGATGTCTTCTTGATGAACCTTCATTTTTGGCATTAAAAATCATTGAGGATTATCGACAAAAAATTATAGATATATTTCTTGAAACTGTTGAAAGAAAGAAATTCTTGAAAGACCTGTAACTTAACCGGAAATTGCTGGTGTTCTTATGTGGATCCAGCTATAATCTAAAGATATCAATCTTGTAGGCTAGCCTTGAGGATAAAAAATCTAATCGAGAATTAATGAAGGTTTTGACTAATCAGAGATGATGAATCTTATAAGAAATAGATAACAACCTTGAGGATAGAAAATAGGAAAAAAATTATTTCAATTGGTTCGGTTGGTTTCTTAAAGAACCTTCTGCTTTGGTGACATCATCAATTAAAAATCTCAGCAGGACGGTGGCGCCTTGTTCGCCGTTTATGGCCATTAGTACAAGCAAGCTTTTAGTATTACGAGTCTCTCTAGTGTGATTTTACGGTCCGGACCGATTTCGGAGCTGGCATTAAATTATTTTTTGTGGCCGGGAGAGGCTGTCGAGAGACGTTACGATACAGTCGTCTCCGCACCAATTACATTTACGGCGCCGTAAAAAACGCGCCCAGATAATTTTTAAGCGAGCCCGCGAATTAAAACGTTCTTTTCGCACCCAGTTCAACTCGTTACTCAATATAGAACAACAACGATCCTCGATGAAAGTAAACTAACTGGAATTGGTCGAGTTCATTTAAACCAAACGAAGGTCTTTAGTTATTTACTAGTTAATAATGTGGATATTATCTTGTACTTTTTGATATTTAATATGGAAATCATCATTTTGGTACTGCTGAAATTTTGGTTGGTATAAAAGATGCCATATCTGGTTTACATGTGTAGAGGCGAGTTTCTATGTGTTGGCGAAGGGTTGTAGGTTCGTCGAATAGTTGGAATAACAATGGTTTGACGGCGCGACGGCCGACGCATTCCACAGATGGCCGATAAACGCAGATCGCCGCCCGAACGGAATATGGCGGGAAAAATGCCACGGAGGAGCCGCCGCCGCTAAGAGATACAATATGATACGAAATTTACGGTGGGCCCCGCGTGATTTGTGACCCGGTGCCCGTCCACGGCCGTCGAAACGCTACACCCGATGGAATCTGACGATTTTATGCAGGCGTTATACCCTCCGGAATTCAGGAGAAGGCGACGATAGGAAGGACACCTTCGCGGACGACCAAAAAGCTGTCTGACCAACGTTTTTAACTTAAGGTTTCTACAAAACACGATACCTACACAATTTTAAATGTCAAGGTGTATCTACACTCGAGAGAAGGAAAAGTCTTCAAAACCAAGGATTATTAATGGAAGTTGACTAATTCCAAATTACAAAGTGTCAAGTGCATCGCACGATTTTGAAATTACTCTTACATGAAAAGTTTGCAATATAGCAACATTAATTGTGAACTTAGTGAGCCATTTCATTCTCATGAAAATTCATTTCACGTTTTGGAGATCTGCCGTGAGCCCCAAAGCCGCAATGTCAAACCTGTCAACTTGTGATGTTTTTCTGTAAGGGGTTTCGAAACAAGTGTAAATACTCACGACCTTCGTAATTTAGACGTTTTTGAAAACGTATTATGGACGAATTCGTGGAGTCGAGGATTGCATCTCAACGAATACCACCTCTGTGACGTTGTCTTCCACTTTTCATACACAACGTAAATGGCATAGTGAAAACTTCTTTTTTACATTAGTAAACCATTTTTATTTTAAAAACTTTTTATACAGGATATCCCAAAATTATACCGATAAACTGCTAGGATATACACTGGGCCAAAAAAGTCTCCGTACACTTCACAACATTTACAAGGTACCTCCTCTAATTTATTTATTATGATGATTAAGACAGAAATATTATACCAGAATATGTTGTAATAAGTGAGAAAACAAATCAGTATCATAAAAATGAAAACTTTATTTTATAAAACATAAATAAATTTGGTTATAAGTGTAGAGGTATAAAGACTACGTCAAAAAGTCTCCGTACAGAAGATTTATAACAAAATAAAATATCAATATCTTGCTATTTTTAATCCTTTAATAGCTTGTAGATCCTCCTTTAGCATGTAAAACTTTCAATAAATATAAACGCGTCTTTTATTCAATAGTTTTGATTTAAAAATGGAAGTTTCAGTAACCATTCGTAAGTTAATTATTAATTTGCGAAAGGAAGGAAAATTATTAAGAGAAATGGGTAAAATAGTTAACAAACCTCATTCAACGGTGCGGTATATAATAACGAAATATCAAAACAACAAACTTGTGAAAATAAACCATGTACGGAGAGATCTAATAAATTAAGTACTATTCATAAACGCGCTATTCGCAAGGTACTTAATGAAGATCCGTGAATCAGTGCAACTACATTGGTCAAAATGGTAGAAGATGATTAAGGCGTACAATTTGTACCGAGTTCCCAGGAAGAAACCTTATATCAGTAAGAAAAACAAAACGTTACGTTACGAATTCGCAAAAGAGCATCAGAATAAACCGATATCATTTTGGGAGTCCTTAATTTTCAGCGTCAAATCAAAATTCAATGTTTTCGGGTCCGATGGAAGAAATTAGGCCACACTATGGCCTAAGAAGAATGGGCACTTGAAAACAAAATTTGTGTGCTACTGCGAAACATGGGCGCAGAGGCGTTCTCGTCCGAGGGTGTATGAGCCCTACAGGTGTTGGAAACCTAGTATTTATAGATGGTATTATGGATCAAGAGAATACCACAACATTTTGCAAGAAAATTTACATGTAACTGTCCAAAAATTTAACTTAAAGGAGTCAGTTATCTTTCAACAAGATAATGACTTTAAACACACAGCAAAACGAGTAAAAGAATGGCTAATATATAGCGTAGGAAAACAACTCAATACACCCCCACAATCGTCCGATATGAATCCTATCGAGCACTGGTGGGATGAAATTGGACGAAGGGTTCACAAGTAGGAAATTAAAAATAAAGAACAACTTAAAATATCAATTACTGAAGAGTGGAATAAAATAGAGGAAATAGTAACAAAAAAATTGGTACTTGGAATGCCAAAGTGGCTATTGGAAGTTTTACGTGCTAAAGGAGGATCTACAAGGTATTAAAAGATTAAAAATAGCAAGATATTGATGTTTTATTTTGTTATAAATCTCCTGTACGGAGATTTTTTTGAAGTAGTCTTTATTCCTTTACACTTATAACCAAGTTTATTTATGTTTTGTAAAATAAAGTTTTCGTTTTTATGATACTGAATTGTTTTCTTACTGATTACAACATACCTTGGAATAATATTTGTCTTAAACATCGTAATAAATAAATTAGAGAGGGTACCTTGTAAATGTTGTGAAGTGTACGGAGACTTTTTTAACCCCGTGTATTCCTTCGATCATTTTAAACATATTGAGATTAAAATCTGTTATCCGATTTCTTATAATTTCAGAGATATTTGATGTTAAAGTCTTTTCTACTTATGTCAGTTTTTCTTGATAACTTTTGTTAATTTTGAGGGGATATGACTCAAAGTTTCTGACGAATTTTCAGAATCTTAAGATTTAACATCAATTACATAATAATTACTTCAAAATTTTATTACCCTCATAACATGCATTTTGTCAATCTTTCGCCAAGTTAAACTAATACAATTTATTTTACAAATCCTCCTCCACACAAAAGTATAATATGAAGTTAAAAAAAATCTGAAATTATTGTCATGTAATTGAGGTTAAATCCTAAAATTCGTATGAAATTTTGAGCCATGCCCTCTTAAAATTAATAAAGTTATTAAGAAAAGTTGATATAAGTAAAAAGAACTTTAATGCTGAATACCTCTAAAACTACAAAAAAATTGAATAACAGGTTTTAATCTGTCTACTTAAAATGACGTAAAAAATATATCCTAACAGTTTGTCGGTGTAATTTTGGGACACACTGTATAACACTAATTTTGAAAATTAAGTAATAATTTATTCGGAAGACAACCAAGAAACGGAATGTAGAAATTAAGCACCTCCCTTTAATCATATCTTAAGATTTCGATTGTATATTTTCAATTGATTAGGATATGATTTCAGAATACGATTAAAGGAGGTTTTTAATTTCTACATTCCGTTTCTTGATTGACTTCCTAATAAATTATTACTTAATTCCTAGACGTTGTACAACTAGTACTTCTACCCCACTAATTTTAAAATTCGTCCGGTTCCCTGTTATCACTCTGTATAAATGAAGAACATTTTATCAAGTAAAGGGGTCTTGAATATAAAAGAATGAATCCCACACTTGGGTTGACTTTGGTTTACTAATGCTACACCTGATGGAATCTAGAATATTTTAGTTTTGTCAAGCATTATGTAATTTTAAATTCAGGAAAAGGAAGCAATAGGAAGAACAACTTTAAAAATGATTAAAAAGTTGTCTGGTTAATGTTTAATTCATTATCCCTAAAAACATATTATATAACTTTAAATTCCAAGGTATGTTTACACTTAAGGGAATTAAAAAATTCTCCTAAATATAGTAGATTGATTCATCTTGCAGATATTAACCTTGTAGGTGATCCTTGTAGATGTTCATTGTGAATACAAGCAAGAATTCCGCACATGGATTAGCTTTGTTTTAATTACGCACTAATTAAGCGAGTTAATTAGTTTTCTCATTATGTACTTACTCATGAATCTTACTGCTACACTGGAATCTTGAAAACAAATCGAGGTTTGTTTTCAGGTTTCATTTGAGTTATTTTTTTATCCTACTTATTTTTATGATATATGACTAAGATTTCAATTGGGTTAGAATATTCAAATTTAAAATACCTACTCATCAAAATCACTTGAAGTGATAAAATAGAAGTTTAGACAGATCATAAATTTAACGGAGAAGACAGTTAAGAAAAGTTATCAGATATCCAGTGAAATGCTTATCTTTAAAGGTATCCTTTTTTGTCACCAAAACACTTAAAATTTATAAAATCGGAAATTTACATCTAAAAACATTACATTTGATGGAGTCTAATAATTTAATATAGACGCTCTTTCTATTTGGAATATTTTAAATGGAAGTATGGAGAAAAATCATCTAATGGAGGAAAATTTAAGATTTTAAAATTAAAAATTCTCAATAATTAGCATTAAATATGGATTCATTTTGATGTTATTTATATGAAAGTCTATGCATGTAGTTAAAAGTCAAGTAAAAACTGATGTAATTATACCATAACGATATAATTGTTGGAAGATGTATGTTCGAGGAAATGACGTTGTACGAAATGAAGCCGTAAACTCGAACAACAACAAAATAAACTCGCCGGGGAAATAAAGTGCGTCTATCGCAGCTCGCATCTCCTCATAGAATACATTACATCCATCACGCTAATTGTGCCTGTTGGAGATGAAAAATGCATCCCGCGTTGTTTTGCCGTGGATGAAGCCATAAACAACGTCCGTGTGGACGCGGCGCGCGTTCGTCATTAGCGTCGTCGCGACGGAACGCGGGCGTATAAACTACAAATGTTGCATAAGTACGTTATTTATCGCGCGATATTTGCGATCTCCGGCGACGACAACGGCGTCGGCCGGCGCTCCAAGTTCAGACCGCAACCTCAAGCCCTGCCACGCTGTCCGTTTTCTTTTTTTAAGGGGCCTTCCATGGCATGGCGCACTGCGTTTCTATTTTTAAACCAGTCTGGAACTATTTTAAATTACCGACAGTAAATTGCAGTTTCTCTTGATCGTAGATATATTTTATGTATACCACAATTCAAAATAACATATTTTGAGAATTAAAAAAAGGTTCTACTTAATAGGTATTTCTTGATCATTTAAATAAATATATGTCCAGTATGGTTTTCATCTCTTTCGTTCTATGCCAAGGAGTTCTGAATTTCTGACCATATTAGATAAGTAAATAAAGGTTTTGCTTGATGTGTTGAATGTTAGTAAATAATATGAATACATGTCAGTCAATATAATATGGATTGTATAAGGTGTTCATTTAAATTCATGCTCAAGTGACTTATGAGCTCTACTAGCATCTTTGTCGTGTTCGTTTCCTACGTGTCTTCAATGAACACCCGATATTTCAACTAATCGTCCAAATGAAAGTCAAGAAATTAATTTTTTTATTTTATCTGGAACTAGTTTAACAAGTAAATTTGATTCCAACCAGTATTTTGATTCCACTCTTTATTACATTTTAGTAGTACTTTTTTTAATATCAGTAATTACCAGTTCGACATTATTTATGTTTTTTCATGGTTTTTATATCACAAATAGAACATCACAAAATAATAATAATATCAAGGGACAAAAATGTTTTCCTGAACTTATTCACTATCTATCATATATTATCTTCCTCTACCAGAATATCCTGGGGAAGTTTCCTTTTGAGGTGAATATGGATACCTAGCTTTCTCAATTGATGGCTTCGCGCACTTGAACATTTTTCTAAATATTCTAGATATTTCCTTGTTGTTCTATTAATAAATTCGGTGATCGTTTCCAGACCCAGTTCACTGTGTATTTGAGAATTTCGCACAAACCATGGTGCGTCCACAGCAATTCTCACTATTTTATTTTGAAGAACTTGGATTTTGTTAATATTAGATTTAGCTGTGGAGCTTCAAACTGGGCTTCCACATGTTACTATAGGTCTTATTAGTGACTTATAGAGCAAAACTGCGTATTCAATTTTTCATTTTGATTTTCTACTAAGGATAAGGTATAACTCACTTAATCTGGCATATGCCTTACTTAGCTTCTTGTTGATGTGATACCTCCATGAAAGTCTCTGGTCTAAGTATACACCCAGATACCTATCTGCACTGTCTTTTGGATTCCAGCTTAAAGGATGGTTTTCTATTGTTAATATTGATGGAGTTTAGATTTTTTTGAGAGTGAATATTTTGACTTCGCATTTACTAGCGTTTACATGGAAACACCAAGTGGACAACCATTTCTGTACTTTGCTAAGGGGTTAGACCACTCTAGAATTTTCAAAAAATCAAATTTTTGTTTTTTGCGCTAAAAAGTGACTTATGGTCTTAAAAATAAGATGCAATGTCAGTTATAAGTGGGAACAGTTTTTAAATGCCTGTATTTTGATTCTGAATGTTGTCCGATAACGTGTGCTCAGTACAGGTAAAACAAACTTTAAATGCGTTTTTGTCTAAATCACTTTTCTTAAAACGGCCGGAAACATAACTCATACAATTCTTTACCGATTTACTTGAAATTTTAACTGCACCTTCCAAGTAGCATTATCTAGAGAAAGACGTAGGATTTTTTTGATATCAAACGTAGTTCTTTAACTATAAACAATTTAGTAGATATTTTTTTAGGCTAAAACGCAAAGCTTTTGTAATATGCCCACCATTTCTGCAAAAAAGTAATTAAAAAGAATTCCCTACGTCTTTCTCTAGCTTTTGAGTTGTAAAAACTAAATACCTTTTCGTTTTTGCTTTAGATTGAAAATTGTTGGTAAAATCGTTCCGGCCGCGGACCCCTTAGCGCTTAACAAGGTTTTCATCAAACAGTTACATCGCGTTCATTTTTTATGTTAATTATTTAGCAAAATATATTTCTTATTCCTAAATGTATGTACAACAAAGATATATAAACAATTTTTCCACAGCTCTTATTGTTTTCTCGGAAAAATATGGGGAAATTACGTTAATTTTCCACTGTCTAAAGTGGTCTAACCCCTTAATTTCAGTTTTGCAGATCATTAATAGATTATTCCAGGTCTACATTCTGCGTTATAATAAACATATTATCCGCAAATAAAGCTTTTTGATCATTTTCGTGAATCGAAATATCTTGTAGACAGATATTAAATAGAAGAGGTGACTGGATAGGATACTATCCTGTGGAACTCCTGCTTTAATAAGTTTAAGTAGTACTTTTTAGCTGTTGCATCAATATTGCTGACCGTGTCAGATAAGTAAATGAAGATTTAGCTTGGTATATTGGGTTTAACAATAAGTCAGTGTAATATGAGTCTGAATATTTCAATTTATCATCTAGATACACCCCAAAAATTTGAACAGTTTATCTGGATTTAATTTGATAAGTCAATTTGATTCCAACCAGCGTTTTGTTTTATTACATTCATTAGATTTTAGTTTAAGAACGGTTAATTTTGTTCTAATCAATGTTTTGATTCAGTCTTCACTGAATTTTAGTAGTACTTTCTAGTTCTTCCAGGAAAGTTAGTAACCATATCAGATTAGTAAATGCAGATTTTGCGTCATGTGTTGGATGTAGATCAATGTGACATAAAATAAACCTCAATATTTCAATTCATCATCCAAATATACCCCAAAAATTTTTCCTTTATTTTGATTTAAGTGGATCCAACCAGTGTTTTATTTCTGTCTTTACTAGATTTTACTTTTAACTCTTCTATCAAATTACAATGTATACTTTTCATTTGATTTCGTTCAAGTAAGGTTTTTCAAACACTATGTACTTATCATAATCTTCTTAATTGCGTCGATTTGAGTGTAAATGTACTATTTCAAGAATTCTGAAAAATAAAATCCTTCTTCATTTAGTTTTGTCAATGTAATTCCAAGCATAATTTTGCCTTTTCAGTTTCCCATAAATATTTACCACTTGCAAACTATAATAAATTCTATTCGTTTAACATTCTCGTCTTGTAAGACCTTTTGAAAAATAATTTCAGTTATCTTGACCTTCTGAATCGAGTGTCGATTTGCATAGACATTTGCAATGTACCGCATCAGTAGGTAACGCGATCGAGGTGAGCCTTATCGGCAATAAGAAGAAGTTCTTCTCCTCCGGCTCGCCACCCACTCGCGGTCGGGGTCATTTTTGCGTCCGAGATCGGCCTCCGCCCCCGTTCGAAGGCGCCGGGCGCCCGCCGCGTCGCCCCGATATGCAAATGAGCGCCTTTCCGGATCGCCCCGGGCCCCCCGACTCCGCGCGACTCGTAACTGGATTCTTGTACAAACGGTGAATGGAACAAGTCGGTTCTGATTCATTCAGGTTCGTGCGTTTTGCTTTTTTACCGCTTATTATTGGGACATATAGCGGCGGCCGGATTATCTCTCTCGAACGAAACGTGACTCATCGCCTTATGCTAAGCAGGCTGTAAATTCGGACGGAGGAGTTTTATTAACGTCGATCGTGGGCTTAGAACTATCAATGTAAATGAAATTGTTTCTAAAATCGTCTACGAGAAGAATAAACTTTATGTACCCACATATACACACCAAAAAGATAAACTTTAAAAAAATTTTTACTCTGTCAGCTCTAAAAATTGTTCTAGAAAATATTTTCCAAACATAACATATCTTAACCCTTTAAGTCCTGACACTTAAACATCAGTGTTCTAGAAGTTCTACAAGAAAATTTTCTACTTGTATGACAAATGTTTGCTCTTTATGTGACAAAGTTCCTTTTAAATCCTGACACTAATATGTTAGAATTCTAGAAAGTGTTTTACAAGAATAACACATCTTAACCCTTTAAGAAACAGAATTTGGATTTAAGTGACAGAAATCTAGAAATTCTACTAGAATATGTTCAACAAACCCAAAAAATCTTAGGGTTATGTCTTGACACTTGAATGTGAGAGTTCTGAAAACTTGCTCTAGAAAATGTTCTACAAAGATAACACATCTTAACCCTTCAAGTGACAGAGTTTGATATTTAAATGACAGAGACCTAGAAATTATACTAGAATATGCTCAACAAACCTAAAAAATCTTAGGTTTATGTCTTGACACTTAAATCTCGGAGTTCTGAAAACTTACTCTAGAAAATGTTCTACAAAGATAATACATTTTAACACTTTAAGAAAATGTACAAACCTGGTCAAATCTGTAACTTCTTACTCTTACAAGACTAAGATGCCATGTTCGTAAAAAATTAGCTAGAATAATTTCTAGAAAGCTGACCCTGAAATAGGGTTAAGATTTGCCAGGTTTGTAAAACATTTTCTAAAATACAACATTCAGGACATTTTTTATAATTAAAATGCTTAAGATTAAAACAAAGTTTTGACTAATCAGAAATGATGAATCCTCCTTCAAGTAGATACACTCTTTTAAATGAACTCTAAAGATAGAATAAGGAATCATGTACATTGAAATCTCCCTTGGGCGGACACCAACGGGACCCAACAAAGTGTCCGTTCAAGAGGGGTGTCCGCTTAAGAGAAATGCAAAGTAATTGTATGAGAGTCGGACGGTTTCACGAAAACTGTCCGTCCAAGGGGGGTGTTCGTTCAAGAGGGGTGTCCGCGAAGGGGAATTTCACTGTACTTAAGTTAGCTTTGTTTTATTTATAATAATGTTCATAATGACTTAATCCAAGTTTCTCCAATTTATCTTCATGGGTATTAAAAAAAATTGGTTTTCTTAACAAAAAGTTTTATACAAGAATAAACTACGTGTATTGCATACACACATACCAAAAAAAGAAAAACTTCAAAGATGATCTCTTTTAGGATTTATATCAGGTTTGTAGAACATTTTCTAAAATAATTACTAGAACTTAATCCACTTTGTATAAATACATTGGCTGTTATATTCCAACCTGAAGTTCGTTAAAACAATAAAAATAAAATATCGTTTCGCCCCAATTCTTTTCCGGGCTAAACCACTAAATTTCAAGCTCAGGTATAACGTGGCAATTAATCTTTGATCTTCCTGACGGTAACGGTACAGTAAATATTCATTAGGCGCGGCCGAGGGGAAACCTCAAAAAGATCTCTAGGCGATTTTAAGCTATTTCGAAACGGGCCGGCGGCTTTGTTGACGTCCCGGCAGCGAGCAGCGGCGGCGTCGGCGTCGCGACGTCGACTCCCACGCGCCGTCCGTTATTTATCGCCCTGTATTTCAACGTTTGTTTATGCCTCTCGGGAAAGAAGCGAGCCGTGCCGTTGAGTAAATGCCGTACACAAATCGACACCAAACTAGTTATTTGGACGTTTGCGGATTACCGATATTATAAACAAAGACCGCCATTACGTTACACCTCTTTTTTTCCCTTTTGGACGATCTGTTTAAACTTTACTTTGAGAACGAAACCATATTGTTATAAATTATAAACATACCAAGTCACACTCAAATCTGTTTTAGTTTCTATTAAAGTCTTTTGGTTTTATTATTTAAATGGTTTTAGTGTTTATAAAAATGATCAACAATCAGTTTAATTAATGTAATTGTTAATAAAATTGATAGTAAAACTGATTTAATTTATTTAATGAAATCGAAAATACTTTAATTTTAATTTAACATACAATTCGTTCCTTAATTCCTATAAATAAACTCTTGGCAATTTTTAGTTTTATGATTTTAAAGTTAGATTGTAAAATTTTAGAGTCTTTGAACTTTTTAAATTTTTGTTAATATTATTCAATTAGAAGCAAATTCGGTTAAAAATCTATGATGATTTTAAGATTATTTCGTAATAATAAATTTGACGTTCTTAATAAAAATAAACTTTTTAATTTTATTTTAAAAGCTTTGCTTAAAAAGCTTTCCTTAATTCCTATAAAAAAATACAGTTTTTTTTAATTAATCATAAATGTTTAATTTGCTCTTGGTTTGAAAAATTCAATAACAAAAAAATATATTATTACCAAATTAAAAAAGTTAGACAATCGTAACTAAAAATAGATGTTTTAATCTGTCTTTCTTAAATTATCTTTTTTTTAATTCCCATAAATAAACACTGCACGATTTTTTAAAGTTGTTCGAAAATACTTGATGGTTAAGTTGGGTTCGATTAAAAATATTATCATATTTCAGCAAAATTACAACAATCTTTGAGTAGATTAACATTTAAATCGCCTTCTATAATGATTGGTTTTTTTTTATTTATTCTGAAAAAAGGTTTCAAATCATACAAAAGATGTTCGAAATCTTCTACATTTTTATTCGGAGAGAAATAGCAAGAAAAAATGTAACAATTTCTAGTTCTACAGAAATAAAACTATTTCTTTCAAAAGAATTTAATACTGACAATGAGATATTGTTATAGGTGTTTATAAGATTGTCCTCTTTTATATAACAAAAATGTTTCCCTTCTAAATTTAAATTTAGTTCATATCCAATAACAATATCAATATTTTCTTCGATTCCTAATTTATCTATGATCGCATGAGTTGCCTTGCATCTATTGAAATTTAATTTAAGAAGTCTTATGGGTTTCTTCCCATTATTTCCTAATATACTTAGATCGTTATTATTGATAATTGTTATTAAATTTTCTTTCTTCTTGTCCCTTCTTTCCTTCAATTCTTTTTTAAATTCTTCGCATTTTCCTGATCCAGCTTTGTGTCCCTTTACCATGCTTAAAGGGCATTCTTCTTCATTTGTGCATTCATCTTGTCTGTGACCTTTTTTCCGCATTTACAATATACTTGAGTTCTATCTTCCCGTTCTTTGCAATTTTTTGTTACATGGTTATATTTCAAATATCTGCATCTTGCAATTTCATGTCTTTCTTCTATGGTCCAAATAAGATATCCGATGCTAAGGTCAATTAGTTTTCTTCCACTCTCTCTGTTTAAGGTCACAGTTATTGTTTGTAGGATTTTTCCCATTGGTCTTAGTTCTCTGGTCTTTTCTTGTAACTGCATATATTCCTCTAATGTAGCCTGCTTAAGTATATTCTCTAAATACAAGTTTAATTAAAATGATAAGTTGTTCAAAAATACTAGATGGTTAGATTGGGGTCGATTAAAAATAATAATTAATAATTATTTAATTATTATGTTAATAAATATTATTTAGAGCCTGCTTAAGTACATTCCTTAATACTGGTTTGATTAGAATAAATGGTAAAAATTAGTAATTTGGATTTTTTAAGAAATTATTGTTCCTAAAGGGTTCTAAACTGGAATAAACCCAAAATGGTTTTATTGTAAAGTAAAACTCCTTTGGTGAGACATTTCACATTTTATACAAGGCTTTAAATCATGAGTCGGACGTGGTTAGCAAAAGGAAGGCGAGAAAACCGTTTGGAAGGAGAGTCGGTATAATTTGTCCTGTGACACGAACGACTACAAGGGTATTGTTGTTTTGGCACCTCTGGAATTTGTCGGCCGCGGCATCGTTTAGCGCTTTTTGCTCCTTTGTGGGGCCCGGGCGGTAATTGCCTGTGTCGAAGTCGGCCCCGGCGGCCATCCGTGACTCAGCTACTAAACAACACGACCAAGAGAACGACCGCGCCGATAAGATCGGATTAAATTCGCCAAGAGCGCGCCTTTTCTCAAAATATAATAGTTCTGGCGCCCTCGTCGGTCGCGACGTATCGGAATTATAATTAGTGTAAATTCAACGGCGAATGTCACCGCCCGAAATAGTCCTACTCTATTTGAGCGCGATTCTCCGTGAAATATTGGTGACCTCCGAGCAATTACGGGGGCCTCCGACACCGCAAATTAGCCCGACGGACGGAAATACGACAGCTTTGAACTTGCAATAAAATTGGAACTGAACTTGCTTCCCAATCGATAAAATCATCTCTAGAATACTACAGAGTTCAACTTTTGGCAAACGCTAACATTTATGATTAATGTTAGCCTTTTAAGCTCCATTATTGTTTACAAGGAACATTATTTTACATAGTCTCTTATGAAATCGAACTATTACTCTAATTATAAATATAGTCTTTATAATCACCTGGAATTTTCCAACATAGCTTTCTAGGTATGAATGACATTTAAAGGGTTGACAGTTGCTAAATAGACGTATGAAACAGGTTTTAGAATTTTCTAACTGTATATCCGAAATTTATATCCGAAACTGTAGAAACCAAAATTGCTTTTGATTTAACCTTTCTATCTTCAGTTATCTACACCCTAAAACCTTTTTTAGATTAATAACCCAGTATATTTCAAGAAGCTTCCTCTTTAAAATTTCTATTCCAATTTCCCTTTTATCTTACAATTAGTTATTTATATACTCTAGAACTAAATTAAAAAATAACCAACAATGAGATTTTTTCTAATTCATTTCCTTAATAATTAAGGTTTTAATCGATCCTAAGACTTTTACTAACTTTAACGTGAATTTAGAGACTTTGTTTGTATCTTTATTGGTTTTCATTAAAAAATAACCTATTTGAAAGCTATTTTCTATGGAATTCTGTGATGTAATTGACCGTTTTAAAGTATAATTTTTGTACACATTAGATTTAACAAAATATATTTGGTATATGATGAGAAAACGATGGCAAGAAATGACACATGAGGCATCTTTCGCCGAACAGAGGATACATATTTTAATTTTAAATTATTTATTTTGTAATATAAGTATATTTAGAGTCAGAAAATTTTATATTTAAGCTCAAACAACAAACTTTAATGTTTTGGGAATATGAACAATTTACTTCAAATGATGACTACAAGTCAATGTTTCCAACAACAATCAAATTTTTGGAAAACATTCTAAATTCAACGAGAGCTCAAAATTTAACGATAAATTTAGACAGTTAATTTTTATAGCTTATTAATTTGCCAACAATAAGATTGTTGTTGAAGCTTTTTGCCATGTGTATTATGGGGTAAAAGAATTGACTACAAAAATTAGCAGTCCAAGCTTCTTAAGGGTGGATTACACGGAGCTAGTTTACACTCCACAGGCGCGCTTTTTTACTATCCGGCTAGTTAGTTAGTTGGCGAGTGAAAAGCGCGCATGACTATACGTAGCTAGTAAACAAGTTTGAACTCGGATACTCGCACCGACCTGATTATTGTGTTACTTGTATTTATTCGTACCTACAACATGAAGTGGAATTCGAATAACATCGTCAAATTTTTAGAAATTTATGAAAATTTTCCAATATTATGGAACGCAAAATTAAAAAACTATCACGATACAAAATTAAGGGACTTGGCTTTCGAGAAATTAACTGAAAAATTGAAAAATGAAGGTTTGCTTGGGGATATGACAGCGAAGCAGGTCAAATCAAAAATAAAAAGTCTTAAAGATGCCTACCGCCAACGTTCCGGTAGGGTTTGAGAACTTCTGATATTACAGTCAGGATTTCTGGTAAAAATTTCGAAATTGTGCATTTCGGGACGCGAAATAGATATTCCAAGAATTTAAAGCTATCGCTAATGGCTAAATAGCGTAGCGTTATTTTAAATTTAACTCTTGGAAGAATAGCCATTATCATTACGGTATTCCTTTTTTGGATTGACTCTTCTACCATTTGCAGCAAATTATTAAAATTTGTAGTACTTATTCTTAGGCTATTCCTGTAAGCTGTCGGATCTTCTTCGGCAAATTCTTTCAAAAGGGTGCAAGAAGCACCCAACTTATCCCTGCGAGAAATCCATTCCTTCACCCATTTCGTTTCCCGTTTCTCGCAAATCGTGTTTTTTAATCCTTGCTGTAAAATAGCTCCAAGAACCAAGGTACATCCAAGTAACACTTCTTTGGATATTTTATTAGTTACCATTTTGACTCTATGGCAACGGAACTAACCTTGATAGTACAACCGGCAGCGTTGTAAAATCTTCTCCTTTGTAGCTAGTTTACTAGCCGATATAATTACACGATTTTTTTTTAATATCTAGATAGTAAAAAAGCCAGCTAGTAGCTAGTAAAGTTGACCGCTCTCCAACTTTACTCACTCACGTATTTACTAGCAAACTATCTGGATAGTTTACACGCTACCATAATTATACAGAGCTAATTTACTGGTAGCTAGTAAAAAAACGCGCAAGAGGCGTGTAAACTAGCTCCGTGTAATCCACCCTTTAGTAAATTTTATGATGAACGTAGGATGTTTTTTTATTTTATTTGATTGTTATTGAAAATATCTTCTTATTTTTATTAAAATACGGTTTATCGATTCTTCTAATTTAGTGTGATATAAATGATTAACATTACTGGTGAAATTTATGTATTTAATAAATTCCAATAATTTATTGAAGTTCACCAAAAAGGTTATATTGGGTTCAGTTAAAAATGTTTGCCATTTCTGAAAATATTCAGTAATAATAAGGAAAATTTAATTTTTGATGAACTCTATTTATTATGTTTCAATTCTTAAACATGTTTATGTTTCTTTCTATTTAACACATTTTTCTATTGCATCACAATTAATAAAAAATAGACATTTTAATATACAGGTTGTCCCAGAACTCAGTTGCCAAACGCTAACCACACATTCTAGTGCTGATTTCATGCCGATTCAACGGAAAAGTTCTTATCCGAAATTGCCTGCTAAGAGAATTTACCCTGATAGCGCTTAACACCTTTACGGTGGCAATAAAAAATTGTTTTGTCAACAAACGATGAAGCTTTTCGAAGTTTACAAACGCTCAAAATTTCATTGTGATAGCTAAAAGCATTATTAAGATATTTCGAAAAAACATGATCAGACACGTCATCTTCAGGATGCTCTAGTTCTCTTAGGAAGCAATTTCGGATAAGGACTTTTTCGTTGAATTGGCATGAAATCAGCTTTAGAATGCGTAGTTAGCGTTTGGCAATTGAGTTCTGGGACACTCTGTATATATCTCTTTAAACCTTATTCTTAAGCTGCGTATACATTTGAGAGCGTTCGATGAAATTATTTTTACAACGAACCTCTTTCGATCCATCGGAAACGGAACGAACCGCTAACCATTTTTAATACTGCGGTATAGTATTCATGACTTCGCCCCCCAAAATCTACGATATTTCCCTTTTGAGTGATGAGGCAAATGTATTCAATAATAAGAGAAAACGGCGACGTTGCTGGCACACCGATCTGTACAAAAAAGGTATTGGCACAAAGCTTATAATTGGCTTGCAATCACAATTGAGCGGACAATCTTTTAATTTTTTAATTTTACACAAATGCCTCCATCTCATTTTGCGAATTCAAGTTTTTCTTAAGTTTAATTTCTTTTAAGTTTTCCTTGAAATGATCCTTGTGTTTGGGAACCCATAATATTGTTTTTCTTTTATATAGACCAATCAGTTTTAACATCATTTCTTCCGGCCACTCCATAATTAATCTCTTCAACACACGTTCGATTGGAATGTCTACCTACAACTAAATTACCTAGCGATAAAGAAAGGTCACGAAGTTCACGAACATAACAATTGCGAACAAAAACCATCGTAATGTGGGGTCCGAATCCCTTCGCGTTCGTCGAAAAATCGACGGGTACTGGTTCGTCGCGAGTTCACAAATGTATACGCAGCTTTATAATCTCCCTAAATAAATTTCGAATGATTTTTGAAAATGATCAAATAAATTATGTTGGGTTCAGTAAAAAAATTTTGGTTTTTTGAAAATTTCCATTAATGATAAAGAAAATTTAACCTTTGATGTACTTTAACCTTTCTGTACTCCTAAACAACATTTTTTATTTGTTTATATCAGATTTTCCTATTATTATCATCATAAAAACTAGACATTTTAATTTGTTTTTCTTCAAATATCTTATCCTTAATACCCACAAATTAAGTCTGTGTGGTTATTGTTGAAAACACCTCATCATTTCTATAACAAGTTAATCATCTGATATGTTAGTCTATTCCAGTGTTAATGATTGATGTTACAGACGGTTTTTACTAAAATTTTCCAACTGTAAACAAATCAGTATCAATCTAGAATCCACACGTCCCGTCAGTCGGGAAAGAAAGTGTCTGATGACTTGAACATGTTTTGGCAGGTTTTGGAAGTAAACCGTTAAAACTCCGTTAAGGTAAGTCTTTGTCGGCGGACTTGACGTAAAATTGAAAAGCGTCCGTTTCGAACCGGAGGAGCGTCGATTTTTTTGCTTTGATCAGTCGGGTCGGTTGCGTGGCGCCGATTCACGTCGTGCGAACCGTACCGATGACCATTTCGAGCGAGAGGCGGCCGGCGATTTGAAATTCAGATACGGGGGCCCCGCTGCCGGGGCCGAACCGCGGCTGCGGCGGCGGCGGCAAAACGTGACCGGGCCGTCATCGCGAGGCGGCTTTTGCGGGACCGGACCGACGCGCCCCAACACTTCTTATCGCCAGGGCCCCATCTGCCGCTATCTGTAATTGTGACGCCGAAAAGGCGCGAGCCCACCGGCTATCGGTGTCGGTCTTTCGCCTCCTTTGTTGCGTTCCGGGGCCATATGCTCCAACAAGGTGAAACGCTGACATCCTTTAACACCCCACGAATCACATAACTACTCTTTAAACTTTTAATAACAACTTTAAAAATTATTCTTTAATTCTTTATGAATTTCTTTTTTAATGTTGGAAAATGTATTGTTGTATAATCTAAAGAAATAAGATTTAAAATGAATTCAGATTCAGCATCTAAAAAGAAAATTTGTAGCGTTGACATTGAAAAGGAGACATGTACCAAAAGCGAAGTTCTTCAGAAGAACATAAAAACTATTGGGAATCATGAAAATAACTATTGCTAAAACTATATCATCAAGCCAACAATTGTTTTTTGTTTTTCAAAACATGATCTTCCAACATTAAAACATTATTTTTATTGCTGTCTAAACAAAGATTTGTTTTGAATTATATTTCACTGTAAAGGCATTTAGTTAAATAAGTAACAAAAACCAAATTACTTTTACTACTGTACAGACATCTACTCAACGATGTATTTTAAAGTAAAAAATTAATATTTTTACTTTTTATCACTTAATTCCCCTTCAATATCAACGTTTCAATTAATTTCGCTGTTCTGGCCTCTTTGTTAGTCAATTTGAGACAACTCGTTTAGTGGAGGATATTTGGAGAAGTGTTTTAGGAAGTGAGGTCTAAATACTAACAATTTATCGTAAAGGTCATAACTATATTTCAGAATCATACCGATCAATTTATCAGACTTTTATCCAATTCAAGAATAGCATCATATCGTCTTTAGTGCTGAGTATCGGTTTTGTTTATAGCAATTTGATGAATAGTTGCGTCTCATAAGATCTATATAGACAAGATAAATCTGGAATTGGTTTAATAACAATTTTAATTCAATTTCAAAATATCGAGTTGTCAAACTTAGGTTGAAATACAGCATCATATCGTCTTTAGTGAGGAGTATCGGTTTTGCCTATAGCAATTTGATGAACAGTTGTATTCCATAAGATCTACAGCAGAAAATATGAATTTAGGATTAGTTTAATAACAGTTTTAATTTAATTTCAAAGTATGGACTTGTCAAACTCAGGTCGAAGAATACAGTGGGTCAAAAAAGCGTTTGGACACCTAACATTTTTCAAGAAAATACCAGAAGGTGTAAACATTTCTTATTTCCAATAATAAAATATAGGGTGTTTATAAATGAATATCGGGGATTTAACTCTTTATAGTATTTATTACGTTAAACTTACAGTTATAAATTATATGTCAAATGAAAAAGCAACTCAAACAGTTTTACCAAAAACCTTATAAATGTTCAATGTGACAACCATTTGTCACACGGCACACATCAAGTCTTTAGTTGAGTTCTTCCCAAACGTTGATAAGTGTGTATTCAGTAATTGTAGCAACAGCTGCTTCCATCCGATTTCTTAATTCAGGGAGGTCAGCTGGTAGCAGAGGCACGCACACACGATCCTTGATGAAGCCCCAAAGGTAAAAATCGCATGGCGTTAAGTCAGGAGATCGTGGAGGCCATGCATGCATCGTTATGTCAGTGAAGTGGTGCACCATCTTGCTGGAAAATGAAGTCCTCTGGCTCATTTTCTTCCAACTGAGGGAAAAGGCATTGCTCTAGTATCAAGGTAAGAAGTGCCAGTTACAGTAGGTTCACCAAAAAAGGAAGGCCAATAAACTTTTCGCCGGGATACGGCACAAAAAACATTCACTTTAGGGGAATCTCGTTGCATTTGTACCATCTCCAGCGGATTGTAGCAGAAACATTTCGCGCACATGCACACTGGTGCCAACAAACAAAACTGTTTGAGTTGTTCTTTCATTTGACATAATATTTATAACTGTAAGTTTAATGTAATAAATATTATAAAGCGTTAAAACCCCGATGTTCATTTATAAACACCCTGTATTATTCTGTATAGTATGTAAACACATTAGCAAAAAGATCAGGCTGAAATCAGAAATATATGTTTATTTTACTCACAAAAACTAAAATTTCAATAACAATAAAGTATTTGGACACTTACACGTTTTGCCTCCAAAAACCTTTCCTCGAAGAGGGTTATCCCGAAGGGGAAACCCCAGAAATTTACGTTGACTTAACCTATCCCCAAAAATATTAAAACGTCAGTTAAATTTAGTTGTTTGCTAAAACTAGTGACATAATGAGAGAAAAACGGCGCGAACTTAGTGTGGACTTGAAAGAATGCATTGTAAATATGCACAAACAAGGAAAGAGTGTCCGTAAAATAGCTGATTTGGTAAAAAAAACGCCTAGTACAATACATTTTATCATAAAAAAATACAAAACCAGTAATAGTGTTGATAATCAAAAACGTTCCGGACACCTAAAGGTGTTAAGCATACAAAATAAGAGGTACATTTTACGTGAAATGAAGAAAAATCGCTGTATTAGTACACAAACTTTAGCCGTAAACCTCGGAACAATATCAGGAAAACATGAACATTCCGAAACTGTTCGAAATGTAATGCGAAAAGCCGGCTATCATGACAGAGTGGCACGAAAAAAGCCATACATAAGTGAAACCAATAAACTTCGATGCATTGAATTTGCAAGACAGTATATTGATCATCCAATAGACTTTAGGAAAAACGTAATTTTTTCCGATGAAAGTAAATTTAATATATTTGGTTCGGATGGACGAAAAACCGTATGGCGTAAACCTAACACTAAACTAAAAAAAATACTTGACACCTACAGTCAAACATGGAGGTGGACATATAATGGTTTGGGGCTTCATGAGGTACAGTGGGGTAGGAAATCTTCATTTTATTGATTGTATTTTGTACGCAAAAGGTTGCCTGAAGATACTGCAAGGTAACTTACATGACAGTGCTATCAAATTAGGCATAGAAGATAGCTATATATTCAAACAAGACAACGATATTAAACATGCCGCTAGGATTGTAAAGGAATTGATGCTTTACAAAGTTAGAAAAACCCTTCCCCACCCTCTACAATCCCCGAACTTAAATCCGTTGGAAAATCTATGGCATTAATTGGATTTAAATATAAGAAAACACCATATAAGAAATAAAGATGAGCTAAAAATGTACCTACAAGAAGAATGAAATAAAATTACCAGGGAAACTACCAGCAAGCTTGTGTCATCCATGCCCAGAAGATTGCAACCAGTATTAGAGGCTTCTGGAATGGTTACGTAGATATTGGATAAAGTAAATGTTCTTTTAGTTAAATTTTAGTGTTCAAACACATTATTGGAATTAAAATTTGTTCTATTGAATAAACTATACATCTTTTTAATTTTGACATGACTTTTTTGTTTTAGTGTGTTTACATATTATACAGGGTGTTTAAAAAAGATTCGGCAATATTAAAGGGGGTGATTGTGCAGGTCATTTTATACAAAAAAGTTTATAATAAACATGGTCTGGAAACGCTTCGTTACCTATCTACAGCGTGTTGAAGTTTAATTAAAAAAAGCAGTAAAAACTTACATATTTTGAAATAGTTCTACGCGTTCAAGCATTACTTCCTGTAGATTTTCCTCCTCGCATTGCATTCTGGTAATGGCTTTTGCAGAAAATGGTTGAAATCCCTCAATTCCTGATGTTGATTCTGTTTACCGATGAAGCGAATTTTTCAAGAAATGCAATACGCAATTTCCATAATAACCATGTATGGTGTGATGAAAATCCACATGAAATTGTTGAAGATCGTTTTCAACATCACTTTTCTTTGAACGTTTGGCTTGGAATTGTGGGTGACTGCCTAATTGGACCGGTATTTTTACCAGGAAGACTTACCGGAGAGGTGTATTACAACTTTTTGGAAAACACGCTCCCTGGTTTTCTGGAGGACGTAGCATTAGCAATTAGAGATGCAATGTGGTATATGCACGATGGTTCACCAGCCCACTTTAGTCAAGTAGCTCGTGATTTCTTAACACAAGCATATGGAAATCGCTAAATTGGCCGAGGTGGACCTCACTTATGGCCTGCACAATCCCCGGACTTAAATCACCTGGATTTTTTCCGGTGGGGCTATTTAAAGTCCTTGATGTACGCTATTCCACTGGAAAACGTAGAAGACTTAAGAAATCGAATCATTGTTGGGTGCAACTCTATTAAAACAGATCCTAGTGTTTTTAAGAGAGTTCGCCACTCAATGAGGAAAAGATTGGATTCTTCCATCCAAGCTCGAGGTGGTAACTTTGCACAGTTTTTGTAATTTTTGCTTGGTAAAATTGTTGGTTTGGTAAAATATTTGTTTTTGTCCTTGAATAAAACCCTTGTTTAAAAAAAATTCTTTTATTATAAACTTTTTTGTTTCTAATAAAAATGTTTAAGCTTCAACACGCTGTAGATCGGTAACGAAGCGTTTCCAGACCATGTTTACTCTAAACTTTTTTGTATAAAATGACCTTTCACCCCCTTTAATATTGCCGCATCTTTTTTAAACACCCTGTATAGAATCATATTTTATTATTAGAAATAAAACATTTCTATATCATCAAGTAGTTTCTTGGAAGATAATAGGTGTTCAAACACTTTTGTGATCCACTGTAGCATCATATCGTCTTTAGTGATGAGTATCGATTTTGTTGTTGTAAATTTGAAATTGGCTTAATTCTATTCTGGCTTAACGTCTGGCGTTATGATGTGGTAAGATAAACTGTGGAAACTGGTAATCACTAGTCTTCATTCAAGAAAATTCTGACTGTAGTCTGGCACATTAATGAAATTTAAGAGCCAATTTTATTACTATACTAACAAAGTTGCAACATTGTTTTTCAACAAGACAACCCTGAACGACGCTCACATCAATTGACACCAACATTTTTAATGAGATGTCAATTTACTTTCTTAGCGGGCAAGGTCTCAAAGAAATTAAAAACTTCTGACAGTTCGGTTTCTTTCAACAGGAATTAATTGGATGTAAAGCTGATTTCGATGGTCACTGAGCTTAACAGCAACATAAATAAAAGATTTGACAAGGTTTAGATTTCTGGTGATCATTAGTGTAACTACATGGTATAAAATAAAAAATATCTTTATATTTACTTAGCAACTATAAATGAAATTCACTCTCTAAAATAATTTAACGATGTTAATGTGGGAAATTGCAGATATGCAATTGAATTTCTGAATGCAAACGAATTTCTAAATGTGCAAAACGAAACTGGTAATTTAGGGTCATTTTCACATGGTTAATATATTCCTAAACAAAATTCCTGTTTTACATTACGAATGCAAACTGTATTTTGTAGATGACGCCAAAGATAACTCAAGACTTATCTTCTAGAATTCATCTTATGGTCATTATTATTTGAATTTAAATTATGCACCTGTCAGTAAACTCGCACTTTTTTTAAAATACTGAATACTGATTAAATATTTGAACTAAATAAGTCTTTTTTTCTTGTCATCCAAAAAAAGAGTTAATTTGGTTATTTAACGATTAGTACAATCTCTTGATTGTCGCCAACCTAACAATTTCCTGTCATTTATTAAGACATTCCCATGCTAACCGCACCTTGGTGCGTCAACTAATGTCGTCACAATAGGAGTTGATGTGCGAAAAAAAAATGGTTCGAAGCGAAAATAACGCCAATAAAGAGTAACCTTTATCGGACGTTACAATGAATCTATTTTCCGCGTTCGTATCGCGTCACTAAAAGTTACGTAAGTGGAGATTTATTAAATTTCGCACTTCGTTCGAGTGTCCACACTTCGAATCAACCCAATTTCTAAAAACGACACCGATTTGGTCGCAATCATTACCCAACGTGATTAGCTACCGAAATTCTAAATTGAATGGATGTTTTTCTCGAGAACTCATTAATTCGAATCGATATGAACGTTAAATTTGAATTTCTATCGGGTCTTCTTGTTTGTTGTTTTGCAACCGAAGTCCGAGTAATTGTCCATGGGATTCTGGTTTAATTGCGGGGAACGGAAATTTCGTGGTAAACACCATAAATAACTTCTATTACGCTGTTGACTCGACTTGGTATTTTAATTTCCTCTTTAAGAAGGAATTTCAAAAAAAAAGAAAAAAACGGTTCATTTGAGAAAATGAAAATCTTAAACGTTTTCGATGTCTTTGACCTACCGATTCACCGCGTCTCCATCACGGCCGAATTTTTATAGCAGCGTTCCAATTTCTTTTTAAAAATCGCCAGAAATACGCCGGCGGATATTTTTAATTTTTATGTGTTTTGTCTGTAAACCGTGAGCATCTCGTCGTATCCCTTATATAACGACTTCGTTTTCCGTTATTTACCAAACAAGACGTCGATTTTGTTCTTTTTTATCTGCAAAAAACCGTGCTTTGCAAGTCGGAATTCGCAACACTTTTTATTCGTCGTGTTATGGCTACCGAAGTGACTTACAAGAACATCCACTTGCAATTAAACGAGCAAAAGGGTTCAAGTTGATTTCTATTTCGAATCAAATTCCAATTTAAGATTAAAAATCACGCATTCCTTACTTTAAGTAAAGAGCAAAATCTTGTTACATATCTTCAGGGTCAATGTTAGATTAATGTCAAGGGAATTTCTGTAAAAGGATACAAAAAGGGTTTCATCTCCTAGAATAGTTTTAGAAAATTCCATAAATCTTGATTCTTACATCTTCTCTTTTAAAATTTTGTATAAAGGGGATCATCAAATTTTTTCAAATTCTAATTAACTTTAAAAAATGGTACTAAACTTAATAGTGGAAATTAAGAAATGATTTTTACCATAAATACGATTCTATTTTTCATTATAAGAATTAAATTTCTTCTAATTATTACTAAAAATTAAAAAAAATGATAAAGGCCGAATAATTTTAGTGAAATCTATCATAATTTCAAATTTTTTTATCAACTTTAAAAAATCGTAACGACTTTATTGTTAAAACTTAAAAAACGACTTTTGCATTTAATTGAAGATAAAACATTCTAGTTTGAATTAAAATAGTAAAATTTGTTGTATTTCTTATCAAGAAAATTAAAATAATTTTTAAAACAGGCAAAAATTCTTGGCAGTTGTTACCAACTTTACATAATCGTAACGAATTTATTTCTAAAACTTAAGAAACGATTTTTAAACTTAATTGAACATAAAAGATTCTAGTTTGAACTAAAATAGTCAAATTTGTTGTACTTGTTGTCAAGAAAATTAAAATAATTTTTAAAATTGGCAAAAATTCTTAGCAGTTACAATTTTCCCCAAATTTAAAAAATCGTAACGACTTTATTTTTAAAACTTAAAAAATGATTTTTACATTTAATTGAACATAAAAGATTCTAGTTTAAACTAAAACAGTCAATTTTGTCGCATTTGTTATCAAAAAAATTAAAATAATTTTTAAAGTTGGCAAAAATTCTCGACAGTTAAAATTTTTTACCAACTTTAAAAAATCATAACGACTTTATTTCTAGAACTTAAGAAACGACTTTTACATTTAATTGAACATAAATGATTCTAGTTTAAATTATACTAGTCAATTTCTTTTGATTTATTACCAACAATATTAATTTTTTTTTTTATGGAAAAAGTTCTTGATAGTTACTTATTAATTCTTTCCCAACTTTAAAAAGTCATGACGAATTTATTGTTAAAACTTAACAAACGACTTTTGCATTTAATTGAACATAAATGATTCTAGTTTGAATTAAAATAGTTAAATTTGTTGTACTTGTAATTTGTTATCAAGAAAATTAAAATAATTTTTAAAATTGACAAAAAATTTTGCCAGTTAAAATTTTTTACCAACTTTAAAAAATCGCAACTACTTTATTGCTAAAAATGAAGAGAAGAGAGAGAGAAAATAATCTTTATCTAGCTATCGACCCGAAGATCTTCCCACCAATATGTACATACAGTGTTGTTAGTTTGACAGTATAATAATATAGTTTGACGATAGTTATAACATGCTTGCTTAATTAACATTAGCTTATTGTCAATGATTCTTAGAGGGTGCGTGGTCGGTACGGTTCTGAGTCCGTCAGTTTTATACATAGTCCGTTTATAATAGCCCTAATGAATAAAATTTTAGCATTTGCTTTAAGCACTTGCTTTTTAGGAAAAGCAATTGCTTCACAAGCAAAAGCTACTAGTAAAAGCAATAGCTAGATCTGTACATGAATAATATTTTTAAGTAAATGCTGCGTCCTCTACATCTCCACAGCAATTGCTTACTACAGCAATTGCGATGTTGTGAAGCACAATGCAGGATATAATCGTCGATGGTATCCTTTCTAATGCACCCCTAATTTTATATTGAAGCACAGGAAATTTTGCTCTTAATTGTCCGAAACAACGTTCAATTACGACATGTTCTCGACAGAAAATGTTATTATAACTTTGCTGTTGTTGGGTTGCAGGATATCTCCGAGTCATAATCCAAGGCGATATCTAGTAGCCATCGTCTTCTAATAATACACATTCTTCTGTACTGTTTTTAAGAATGCTGTATATATTAAAATTTTTGAAAATTCTACTATCGTGTACAGAACCTGGCCATTGACAGTCTACACTTGTAAAAATTTCTTTTGCATTACATGTTGCCTGTACGTTAATGCTGGGGTATCATTTTCGATTTATATATTCATCTCCAAATTCTTGAAATTTTGGTATTCTAACATGTATTGCACCGATGGCAGTTGGAAAACGGTATCTCTCTGACCACAGTAATTTTACTTCCACAAAATCTTCAGCACCTCTCGGAAATCTAAAGAAAACGTTAGCTTTTTCCAAAACAGCATGCTTTACGTAAGTAAACGTCTTGCTGACAGTACTCTGATGGACACCGAGTCTTTCAGCTACAGAATTTTGAAACCCGGGATCTGAAAGCTGTCGCAAAAAGTTTTTCATCTGATTTATAGGTGATAATGCACCACTTTGCGTTTCACCACTGTCAGTTAAAAAATAATTTGCTAACCACTCAACGTTTTCCCGGTCAAACCGATATAGCTTTCTGAAATCATCGTTTCTACCATTTTTACGTACACTGTATATTTTTCGTTTACGCACATTCATGAATTCGGCCATAATTAAAAAAAATCTAACAAATAGGAGCTCACGTGTATACCACAGAGGAACAGTTGACTGTACTGTGTACAACCAAATGATGCAGGGGTCGACCTAGCTTACAAATACGAAAGCAATTGCCACACTAGCAAAAGCAATTCCTTGGTTTATTCATCTCATTTTAAGTACCAGTAAGCAATTGCTTCTATTTTTTAAGAAGATTATTTGACTAGAAGCAATAGCTGCACTTTTAAGCAATTCCTCAGAACAACAGCAATTACTTCAATTTTTATTCATTAGTTTTCAAGCATTTTCTTTGATATTGCAAGAAAAAGCAATTGCTAAATTTTTATTCATTAGGGCCAGTGTCTCTGTTTTTTGGGGTTTTGCGAAAATTTTAGTTTTAATCTGTTACGTCGTTCCTATATCGGAGTGATTTGCGTCAGTTCGTAAAGTTGATCGTTGCTGATGTTATGCAGTGGATTATTGGGGTGCCTTATTTTGTTTATGATCCTCAGGCATTTTTTTTTCGGATTTGCTTATTACGTCCTAGATCTTGCGGGAAATTTCAGTGGTCAGGATGGGTTCGTAGTCCAATAGTAGTTTACAGATGCTTTTATATTTCGATGTTGCGTGGATAGTTGAACTTCCCTTGTTCTTGTACATTAGTGTCCTGAAGTGTATTGAACATCGTGTCATTTCTGTCTGTATCAGTTTATAGTGTTTTGTCAGTTTAAGTCTGTTGTCCGGTCGAATTCCTAGGAACTTGATTGTCGGAGACGGTCTCATATTATGTTGTCCTGTCTATATACTAGGCGACGCGTCGGTTATTCGATGATGGGGTATAAATAGTTGGTATTTGCTAGGGTTTGGTTTGAGTCTGCATTTGTATAGACAGTCTAAGATGTTGTCCAGCCCTTGAAGTTTTTCTATGGTTTTGTTGATGGTTTTGTCATGTACTATTAACATGGCATCGCCGGCGAATTGGAGTATATATCTGTCCGGGTTTACATAATTGTATATCAGGGGCGAGAGAGGGGAACCTTGAGGGACACCTTGTAAGGGAGAAAAGTGCTTGGAATATGTGTTGTTGACTTTCGTTTGCAGTACTCTAAATGTTTTGTTGATGGTTTTGTCATGTACTATTAACATGGCATCGCCGGCGAATTGGAGTATATATCTGTCCGGGTTTACATAATTGTATATCAGGGGCGAGAGAGGGGAACCTTGAGGGACATTGTAAGGGAGAAAAGTGCTTGGAATATGTGTTGTTGACTTTCGTTTGCAGTACTCTAAATGCATGAGAAATTGGTTTATAATCCTTAGCAAATATGGTTTTATTCCTATATTGTGCATTTTGTATATTAGACTTTTCTGCCATACAGGATCAAATGCTTTGGTTATATCGTTATATCGAGTAGTAAGGTTGCAGTACATTTGCGTTGAAGATGGGTCGCCTGAATGTTATTAAATAGAATAGTAAGAGGGTAAATGGTGGAATGTTTCAACTTGAACCCAAATTGGTACCTAGGAATAAAATCTGCTGCCTTTTTTAAGATACGTTGGTTTAATATTCCTTCGATGATTTTGTGGGAGAGAGTGGTCACAGTTGGTTGGTTTGTAAGCAGTATACTGCCGTGTTAAGGCTTAACGCCGTATATGATTTTTTTGATAAAAATTCTAACTTGGGGGAAACGCTGTAGAACGTATTAAATTATGCTAAAATGCCGCAAACGCAAAATGCTGAAGAATGCATATACGGCGTTAACGCTTAAGACGGCAGTATAGTAGAACCTCGTTTATCCGGACCTCATTTATCCGGATCTCCGGATAATCCGGATTAGATTTTTAGACAATTTTTAAAAATATTTTTTAAGATTTTTTAATTTTTCTTAAGATTTTTAACATTTTTTAAGTTATTAAAAAAAAATTTACCTTTTATTAAATTTTATCTATTATTTCGAAAAAACTTCGTGCAAAGGAAGAGGCTTTATGAGTTATTCCCCGGGTCCACGCGTCAGATATTCGGGGAATACCTGTCTCTTTGGAGAAAGCTTGTCTAGTGATGTTGGTGGTGCTGAAAAAAGGAATTTGAACAGTTTGTTTTATCTGAGAAATTGAAACCGGACCAGATTTATAATGCTGATGAAATCGAGTTGTTTTATCGGATGTTTCCGAGCAAAACCTTAGCGTATAAACTTGAAGATTCGGCTAAGGGCTACAAGAAAAGTAAAGATAGGTTAACTGTTATGGTTTGCAGCAGATAGTTTCCTGTTTAAGAACTGGTTTTTTGATAACTTTGTTCCTGAACTTTGAAAGTTTCTGAAAGAAAATAGTTTACCAGAAAAGGTATTTTTACTGATAGCCAATGCTCCATCCGAATTCAAGTAAAATTTCTTCCACCAAACGTAACAGCACTCCTACAGCCTAAGGACCAAGAAGTTCTTGAAAACATCAAAAAAGTGTACAGAAAAAAACTGCTTGGTAAGATAATTGAAGAGGAAGGAGAAAAAGTGTGATTGATTTGTTGAAATCAATAAGTACCAAAGATGTAATTCATATGGTTGCTGATGCTTGAGATTGCGTCGCAAATAACTCCTTGAAAAATTCATGAAAAAAAACTGTGGCCAGCCATTTGTGCTGCAAACGAAATGACAAGCGATAATTTACTGCAAGTGACTGAAGACGAAATGTTGGGAACAATAAGTCGGTGTTCAGATGTGGACAAGGAAGATGTCAGTGAGTGGTTGAAAGACAACAGTGATGGTGGATATGACGCTACGACGAAAGAAGAAATTATGGCGTTATGTACATCTAGAATAGAGAGCGAGGAAGAAGATGACGTGGATGAGCAGGGAGTAATCGCACCACAACAGCGAACAACACACACAGATGCTGCGCATCAGCTTACAAATATCATGACGTATTTAGAGAGTCAGCCTCATACCACTCAAGCTGAATTGTTAATGATAAAACGTCTGCGTGACCGTGCTTCATTCAAGTTTCAGACATGTTTGAAACAAAAGACAGTGAACGAATTCTTTAAGAAACAATCCACAAATTTTTTATAAACTTTCATTAACTAATCGAAATCTTTTTAAAAATTTTGATCAACTTTAAAAAATTGTACAGAGTTTATTTATAGAGATTAAGAAATGATTTTTACATCAAATTAATGCTTAAAGATTCTATTTTTAATTATCAAAGTCAAATTAATTCTAATTATGGCAAAAAAAAATCAAAAAGATTTTTTTAATTCTGAGAGGTTTTGACCTAACCTAACAATATTTCAAATTTCTTTCTCGACTAGCTTTAAAAAATCGCCCAGATTTTATTTATAGATTTAAAAAATGTTTTTTATGTTAAATTAAAACTTAAATTTATTATATTACCAAAAAGATAATAAAATCTTATGTTTACTTAAAGTGAAAATTAACGTGTGCAATTTTTATAAAAAGGAGAAAAAGAATTATTTGATCGCGGGGTATTAATATCCCCCAGAATTAGATCCAGGTGGATACCATTTGGCTGGTGTATAACAATTTACGATTTCTAATAGTTCCAGACAGTAAAGTTAGGTGTTCATTGACGTTTTTCTTGGAAGACGGGACGGTTTTAGGATCACTACATCTTTTCGAATGGCTGTGATGAAACATTTCCACGCATCGTTTTGATTAGAAAAAGAGAGAGAAAAAATCAAAACTAAACTTTAAAACTTTACATATTTATTTTCAAATAATTCAAATTAAATAAACCTTCCTTTCAACAACACACTCATCATTCGAGTCTTTTTAAAATTAGCTTTCAAATCGAAGCTTAGTATTCATTTAGATAGCGAACTAAAACGATGTACTTAAGGCTTAATATTTTCGTCTGATGTAATTTTTTTCGAAAAATACCATCGCGACAGAATCAAAATATTGTCACAGCGAACTTATCTTGTTTTTCACATAGTTGATACATCGATGTGTTTTCTGGTCGGAATTTTTATTTTATATAAATCGAAACTTTCTGTGTTTACTAAAAACAGTGCGTTGCACATAAAGTTACGTCAATTACAAAGTACGAAAGTTAATGCAAAAGTAAAATATGAAATATGTAAGATTAAATTGTAATTTGTTTATAAATATAGTTTGAAGGGGAGAAAAAGGCGCCTATAATTAATTGGAAATCAGTGATCCACTTAGTATGCAATCTCTTGCTCTAGAATCGTATCGATATCTTGTAAACACTCAATCGTCTTTTCAATAAATCACTACGAGCTGGCGAAGATGTGTCGTTTAATTGAATTTTGTTATTAAATATTAACGAGCTCTATCTAAACGAAGTTAACGTCAATCTTATAAATTAATGATAACTTTATACACAAATCGAAAGAGTACTTTGATATATCTTAAACAATTTATAACTTCTTAGTAATGATAATAATCCGTCTTAAAAGTTTATATAATTTCAAAAGCTTTTATCTAAACATCTTTAATTTAATTTAATTTAATTTAAAATAATTACATAATAAATACAAGTAGGTAAGTATATTTTTCTCGATTCTAATTTTAAACCACTTTATAATCTCACGCAAAAAAATAAATTAAAAAGATGATAAGATGTAATTAGATTGTGATTTAAATGGTCGGTATAAATACGTTTAATCTCACGAGGCATTGACAATAAATTTATAACCGGACCGTTTACGACGACGAGAGATTATCGCAAGATGTTTTCTTGTTAACATCATTATTATAAAACGCCACACTATTAAATAGATTAATCCGACAATTGATGGCGTATTGTTTAGGTCGTTTCTCTGTTAAATCGGTCGTTAAATTGCTTCGTACCGACAGTACAGGACTTTGTTTAACATTCATTACCTTCCGTTATGCATCAATGAATACGTAATATATTGGACGGATTGACGTGATCAATAATACTGAAATAGTTCACCTACATGTTTTACTTTACTAGTTTAAATGAATCACTAGAAACTGAAATGTTAATTTATGCAATGCAACAAAAGAAATTAATTGTATATCTCTTTATTTTATTTAATTTTTTTTAGTGATGATTAAAATAAATTTGACATTTATTATAGAAAATAGAGTCTTTAAGCTTTAATCTGACATATACAGTTGCTTTCAAAAGTATCCGGCCGCCTGGCAAATTCTCACATTTAACACTATATTACTTAAGAATTAAATAATACAACCAATAGTTATTTCTTACTACGCACATCGTAAGTGTTGTAACAGCAAATCGTTCATCCTATTTTGATAAAAATGCCTAAAAATCGAGAAAGAAGCTTTCCAGAACGAAAACTAATAGTTTCGTTCTTTGAAAAGTGGCATTCACAAAGAAAAATAATGAAAAAAACCTAAACAATAAATCTAGAACAGGACGTCCAAAAATTCTATCTGGTAGAGAGGAAAGAAGCATATTGTAGCAGATTAAGGAAAATCCTTAATCAAGTTCCCGAGATGTGTGTGAGAACATTCGAATGGCTACAAAAAAGGAAATTAGTGTGGAAACTATACGTCACGTTATACAAAGAAATGGATACCGTGGACGTGTAGCTAGGAAAAAGCAGTGGGTCAGTGAAATTAATAAAAGAAAGAGATTATAATTTGCAAAAGTAAATTTGTAAATCTAATTTATTGCAGCATTTGTAAAACCCAAGAATTTTGGGATAAAGTTATATGGACTAATAAGGCAAAATTTGAACTTTTTGAGTCTAAAAGAAGACAAATGGTGTTGAGAAAAAAAAGTAAGGCATGGGGGCATGAAAACTTAAGACCAACTATTAAATACGGAGAAGGTTCTGTAATGGTGTGGGGGTGTATGTCGGCGAATGGGGTTGGGAATCTCGAATTTATAGATGGAAAAATGGATCGCTTCGCCTATATTAACACATTGCGGACGAGTTACGAGATATCTCGTTTTCAAGTTTTTTATTCAGTCTTCAACTAAACAACGAGTCGCATATATTTTAATTACGTTACGATGGTAACGAAGCCTCTCGCATAGCAACGTTCAGTTTGCTAAAAGCGAGAATTCTCGTGATCCGTCCGCAATGTGTTAAAATATTAAACAAAAATTTGAAGGTCAGTCTTGAAAAATTAGGATGACAAGATAACTTCATCTTTCAACAGGATAATAATCCTAAACATTATGCCATGAAAACGAGGAAATGGTTATTATACATATAACGCAACAAATCAATTAAAAACTCCACCCCAATCGCCAGATCTCAACCCAATAGAGCACTTATGGGCAATTTTCAAACTTACAATTAGTCTAAACAAAAAACACATTTCCAGTAAAGAAATGCTTAAAACCCATTTACTGCAGGAATGGAAGATGGTAAACTCTTCATTAACGAATAAATTAGTTAAGTCAATGTCCAACAGATTGAGAGAAGTTTTAAATTCAAAAGTTACCCCACAAAATATTAAAAAGCTGTTCTAATACCTTTTAAGAGTTACAAACTTAGTTTTAAAGTTATTTTGTATAGGTGGCCGGATACTTTTCTGTGCCTATAATAATGTTATTTATGTTCTTTGTTACATTGTTTGCTGTTGTTGTATTTACAATGTATCTAAGGTTGAATGATAATATACTACCATCATAAAAAATAACTATTGGTTGTATTATTTAATTCTTAAGTAATGTAGTGTTAAATGTGAAAATTTGCCAGGCGGCCGGATACTTTTTGGAGCAACTGTAAATCATTTTTTAATTCTTATAAATAAAGTCTGGGTGATTTTTTAAAATTCATCAATTTGTTTTAAAAGTTAGGTTAATTAACTGTCAAAAGTTTCTACCAAATTTAAAAATTTTTTAAATTTTTTCGATAACAATTAGAACAAATTTCACTTTTACAATCGAAAATAGACTCTCTAAGTTTTAATTTAACGCAAAATTCATTTCTCAATCTCCATAAATAAACTCTGCACGATTTTTTAAATTTGATTATTTTTTTAGTTAAGTAAACTGTCAAAAACTTTTGGCGTCTTCAAAAATTTTTTTTTATTTTTTTGGTAACAATTACAACCAATTTGATTGTCCTAATTCAAAATAAAGTCATATTGGTCTTTTAAAATTGGTTGAAAATTTGTGTGGTTGGGTTGGATTAACTTTTGTTTTTTTTTTAATTTTTTAATAATAATTAAACTAAATTTGATATTTATAATGGAAAATAGAGTAATTAAGCTTTAATTTAATGTATACATCATTTTTTAATTCTTATAAATAAAGTCTGGGTGATTTTTTAAAACTGTTTTTTAACGTTAGGTTAGTTAACTGTCAAAAGTTTTTACCAAATTTAAGAATTTTTTAAGTTTTTCCGATAACACAACAAATTTGACTACTACAATCTAAAATAGAATCTTTAAGTTTTAATTTAGCGTAACAATCATTTCTTAATCCCTATAAATAAATTTTGGGCGATTTTTTAAAGTTAGAAAAAATTAAGAAATGAAGAAAAAAATTATTTTTTTAGGAAACTTATGTAAAATCACCAAGATGAAATATTATTTTTATTATTATGTTTTTAATAAATACCTGTATTATATATTTAAAACTGTTATAGCTTTCGTTGGTTTCTTGTTTGTTCGTGTTACAGAAAGAAAAAAAAACTTGTATTATAGAAGAAAAGAAAAGAAAAGTGGCAAGTTTGGTACACACGCAGGTAAGTGTTAAAGTTTAAATGAGCGATTATACAGGAACTTAAGTAGATTTGAAAGCTCCCATTTAACCGACACTCGGACCGAAGCAGCCACCGTCAGTGGCAAACAAATTTTCATTGTCAATGTCACGTCGGGCCGGATCCGGAGCTTTTGTGCGCGGCCCGTTTCAAGGCATTCGCCGTGAAAACGTCCTCAAACTACTCGGAAGGATTAAGATAACGCGCCGTTTTAAAATAGGAAAAAATATCGTGTCACACCTTGCCCGCCGGACCGAACATTATCTCGACCTAATTTTAATTGACTGGAGAGCGGTCGAGATTAAGAGATCGTTTTGTTTCTACACCAGATAAATTAATATCTCTCACTTCACAAAAAAAAATTTTACAAATAAAAAACAATAATTTAATTAAAGTACGATTTAATTATGCCGATAAAAATATTTAGCAAGAAAAATGTTAAGTCCCAACAAATTGCATTTAAGAAATAAAACTATCTAAGAATGTAAATAAGATCGATGATAAGAGCAAGATGAAAATTAGTCTATACTTTTATCAAATTTAAACATTCCAACTTTAATACTTTTTTTTGAAATAAATTTCAAAGTTGGACGTTTTTCATAAAAATTGTTTTTAGCGCTTTGAGTTTAAGAAATCATAAATCCCAAAAAAATGTATTAAAGGAACGAAAGTTAAAAAAAAATGTAAAAATGTTAGTTTATATTTGTACCAAAATTTAACTTTCAACCTTTTCTGGTTTTGTTGAAAAAAATTTGAAAAGTTGGACATTTTTTGTCAAAAAATCTTTACCATTGTAACCCTAATTTAAAAAAAATCATAAGTCCCAATTAAATTGTACTTAAGAAATAAAACTTTCCAAAAATATAAATATCTTATTAGTTTATATTTTCATCAAATTTAAACCTTCTATCTTTTATACGTTTATAGAAACAAAATGCCAAACCTAACAACCCCATTAAAAAATTACGCATACAAATCAAAAAAACATAAATCTTATATAAATTGTATTGGAGAAATAAAACTGTTTAAAATATCGAAATAAGATATCAGCTTACATTTATATCAAAATTCAACTTTCCCACTTTTTTAGTTTGGTTGAAAAAAATTTTGAAAGTTAGATATTTTTTGTCATGAAATCCTTAACATTCTAACCCTAATTAAAAAAAAATCATAAATCCCAAAGAAGTTGTACTTAAGAAATACAATTTCTCGAAAGTGTAAATAACATATTAATTTCCATTTTCACCAAATTTAAGCTTTCTGCTTCATATACTTTTATAGGAACGAATTTCCAAATTAAAAATCCCCATTTTTTATCAAAACTTAAAAAAAAATAATAATAATTAGAGTAACTTTGGCATTTATTATAGAAAATAGAGTCTTTATGCTTTAATTTAACATAAAAATCACTTTTTAATTCTTGTAAATAAAGTCTGGGCGATTTTTTAAAGTTGACCAATCTTTTCAAAAAGTGAGGTTAGTTAACTGTCCAAAAATGCTGCCGACTTTAAGAATTTTTTTAAATTTTTTGGTAACAATTAGAATAATTTGGTCTTTTAAAATCCAAAATAGAATCTGCTAAGTTCAATTTAATACAAAAATCTTTTCTTAATATCCATAATTAGACTGTATACGATTTTTTGAAGTTGGTAAATTTTTTTTAAATTTAGGTTTAACTGTCAAAAATTATTGCCGACTTTAAGAATTTTTTACATTTTTTTGGTAATAATTAGAACAAATTTGTCTTTTTAAATCCAAAATAGAAACTTTCAAGTTCAACCTTATACAAAAATCTTTTCTTAATATCCATAAGTAAACTCTGTACGATTTTTTAAAGTTAACCCATCGGCATCATAAGCGCATATATGCGCGCATTTTGCCTGGCCAGTATCACCAAAGCGCGCATATATGCGCTCATCGCATATAAAATTGCATATAAAAAAAAATGTTCGGTGATAAGGGCAAATTTTTCATTTTTCTGTGTGATGCAAATGGGTTAATCATTTTTAAAAAAGTTAGGTTAATTAACTGTCTAAAAATGTTCCGATTTTAAGAATTTCTTTTAATTTTTTGGAAACAATTAGAACAAATATGACTTTTGAAATCCAAAATATAATCTTTTAAGTTCAATTTAGCACAAAAATCTTTTCTTAGTATCCATAGTTAAACTCTGTACGATTTTTTAAAGTTACTCATTTTTTTTCTAAAGTTAGGTTAATTAATTGTCAAAATATTTTACCAATTTTAAGAATTTTTTTAATTTTTTTGGTAACAATTAAAACAAATTTAACTTTTTAAAGCCAAAATATAATCTTTTAAGTTCAATTTTATACAAAAATCTTTTCTATCTACAGAGTGTCCTAGAACTTAATTGCGAAACGCTAACCACGCATTCTAAAGCTGATTTCATGCCGATTCAACGAAAAAGCCCTTATCCGAAATTGCTTCCTAAGAAAACTAGAGCATCCTGAAGATGACGTGTCTGATCATGTTTTTTCGAAATATCTTAATAACGCTTTTAGCTATCACAATGAAATTTTGAGCGTTTGTAAACTTCGAAACGCTTCATCGTTTGTTGACAAAACAATTTTTTATTGCCACCGTAAAGGTGTTAAGTGCTACCAGGGTAAATTCTCTTAGGAGGCAATTTCGGATAAGAACTTTTTCGTTGAATCGGCATGAAATCAGCTCTAGAATGCGTGGTTAACGTTTGGCAACTGAGTCTTGGGACACCCTGCATAATTAAGCTCTGTACGATTTTTTTAAATTGATCAATCTTTTTAAAAAGTTACGTTAATTAACTGTCTAAAAATTTTGCCGACTTTAAGAATTTTTTTCATTTTTTTGTTAACAATTAGAACAAATTTGACTTTTTAAATCCAAAATACAATTTTTTAAGTTTAATTTAAAGCAAAACTCTTTTCTTAGTATCTACAATTAAACTCTGTACGATTTTTTTTAAGTTTATCAATTTTTTTAAAAAGTTAGGTTAATTTACTGTTTAAAAATCTTGCCGACTTTAAGAATTGTTTTAATTTTTTTGGTAACAATTAGAACAAATTTGATGTTTTCAATCCAAAATCTTTTAAGTTCAACTTAATACAAAAATCTTTTCTTAATATCCGTAATTAAAATCTGTACGATTTTTTAAAATTGATCATTTTTCCAGGTTAGGGTAGTTAACTATCAAAAATTTTTACCAAATTTGGATTTTTTTTCATTTTCTAGCAAAAATTAAAGGAAATATGACTTTCCAAATCTAAAATAAACTACTTTAAGTTCAATTTAATACAAAAATCATTTCTTAATTCTTATAAATAAAATCTGGACGATTTTTTTTTAAATTAGTCAAAGAATTGTGTTATTTTAATTAATGTTATTTAATTTTGTTTTAATTTTTTTTAACTTTTTGGTAATTATTAGAACAAATTTCATTTTACAACAAAAAATAGAATCTTTAAGTTTTAATTTAACATAAAGATCATTTCTTAATTCCTATAAATGATACCTACAGATATATATTTTTAATTTATTAGATTTGAAAGAATGTTAATGTGTTCCATTTAATCTGGCACCCTTCACATAACAGATAGATGAAAAATAGTTTGAAAATGTCATCGCCCCGCCGTTTAATTTGAAATCGTAATCGCCACACGATGAATATTCGCTCTCATAAATATGCAATCGATACAATAAATACTATGTGATAAGTATACAATTGAACTTTCACAGATCAATCCTACACAATCTTTGTGGTGACGACGTTTGTCAATTGAGGCTATGCACATATCGAAATGTTTTTAAGACGTAAATAATAATCTTAACGATGTCGATTGTTAGTTATTATTAGAAATTATAACACCGCGTCAATAAATAATTATAGCTTATAGTGGAAATAGAAACTATCTTATTTAAAGAATTTTATTTACAACGTGTCTACCGTCGAAAAGCGGCAAATATTTATCTATTTATTTAGTAGTAACGATATTTACTACTCGAGAAAAGAAGATATCGCGTAACTACCTCGTGGAACGAAATAAAACGAAGTAAGGTACGATTTTATCTATCTGCGAAGATGCAAGCTCTTGTTCGGTTTACCTTTAAAAAAATAATAAAAAAAAATTAATTACACACGGTATTATCTAACGTAAACTCTACTCTAAATCCTTATCGGATTCGCGTTTACGAAGGTCGGACAGATAACACCAAACGGTTTTGGTATCGGTTGTATCTATCGTTCGATTTCCTATTTTGATTGATGTTCTCGTTATTGGTTTACATTCAAATTCGTAAATCACTTAATAATTTATTTATTTATCGTATTATAAATATTTTATAATAAATAAAATTGTAAATTAGGATATATGTAAGATTAGACGACTACGTTATTTTTTCCGATAATATAATTGATGTTTTATCTATTTCGTTTTCTAGGTATTTTATTCTTTGTGTCATTCTGTCGATTCGTTTTCTCATTTCTAACAGGTAGAGATTTTCTATTTCTACTTGAGATTTGGGATGATTTGGTGGGTAATCGGAAGCTGTGTGATAGTGGTCGTCTTCGATGTCATCAACACTTCTTTTCCGTTTTCCTAAAATGACCATTGTTTTAATTTACTGAGATATTTTGGCGAGGAAAGGTTTTAATAAGATTTTTGAAAGAAATTGTCACTTTGGACTTTTATAAAATAACAATCAAGGGTTACTAAAAATAAATAAATTTACAGAAATTACACTGGACAACAGTTTTTAAACCCACAGATCAAACAATAGTTTTCTAATGGTTTCGGGTGATCTTAACTCAAATGTGGCCTCAGAATTGTTCCATCACAACGGATTTTTTAAATGTTCTAACCTAAAGATGCAAAAAACTCAGTTTTGTAACATGTTCATGCGGCATCTGAAAGTGCCACTGTTCCTATTGAAAATGTATTTTGAATTTTTCCAATATCTTAATTTCTTCTTGAAGAAATATAATTTCTATAACATCACTTTTTGCCCAATTATCAATCTATAGCAGTGGTTCTCAAACTATGGTACGCGAGAAGTTCTCAAGTGGTAAGCAAGCCAACGTTAAATTATTTATGGAGTACAATTTTTTTCCCTCAAATAAAAGATATAATGTCCTAACAACATTTAATACCGAAATTAAGGAAGATTACTTATTTTGTACGACATTATCAACCCATACTACTGCAGACGAAATATTTAAGAATTTGAATGAATTTTTTGAAGAAAAGAGCCTCGATTGGAAGAGATGTGTGGGTTTTTGTTGTGATGGTGCTCGAACTATGACTGGAAAGTAAGGAGGTGTTGTTAGTAAAGTTAAAGGAGTTACAGAAAATTGTATTTTTACCCTTTGTGCAATTTACAGAGAAGCTCTCGTTGTAAAGCGGATTCCTGATGAATTAAAAAATGTTCTTCAAGAAGCAGTTAAAATAGTAAATTATATAAAATCACGTGCACTGAACTCGCGGTTATTTTCAAAACTGTGTTCAGAAGTGGGCAGTGACCATATTCAATTATTACTACATACAGAGGTCAGATGGCTTTCACGGGGAAAAATGTTAAATAGGTTATTTGAATTAAATTCTGAAGTGTAAATGTTTCTTATGGAAACAAATTTTGAACAGCGTGATCGATTGAACGATGAGAGGTGGCTATTTTAACACTGGCGTATTTATCGGATATTTTCAATTGCATTAATATATTAAACTTAATTTTGCAAGGAAAAGCAATAAAATGCGAAATGATAATCAATAATATATCCAAGGAAAACTTGCAATCATTTCCTAATTTAGAAAATTTTGTGACTGAACACAACGTAAGCATAGGAGAAAATTTTATTGATAATATAAAACGCCATTGTCAAATGCTAATTGATTCTTTTGAGTACTATTTTAAAGAAGATCATTCTCATTTCCTTTGGATTCGAAACCCATTTGTTCAAACTGAATCTTCGTTAAACAACTTATCTATAAATGAAAAGGAATCTTTATTACAATTATCTTGTGATGGTGACTTGAAAATAGTATTTACCCAATTGAAGTTGGGTGAATTTTGGTTAAAAATTAAAAATGAATATCCATCGCTTAGCAAAAAAACGTTAGCATTCCTAATTCCATTTACAACTACCTACCTCTGTGAAACTGGATTTTCTGCAATGTTGATCGTAAAAAATAAATTTCGAAATAAATTATTAAACTTGGACCCAAATTTACGGTTAAAATTGTGTACATTTGAATCTAATAGTTCTACACTTGTTTCAAGTATGCAGCATCATCCATCGCATTGACTTTACGTTTACGCATTATTATTACGTAAATACATCAGTGTTATTTTCTACTTCTTATATATTATTAGTACTTGGGTTTAGTGTAAATACTTAATTTATTAAAAAAGTTATACAGTTTATATTTGCATTATCATTATTATTGTTTTTTGTTCAGTGGTACTACCTGATTTTTAAAATAGCCTTAATCGTACGCAAGGATATAAGTTTGAAAACCGCTGATCTATAGGAAGCTAAGCAACAGTACTCGTCGATGTAGTAAACCTATAATGTCACTCTAGCGTGCGTGATCTGTATAATTTTGATGATTAGTTTGGCAAAATTGGTAACAAAGACAATTAAAAATTCCGATATGTCTAATTGAATTCGCTTATTTGAAATTTTCATTTTCCATATTTAATTCAATTGATTCATACAAGCAAATTAACACAGCCAGTGATTCCTAAACTTAGGAAACTATGATCTAGCTAGAAAGAAGAATTTGTAAACCTTACATCTTTTTGAGATTACGATCAAATCATAATCATAATAAAGCCTGCTAATCTGCTATACAAACGACTACGACTGGAAAATTATAAAAAGATTTTTCATGAAGAAATTAAGGTACCGAAAAAATTCAAATGCATTTTGAATGGAGGAAGTGGTACATTCAAATTACGCATGGAGTTTTGTGGACAAAAATTTATTCGCTGCCCTATTTAATTCTAAATATGTTGAAAACGTATTTTTTGCATCTGTAGGTTAGAATACTTTGAAAACCTGAGGTGATAGAGCAATTCTAAAGTCATATCTGAATTCAGTACGCAAAAACCTTTTAGGAAAGTGCTGTTTGATCTATGGGTCTGACTTTTCATAAAATGTTGTCGGCCTCTGTTATTAATATAAAATTGGAAATCCCAGTGATTGTTTTAAAAAATTTATTTTTTGTTTTGTTACATTTTGTATTTTTATTTTTGTGCTATTACCTGCTTATTTTTTCATGCTTTAGTAGTGTTAACAATATTACAAAAGCGGTAGCAAAAATTGGGATTTTCCAAATCTATTCTTTCTTGTTGAAAAATCCTTATTGTATTGTGGATTTTTTAATATCGCAACTGGATTTGGGTTTTTCCTCTTTCTTCATCGGTTATCGACTTTTTCACTTATCATCTTCTTGTTATTTCTTTTTAACTGGCAAGATCAATGGAAGTAACAATAGAAATTCATATTTATTCTTCACATCACAAATTCACACAATTATAAAAAAAATAAGTTGCGTTGTACTATTTTAAGTTTCTTAAAAAAACTGTAACATCGTTGCAAAGAAAATGTTTTAATCTATTTATAGTTTTAATTATAGATTAATTGAATTTTAATTATAGATTTAACAATTAAGGTCAAGTTGAATTATTTTGTCTAGAAGCGTAATTTAGGAATCAAATTAAGTTGAGTTTAGGAAATATTTTCTATCATTTTCCATAAGAGACAAATTAAAACTCAATTCAATCAAAAAAGTTTTGAATGATTTTTCTCAATGAAGTAAAACTACAAAATTGAATCTATAAATAAAATTATCAGACAAGTCATCATACATATAATTTATTAACAACAAGTATGTTTCATTTCCATTCTCACACGTCTTTTTAAAGAAAAGATTTTAATCTATGTATACTTTTGTTTATACATAGATCTGACAATGAGACGGGGTCAAACTGAATTTTTTTCAAAATTAATTCAGGTTGAATTTAGCATAGGTTTTCTTTAATTTTGCAAAAGAGACCAGTTTCAATCAAATGTAACGCTAAATCAAAAATTTCTCAAACATTTTTGTGAAAAAGTTAAAATATAAACTGAAAAAATAAAACTCATTCCATAAATAAAATTATCTAACTATTCACGATACACATAATTTTGAGAGAGTTAAATTAGGTTGAATGAACTGGTTTATATTTTCTTAGAAATATTTTAACGTGTTTGTTATTCTTACATTATCTTTCCAAAGAAGAGATTTTAATATACATACTTTTATTTACCAGTTTGAGACTTCAGATGGGATATATTTTTATTTAACAGTTTCTGTTTATAAAAATTCCTTTAAGAATGAAATTAAGTTGACAACATGTTTGATTATTAATTGAGATGGGTTGCAGATTCTTTTTTAAATTATTTATCTTTGGATTTTTAAAAGAAAGCATAAAGAAAATTTTTCAATATACCAACAGATTTGTAATAAAGTATTAACTCTTTGAGGAGCGGATATTTTCAAACAAAAAAACCCAAAGTGGGCACAACAGAGATGTTGTGTCATCTAAGAGATTAGCAAAAAGCATAAATCTGCGCTTGAAGTGGTGAGGTGGTACGCTCTCTCAACCACTGTACAGCAAAAGGAGTGGAAATTTAAAAAAATGGTTTGTTTTGTGTACCAGCAAGCACAAAGGTCAAAATTCGAAGTGGTACATTAAACCACCCACCAACCCTCAAAGAGTTAAACAGTTAAGGAACAAATTTAACAAATAATCGATTTTTCTTAACAACGACTTCATTTTAACTTAAATCTGAAATTAGATTAAGGCTCGTTATTATCAGTCATAGTTAAAGTCGTGGATAATTTTATCCTATAAATAGGTATAATAAAAATTGGTTTCTACCACTGCATTCATGTTGTAGTTACCATTATCTTAGAGACAAATTTTAATCTCTGTCCCTAAAATTTTCCCTAGATTGTAAGATGATCTTATAGAAAGTCTCCTTATTAAATAAATGGAAATGGTAGTACTCGCAACTCTCCTATCTATTGGTTAAGTTATACATTACAGATAGCCTATCTCTTGGATGACATTAAAGTGGTAATAACGGACCTAAGTAGAATTGTGTTGGATTAGATCAAAGAAGAAATTAAGACAAATTTCAAATGAATTCTAAATCAAAAATTTCCCTCTCAAAAGGTAAAGATACCAACTTAATTTATTCCACTTATAGAATTTTCTGATACTTTTTTGAATATTTAGCTAATATAACTATATTCATCTCTGCGTAGTTTAATAAGGAAATATAATTATTGAGAATTAAGAATTTTAGTGATGATTATTTATTAAAATTAATAATGTTTCAATTGATCGTCAAACGTCTTCAGCCTCTTACAAAAAATAGTAATAATTGCAAAATTGTAGAAATTATATAAAAGTTAATAAATTACTGTCATATAAAGATATGAAAAAAATATGAAGGTTCATAAATTATCGCTCTAAAATCCAAATAATGTAAAACCACAATATATTTTTTAATTTTTTGATTGCTCTAAGATACAAATTAAATTTGGGAAATTTAAATGTTGGTATAAGTGCTAGTGGAGTTAGGTTGAATTAGACCAAATAGGAAAAGAGTTAAGGAGACAAATTCCAATACAGAGCAATCAAAAATTGAAGAAAAGATAATTTTTTAAGGTACCAACTTAAAATATTGAAAAACTTTCTTTAAATATTATAAATATAAAAGCAGAAAACCAAGGAATTTATTTTAGTCTTTAGGTTACTTTTTATTCAAGTCCATAGTTTACTATGAAAAAGTTTACCTGTAAAAATCTTCATTCTCTTTATTTTAACAACAATAAGTAAGAATACTGGGATTTACCCAATTATCATTTCTTCATTAAAAGCTCCTTATTATTATTGGGGTTTTCCCAGATTCTTCATCATCTTCAACGACAAGCAATTCTTTTAATTCTACATACAAGGGGAGTCTGCAAGTATGGTCCGAACTCCATGAATGCATTACACTTATAAACCTAAGTAAACCAAAAGAACTAATACCTTATGCCGAATATTCAATTAATTTTTAGTTACAACTTTTAATTGACTTGATCAGGAATTCGAACAAAGTTGAACTTTAGCCCCTAATAACTCAAATTCTAATCCAAGTACAGATTTTTTCCACATAAGACATGTAGCTTGGTCAATTACGACCATTATTTATCACAACCACGTTTTCAAATTCTTGATATTAACTCATTACTGGCCGTTGACGTAATAATACGTAAGTTTTTCTTCCCAATTCAGAAGCTGTTGACGTATTAATACGTTTGTATACAATTAGTTTGTTTTATTGTTTGTTAGGTACACCGCAAAGACAATCGAAAGACAAAAGACATGATTTTCACAAAACATGAGACGCGACTGATAGAAATTGGTAAAATAAATATAATACAGTGAACGCTCTATATAAGCAACCTCTCTATAAGCAACATTCTTTATAAGCAACCTCTATACAAGCAACTTTTCTTAGTTCAACTGACCTGTATAAGCAACTTATTTTTTTAAAGCTAAATATTTAACTTAAGTTTAGGCCAATTTAGAAGTAAAATCAGCTGTTCACAACAACATAATCTCAACTTGTAAAAAATTAGAATATGTTTGAGTTTTGTGCTGCCAGTAATGAAGTGAATTTGAAGTGTTAAATAGAATAGTTACTTGAATTCTGTTAGTTTGTATTAATAAATAAGTTAATTAATTAATATTTTTGTGCTTTAAAGTCAACCATAAAACATGAATCAGAAGAAAAGACGTTCAATTTCGGTAAAAGATAAACTATTCATTTTAAGGGACATTGAAAATGATAAGAAAACAAAGGACACTTCTAACGAATATGAAGTTGCTAAATCTACAATAAGTAGAGTAAAAGAAATTAAAGAAAATTTAGAAGAATATGCACCCAAAACGTATGTAAAGTGAAATCTCCCTTGTGCGGACACAAATTGGGCCCACCAAAAGTGTGCGAAATTTTCCTTGGTTCTTGGAGCGACGGCAATTAAACGATTTAGTTCCAAATGAAATGATAAAATTAAAAGCACTCGACGTAAATAGATTAAATAATCGACCTGAAACATTTATAGCAAATGATAGATGGTTAACGAAATATAACAAACGTCAGGGTATACGGATTTTGTCTGTTTATGGAGAGAGTATGTCTTGCAATGTGGAGCTAGCTAATTCTTTTAAAAATTATATTGCTGAAAATGGCTTTTTGCCTGAACAAATATCTAATTGCGACGAAACTGGTCTCGGCTGTGAAAGCTGGCCCAATAAAACTAACGTTATTCTACACAGTTTCGTTAGTAAAAGAAATAAGTAAAAATATTTTCTAGGCGGTAAGCATTTTTAAACTCCTTTTTTCCCTATAAGCAACTTTTCCCAATAAGAAACTTTTTTATTGAAAATGGTTCAAATGAATTGCTTATATAGAGCGTTCCCTGTATATAAAAACACACAGATTGATAAAAATCGTAGTTCGCGAAAAGAACAGTTTTCTCAGAAATGTAGCAAAGTTTGCAAAAATCATGGCAAAAGTAGGAAATCTGCTTGATATATCGACATTGTCAAATGCTTTTATGTGTAGAAAAATATTTTGAGGACTGCCATATTAACTGAAATTACTAGAAATTCGATTTTCAGATTAGGCACTTTTTTTATTAATCAAGAAATAAAAGACTTATTTTTTGTACCATGCTGGTTATGAGATTTATTTATTATGCCTGACTAGTTTCGGCTTATAAGGCCATCTTCTGAGACAAAATTCTAATTCAGTTGTTCAAAGTGTAAAAGTCAATCAACATTTTAGTAAGACACTTTAAAATAAACAATAATAATAAATAAATCTCATAACCAGCATGGTACAAAAAATAAGTCTTTTATTTCTTGATTATTAATTACTGGTTAAGATGGATCAAAACCACATTAATTACTTTTTCTATTCTATTAAATTCACCAGTTATTTGAATGATCAAGGCCCGGCTTCACACCGGGTGAAGTAAGGATTTTTAGCGGCCAGTAATGATTTAAAGAATTTTGGAATCAGTAATTAATCTGATTGTTATTATTATTTGATCAAAATTTTTCAATAACGCTATAATATGTAATCAATTAAAAATAGAATAATCATATGTGAGTTTTTTCATGTCTAGTGAAGTTAGTTTCATGTGCACAGTACAAATCTGAAGTTTGGTTTATTCTTCCCGACTCGTCCTGTATCTTATAATTAGCTTAATAGTCAAATTAAAAGAAAAATCATTTTTTAAAATATAGAGTAAAACCAAAAAAAAAGCAAATATTCGATCAAAATCTTTCAATGACGCTATAATGTGTAATCAATTGAAAATAGAATAATCATACGTAAGTTTTTTCATGTACAGTGAAGTTAGTTTCATGTGCAGAGTACATTTCTGAAGATTGGCCTGTTTTTCCCGACTCCTCTTGTTTCTTATGATTATTTTAGTAGTCAAATTTTAAAAAAAAACCCTTTTAAAATATGGAGTAGAAATGAAAGGAAGAACAATTACCTACTGAAATTTTCAGCTTTTGCAGTCTTCTTGAAGAAGTCGATCTCTCGACGTACGAACGAGAGAATGAAGATCTCGGTGGGAGATCGAAGCGAAAAGGAGGAGAGAAGAGCAAAGGACGCCTTACGCCTCAAAGAAGAGGACCGAGAGAGAGCAGAGGCGTGAGAATTAGAGTAAACGGTCGGCACACGGTGTCCGTTCGACGAGTCGTCGGGCGCCACTTGCGACGATTATGATCGCAAAAATCGATTGATAACTTATTGCCCGTTGCGCTGTAATTTTTCAGCCGGCCGCACAGATCGCGTCGCGGTCGCGACTACTTTTTATCCCTCCTTCTCGCTCCCTCCACCTTCAGAAACCTCATTTCATTCCACTCTTCTACAACCATTTCAGCGAGGATACGATATTACGATGTATACGACCCCAATTTGCAACAATGTAATAAAGACTTATAAATCAACCCACCTCAATGAAATTCTATAAGAAAGAAAAAAAAATCTAATCCATTTTCAATAAGTATGTAAATTGTTGATAAAAGCTTGGAAAAGTTATTTAATCCTGGTAAAGGAGTTGAAGGACCTCCCGCCACAAAGTAAGCAGATCGAAAGCTCGTTTCAGGATTGGCTCTCTTCGTTCGGTGGGTGGTGGCTGGTCCTTTAGCGCATTAGGGGTGGAGTGCCAGGACGAGGAGAAGAAGAAGAGCTTTATCCTTGGAGGTACACACCAGTCCAAGGCGCCGTGAGTAGAGGGAGCTATAAACACACGCACGGTTCACTCTCGGCACACTCAGCGGCGCGCACTCAGTGTTCAGTCGATCAGCGACGGTCGCGGCTCATTCACTACTTATAGTCACATGCTAATCTATAATAAACCTCGACGCGAGTTACATAAATGTCCGTTTTACAACTTACGAGAAGAAGAAATGCGGTGATACTTTTCGTTCGGACCCCGTAGATTGCAAACGAAGGACGGTCGAAAAGTTACCCAAGTGAAACCAGTGAATTCTTTTTCTTCTTCGTCTTCAGTCTTTTAATTTACATTTTCTTTGAAAGATAATTCGCGTTCAGGGAGGAAAATGACGCTGACGAACTTTTTCGATAGTTGCGCCGATTGCAACGGTTTCAGAATCGCAATCAAATTGATTCTTTTAGTGTTATTGTGTTTTTGTACCCTGAGTGTTAACGCCAGGGGCAGGACTCCGCTCATCGAAGATCCAAGTCCTAGGATTCGGAATAAAGCTGCAGGTTCGTTTTTTTACCTACATATAAATTTGTTTTCTTTACGATTTAAACTCACGTTATCGACTCGTATAAAAACTATTTTTATCGTGTAATCTTATGATACGACGAAGGTAATCTCTCGATTCTCAATAGGGAGCAAAATTATCTATGTGTTTGGTTTAGATTTTATTTCACGTGGTTTAACCATATATTTTAGTATTATTTTAATTTTACATTTTTATCATCTTAATGACTCATTTATTAATTAAGCTGTTTTAGTTGGAAATTTAAAAAAAATGGAAATAAAAAAAAAATTAAATTAAAAAAATTAAATTAAAAAACAAAAATATAACCAAAATAATTTAATTAGTTCCTTTTTATCCGCGACTAATTATGATAACGAAGCAATTACGTTCTTAGCAAAGTTTGCAAGACAATTAAGTTTCACCTCCGCGGAACGAGTGAACATTTAACGAAAAAAAAAATGTGTTACATTTGCATAAACCGTATACGAACAATTATTCTTATCGCGTGAAACTGCGTTTTATTATCGACGCGTCCTGCATTTTACTATTATGGGAATAATACGGGCGTTCGTTTAATAAAAATTGACCGTAAAATCGCTATATTATAAATAAATAATTCGGTCGCTACTCGCTACAATTACATATTAATAGTGATTTGACGTCACTCGAACGATTCCAATTATTAAACCGTTTAACAATTATTGTACGTTAACTAGCCTTTCCTGGATTTTTATTTACGAAAATAGTTAAGGTTTCACGTAAAAAAATACCAAAGATAAGTGACATTTTCTGAGAACACTTTCGTTATTAATTACTCTTATCGAAATAAACAAAACTTTTTTTAGTCACTAATCGAAAGCTTAAAAGATTTAAAATGGGACATTTAATTTTTTTTTCGATTTTATATTTTTTCCAGATTCATATTAGAAAATTATTTTTTTAAAGATATTTTAAGAAGAAAAATGTGATAATTTAAAAAAATTTCTCGTTTTTGTACGGAGACTTTCAATTATTCGTTTTATTTATAACTTAAAAGGTTAAAGTAGTAGTAGTAGTAGTATTGTAAAAAGTGCATTAAAATACGAATATCTAAGATGTTTTACGCAAAAAAAATGTTACCCACTCAGACTATACCTTAAGCAAATATTGGTGCACGTTGGTATTTTATTTTTTCAAGTGTTTGGTACACGATAGACAAGTTTTGCGCGAGGTGTGTCAACAATTACAACCGCTAATGGTTGAATAAACAGTTTGATGACAATTTTCTTAAATTTTGTCATTTTGGTAAACTGAAATTTTAATTTTTGAATTTTAAAAAATATTGAAGAATTCTTCACACTGGGATTGGTTCTAGTTGGATAAAGTCTAGTTGATTCTATGTAGTTACTATTAGCGACAGGAAGGAATAAAAAAATGATTTTTAAATTCTATTAATTAAATTAAGGTCTTGTTTCAATAAAAAATTGGGAAAATTTACCTAATCTTACTTAAATCCAATCCAACTAGATTACAATTTTGGTATTAAGTTTTGTTTGGTAAAAGAATTTTAAAAATATTATGATTAGATTGAGAAATATTGGTTTAATGCAGTGTACGCTAGGGAAGTGGGATATTTTAAAATGTTCAATTTTTTCCTCAAATATTAATCCTCGGAATTCGCTTTAACTCGTTTGCCAATAATGCAATTTTTATTTTTAAAAATAACTACGCTCGAGGAAAATCCATTTCTGTGTAAACATTTTTTAAATCTTAAGTGAAATTTGCATAATAATTTTAAAACACTTGATGAAACAAGTGTACTTGAAGCTGTACAATGTTGATATGGCCTATGGATTCTCAATCTTCATCGTGCTCTTTACAAATTACCAAGGAAAAAGTAACAAGCTACAAAATTTGGCGACAAGTCATGAAATTTTGATAATTTTTAATAAGATACAATATGTATATGGTTTATAGATTCTCAATCTTCACTATGCTTTTTCAGAAATTCCCAAGTCTTGAGTTCGATTGAGAAATGATAGATAATTTCCTCGTTTTCAGATATCATGCTTCTGTTTGAGAAATAGGATTTTATTATGTTCATCAAATAGTCACTAATCTATTCTATCTATCTATTCTACAGTTTACTCTTACTACAGCTATCTCTTCTAAAGTTTTTATGATTCCTTTCCAAAGAGCAGAGTTAAATGCGTTCTTAATATCAAGTAGCGCCAACACGCACTATTCCCTATTCTAATAGCTTTTCTCTTTCAAGTGATCTACAATGTTTTGAACGTTAGAAACTGCAGCTAAAGTTAATTTACCTTTTTGAAAACCAGATTTGTTTCTTTCGATTAATCTTTTATCTACTACTTCCCCTTCCAGCCTTTTCTTGATTACTCCTTCTAATACCTTATTACCTTTTGTATCGATTAGACATATTTGCCTATATGATTTTTCGTTACTTTTTTTTGGTTTTTCAGTTAGTATTAATCTAGATTTCTAGAAAATAAAAATTTGGGAAACTTAACCTAATCTAACTCAATTAAGAGAAATTTATGGGAAATATTTGTTCTAATTCAATTAAGGTTTTGGTATTAAGTCTAATCCGAAATTCATTCCAACCTCGCATATATCGTATATATAGTTTTTATTAAATTTTTGATATTAAATCATATTTGCCAAATTTTAAGAAAATTTATATTAGATGGGAAAATTCTGATTTTGTATAAAATGCAACTAATTTGTATAAAATGTATCATATTTATTAAAAGAATTTTAAGAAATATTGGTTTAGATTGATAGATTAGGATCTCGTTTACACGAAAAATTAGAAAGGTGAAGGCAACCTATCTTCAATTTAATTTAATGCAGCTAATTATAATTTTATTATTATTTTTTTTGGTACAAGATTTTTTATAAGATTTCTGTTGGATTGAGAAATTATAGTTAATAAGTATAGAAGAACAATTAGGAAACTTAACCCAATCTAACTCAATTAACACATTGAGGACGGGGATCTGCGGGAGTCCGCAACGTTCAGTATGCTAAAAACGAGATATCTCGTGACCCGTCCGCAATGTGTTAAGAGAAATTTGAAGAAAATACTTATTTTAATCAAATTAAGGGTTTAATTCAACCCCACTTAAATCTATTCGTCGTTATTAAATTTTTAGTATTAAATCATATTTCGACCTATCCAACGAAAACTGTCGTAAGTCAACAATGGTGATTTTAAAAAATTTGAAAAGAAAACAGAATTAATTGCTATTCTTCTAGGGTGAATCCTTTCGGAATCCTCTAAGATATATAATAATAAGATATTTATAGCAACCAAGTAGGAAATTTTTACCTAGAAAATTTTATTTTTTAAAATGCAATCTCTTTAAAACCTTTAAACGCTTATATCTCATTCACTTCTATCAAAAATGACTTACAATAGTCTTCGTTGCATAGGTCGATTTGCTAAATTTAAAGAAAATTTGTATTAAATGGGAAAATTCTGATTTTGTATAAAATTCAAATAATTTATTTAAAATTTATTCTATCTATTAAAAGAATTTTAAGAAATGTTGGTTTAGATCAATAGATTAGGATCTCATTCCCAAGAAAAATTAGAAAAATTAACCCAACCTATCGTAAATTTAACATTATGATTAGAACATTTTCACTTTTTTTTTTTCCTCAAATACTAATTCTCGGAATTCCTTTTTACTGGGTTGGTTAAAGAAAAACAATGCAATTTTATTTTTTTTAAACAACCACACTCGAGGAAAAGCCATTTCTCCGTAAACATTTTTCAAATCTTAAGTGAAATTTGCTTCATAGTTTTCCAATACTGTTCGAATACTTTACGTGTCAAGTTAAAGCCGTTCAATTTTCGTATGGTTTATGGGTTCTCAATGTTCACCGTGCTTTTCAGAAATCTCCAAAGAAAAAGTAACAAGCGGGAAAATTGGGGGAGAAGACATGAGATATCGATATTTTTTCCCAGCTCATAGCATGGTTTCGGATTTATTCATCTCTACCTTTTTTTATAAAGGCCTAAAATAAAAAATATTTATACATTTTTATAAGATTTGGACTCGATTAAGAAATTATAGTTAATAAATATATACAAAAAAATATCTAAAAAAATTTAGACCTTTCTTAAGTTAAGAAAACTTAACCTAATCCAACTCAATTAAAAGAAATTTGAAGGAACTTCTTGTTCTAATTCAATTAAGGTTTTAATATTAAGTCTAGTGCAAAATTCATTCCAACCCAACCATATCTGCTAACAAAATTTTAAGAAAATGTATATTAAAATCCAAAATTCATTCCAACCCAATCATATTTGCTAACAAAATTTTAAGAAAATTTACATTAGATGGGAAAATTCCGATATTGTATGAAATTCAAATAATTTGTATAAAATTTATCCTGTTTATTAAAAGAATTTTATGTAAAGTTGAATTAGATTGTTAGATTAGGATCGCGTTTACATGAAAAATTAGAAAGATTAAGCCAACCTATCTTAAATTTAACTTAATGCAGCTTAACTCAATTAAAATTTTATTATGTTCTATTTGCTAAAAGAACTTTTGTAAAACTTGGGTTGGATTAGAAACGGTTGCGGTTTAACATAAAATAAAAATTAGAAAGCAAACCAACCCAAGTTAATTAATAAAAAATTATAGGAATTTCTCGTTTCAATTCAATTAAAATGTTGGAGTTAAGTCCAATCCAAAAATAATTCAAAAACCATTTCACTTGTATTGAAAAATCATTCCAATCTCATCAAAATTTTGATATTAAATCATATTTATTAAAAGATTTTTTATAACGTTAGCGTTAGATTAAAAATTGTGATTTAATATAAAAGATTCAATTCAATTAAGAAAAATTGACACGAATTTTTTATTCCAACTTAATTAAAATTTTGTTATTTTGGATTAAATCGAACCAAATCTTTTTAAAATTTTGGCATTGAGACAAATTTATTAGAAAAACTTAAAATTTGAATTAGATTAAAAAATTATGATTTTCATATAAAAGAAAATTTAATTCAATCCAACTTAAATTATATTCAAACCAAGAAAATTTGCTAGCTGATTTTATAAGATATAAAAATATCAATATCTTACATTAAAAATAATATAAGAAGCAGAGTATTTATATTTTTAAAATGTTTATAGATTAATACCTTCATTTATTATGTTATTTTTTCCCTAAAAAATTCTTAATATTTTTCTAGCAATTTTACTCATTCGTTTATGAAAATATAACATCATTAATCGTAATAGATGATACTGTATTTAAAAAAAAAATAAAAAAAACTAAAATTTATGATTTTTTTCTTAAATAAAAGGATGATGCATACTCTAAAATTAATCGCGAAGAGAGTAAAATAAAACTGCAAGTGTATGCCAAAGCTTACGGTATATATTTCACATTTTAATACTTTGTTTATAAACATGAGAAGAATTTTTATTTCGTGGGCGTCTGTTGCGAAACCCGAACGCCATTAAAGTTTATTTACATCGTAGTACGAGCACGTAAAAGTATAGGAGCCAATAAAACATGATATACGATTGTTCGGCAAGCGGAATCCGGCCGCTTTCGGCTTTCTTCATCCGAACGAATCGAAATCGGCCGAAAACGCGTAGTTTCGCGTAAATATTGTTATGTTGCCTCCGACACTTTTATCCACCGGGTTTTTTTTAAGCGACACTCCTCGTCCGATACGCGTTCGTCGTATTTACGCGATCGGATCGCGCGTGAAGAGATGTTACGATCCTGTGCAGCCAGTTCAACAATAATAGCCAGGCATTACTGAGACGGTTAGTGTGCGTCGAGACGCTGCCCGTTCTATTTGGGTAAGTCGTCGTTCGCTATTGAGGTCATCTACCGACGAGACATCCACAGACGTTCGTCGTAACAACTCCCAACCTATAATGCTCGTATACTATTTCTATCAAATTTTTGCACACTTAAAAAAAATAATAATCGATAAATAAAAATTTATTTTATTTCTTTTACCTTCATTTAAAATTTGATGACCTAAATGTGAATTTAAAGACTCACCAGCATTTACGATCTTGTCGCGGCGACTAATCGCTGCTATTTATTATTGTCGTTACTTGGTAAAAAAATTTTAGAAGATTTAAATTGAAGATCAAAAATCATTAAAATAAAATTTCGTTGTTAAAATATTGAAAAACTAGTCAATTTGTAAAAATTCGTATCTTAGAAACTAATTGTTGTTATGACTTGAAATTTTATGACGATTTGGTTTAAACATTCTAGTTTCAAAAAAAAAATTGTTTCGTTTTTAACGTTGTCATAGAAATTAAAAAAAAATAATAATAATAAGGTTGACAAAAATTTTTTGATACTTCTTAACCCGGCATTCGACACCTGGGGTCTAACAAGCCCCAAACCGTCTCAGATTAAAATATATATACTATATTGTTATATCAGTATTATTAGTAAAGATATAGGACTTTTCATTTGCTTTGATCGTTCTCACATCCCACGTGTCGAACGCCGGGTTAATCTAACTTAACCCGTTAAACGGCTCTATACATTGAAATTACATGAGATCATGACGAATATATACGTTATAGCCGCTTAAGGGGTTAAAAAACCCGATCAACTTTAAAAATTCTTAAAAAAATTCATTCTTTAAGATTTTGATTTGATTCGTTTTCTAAATGAAACTTAGATTATTCTAATTTTAATTTAAAAAGACTGTTTTATTCCAAGTGTTGCCAAAAAAATTTAAAAAAAATTTCAAAGTTGGTAAAAATTTTTGACACTTCTTAACCTAACTTCAGAAAACTGACCAACTGTAAAAATTCATCAAAAAATCATTTTTAAATATTTTGATTTGATTTTTTTTCTAAATGAAACTTAGATTATTCTAATTTTAATTTAAAAAGACTGTTTTATTCCAAGTGTTGCCAAAAAAATTTAAAAAAATTTCAAAGTTGGTAAATATTTTTGACACTTCTTAGCCTAACTTCAGAAAATCGGCCAATTTTAAAAATTCATCAAAAATTCATTTTTAAAGATTTTGATTTGATTTTTTTTTCTAAATGAAACCTAAAACATTCTAATTTTAACTAAAAAAGACCGTTTTATTCCAAGTGTTGTCAAAAAAATTAAAAAAAATTTCAAAATTGGTAAACATTTTTGACACTTCTTAACCTAATTTTAGGAAATCGATCAAATTTAAAAATTCATGAAAAATTCATTTTTAAAGATTTTGATTTGATTTTTTTTCCAAATGAAACCTAAAATATTCCAATTTTAATTAAAACAGACCGTTTTATTCCAAGTCTTATCAAAAAAATTAAAAAAAATTTCAAAGTTGGTAAACATTTTTGAAACTTCTTAACCTAACTTAAGAAAATAAATTAACTTTAAAAATTCATCAAAAATTCATTTTTAAAGGTTTTGATTTGATTTTTTTTCTAAATGAAATCAGAAGCATTCTAATTTTTATTAAAACAGACTGTTTTATTCCAAGTGTTGTCCAAAAAAATAAAAAAAAAATATCAAAGTTGGTAAACATTTTTGACACTTCTTAACCTAACTTAAGAAAATAGATTAATTTTAAAAATTCATCAAAAATTCATTTTTAAAGATTTTGATATGAATTTTTTTTGTAAGTGAAACTTAAATTATTCTAGTTTTAATTAAAAAAAACCGTTTTATTCCAAGTGTTGTCAAAAAAATTAAAAAAATTTTCAAAGTTGGTAAACATTTTTGACACTTCTTAACCTAATTTTAGAAAATCGATCAATTTTAAAAATTCATCAAAAATTCATTCTTTAAAATTTTGATTTGATTTTTTTTCTAAATGAAACTTAAAACATTCTAATTTTAACTGAAAAAGGTCGTTTTATTCCAAGTGTTGTCAAAAAAATTAAAAACATTTTCAAAGTTGGTGAAAATTTTTAATACTTTTTATCCTTACTTCAGAGAATTGATTAAATTTAAAAATTCATCAAAAATTCATTTTTAAAGATTTTGATACGATTTTTTTTTCTAAATGAAACTCAAAATATTCTAGTTTTAATAAAAACAGATCGTTTTATTCTAAGTGTTGTCAAAAAAATTTAAAAAAATTTTGAAAGTTGGTAAACATTTTTGACACTTCTTAACCTAACTTAAGAAAATAGATCAACTTTAAAAATTCATCAAAAATTCATTTTTAAAGATTTTAATATGATTTTTTTCTAAATGAAACCTAAAACATTCTAATTTTAACTAAAAGAGACCGTTTTATTCCAAGTGTTGTCAAAAAAATTAAAGAAATTTTCAAAGTTGGTAAACATTTTGGACAGTTCTTAACCTTTTTTTTTAGTAAATCGATCAACTTGTCAAAATTCATCAAAAATTCATTTTTAAAGATTTTGATATGATTTTTTTTCTAAATGAAACTTAAAACATTCTAGTTTTAATTAAAATAGACCGTTTTATTCTAAATCTTATCAAAAAAATTAAAAAAATTTTCAAAGTTGTAAAAAAAATTTTTTTGTTAAAAAATCAATCATTTTTAGAAATTCATATCTCAAAAACTAATTATTAAAAGGACTTGAAATTTGGTGAGAGTTTAGATTAAAATTTAATCTTTATTTTTACCGAAGATGAATTTTCTACGATTTTTAATTTTTCGTTCAGGAGAGAAAATGTGACTAAATGTCCTTAATTGAAATTTTTTAACGTTCTAAAAACTGGCCTAGTAATTTGAAAGAAACTTTAAAACTTTTTTTAGAAACTTGATGAAGTTGAGGAACATTGTCATAAAGGATAAATGCGGGTTTAAGTCTGTCAATGCTAATGAATTGTTCAGTATTATCCTTAAAAACGCAAAAACATTTTGGAAGTCTTTTAATAACTTTAAATGGATCTTCATGTCTAGGAGAAAGAGAAGGTGTTTTACCTTCTAGTCTAATGAACACAAAATCTGATTTGTTAAGATCATTATGAACAAAAGGCTTTTTTTTGCTGTGTGATATTGAATTGGGGTTGGCTTCAAATTAGTAAATGTATTGCGTAAACTATCGAGAAGAGGTGTTGTATCCATCGATGGATGAGATGGAGAAAAGTATTCACCAAGAAGTCTTAGGGGCTGTCCGTAAACTAACTCAGCAGAAGAGCAACATAGGTCTTCCTTTACAGCTGACCGAAGACCTAAAAGGACTATGGGAAGCTCATTTTTCTAATTCATAGTATCACCTCTGGCTATTAAAGCTGCTCGCTGGAATCTCTCAATAATGTCGTTGTTTTGTGGGTGATATGTTAAAATGTGAATTTGATGAGCTCCTAAAAATTTATTAAATTCTGAAAAGAGATGTGATAAATTTATAGACACTACATTATTAATGGATTTTTGTACTTGTAATAGCATTTGTATTAAATATTTGCATATTTTTTAAAAAATAATAATCGATAAACGAAAATTTCTTTCATTTTTCCTGTCTTAATTTAACATTTGATGACCTAAATATGAATTTAAGGACTGACGAGTATTTACGATTTTGTCGCGGCAACTAATCACTGCGATTTATTATTGTCGTTACTTGGTCAAAAGTGTGGACGGCTTTTTGTGCTTGTTAAAATTAGTAACATAGAGAAATAACCCAATTGTTTAAAATTTGGTCAACTTTGGCACGTTTTCAAACCATTAATAAAGGAATTTTATGTAAATAACATTTTTAAACAAATTTTCATTTCTTGTAGGTTTTAAAACGTATTTATAGATACTTTATAGACGATTTTTAAATATTTTGGACGGTATTAGATGATATTATATGATGTTTAATAGATCCATTTGATTTTATTGGAGATTTTTAAAGGGTTTTGAAAAATTTTTTAAACAATTTTTAAGTTTTAGCCAAAATATTTTAAGTGACATTGACACCATTTTACAGATTTTATTAGGTTAATTTAATCTATTTCTTATTGTTAGGAAAATTATGATGCTTACTTCAACTTAACTATTTATCCAATTAATTTGATAGATTAGAGTCTTGTTTACACGAAAAATTAGAAAGATTAAGCCAACCATATTTAAATCCCATTTAACTCAATTAAAATGTTGATTTTAAGTTCTATTTTGTAAAGGAATTTTTATAAAACTTGGGTTAGATTGAAAAATTATCGTTTAATATAAAACAAAAATTATAAAGTTTAAACCAACCTTTAAAGAAAATTTAATTAAGAAAAATTCTAGTCCTTGAGAGAATTTTCAAACATTTAAGTGACATTCATGGCATCTTACAATTTTTTTAAAACGCTTTTTACTTATAACAGTATCTATAACAATTTTGAGATATAAAAATAATTTCATTTAATTAAAATAATTAAATTTAAAATATTTCGTTTTATTTAGGAATTAGAAAAGAAAAAAATGAGTTTTGATTTGTTTTCTGGATTTATTTTTGGATTTTGTACACATTCCACTTGAAATTTACTTTCTTTACTATCAATTTAATAGAGATTTTTCTGAAAACTCTTATGGATTGTAAACTGAATTGATTTATCTTCAATCTAGAAAAATCCCAGTTAAATCTTTTATCTTGTTTAGAAATTAGACAAGAAATTTTTTTGAAGTTTTATTTTTAGGCATTTTGGACAATTCACTTAGCTTTGTTTCTCCAAGATTAATAGAGATTTTTCTAAACTTTCTTTTAGGTTATAAACTACAATGATTCATATTTAATCGATGATAATTTCCTTTAAATGTATCATCTTATTTAGGAGTTAAGAAAGAAGACTTTTAAGATTTACTTTTAGACTTTTTTTTGGTTGACTTGAAGGCATTGTTTTTCCCAAGTTAACAGAGATTTTTCTAAAAATTCTTGTTAATTACCATCTAGGTTGATTTATCTTTAACCCATCGGCATCATAAGCGCATATATGCGCGCATTTTGCCTGGCCAGTATCACCAAAGCGCGTATATATGCGCTCATCGCATATAAAATTGCATATAAAAAAAATGTTCGGTGATAAGGGCAAATTTTTCATTTTTCTGTGTGATGCAAATGGGTTAATGCGAGGAAGAAGACTATTCTTTTTTGGTGGACTTGGGGTCATTCTTTTCTCCCAAGTTAATAGAGATTTTTCTAAAAGTTCTTTTAGGTTACAAACTACAATGGTTCATATTTAATCGAGGATAGTTTCGTTTAAATGTATCATCTTATTTAGGAGTCTTAAGAAGACTTTTCAGAATTTACTTTTAGACTTTTTTGGTCGACTTGAAGGCATTATTTTCTCCCAAGTTAATAGAGATTTTTCTAAAAATTCTTATTAATTATAATCTAGGTTATCTTGTCAATTATCTTTAATCCGAGAAAGTATTCTTTAAAAATTTTTCGTTTTGTTTAAGAATTTTATAGAACTTCAATCAATTTTTCGTTTTGTTTAAGAATTACATTAAAGAATTTCAATCAATTCTTATTTTTAGATATTTTAGTGGACTCACCTATTCACATTTTTTTCCCCAAAGTTACTTGTAATTTTTCTAAAAATTCTTGAGGATTATAAACTAGAATGATTCATGTTTAATCGATGACAATTTCGTTTAAATGTATCATCTTACTTAGGAGCTAAGAGAGAAGACTTTTCAAGATTTATTTTTAGACATTCATTTTTGGTCGATTTGAAAGCGTTTTTTTCTCCTAAGTTAATAAAGATTTTTCTGAAAATTTTTGTTAATTATAATCTAGGTAGATTTACCTTTAAGGCGGGAAAGTATTCTTTAAAATTTTCGTTTCGTTTAAGAATTACATTAAAAAATTTCAATCCAACCTTATTCTCAGATATTTCAGTTTAATCACCTATTCACAATTTTTTTCCAACGTTAATAGAAATTTTTCTAAAAATTCTTGAGGATTATAAGCTATAATGATTCATGTATAATCAAAGAGAATTTCGTTTACATCTGACATCTAATTTAAGAATTACAAAAGATAGTTATTATTATAACAAAGTTAATTGACATTTTTCTAAAATTTCTTGTGAATTATAAACTACAATGATTTATGTTTAATCAAGGAGAATTTCGTTTAAATCTATCATCTTATTTAAGAATTACAAATGAAAATTATCATTATAACTGTTTAAAACCACTTATAATTTTTTAAATACAGATCAAAATTAAACTAAAGATAAACGTTTATAATTCATAATTTGTTCATTTCCAAAGGTTTTCCTTTAAGATGAAAGTTTCTTAAGGCAACAATCTAAACCAACAATTTCTTAAATTAGATTAAAATTAAATCGATTAAAATAATTATCAAAAATCAAAATGAAAACGTTTGAAACTTTTTGAAATTAAGTTTTCGAAGAATTGAGAATAAATATAACGTCTATAGCCTAATAAATTTCTTCATTTTCAAAAGTTATTTTTTAATTTTTGGTTAAAAATTTCTTAAAGTGACAATTTAATAATCTCTTAAATGAATTTGATTTACATTTTGATTAAATTAATTGTCGAAAATCAAGATGAAAACGTTTGAAAATTTTCCGAAATTTTTCAAGAATTGAGAAGAAATATAACGTCTGTAGTAAATTTCTTCATTTTCAAAAGTTATCCCCCAATTGTAGGTTAAAAAATTCTTAAGGTGCCAACTCAACAATCTCTTAAATTAACTCGATTTACAGTTTGATTAAATTAACTGCCGAAAATCTAAATGAAATCGTTTAAAATTCGTTTCTAATTAAGAAGTTTTTCAAAATTGCTTCAATTAAAAACTACTAGAAATCATTTTCTTAACTTTCTTAACAATTTGTATAAGATTATGTATTCCGATCTAATTAACTTAAGAAAACAATAATTTCTTTAAAATCCATCTCAGTACAAGTTAAGATCATCTAAAATCGATAAAAACGAACAATTTTTTTCAAAGTCTACCGAAAACTTTTTTAAATTTTCTAAGAGTTTAAAAGATTATTTAATCCAATGATTCATTGGATTAATTGGTTGGGTTGGGTCCAATGGTTCATAGGCAATGAACTAATGTAATTAGTTCAAAAAGATCTAACATTTCTTAAAAAATACAACACAACCTAAGTCAAGATACTCTACAATTGAAAAAATTGTTTAATTTAAAAATTCAAATCCAATTAATTGAAAAAATCAAATATTTCTTTAAAAAATTCAACTCAACCTAAATCAACATTGAAACAGATTGTTTGAAATCATATAAAGTCAGCAAAAATAAATTTCATTTAAAGTCAACTTAAGATGGTATAAAAAATAGTAACAATAAAAAGTTTATCTAATCGAATTTAATTAACTAAAAAAAAATCGAAGATCTATTATTATTGGGTTGGCAACTTGTAACTGCGGATTTTTTTAGAAAATCAAAGACAATTTTTTCAGGGTACTAAATAACTTTATTCTGTAATGTATTGCCCATTTTGATCAATGACCTTTTAGGCAGTATTATAATCCCACGTTCATAAACGTCTGGTTCTTATTAACAAAAAACTGAATCAGATACGATTTGACATCATCATCATTATTGAAATTTTTACCATTCAAGGAGTTTTCTAAAGATCGAAAGAAAAAGTAGTCAGATGGTGCAAGGTCAGGAGTATACGGTGGATGTGGCAAAACATCCCAACCAAGCTCCAATAATTTTTGCCGAGTGACCAAAGATGTGTGTGGCCTTGCATTGTCAGATGGAATACAACACCTTTTCGATTTGTCAATTCGGGCCGCTTTTCTTCAACTGCATTATTTAATTTCGTTAGTTGTTCAATGTAGACATCAGAATTAATCGTTCGGTTGGGTGGTAAGAGTATGCATGTATGTAAGAATGTATGGGAGAATGCATGTATGTGATACATGAAGCTTCTCTGCAATCTCACGTGTTGTACTGTGACAATCCGAATCGATTATTGCTTTCATTAGGACTTCATCAACTTCAACAGGACGACCAGAGCGTTTTTCGCCTTTGGGTGAAAAAACAGCAGAACGAAATTTGGCAAATCAATTTTGACACTGCCGTTCTTTTAAGGCTTCGTCAACATACAAAGCACATAACTTTTTAAAAGCTTACGATGCGTTTTCCCTTTGCGGAAATAGAAAAGCAAAATATGACGAAAATGTTCTTTTTGATTCTCCATTTTTCAACGAAGGCCAAACGAAAACTATGCAACCGATCAAAAAACTTTTTTTACTGATTGACTGCTGAATTGCCAACTATCAAATAACAAAATGTATTTTACATTTGTACCACGTCTGCAAACCTAAAAATTCATCTGAAGCAATCTTATGAGTGAAATCCGCAATTACTTAGTTGCCAACTCAATGTAATTAATTAAAAAAATCGAATATTTTTAAAAATTATTCAACTCAACCTAACCCAACATTGAGAAAGGGTTGTTTAAAATCATCAAAAATCAAGTTCATTGAAAGTTAATTTAAGATATTCTAATGTTTAATTTAAATTTGAGATAATTTCAGAAAGATTGCTTAAAATGATTAAAAATCAACGAAAATCAAGTTCATTCAAAGTCAACTTATGTTCTAAAAAAAAAAAAATAAAAATTTATCTAAACATATTTAATTAACTAAAAAAATCAAACAAATGTGAAAAATTCGATTTAACCCAAGTCAAAATCTTCTTGATTTTGGGTGAAATTTCTTTTACATAGTCTAAAGTCCTTTAAAATCGGTGAATGTCCACATAAAATTCTTTAGAAATTATTTAATAAGACTGAAAAATTGTTTAAAAGACGTCTAGAATCTTCAATCGAATTCTTATCATTAAAGATTTTTAAAAATGATCGAAAAGTATAAAACCATAAAAAATTTCTCTAAAAAATAAATCAAAATTGCCACAAGTGATGAAATCGTTTAATTGATAAAGATTTTATTGTTCTTAAAAAAATTTATAAACAGGCTCAATATCGTTAAAAAAATATAAGTTTAAATCGACAAAAATCTTCCTTTTAAAGTAATTTTTTACGGTTGGAATTAAAAACAATATATTTTTTTTGTGTCTCGCCTAATTTAAAAAATTATCAATTAATCGCTTAAACAAAATTGATACCTCGATATGATAGATCTCAAATCAATCAAAATTCCTTCGTTTCAAAATGAAGAATATTGACTGATGGAATAAACCTAAGCGAAAAAACCAGCACTCGTTGGTTTTTCGAGTTCGATCTAAAAATAATCTCGTTATTAAGCTGTAAAAGATAAAAAAAATTCAAGTGGATATAGGCGCCAGGTTAGGAATACGTAATTGAAATCCAAAGTCCACGATTATTTTGTTTAATTAATTTTTTATAAAATCGATACCAGCATTAATTTTAAGTGGCTGACAAACAATATTAACTACCGTATTTATGATTCCTATTTATTTTCCCCGTTTCGCCGAACGTATTTATTTCTCTTAATACTAAGAAATTAGATCTGATTGATTTACGAACAAGTTGTATTTATGCCGTGAAGTCGTAATTCAAAGACATTGTATGTGCGTATAAAAGACATTGGAAATTGTGTTTCAACCGAACCAGCTTTCTATAACTTTCATTCATTTTTCCTTTACCATATATAAAATACACGTGATACTTCTTTTTATACTTATTGTTACAATAAGTTTAAATACAAGTAGTTCACGTTCTTAGTATTTATTTAAAATGTAGATACAAGTAGATAATTAAATTCGCGTTAATTAACACCTTTTGGCAACATAATGTTTCGTTTACTGCCAAAGTATGTTGATGACTTCGAAGGGCAAAGTTTCAATGCCCAAATTTGGTTTCGTATAATCTTATTTACGGTTTGAAAATTTTATTTGAAAATTTCTCGACTTACAAGAAAAATCTAAAAACCAGTTTAATGAGTAACAAGCCGGGAATATCCGACGTATATAGAATATTGTATCATATAGTTTCCTGTACGGTTGGGCCACCGAGGTGGCTACCACCTTTGAGAGAGAAAAAGAAGGACGCGAAACGATGGGTGTTTTTTAAACAAAAAGATTTATATGGAAGAGACAGGATGTAAAACTTGATGCTGGTACAGAAATAAATTTATATCCATTTTCAAATCGTGAATAATAAATGAAGAGAATGGGAAGAGAAGGGGTTTAGAACTTTAAAAAATCTTACAGAATCTATTAGTGGAAATTAAGAAATGATTTTTATGCTAAAAAGCTTAAAGATTCTATTATGTTTTATAAAAATTATATTTGTTCTAATTATCACCAAAAAATTTAAAAAAAATGCTAAGATCCAAGAATTTAATCGAATAACACAATTTTTTGACCAACTTTGAAAAATCATAACGACTTTACTTATAAAAATTAAGGAATAAATTTTATAATAAATTAAACATAAAAGATTCTATTTTGGACTAAAAGTGTCAAATTTGTTATAATTGTTACCAAAAAAATAAAAAAATTTTTTAAAGTATAGAATATTTTTTGATAGTTAACTAACCTAACCTTTTAGAAAAATTTGAACAACTTTAAAAAATCGCCCAGGTTTTATTTATTGAGATTAAGAAATGGCTTTTACGCTAAAATAAAACCTAAAGATTCTATTTTCGATTGTGAAAGTCAAATCTATTCCAATTATCATTAAAAAATTTTAATAAAATTTTGACAAAACGGAAAAATTTAATTAATATCACTATTTTTTCGGCTATTTTAAACAATCACCCAGACTTTATTTATAAGAATTGAGAAATGGTTTTTGCATTCAGTTGAACTTAAAAGATTCTATTTTGGATAAAAATAATCAAATTTGTTCTAATTACTACAAAAAAATTAAAAAAAAAATCCTAAATTTAATAAAAGCAGTTATCTAACCTAACTTTTTAAATTTAAAAAATCATAGTCAATTTATTTGTGAAGATTAAGAAATGATTTTTACGTTAAATTAAAACTTAAAGATTCTATTTTTAATCGTAAAAGTCAAATTTATCCTAATTATCACCAAACAAATAAAAAAAAATTTTTTTCGAAAAGATAAGATTTGTCGCCTAATATAATTTTTTCGACTACTTTAAAAAACCGCCGAGGGTTTATTTATAAGAATGAAGAAAGGATTTTTAATTTAAATTGAACATAAAAGATTCTATTTTGGATTAAAAGTGTCAAATTTGTTATGTTTGTTACCAAAAAAATTAAAAAAATTCTTAATGACCAAAATTTGTTTGGCAGTTCATTAACTTAATTTTTTAGAAAAATTTGTTCAACTTTAAAAAATCGCACAGAGTTTATTTATTGAGATTAAGAAATGATTTTTGTGGTAAATTAAAACTCAAATATTCTATTTTCGATTGTGAAAGTCAAATCTATTCGAATAATCACCAAGAAATTATAATAAAATGTTGATAAAACCGAAAAATTTAACTTATATCACAATGTTTTCGACTACTTTAAAAAATCGCCCAGACTTTATTTATTGAGATTAAGAAATGGTTTTTACGCTAAAATAAAACCCAAAGATTCTATTTTCGATTGTGAAAGTCAAATCTATTCCATTTATTACTAAAAAAATTTTAATAAAACCGACAAATTTAATACTACAATTTTTCGACGATTTAAAAAAAATCACCCAGACTTTATTTATAAGAATTGAGAAATGGTCTTTGCATTAAATTGAATTTAAAAGATTCTATTTTGAATTAAAAAAATCAAATTTGTTGTAGTTGTTACCAAAAAAATTTAAAAAAAATCGTAAATTTGACAAAAATTGATAGTTTCCCAACTTTTTAAAAAATTTTAGAAATCATAGCAAATTTATTTATGAAACTTATAAAATGATTTTTCCGTTAAATCAAAACTTAAAGATTCTATTTTTGATAATAAAAGTCAAATTGATTCCAATTATCCCCAAATAAATAAAAAAAAATGTTAAAAAGACTGAAGATTTGTTGCCTAATATCACAATTTTTTCGACTACTTTAAAAAATCGCCCAGACTTTATTCATAAGAATCAAAAAAAGATTTTTAATTTAAATTGAGCATAAGAGATTCTATTTTGGATTAAAAGTGTCAAATTTGTTATAATTGTTATCTAAAAAATTTAAAAAATTCTTAAAGTCGATAAATTTTTTAACCTAACTTTTAGAAAAATTTGATCAACTTTAAAAAATCGTACAGAGTTTATTTATTGATATTAAGAAATGAGTTTTGTGTTAAATTAAAACTTAAAGATTCTATTTTTAATTATAAAAGTCAAATTGGTTCTCTTTATCACCAAATAAATTAAAAAAAAATTTTTTCTAAAGACCAAAAATTTTTTATCTAATTTCACAGTTTTTTTAAACTAACTTTAAAAAATCCCTTAGACTTTATTTACAGGAATTAAGAAAATATTTTTATGTTAAATTAGAGCTTAAATTCTCTATTTTTTTATAACAAGCGTCAAATTTATTCTAATTATTAAAAAAAAATTAATAAAAATTATAAATGGAACCCTTTTATTCCTGTATTCATCAAATACATCCACCGTATCGACCTGACACCGAGTTTATGGAGTATTTATTGTATTACATACGTAATCTTATCACCTGTTTATCATGTAGAAGTTTAGAAAAGTTAACGTTATAAATAGAGTACTCCTCTATACACTCCGAAGCGTTATCTTGCTTTTTAAATTTCCTGTACCCTTTCTGAGAAGGAATAATATCATATTTTACCTGTCAGTGGTCACATATGAGCCGTAGTCAAAGAGTGTCGAGTAAACCGACGAGAAATTGATCATACGACGTCGTCTTATGCGAAAACGGTTAATTAACGTTGTACTCGCGACGATATTAATGGACGAAGTTGAATTCCAGGCTGTACACGGTCCTTATATAATGGTGGCTTACGGTGGTATGCAAAGAATTCGCGCTTAGTGTGGAATACCTTTAAATAGGCAACGTTTAGCGCGCCGACTTTCTACAGTCGAGGAGAGCCCGTAAAAACTAGGAACATTATTTAATACGTCAATTACTCGAATTCCACGTTTAACACAAAGTAAACGCGCTGAAAAACCACCGACGGATTAACTTCCAGTGTTATTTTTAATTCGACCTAACGGGATTTAATTTTAATTATGCCAGAAATAGGTTTACGACTGAACAATTTTATAGTCGAACGTAGTAAATTGATTCTAGTAAAAGAAATTAACGCTCGGGGCGATGTAAAATGCAGAAAATGAAAGGAGAAACGTTTTCTCTACGGTATTTCACCCAACTATTTTTTCCAAGATTCTTTTATAACTTGATATAAAAATATAAAAATAAATATAACTTGATACTTACAATCATCACGAAAATTTTCCTCGGGGAGCAAATTCGTAAATCCTCCACAATTATATTTATTTAGAACGTCGTCATCAATGCGACCGTGAATTTTTTTTGTTGTGGTATTAATCTTTCCAGTTTGAATCTTAATTAAGCGGTTTACACATTCGACGTACTAAATCTCGCCAGTTGGAACTCAATTATCTCGCATGTTATAAACACATCGATTAGCGTCAATTAAAACTGCATTTATGCAATTTTTGTGTCATCCGTGATCATGTCCATATTTATTGAGGTGATTATTCTCCGAGCGTTTCATATATTTTTTTTTCCAATGCCGCGAATATCAAAAAGTTCTGGTTAATGTAACTATCATACAGTCATATGAACATTATGTTCATTGATCTGAACTTAATATTAACTACTATAGGAAAAAAGTGTTAGAAAAAAATTTAGTCAGAATCGTTAAAAATTAGCATAAGATTACTTAAAATTAATTTACAAATTCTTCAAATTTTCTTAAAAAAAGAAGATTATGGTAAAAATTGTATAAACCAAAATTTATATGAAATTTTTTAACCTAACGTAATTAACATCTCTAAATTTCATTTAAAGTAATTTTGATCAAAATCACGAAAATCAACATTGGTTAGTTTAACATTTATTTGAGATTGAAAAGTTCTTGAAAATTATTCTCAGGAATGAGAATGTCATCTTCATCAAAATAATGGAACATCAATATAAAATGACTTAAAATTTGTCTGACAATGAGAAAAGTTTTGACAAACTGTTTTAAAATCTTCTAAAACCTTTAATGAATCACCCTCAAATTTCGTTTAAAATCTTTTCCAATATTTCAGCTGGAATTTCACTCGTTCGATTTGACTCCGAATCGCACTCTACGTTCCGAGTTATTTACCGGTTGCACCGGGTTACTTGGTCATTTAACCTACTGCGGTTAACTTAAACATAAAGCATTAAGGGCGGTTGTCGAGGTTCGCACGCGGCATTAATTTCCAGAAATTGTCGTGGAAATTGCTACGTTCCGAATACAGCTTGAGTGGAATTGTGGCTTTCACGTTCACCAACCAGCCTTTTCGTGAAAAATCAACATAAATTGGTTTGACACTTATTTGAGATTGAAAAGTTCTTGAATATCATTCTCAAAACTATGACAATGTTCTGTCCTATTACATAATATAAAATCATACAATGATATGGAAATTTGATTATAGTGCCTTCATAAATATCTGTTACCCACGTGATTAGAATAGTTAGACAACCAAACTTACACAAATGGTAATGATTAACATTTAATTCCTTAGTATGGAAATTATGCAAAGTGGTACCATATCAGACTACTAATTAACATAGTATTAATGATTACATAAAATTGGATAACGAAAATTGATGGAGGCACTGCATTAAAACTACATTAAAAAAGGTAGAATATCAAACGTGTCATAATGATTGTGACTGTAGCACATAGAAGAGTAAGATAAGAAAATGCAAGTATTTTCGATAAGTTTCCGAAAGTTTTCAGTCAGTGTTAAATAAACTAACGCTAGTACGAATTTTAATATAAATATCTAGAACTAGAAACAATCAGGAAATATTTTTCAAAAGACATATGGTTAAATCCAAAAATTTCTTGTTCTGGACCCAATAGCAGATGTCAGGTGAATAACTTGTCTAAATCGGATCTTTAGATCTTGGTCTAAATGATAAAAGATGTGTTAAAATTATTTATTTTAAACCCATCTTTCAAGCTTTAACAATTTTACTCTTAAAAATAAAATTCTATTATATTCTGAAAAGACATCTATAATCCTTAACCCCTTAACGAACATTCAATGTAAAAAAAACTACTAAAAAAGCATTTTTTATTTAACCCTTTAAGGTATATCCTCGAGTGAATTCAAGAGCGCTAAACAGACCAAATTTTTATTAACCCAAGAAAAAATTAAGTAGAAACCCGCTCGAATTTTCTTAAGTATAATTTGTCTCGTTTAGTGCATTCGAATTAACTCGAGCGTGTGCGTTAAGGGGTTAATAAGTCATCACCAAAATATCTTAAAAATGATTTCTTAAAACTTAAGATTTCAGAAATTTCTTTATTTATTATTATCCATTTACCTAAAGAATCATAGAAACCCTCTTAAAAATTCAACCTAACCCAATATTACACCCTGTGAAAGCTACGAAAAAGTATAAAGGACCAGCCGCACGTGTAAACCAGGTTCACTCTGTACTGACTTGCGCAAACCAGTTTTGCGCAAGTAAGTACGTGCGGATGGACACGAAGACAGAAATTCGACTTGAATATAAGCTTAGCTTGAACAATTTTCCCTGATAGCTTCAGATTGAGAATATTCTTTTTGTATTTAAAGTACTGTTTCATAGAAAAAAATATGTACCTACTCAAAAAATAATCTTCTAAGATAAGATTTAATGTTTCCTTTTACTTTAAGTTGGCCACACTTTGAATTGGTGTATGAAACTTCAGACAAACGTAAAAATTTTACATTTACTCATAACCTCTAACGGTGGGTTTAGGATGTCAAAGACCGTAACCTTAGCAGTAGCTGTAATATTTAAAAAAAATCGGCTCGTTCGACTATTCTGTTTCAATAGTAGTGTTTAGGCAATGACTAGAAATTAGGGCAAATTTGATGGTTATTACAGCTAAAATTACGGTAAAGTTTAACATCCTAAACCTACCATAACTTCTAAAATTTGTGAAATATGTCAAAAATTGTCAAATTTCGAGGTGCCAATATGCACAACTTTCTAAGGTACTCCTTGATGAACATCCAATAGTTAGGCATTATGTCTCAACATATCAAGAAAACAGATCCAGAAAAAAACTGTTTTCAACAGATAACCAGGTATTTTATGATAAGAGTCCATTATAAAAGCTGTTCAGATTAGTTAGAAAAGTTCGTAAATTAGTTCGTAATAAACGGTTCTGGAAAGGTTTCCATAATATGTTGAGACAAATTTATAGAGTAAGTATTTTGTGAAACTGTTATGATGTTCTGGTTGTAGTAAAAATTGTCAAGCGTTACATCAAGTGGCATAATTTTGGCTGTAGTATAGAAGAGTAAGATTAGAAAAAAAAATCTATTTTCGAAAAATTTCCCGACGAACCCGTCACCGTTCAAGGTCATTCCGTGGGTCAACTCCCGTATGTTGGCACCAGTGGACGTGCGGACATCATTAGAAAGTTAATACGGGCACCGCGACTAGACGTGAGCTATTTCAGTAACTAGACAACCGACATGGGATTTTTTTAACCTCAGACTCCTTAGTACAAATCGAACGACCGTCCACCGTTCGTCCATCAGGGTCCATTCGGTCCGCGAAATAAACGCTCCGCTATGGTTATTTTCGACGACGACGGCATTTTCGCGGCCAAATATGGACCACGATTTACAGGCAACGCGGCGTGTCATTCATATTCTCCTTCGGGGCCGTACTCGGATACCTAAAGCCGGGCTTTTGTTTTATTTGGAAGGTGGACTTTACCATATACACCGACCGCACGACCTCAGATGTGCTCGGAGAGCGATTTTTTTCTCATTTCCCGTCTCTGTCCGGCGCCGCAGCCAAGCCATCTCAAGGACCCCGTGCTTCAATTAGGACCGACAAACCGACAATTGACTGATAGACGTGACAATTTACCCTTTACAACCCAAACGTGTCTTCTCACAACCGACTCTTAACATTTTTCGGATTTTTTCGCCATTTGCCCAACATATGTCTTTTATTGTTTCACACTTTTCACCATTTAACAAACAACCAATACAACCATTTTTGAATTTCCATTCTTACTATTTCCATTGGAAAATTTAAATTTATTTCGAGTTTAAAGAGTCTTGCGAGACGAAAACAGCATTCCATTGTTTTTCAAAGTGCATGCAATGGCTGGCGCCTGTTTATTTTTAATCCGGCGTAAACAGTCTCGCCGTGGATCTCTCACGGTATTTCACTCGGCGAATCTGGATCGTATTAGAGCCATCGTCGGAAGCGGGTCGCGTTTCCCTTTTGGCGGCCCGTAACGACCAAATTTACGCTTGTCGCGGCAGACTCTCGCTCCTAAATCCATGGAATTTGTCGTCGCGACACTCGACCGCGTATTTTAGCTCGGAAAAGGCCACGCAAGTCGCTTCCAACTGCCACCCATGAAGATCCTTTAAATACACTTGCAATTCAAGTGTAAGGTTCTCTATAATTTTCCTACAACATCAAATAAGTCTTAAATGCGAAATGATGTAGTGTCCTTATGTTTGCAATTTAAGTCCATGGTCATAAATGTTTGATTCTTGAAAAAACTAGATGAGTTATTGACAACTAACTTTAGAAAAAAGTAGATGGGTTCATTTTATTGAATTGTAAGACAAGAATCGGCAACCTTTTCTGGACTGTGGGTTAGTTTCAAAAGATATTTTCAGCAGGTCGAAGACACGAGACACCATATCACTATGGATTATAACAAAAAAATAAAAAAGCTTTCCTAATTTCTTCTTAACAATATGAAAATTACATTGCTTGCTAGACCACATAAAAACTTGCAACAGGCCGCGCGGCCAACCCAAGAACTAAGGTATCGTGTCTAATACTATGGTTTCCACTTGCTGCATAGTTATGAGCTAGAATTATTCATGGCTGCAATTTTAGAAAATTCTAATGGATGATTTATGACCTATTTTACTGCTTAAAGTGTTACTTTTAATGTCATACGTTTCCCTTCGAATTTAATTATGAGCTAAGAAATATAGAGTTACAATTTCTTTATTTCCGTTTTATGTCTAGATTCATAAATCGATGATTTTTGAAAGTTGTAAGTTTTTCAAAACTAGTTACAGTAAAATTGTAAAGCAGACCTAATTTACCCATATACAGATCTGGAAATTTCATTTCAGGACATAGGAAAATAATGCGTGCAACAGCGAAGCATATAGGAAATAGATTAGATAAACAAAGAGCGATATAACTGCCTTTTTCGACCCGACCCTAGTCGCCCAACCAACCACCTTCTTCCCACGAACTGTCGAACTGACAGTTTGACAGTCTGACGTGGTTAAACAGTTATATCGCTCTTTGTTTATCTAATCTATTTCCTATATGCTTCGCTGTTGCTCGCATTATTTTCCTATGTCCTGAAATGAAATTTCCAGATCTGTATAGTCTGCGTCATACATTAGGTTGGATTAGTTTGGACCAAACAAGCCAGAGTTTGTTTTTAGCCAGATTTTTTTGGGTTGATTATTAAGTTTTGCAACTATTTGAATAGAATCGTTGGTGTGTAATTTTTGCGCTCAATAAGTTTCTACTAATTGAATCAAAATTCTGATACAATCACACACTAGATTCATATGATTAATTCCTATATTAAGTCCGTCAGTACAGATTCATCCAATTTCTTATGGTTTGGAATTATTCAATTGCGCAAATTGTTGTTACTTAACCATTTGAGTGCCACTTTTCTTTTCTGTGTTCCCATCCAAAAGTACCAAACAGAGTTTTTTTGCTTGTCTTGATAGTATGTTCGCAGTCTCTGTCCAAAAGTGCCAAGCAGCGCAATAGCGCTAGTCTTATTCCTTTACCAAACATGCTAAGGAACACTATTGCGCTGTCTTCTGCTTATTGTTTGCATCCAAATGTTTGACTGAAATAAAAATTCGTTCTTTACTAGCTGTCTCATTCTTTTACTTCTACCTAAAATGCAGTGGTAACCATAAAGTCGCGCATCGACAGAAGCTGAACGTGTCACAGTTATCATCTTCGCAGCCTAGAGCGCTGGCACTGTTCAATCCACTGTTTGGGATTAGTTCTAAGAATAAACAAGCTTGAATATAAAACTTTATCTAAATTTAAATTATGTATAATAGTATAACGAATCAACCTAATCCAACTCAATCCAACAGAACCTATCTTAATTTCCAAGATTTGAATTCCAAGTGAACTTTTTTTTTCTTATTTCTTTTATTGAAAATATCTTTTAGCATTTGGCAAGTCCATACTTATAAACTAAACTTTTGTTATTTCGATTTTAGAAACTTGTGCTAACTTTAAAATTTATGTCCAAAGTCGTAAACGTGTGATTCATGTAGTACACTATAAATCACGTCATAAATACCTCTAAAATACATCTCTGCAAATGGTACATAGTTGCTATCATATTATGATAAAAAAAACTAGCGTGTGGTTGGTCTGAAATTCTAGTAAGAGGTGTTAAGTAGACATAAGTGACAGAAAATTAGAAATAAACCTCTGAATAATCGCTGTTATTTCATTTACAAGTCTTCGACTTTGCTCGTTTTTTGCTTAGCACCAAGTTCTATCTTTAATTTTGCAACGGAGCGTCCCGTACGCACGTCTTTATAAATACAGACTGCTCGACGAGCGGACTAAGGCGAAAATTGACCCAATTACAATAAAAACACCGTAAATCCGAGAGAGCAAGTCCAGAATAGAACAGGGGCCGCTGCTTCTGTGACAATTATGCGCCCGCTCCCAGAATAACGTGCTGTAAATTCCACAAAGATATTAGACTGGTAAATATAGTACGCGAAATGACTATGGGTTCCATACAGTCAGAGAACGCGACCGTATTGTTTTGTTGTCGTCATTTAATAGATGCTAAGACGAAAAATACTCGGTTAAGATGAGGAATTAAATTGCTAATTTCGCGCCGGTACGTAATCCAAGGTCGAACCGACCACCGGACTAATTACGCACATTCCGCGATTTTAATTAAACGCCGCTATGGTTAAAAAGCGTCGAACGTTTACCGGTTTGATAAAAAATCAGTCGCGTTTGAATATCAATGCACATAGCTTCGCGGCGTTTGAGTAATGAGCCAGTTTCAATTACCTACCGAGCTCGTTCACACGGTTTTAACCGAAAAATTTAATTGACTTAACTACTTATTGTTTTTTTTTTCTTTCCTTGGCGATACAAGAACGTTCTGACGTCGTAAATTACCGACACCGAACCTTGAGATTGTGACAAATTGATCTACAAATACCAAGGAGCCGTATTCCGAGACCTTTTCATGATGCACAGGTTGCATGTTGTCGTAAATTTCATTCATCCTTTTATAAAATATCAACGATGCTTCCATCAGTCACGTTTCTCGTGCATTTAAAAAAAAGATGGAAAAAGAGGAGAGTCCGGAGGCATGTGATTATTACTCTTTTTGCTTCGAGCCTTTTTTAAATATCGTGAGCGAAGGCTGTCAGCTCGTCTGCAAATTCCTACTACTCCTATTGATACCGAGAAATTCCTCAAGATTAAAATTCAAACTAAAGACCAAGAGGTACGAGGTGAATGGGAGAGTATGAAGATGGGATATCAAAATTGACAGTAAAGACAATCGCAGAAGGTTCAAAGAATACTAACATCACCAAGAATGTCTTTGCGGTTTTTATCTCTAAAAAGCCCCCCTCTGTAAAAATGATGCAACAAACTTAAAAAATTACCACGTCCAGAGAAACAAAAAAATACTTTTCCATAGAGATGATATCATCTTATTTTCGTCAACATCTCGACCTCGTCAATTGACATAAACGAGCCGCGGTCGCGATCCTTTTAAAACAATTAGTGGGGAAAATGAACCCGGATTAATTGCTCTATCGACTGGGACCAAGGTCGGTCTCGTCTTGGCCGGTTGTTCTTCCGCTCGGCTCGTTTAACCGGAGGAAAGCGAGAGTGGAACGACAAGACAACAATCCGGGAAAAGTAAAGCGAGAAGAACCGCTAACACGCCGCGACAATGTCGCGAAATGCCAAGAGTTCAATTGAACCGGCGACCGGGGCCCTTCCCGCAAGCATATTACTCATGTTATATTAAGCTTGGCTTTTATTCAATGCCGACACACCTCCAAGTTATATATCGGCACTGTACGAGCCTTTATACACGTATATAGTCTAATCTGACGATGCTATAATAACCACGCTGTTTCTACTTAAATTATACATGGTTAGTCTATGAACGAAATTAACTTCTATTTTCAAGATAATTATAAGCAACTTTAGTCAGCATTATTCATTTATCATACCCATAAATTGTATATCTCCTATAAACAATCTAATCTGAATAAATTATTTTATATTATTTTGAGAATATAAGTTGAAATAACATAAACAAAGTGGAAGTAATAATTTCATTTAAAACTAACTAGTAATTGATGAATACCATTATAGGAGTACAAAACCACATACCTCATAGAATCATACCTCATAGCTTAACTTTAGAATCTTGGCAAGAAAAAGCTATGTGTATTGCAGGTGTGAGAGATTATTTTGATATTTATGTTCATGTCGAGGTATAATAATAAAATACTTAACTACGTTCATCTTGAAGTTATAATAAACCAAACTATTTCATAACTTTACCGTTAAAACGATTAAGAGAAAAACCTATATACGGCCTTGTTTCTACAAGTTTCTCAACAATCGGAATTATTACATCCGCCTTTATAATTAAATCATATATGCATTTTTATTTATAATACTTATCTATAAAACAGGTTTAAAAGAATTTATCTGGCAGTTGGTTAAGAAGTTTTTGATATCAAAACGTGAATGTTTATTTATAACAGCGATAATCAGTGAAAACTATTTTAGAAATTCAATGCTTTGTTATTAATAATAATATTACACTTGTTATACACATCATTATCAGGTGAGAATTTAAACCGATTGTGACAACTGTTTAATAAAACGAAACACACGTGTCTGTGAATATTTGGCAGGACAAGGTTAATCTTAAAGTTTATTGCAGGTGTTATAAAATGTTAGAATATAAACTTTCTTTGGAGAGTCTTTATAGATTTTAGATCTTTTATAAACTAGAGATATAGACGAGGAAGTGTAATGTTATGTTTAATGGATTTATTTTAATTGGCCATATAAATTGATTTGTTTTATTTTTTAAAATTGATTAAAAAATTGTCAGGTAATTTTAGGTTCGATTAAAATTTTTCGGTCGTTTCATTTTTTTTTAATAATAATTAGAACAAACTTAAGTGTTATATTTCGACATTAAAACAAATTCTGTAGTGTTTTTTTTAATTAGAACTTGAAATAATATTGAGGGGAGATATTAGTGTGACAGGCTGAAAAATGAAGTGTTTTTTTGGGATTTTTTTTCTTTTAAACGGCTGTATCAAATTATTTGGGATTTTGTCTATTAATTATTGAAGCATTAAAGTATGCAAGGAAATTTTCTTTGAATTTATATTACGATTTATGAAGCAGGGGAGCAGCCGTAAAATGACGTCTCAGAAAAAAGACCTCCCGACGGTTGACAACATTAGAGCCACAGCAAGCATCTGAAATGAAAAATTCGAAAAGATTATTAAATTATAATAGTATAGCTATCGCAGCATCGTAGAAAATTTGAAAATTTTGATTTAAAAAGAAATGGTGGCCATTAAAAAAAAAAAAAATCGGATTTTACACGAAAATTTTGCAGTAAATCGTGAATAAAAAAAAAGTAAACAATTAAAAAAAAACCTCTACGATGCAACGATAGCGATAAGTTTTCTGAAGAGAATCCATGTTGAATAAAGTCGATTGGACAAAATTTAACAGAGTAATGCTGTCAACCAGGTAAAAAAACATGGTTTCGAGAAAAACGCGTTTAAAGTTTTGAGAGGATAAAATTGAATGATGTAACTTGAATATTAATATAAAACAAGTTCTTACCGATTATTCTGCTATCCCTGGACCATATAGAAGTTCATCTGCGTCCAACAATAACATTTCCTCCTCCTCACGTCGGTTTAAAGAGTAGCGTTCGGCGTCCTCGATACGTTTTCGGTCGATTTCCTGGCAATAATTGAACAGTTTCTCGCCGATGGAGGTTCCCAAGTCCTCAACAACATTCAACAAAGCCACCTGACCATCGTTGAATATGATAGTAACCAAATTAGCAGCTGTTTTGACTACTTGGGCGCCACAAAAACACAGTCTTCTATAGACTGCTCTAAAAGCGTCGACGCTTGACGCCAATTTCGAATACTTCTAAGCCGAATATTGTTTAAACATTTTGTAGGCATATTCTTAAAGGAGAAAACTAACTATTTAAGCAAGAAAAAAAAATTCGAATTTTTTTTTTCACACTGATATCTCCCCTTAAGGGAAGTTGATTTAATATATGATTTAATATAAACTTTTAAGTTAGAATTCTTTTTGTAAACCCCTACATTTTAACAGTGATAGGTGAGGTGATCAGACGTACGGAATTTTGCTGTATTATACAGCAATATGATACGAAGTACAGCATACGCGCGTGAACAACAAACGTACAGCATTCACAATTTATTATTGAATTTGTGATTGATTAGTGACTTTTTGTAACGAATAGCGTAGAAACAGTGACGGTTATGTTATAGTTGTTTTCTGTTATCATTAGGAAGAACAGGCATTTCTGTAACTCACATTCAGAAGTAAAGAATTTTGTATAACAAACTTGCCTTGAGCAAAATATCATGTGTCATATTTTTGAAAAGGAAATTTTAAGCTCACCTCGAATATGTAAAAATATACAGAATTGTTTCATTTGAAAAAATCATTTTTATGTCTATAACTACTCAATTTATTAGACTTTTCAAAAATGCACTTTTATGAAAAACAGCCCATATCTCTGAAATCATAAGATATCTTTATATGGCTTTGACCATTCAATTTCTTATAAAAATTGAGCATCAGACATCGATATTAATTTTCCTCCGCCAGTTCTAGAAGTTGGAGTCTCCCTTTAAAGTGTCCAATTTGGCCCATCCTATACTACGACCCGAAATGGGTTGCACCATGAAGAGAAAAATGAAAGATTACTCGGCAATGTTCCGGCCCCATTTCAGGTTATAGTACATGCGGTGTATGTGTACAGCATTGAAAGTTGAGAAATCTGGTCACCCTAGGTTAAGACTCTTTAAAAAATCATACCGAGACTATTTATGGAAATTCGGAAAAAATCTTTTAGGGAGATATAGAGTGAAATGTTTACTTTAAAATTAGGTATAAAAATCTATGCAATTCAATATAAATTTTTAAGTTAGATGTTTTTGTAAACCTCCACATTTTAACAGTGAGATTAGGGATTTTCAAAAAATCATACCGAGACTATTTGTGGAAATTGGGAAGAAATTTTTTAGGGAGATATAGATTGAAATGTTTACTTCAAAATTATGCATAAAAATCTATATGATTCAATATACATTTTTGTTAGATTCTTTTTTTGTAAACCCCTACATTTTAACGGTGGGGTTAGGAATCTTCAAAAAATCATACCGAGAGTATTTATGGAAATTCGGAAGAAATTTTTGAGGGAGATATAGATTGAAATGTTTACTTTAAAATCATGTATAAAAACTATATGATTCAATATAAATTTTTGTTAGATTCTTTTTTGTAATCCTCTACATTTTAACAGTGATGTTAGGAATCTTCAAAAAATCATACCGAGACTATTTATGGAAGTTGAGAAGAAATTTTTTAGGGAGATATAGATTGACGTGTTTACTTTAAAATTAGGTATAAAAATCTATGTAATTCAACATAAATTTTTATGTTGGAATTTTCTTTGTAAACCTCTACATTTTAACAGTGAGGTTAAAAATCTTTAAAAAATCATACCGAGAGTATTTATAGAAATTCACAAGAAATTTTTTTGGGAGATGTAGACTGAAATGTTTACTTCAAAATTATGCATAAAAATCTCTATGATTCAATATACATTTTTGTTAGATTCTTTTTTTGTAAACCCCTACATTTTAACAGTGATGTTAGGAATCTTCAAAAGATCATACCGAGAGTATTTATGGAAATTCAATGGAGTTTTTTAAGAGGATTTAGATTTAAATGTTTACTTTAAAATTATGTATAAAAATCTATTTGATTTAATATACATTTTTAAGCTAGATTGTTTTTTGTAAACCTCTACATTTTAACAGTGAGGTTAGAATTTTTTAAAAAATTAAATTTGAATATGTTTAAATTTCCATTAGAGATAAATATTTCAATCATATTCGATTCTCTCTCTCAAAATCGAAATTATTTTACGACTGTTTCCACTTATTTTAAGTTAAAATCTCTTCCCTTAATAACTTAAACTTTCCTTAATAACTCCAACTTCCTTTTTAGTCTTTGTACCCTTCGTTTAATTATCATTAGCCAATAAAATATCTATCCAAAACTGATAAAACCCAAATTTCCAAAAACCAAACATTTTTGATAAGAAGTACAACTTGGTTATTTAGAAATTCAAACAAAAATGATATAATGCAGTAATGCCTAAAGTAATTCGTTTCATGCATACATTCAATTCTGTGAACAGTATCAAGATCAACATTTCAATTTTATGTTTACGCATTTCTAAAGATAACATCAGGCAGATGACGTCCATTATTCTCAATAATCTCAATGCACAGCGTTTATCGAACTCGGAAATTCCATTGGCGACAACTTGACGAATGTTGTTCTTCAGGTGAGCCAGGGTCCTAGAATAGTCGTTGAGAACAACAAACGCATGCATTTTCTTGAAAATCAAAATGAGATGAAAGGATGAGATGTTAGCTCTTCATGAAGAAATCACTTTACAGAACAAACAGACAACCCAACACTAGATTCATATTTGCGGAGAGAGTGTTAAGGCAATCATAAAGCAAAATTTTGCCATGTCAATGTTTTTGGGCCTTCTCACTATCCATTAAAGCTTAAATTTTGTTTAATGCGTAAACATAAAATCAAAATATTGCTCTTGATCTCAAAAAATTAGATACATGTCTGTATTATTTTTTTAATGAATTTGGAAATAAGCTGCCTATGGCTTTGTTCCACCCTGTATTTTTATTTTGTCACTTATGTAGCTAACCACTTATTGTTAATTATTTAGCGTTATTGCATAGTAAATATTTCTTATATTTAAATTAAAATTTATTGTCCAACATTATTAATTTCTCTCTAAACGTATAACATAATAATGTATTTTTATTTTTTGTCTTTTTAGAATGTATATTTGGAAACCAAGTAAGAGAATTGGGTTCAACATGGGTACCAGATTTAGGAGTACCAATAGGAGTCCTTTACTGCATGAAGTGCGAATGCATTCAAGTAAGTACAGTCTTTATTATCAGAAGTAACTATTAATTTAATCTTTCGTATAAATTGTCGTTACACAACCGTACGTTATTTGTGTTATTGGTAAGTGGTATATGATGTAAAAATGAAGGGGGGCGCCAGAATTAGAAGGACGCGAGACGTATTTTCGTGTAAATCGGCGCGTGTTTACGAGCGCGAGGAATGTTTTGACGATCGATAGGACAGAATTAAATCGGGATGGCGCGAACGATTTTCTTCTTTCTGTTGATTAAGGAGCAAATGTGAGAAACACGGACGACCTTTGCAAGAGACACAGACTGGCGCCCGTCCGGCATACGGATTGATAAACTTGCGATTTTCATAGACGGCGCCTCTCCTCCTCCCGTTTCGCTGTTTACTTTTTTTTATAATGCCTCGTTTGCAATGCAAAGAAGACAGTAGTTGTAATTGTTATTATTGCGCAATAATTGGTGTTGTGTTCGGTTTTATATTGGTAACCTAGAAATTATTTTGCTTATCGTAAAATGTAAGGTATAAGCGATTTTCCCAGGTTTGAGGTTTTCTAATAATGCTCTGATAAAAGGAAATTGTTTTTGTGGTTAATAATGTTATTTCCTACATCATTAATTAAGTCTGGTTTTTACATTTACTGTTGTGCTTCCGGTTAGATAATCTATCAAATGGAATTCTTTATTTGTTTTATTTTAAATTGATAAATTGCATCTTAATCTTAATGGATGTAAAAGTGTATGTTTGTTTGTACTCTAAACCCATTTTTTAACTCTGTATTTCTAAAATGTAGATTAATCATTTCTACGATTTTCAATCAAAAGTATTACTCTCAATAGTCTTGTTTTTATCTCTATCTATGTCTTTTTTTAGTTTCTTCCACAATTTAATTTCTTAATCATTTTTGGAAATTCTTAAGGAGAAGTAAACATGGGATTCTTTTATGATTCTGTTTCTTATTTATTTTTATCTTGGTCTTCATCTCTAAGATTTTTCAAACCAAAGCATCACTTTCAAAAATGTTCTTTCTATTTTGTTTATATGAAGGGTCTCAAGAACCTTTTTCCTATTTTGTCTCTTTATTAAAAATCTCTCCCCTATTTTAATTTATTCAAATTTTCTCTATTTTTCTTGCTAATGATTGAAGATTCAAAGTTCTAGGTTGTCATCCTTGAGAATTTTCTTTTCATATCGTTGTCATTTTCAAATCTACCTTGTTAGAGATTGAATGCTCTAACTTTATGGATGTACAACTTTCTGTATACCAAAATAAATGTTAATTTCTTCTACAATTCTTTTTCACCAATTCTTGATCTTCATTTCGACGATTGTCATCCTAGAACATCACTTTCCTATTTTCTTCGGTTGAATTTTTCTCTTTATCTTTTCACTGTAAATGATTTAATGTTGAAACTTTTTTGAGTTTATTCAAAAATATTAATAATTTCTATAGAAGTATGATAATAAATCCTACGCACACTTTCTCCATGATGCCCGAACCCATTTGGCACCGCTCAAGTCGCCCAACATACATAAAGAGGCGCGGGCGTCGGTGTTAGAGGTCACGGAGGTCGCTGACCGGCAACCGTTTCACGAAGATCGCCATCATCGTGTGATCTACCGACACCTTTTGCATGGTGTGCCCGTCGCCCACACTTCGTCTTTTCCATCGTCCGCCGAGCTAAAGACGGACCTGTCTCGGCGGCGGCGCCTAATCGCCAATCTTTTGGGTTGCCTATGAAAGAAGGAACTTGTTGGGCAGTTGCCAAGTGACGAGTGTGACAAGTTGCTTCGCTCTGGCACTCTGACTTTTGATAAACGCCACAAAATCCTACGTATCAAGAGTTGATTTTACCACGTAACGATGTGTAAGAAATAACCATCATAATGCCTAAAACGACAAACGTAAAAGCCGAAATTGATTGTTTAACCAAGGAACTCGAGAGACTCGATTCTAGAAAATGCTGTCTCGAGATTAACGCGAGAAAAATCCTAAAGGAGATCGGCGCATTAACCGATAGGATTGAAAAGACAGAATGCGAAGCGGAAAAAGCGCTTTTGGATAAATTGGAAAGGGAATGCCGTGAAAGGATACAATGCGGGATAAAAAGACTCGTCGAGGAACAGAGGTCCGCTCAGGCAATACTCTGTAGGTACGAACAGAACCTCAGGATGAAGTACAAGATGTTAAAGGGGTGCCAACACGACAAGCAGATTTGTCAATGCACAGTTACTTGTCCCAAGGACAAAGATAACGGAAATGGAAACGAAGAAGAAGAATCCGATGAATCCGGCGAAGGTTCCGACACGTGCGGCGGTGGCAGTGATGATGATAACTGCGGCGATGACGACTAATTTTGGATTTTGTTTTATTTTGTTAATAGTACCGATAAAATAAACTTGTTTCTAATTACAATCTTTGTCTAAATATATGTTTCATAGGGTATCTTAATTTATTCAACACTTGAAACACTTCACATACCGTATGGAAATGTTTCATTCAATCGTCCTTATTGACTTTATTTTTCAAGTACAATTTCCTCTCTTCGCTACTGTTAGTTGAATTCGAAACGCGTTCGGTTCGGAAAAGCGAACCGACGAAGGTGTCATTTGAAGCTCACTGGTCTGTTAAATGGCGGAGCGGAACGAAACGCGACACCCAACTCCGAGAATGAACGGTTGCGACATGAGTGGCGAATGTACAAAACCGCAATCGACTAAGGTTATGTACATGAAATTCGACCACTGATTACTACGAGATACATATTCATTATTCTCTATACAGAATATTCAATAACTAAGATTTTCATTGCAATCTGTACTATAAAATTTTAGTTTTTCTTTCAACGGTTAAGTAATTTAATATTTTTAGACTCATTTATTCTGATAGATTTAAGTTTTTGAAATGGTGTCACAAAAATAAAAAAGAAAAGTTGTCATTATCACCGCACTCTCCTTCATAATTAGTAATTTACACTATGCACTACAAAATTTTAGTTTTTCTGCCAACAGATAACAAACTGTGCATTTTTATTCTAATTGTAAGTTATTACAACAGTTAGATGGAGGGCTCAGAAGCCAAACAGTCTAAGTCCTAAAAACTACAAATTGAGAAATTTAGTGCTTTATTGTAAATTAACTTAAAAAATAAATGTCCACATTAAATTACTAAACAAGTTTTTTATTCATTGAAAAAAGGAAAGGAACTATAAGAATGAAATAACAAGTTAATCAGAAACATAAAATGCTAAATATTTTCCTTTAATTAACTTTTTTATTTAAATTTGGGACTTGGTCTTTTTGCCTACTGAATTTTTTAGTCAATGTAATCAACATCGGTATCACTTTCGTTTGATTCTAAATGTTTTATGCTGGAAGCTTGAGTACCAGTAGCGGTTGATAACTTTTTATAATGATACCACATTGGGGGTATGTATTTCAACAAGTCAAAGATGTTCTTTCTTTTAATATCTTTTACCAGTCTTGGTTCTTCATACAAGTGGTTTTGATGAATATTTGCTAAGTTGAAAGGTCTTCCTTGAGACTTTGGTTTCGATAAATTAATTCCATGAAATTCGGCGTCTTCATCTGTAGTTTCTTAAAAAAAATTGAATACCTTAACCATTTTATTTTTGACCAATTTACTTTATGTCCATCCAATTTTTCTTTTGCAAACCGCGTCTTCCAATATTTTCGTAGACCAATAACTCGTTATGTCTCATTTCAACAACCTTGAACGGATTGGTCCTTTTCGCAGTTTTGACTATTTCTATCCAATCATTTGGACCAAAAATTAAATCTTTCTTTTTGGCACTCAGTTCAATTATGCCAAAGTCAGCGTCCTTCGGCAGATAACTGTGACCTCATTCTAAAAAATTTATGATCTATGTATTTATCCGCATTTATCATAGGATTTTGCACCAATTGATAATAATTGGCCTAAGATTTCTTTTTCGATTCCTACCATGAACGATCGCACTGCTTTCAGGTTCAGTTACTACATTTTCCAAGTCTGAACCGGCTGCAATAATATTGCAAGACATAATATGGATTACATTATTATAGCGCAAATTCTCCTTATTATAGTTCACCATTTTGTAATATAACGAATTAACAATAAAAATGTTGAACTTACACTTAGGACTTGCATTACTTTGTTCGGAATACACTGTAGACATTGTTACTTTGGACTTAATCTATTTGACCACTGAATTTCATGTAAAAATTTTCCGTTGCCAAAGAAAATAACGATAAAGGAAACGTGTTCAAGTTTTTGCACCAATTTGCAACTATTGATAGTGCCAGTTCTATTCATGAATATCATTTATTCATGTCTAACTCGATTTTTGTAAAGTTGTGACTTAGATTGTTTGGCTTCTGAAGCCCCCAGATATCTGTTAACAAGAAATTTTAATTTTTTTCTAGTAAACCAATTTTTAAGTGATGAAAGCTAATTACATTTTTCACCATGTTCATCATATTCTATTAGAACTATCGCAACCCAAAGGGGTGTTGGCAATGGGCGACTATCGCCAACGACAATTTATAAATTTGGTGGGTTGCAAAAACGTTAGCGTCGAGCTGAACCTCGACAACGCTAGGGGATAGTTGTGTATATGGAAATTTCGAGACACTGTAAGGGAATTTAAGGTGCAAAAATAACAAAAATAAGACAGGTGTTATTAATTACTATTTAATGAACTAAAGGAAATGCAAATAAAAATTTACATTTACAAAAAACATGTCCTATGTCATTTTCTGAAATTCAGTTTTTGAAATCAGCAACCTAAATTTGAAGAAAAACAATCATTATCTTCTTCTTTAAATAAATTCTAACAAATATCTGCTGATAATAGAGTTAATAATTTTTTTCTATTGAAGCAATTTGTAAGTGATGATGTAACCTTATGACATTTTTCAATACGCTCAATGAATTTCGTTGGGATGTCTTTCGATGTTGAATATTCATTTATAACTTAATGAATTAACAACATCTCTTTCTTCAATTATGTTTTAGCATATATTTACAGATAGCACTTTCAAATCATCTAATCTGATGACATTTTTCAGATTGCATTGTAATCTGTCTTTTGAAATAATTTAAAGATGATACAGGCAATTTAGAGTTCTTAGAATAAATAACTCAAACTTGAAAAAAGAGAATATTTTGTTTCTTCAAATAAATTTACCAACAAGAAATCTAATCTAATTTTTTTCCATTGAACCACTAACTTTTATGTACTGATATATCTTAATAAATTTTTTTACCAGATTTCATTGGAATTTGTATTTCAAAATTGTTTAATAAATGAACAATTTATTTTAAACCAACTAACAAACAAAATTAATTGAAAACACTTAAATAACCTACTGGGAAATGTTACAAAATAATATTATTAAATAATTCTTGAAATAAGTACTTCACCTTGTAATATCTTGTAAATTTCTTGTTATAGATTCAAAAGAAAAGAAGGATAGTAGCAAAAGTCCAATGTCGAAGTATAAAAAATGAATGTCCGGAGCCGAGTTGCGCGGAGCCGGTCCTGCTTCCGGAGAGATGCTGCAAAACCTGCCCCGGGGACACATATCGTAAGTATTTTTAGCGTTTCCTCTTTAAATTTTCATACGTATCAGAAAATCGAGTAAAACAAGGATGATGAAAAAGGTTTTCATAGAGGAGGAGGCGTTTTCGACGTCAATTGGCGTAATGAATGTGAGAGTTACTTCTTCGATATTTCGAGGTCTTTGGCCTACAGAAAGCAATTATTTAATTGCGAGCGGAGCCGCGCACGTCTGTAACTGCTCTTAAAGTGCATGGGGACATACATCATTGTTTATGTAACACGTCGTTAGTCCGGCGGGATGAGATTTCTTCAAATTAAGATAAACGAGTTTTGCATTGATGTCATTAACTATGTCGGTTTATTATTAGAAAATGTTATTGTTGATTTTAAAATTGGTTTTGTTAGTTAAAGGAATGCGGATAGTTATTAAAGTGAAATTGAGAAGTTATTAAGTAATATTAAATAATTGGTTGTTAACGATGCGTTTTTATAAGATAAACGCTGATTCATCAACAAGGATCTCGGCAAAATAACGTTACCTCAATCGACAACGGCCCCGCAAATAGAATTGCATTACATCCCGTTTCGTAACGTTCGTAATGTCCAATGTCAAGGTCATAATACAAATACGAAATCGTCGAGTGAATTAAACCGAAGCTACCAATTAAAGTGAAATAACTTAAATGAGTTTTGATCAATTTTTTTTAACGTTGTGTACAACACGATAATTTAAGCGTAAGTAAAAATAAATTTATTTTTACCGGTATCCAAGTTCAAGCCGAAATATGTATGAACAAGTATGATTTCGTAATTGACGAGAGAAGTGGCGCCAAAATCGTCACGTTACGTAAACCAGAGACGGCTTACGGTGTGTAACCGATATCGACGGCGACGATGTCGGCGACTTCCTTATCCAGAACCAGAGTTTCCCTTCCAATTACGCGAAATGTCGATGAACTTCATTCGTCGGCGTCGTTGACGGATTTTGCGGCGACTTTTTATCCAGATACGGCCCTGAAACTGTATAAACACCGGTCGCCGGCGCGTATCTTGTTTGATTTTCGCTCTGTTAGAAAGAAAAAAAAAACATGTTCGTCTGCGTACGAGAAGCTCTCGTAAACATGAGAAAAAATCCGTAGTAAACACGTCGGAGTTTTTTTTCTCTCATTCCTAGCATAGAAGATATAGGCCACCTTGAATCGGTTGTCTATGGTGAATCAACCTTCGTCGTTCGTCCGGCGATCCTCGCGAGGATAGAACGGAATTTTATCGCCGAGCGTTGATATTTTTGTTATTCAAAACCGACCGGCTAAAAATAGATGCTTCGCAAATTTTCGGTTAATGACATTATTCGCTGGCGCCTATATTTATTTAGGGCACCTTTGTGACTTTCAATGTCATTATCAGGCACAGATTTAATTATTATTTATTACCAAGATAACACTTTCGATTTTTTTCTCTCTCTTTCTCTTAAAATTATTTATCTCCAAATGTTACAGTACAAACGACTTTCTTTTATAATCCATTGTTTAATTAAATTCATTGTTTATTTTTTAACTGGTTTATTTACTCTAGAGTGTACTTAAATATTATTTTAAGAATTTATGTGTAATGTAATTAGCAACGTGATAATATTTAATTGTGTTAGAGTTGAAAATCCTAGAAATCAATTAGCAAAACAACTTAAAAGATTTTAGATTCATTGAAGCTTCTTCCTTGGGTTCTATGGAGCCCTAATTGATAGTTCAGTCGTTTCTAGAAGGCACAAGAAGGCAGCATTACAGCGAGTTCAGTTGGACTATTTTAGTCTTTAGTACACGTAAGTCTGTATAAACTCTAGAAAACCAATACAATATAATGAAAGCCATTTTAACCTAATTCAATAAAATAAATTTTGGTATTATTAGATCTCTATACTTTTTATATAAATGATCATTCTTTTTTGAAGAAGGTTTTTTAGATTGTTTATGATTACTTTTTATGACCGTTTCATTTAGAAAATCTATGCAGTCCAATCCAAAAAATCTTAACTGAACCCAACTGAAATTTTAAAGTTATTAAATTTCTTTACTTCTAATCTAACAATGAATGACCTTTCTTTATTGATTGTTTAAAAACATTCTCCTTCAATGAAATTATAGTAGAAAATCATGTTTGGCTTTTAAGTTATAGTTCTATCTTTCAAAATGTTTCAAGTTGTCTTCACCCAAAAGTTCGACAAACGTTACGTATACGCTTTTGAGTTAATTCTTGACATTTGGAATCATCATTTATAGTTCATACATTTCTAGAAGATACAAGCACCATCATAACGAGTTCATATGACCCAATCTAAAAAATCTTAGCTGAACCTAACTGAAATTTTAAAGTTATTAGATTTCTTTACTTGTAACCTAACAATAAGTGATCTTTCTTTATTGATGGTATAAAAACATTCTCTTTCAATGAAATTATAGTACAAATCATGTTTAGCTTTTAAGTTATCGTTCTATCTTTCAAAATGTTCCAAGTTTTCTTGACTCAGAAGGTCTATAGGCGTTATGTATACGCTTTTGAGTTAATTCTTGACATTTAGAATCATCATTTTTAGTTCATTCATTTCTGGAAGCTACAAGCAACATCACAACGAGTTCATATGACCCAATCTAAAAAATCTTAGCTGAACCCAATTGAAATTTTAAAGGTATTAGATTTCCTTACTCCTAATCTGACAATTGACCTTTCCTTATTGATGGTTTAAAAATAATCTCTTTCAATGAAATTATAATAGAAAATCATGTTTGGCTTTTAAGTTATTGTTCTATTTTTCAAAATGTTTCAAGTTTTTTTGACTCAGAAGTTCGATAAACGTTGCATATACGTTTTTGTTTTAACTCTTGACATTTGGAATCATCATTTATAGTTCATTCGTTTCTAGAAGCTACAAACAACATCATAGTGAGTTCATATGACCTATTTTACTTCGTGGTATACATTCTAAGCTTATTGTTTGTATGTTTTAGAAATTTTTAGTTACTTTAACTCAAAACCAGTTCAACTCAACTGAAATTTAGAAATTATTAGGTTTTTTATATTATTAATTCAATAGAAGTTAAACTTATCTGAACGTTTTTAAAAACAATAAGTATGACTTTAATAAAGTTCTGAGCTCGTTTAATGAATAAATTGGGTTGGATTATATTCAGATTATAGACTGAAGAACTCATTTAACACATTTTTGTATCCTTAATCTACATCATCCTTCTTAAAGGTTTGAAAAAATTCTCTTTCCAATTAAAATAATTATAGTGAAATGAAAAATTATATCTGAACACTAATTTTAAATTTACAAGTAATTCTAATCTCAACACTTAATGTAAACTAACAACCAATTTACAACTATAATCTTTTTTATTCACGCATACCCACACACACGCACACTCTTTGTAAATGAATTACATAAAACTTTTCCTACAACCAAAAATACAAAGAACAATCACACATGTGAATACCAACTGGTGATTTTTCCTTCAACCCTCTTTCCACTCGCCTTTTGGGGAAGGAATTTGAAGGTGAGGTGTTTAATATAGTGTTTTATGTAGTTGTGATAGATGTTGAAGTTGGAATAGCGCCGGTGAGACGTCCTCTAACCTCGAGAATTGGTCAGATGGCGTCTAGGGACTAAAAAGGAAGAAACGGGCTGTCGCAACGCGAAAGATAATCGCGTGGCAGGCGGACAGACGGCCAGGAGAAAGCGTCCGTTCGCCTTTTTCAATAGTGGACCGCCGTGGCCCCGCCGGACCCTATAGGGAAGCGATTTCGCGACGAAATCACCAGCCCCAGGGGCTACACACAAATATCACTTATATCTGTCTTTTTTACTTTTAACACCTAGGTGTATTATAAAATACCTAATTATTTAGAATATTTTATTTTGCGGAAGTCGTTCGTTAAATTTATGAAGTTAACATGATGTTTTTGAAATGTTGAGGTAATTTTCGCGAAATTTCTGTTTGGCAATTGACGTCAGAAGAGAGGCAGTCAGCAGCTTGAATCGACCTCTCGAGTAAGTCATTAAGGATGCAATTAGCGCGTCGCTGACGTCGTGGTCGTCGGAACCGGCGTCTCGGAAAAAGTGCGGTTTTCGAGTGTTGCCCGATAGGTTCCGTGCCAAAACCGATCTGCTCGCCATTAGCAGGTGCCGATGCCAACGAAAACAATCGGACAGTTCGGCCATTCAATGTTTCCCCAAATAGACCCAGACGGGTGTCTCTCGAAAATAAATCAAAAAAAATACTTTGGCTAAATTTAAATTTGGACGATTTTTTTCTTACTATACTTACTTTTTTAGTGGTCTTCATCAAAATGAATTCAAAGTCAAACAGTTTCACATTTAGTTATTATTAGATTTTTTTTGTTAATTTAAAAATAAAAGTACTTATATCAAGTTTGAAACAGTTTACCTAGTAGAAAAATTTTGAGTAACTATTGTGGTTTTAAAAGTCGTTTTTAAATCAATGGTAATTAAAGGTGAACTTGCTATATTAGACAGTACTGAGGAATTAACAAGAAGACCACATGATATTGTATTTATCGATTTTGATGAAAATGGTACCAATGGATATCAGTACATAGTACAAACGTGTATAATATTATGGTACACTATTTAGCAACTCGCAAATAAATCGTAAGCTTAAGTTAAGTTATTCCTCATTTCAACTGCTTACTTCAAAATGAAAATTAGTTCATATAGTCTAAATTTTAAAAGAAACCGACTTGGTCATTATCAAGAGAATTGTCGATGAAAAGAAAAACTTATAAATTATTTGAAAATTGAATAATGCTTAAAATATCTTGTAATTTTCATCTCGTTTTCTGTTTTCTTTGATCAGTAATGAAGACTGAAGTTAACACAGACACTAAAACTTCAAATTTATAATCAAGATCATCTATTAAGTTTCTTCAAATTTAACCCAACGCAACTTAAAAAGGACTTTTTTAGTTTCAAACTTAATCCTGTTTGAAGAAACATGGAAACATTTTTTTCTTATCTGAATTTTAAATCTGTGGTTATCTACCTTTTTATTATTTAAAGGTTTATAAATTATGTATACTTTTAATTTATCCATCTACTTTTATAGATTAATCTAATCCAATTTAAATTAACCCAAATTAACTGTCGATTTTATTCATTTTTTAATTAACGTTAAATATTTAATATCACAATTCTCTGGATTTTTTGGTCAGTTCTAGATAATATTTTTTACTTTAGCATTTCAGCTGATGCAATGATTCTTTAATAAAGTACAACCCCGATTATCCGAGGTAACGTGGGAAGACATCCACCTCAGACAATTGAAAACGTTTTTAACATGTAAATATGCATACATGTTACAAAACATTGAAATAGTTGTTTATGCGCTGCTATTTCATATTGCATCTTCTTTTTCTTGCTGCTATGTTTCTCCATCTGTTAAGAAGAAGCAAATCCATAGGAATTGCCTCAGATTGTTGTTCGATACACTTTAGAGCTTTTTCCAGAGAAGCAAAACCTTCTTGATGGGAGATCTTAGCGGGAGGCTGTTCATCCACTGCTTCGTCGTCGTCATCTGATTTTTCGGTTTCCTAAAAGGCATTCGTTAATTCTTTAACACTCATTTCTTCTTCTAAATCATCTGCTGTAACCCATTCAATAATGCATTGTCTTGTCACATTTTCGTAACCTTTTAAGTTTTGTATGAATTCAAAAAAATTTTGTTGTTCTTCTTCTTCTGTCTCGGTGCCAAAATTTGAAGAGGACGTTTCTCCCCGGCTTCTTCTTTTCAAAGCTAATTCATTTAATGGTAATGTCATCTTCACTGACATAGTTCTCAATATCAATCACTTTTGACCAAAATTTTTTGATAATGGAACCACGTACGGAATCCCAAGCTTGGCTTATCCAGTAATACGGATTGGTTAATACGGATTGAGTCTTTAGATTGGCTCGGTTAATCCGAAGTTCGAATAATTACGACTCGGATAATCGCTGTTCTACTGTAACTTGTTAGAATTTTCATTTCATTATTCTATTTCAGTCTATATCATTAAGTAGGTGTTTGATTAATATCATCATGAGTAAAAGTTACAAAGAAAAGTAAAAAACTGAAGAAGAAAGTTGCAGAAAGAAATAAAATTCAGCATTTTGCCTTTTTATACTTTTCACTCATCGGTTAAAGAAGGATGAAGCTTATATTATACAGGGTTTCTCACGTAACTGGTTCGTTAGAACTTTATTAAGTTCCACTATTAGTAGATTTTTGAGATTTTGTCAGTAGAGGTTGTTCATCCTGATCTTTCGATTTAAAATATTTTCAAGATGGCTGCCACTTCCGGTCGACCGGAAGTAGGATACAACTTCGTTATTTTAAATGGAATTGTATAGTTTTTATTGCGTATTTTAATTCTACATGCAAAAATAAGTAGACTTTAATAAGGATTGTTGGTACTTATCGTTTTTCGTTTTCGAGTTATTTTGATTTTAAGATCTTCTTGACAATTTTCAACCTGTTGTCTAAAACCACATTTTTCAATCACTGTTCAAGCAAGAAAGTTGATAACTGGTACGATTACTCTCCAGACATTGCCAAATAGAACCCTACTATCCCTACCCCTCTTTCATGTACAGAGTGGTCACAAAGAGAGTTACCGTTCTTCCATATTCAATTGCAAAAAAGTCGAAAATTTTAAATGGAACATCCCATATTTTATTAGCCTATCCGATAGAGAATTTAATTCTCTACAAATTTGCAATACATGTCCCTATACCTATCGGTTAAGGTTTTCAAGATATAAGGGAATTTGTCAAAATCCCGTATAAAATGTCAGAAGAAGTGTTGTTTCTATTAGTAGGCCATGAAACTTGAACAGTTTTTTCGCTTGATATGGTAGAAAATTTAATTCTTTACCAATCTTCAATACATTTCCCTATACCTATTGGTTAAAGTTTTGAAGATATAACCGAAGTTATAAAAATTGCGCGTAATATGTTAGAAAAATTTTTTCTTTAGTAGTAGGCTAGGAAATTTGAATAGCTTTTTGATAAATTCCCTTATATCTTCAAAACTTTAATCGATAGGTATAGGGAAGTGTATTGAAGGTTGGTAGAGAATTAAATTCCCTATCGTGTCAAGCGAAAAAAATCGATCAAGTTTCATAGCCTACTAATAAAAAAAGAAAAACTTCCGACATTTTATACGCGATTTTTACAAATTCCCTTATATCATGAAAATCTTAACCGATAGGTATAGGGACATGTATTGCAAATTTGTAGAGAATTAAATTCTCTATCGGGTAGGCTAATAAAATATGGGGTGTTCCATTTAAAATTTTCGACTTTTTTGCAATTGAATATGGAAGAATGGTAACTCTCCTTGTGACCAGCCTTTATATTAAAGAGGAGTGGAGGTAGTGGCGTTCTATTTGGCAATGTCTGGAGAGTAATCGTACCAGTTATCAACTTTCTTGCTTGAACAGTGATTGAAAAATGTGGTTTTAAACAACAGGTTGAAAATTGTCAAAACAATCTTAAAATCAAAATAACTCGAAAACGAAAAACGATAAGTACCAACAATCCTTATTAAAGTCTACTTATTTTTGCATGTAGAATTAAAATGCGCAATAAAAACTATACCATTCCATTTAAAATAACGAAGTTGTATCCTACTTCCGGCCGACCGGAAGTGGCAGCCATCTTGAAAATATTTTAAATCGAAAGATCAGGATGAACAACCTCTGCTGACAAAATCTCAAAAATCTACTAATACTGGAACTTAATAAAGTTCTAACGAACCAGTTACGTGAGAAACCCTGTATAATATCAGAATCTTTTTGATTTTTTGGGAAAGTTTTTGATACATCTCTAATTTTGTATATTTTTAAGTTACTAATCTACTTTGAATAAATCCAACTAAAGCCAGTCTAATTGAATTCCACTAATTTATAATAAGATTCCCTTATCAGTTTTTCTAGACTTTCATCTATTTCATTAATATTGTACTTTACACATAGGATTATTATCATAATCCTCCAGACTTTTTCGTTTTTTGGAAATAAATCCAAACTAAGCCGATCTAAATTCATTCGCTTTTACGGATCTGTTTAATATCACAACCTCTAGACGTTTTTGTACTTTTACACAAATTTGCTTTAATAAATTAAAACCTTTTAGCTTTTCGGTCAGTTTTAATAAGCTGTTTCAATAATTGTATTTTATGGTGATTTTCTACTCTTATATCCAATCCATTAAAAAAAAGATAAATTATTAGTATAAATTATTATTCATAAATAAACACAATAAAATTATTGATTTATTTTAAAAAGATTATTATCTTTTTCAATATTTATTTTAATTTTTCTTATTTTTTAATTTAATCTGTAGAATATTGATACTTTTATGCTCCATTAACATAGGCAATCCAAATAACTTAACCGTTTCATGTATAACAAGTTGCTCATACTTAGGAGATTATACCCTCCAATAATTCAAATTAAAAAATAATATTTTTTTAAAATACTTTATAAAAATATTAAATCAACTTTAAATATATTTTAAATAATAAATTCATAAACCTTTTTCATCATTTAAAAACTTTACCATTAAAAAAAACTTAAAACTTCTTTTCTATAATAACAATTTATTTTTTTATTTTCAGTTCCGGATGTAATCCAAGACGTAATCAGACAAGATATGGTAGACGGGGATGATAAAAACGCTAAACGTGAGTACCAAAGTCACGTCGAAGATGTCTTAGGTATATAATGTCTCTTGTTATTTTTTTTTATTCTTTTAAACCTTCGCTTACCTCAACAATCCACTCACGGTAATAAAATTTCTTTTCTTTACAGATTACGCAGCTTTACTCACCGATCGATCATCGCTACAATTACGTAACGATAATATGGAACCGATCATCAACGATAACAAGAATAACGTAATCGCAACCGGACGATTCACCTTCCAAAAAAAAAATTTGTACTATTCGTTTTACATATCAGATAAAGCGGCTCGACCGAGGACTTTACAATTTGTTAATTACGAAGGAAATATTTTAGATGAACATATTTTATCGGATGTTGGTGGACATGTTAGTAGTAGATATCAAAATGCTACGAGAAAAGTATGTGGAGTGTGGAAAAGATTGCCTAAAGATTACAGGAAGATGTTAAGAGAAGAGAAAATGTATGTGGTTTTGGGTTGGGGTTCAAAAGAACAAGCTGAGTTTACCCTTAGTGGACAACTTATGAAATACGTGGCTTTAGGAACTGAATTATTTAGTTCTCTATTAGAACCTTCACCTGGTAGTGATATGAATTTAATGGCTGGATCTGGAGGAACGGCTATAGTTTCAATTTCAACCCAATTATCACCATCTATTCACCTAGCTGTTGTTTTTAATGGATTATTTACTCCTGAAGAAACTTCTAACATACCTTTAAATATAACATTAACTTTTGATGATCGTAAAGTTATTTTAACTGAAAAAGTTTACGTTCAAAAACCGGCTACTGAACTAAACCTAGTTGAAATAAGTTCTCCGATTTCTCAAAGCGATTTAAGACACTTAACCAGAGGGAAATTAGTTTTATCAATTGCTTCCGTTTCTAATCCAAGCGTTCTTAAATTATCCGGGATGATAATGACCAAGGCGACGTGTGAGTTGTTTCAAACTCCATTATCTTCAGGAACGGATGAGAATAAATTAGGAATATCTGGATTAGCTTGGGTTTATCTCAACAATGAAGGTTCTTTAGTTTACAACGTTCAAGTCGACGATGTTAACCCAGATGAAAAACCTTTTTACATTACCCTAAACGACATGACCGGAAAAAGAAGATTAGAACTCGAAGATTTAACACCAAGTTTTCACGATGGTTGGGCAAATGGTACCATCGATAGATTAAGTCCAAAAGTTTTAGAACCTTTATATTCTGCTAATTTAGCCGTTAATGTCGTTGTTAATGCCGAAATGAATATCATCCGGGGGAGATTAACCCCAAAATTAGTTGCTGACGCAAGGGACGCTTCTGCTCCAGTTCTTTTAAAACGAGAAGATAATAATCTTCCCGCCTCAACAGTCGGAATGGGTTGGTTCGTTTTAGATAACGACTGTCATTTACATTATGACGTTTCTTTAGTTGGTTTACCTAACAACGAGAAAAATTTGGAATTGTCTTTGAAATTTTTACCCATGAGCGTTCCTGGAGCTCCTTATTCAACACGCGTTTTGGAAAAATCACAAGGGAATCAAATTGAAGGAGGTACAATTGAACCGTTGACGAAAGAAGAATTATCTAGATTGGATACGGGAGTTGTTTTTGTTAAAATCAAAAACACCAAAACGGAGACTATTTTACTTAATTCAACTTTAAGAGAGGTAGGTTAATGATAATATGAAAGATTATCATATAGAATAAAATAAAATGTTTGAAAAAGGTAGGAAATGAAAATTGCGTCAATTTGAATACAAACACGAACTATTTATCTTAAATAAATTCAAAGTTATCGATTATCTGAACTAATTGTAAGACTGGAACTTACATTAGTGCTAACTCTAACACTACACCTAGTACTATGAGGTTTCGGCTTTAGCCGTGTGTCTTTTGAAAAACCTTTGTTTGACCTTTCGGATGCTATGTTGCAACATTCTTGAGAAACGAGTGCGAAGGGAAAAAGGTTGAAGAAGGTTCTGAAGAAGCTGTAACATGGTATCCGAACCGTTAAAGATTTTTTCAAAAGACGCAGGGCTAAACCCGAAAGCTCCTAGTTCTATGTTGAAATAATTTGGTGCAAGGTCATCGTTATAGTATTTAATAAGAAATAAAAATCAGTGTAAACGATGAAAAAGTATTTACAGGTAATCCTCCTATAACACGGTAGTTAGGTTCCTAGAAAATACCATGTTGTGTGAAACCGTGTTGCATGAGACCCAGAACTAGTACAAAAAGGGGGGTTACGCTCCAAAAACTTATTAAAAACAAATATTTTTTTTTTTAATTCGACATAAACAATTTAATTTTTATTAAAAATATAAATGTATGTACAGGTTGGTCAAATAAGAATGCAGAGTGCTGTATCTCGGAAACTATTCATCGTAGAGACTTGCAGTAAAAAATTTAATAGCTAAAGTGGCCATGGGAAGTCCGCTCAGTTTTATGATGAATAGTTTTTCACCAATATCTTAGGTTAGGAATACGATATCGAGGTGCGGTTTTCACTAGCTTGTTTAGGCTTTATTATACTATTTTTGCGCGAAGAGAAAGTGATACCGTTCCATTTAACTTTTCGAAGAAAATTCGCAATTTCTAAAAAAATTTCGAAAACGCCATCTAGCGGCGACATGTGAGTTTACAACCACTACCAAAACGGTGGGATTCATAGTCCAAGAAAAGCTCTTTTCAACGACACCAAGTTTATTAAACTCCGTTCAACCATTTTGAAATTATAGGCATTTGTTTACAAGCACATTCGAACGCCCCCCTCCACTTTATTTTTGATGTTACGGAAAAAGTTTTTAATAAAAAAAATTGATACTTATCTCCACTTTAAAATGCGCATATTTTTGTGTTATCTTAATATAGCGGAATTCCGAGAAAAGCCACATTTTGTAATTCAAGATGGCGATTACGCCCCCTGGCGGCTATCTTAGCTATTAAATTTTTTACCGCAAGTCTCTATGTTGAATAGTTTCCGAGATACAGCACTCTGCATTCTTATTTGACCACCCTGTACAATACAAAGTAAAAAATCTATATTTTTTAATCTAACGCAACCATAATTTAATGAATTTATTCGTCCTCACTGCTCAGTATAATCAACCGACAACGTTTTTTCGGTGGAACGATATCGCCTTCACTTTCAGAACTTTTTTCGCTATTTAATGTTTTTGTATGTTTTTCGCTCAAAAAAATCTGTATCCGAGCTTTGCTTACAGATTCTTACTAGGTCATTGTAAATTTCCCGGTATGGAGCTAAACAGTTTTGCAACTCCCTTTTGAAGTTTCGACTTCTTTCCGTGGAAGGGTCTTCATTCAAGAAAAATGATTCGAGATTTTCCGCTAAGCATAGGCCTTCTTGTAATTTTTTAATGCTAAATTCTTAACTACACAATTTTCATCAGAGCTAGCATCTTCAAAATCAATTTGATTTGTATCTAGGGATGCAATTTCCATCAAATCCGCTTCGTAAACTTCTTCTTCCACTAATAAATTTTGAATGTCTTTGGTAGCCATATCCAAAAAACCTTCGCCTCCGATTGATTTAGCGACTTCTAATATGGCACCAATTTCATTTTCAGATGTTTCATGTATGTTTTCTGTTTCAACAGCATAGAGTCATATCTTATTCCAACACCCATTTAAGGTGGATGTTTTTATTTCTTTCAGCGACAAAGATATGATTTCGATTCGGTGCTTGATTGAAAATTTCTTCCAAGCTTCCATTACGCTAACTCATTTCGATTTCGAATCGGTTGCGTCTAAAATCCACTGTAAGGATGTTCTTATATAATATGTTTTAAAAGTATAAATAATACCTTGATCCAATAGTTGGAGCAACGAAGTAGTGTTAGGTGGTAAGAACACTATTTTAACGTTGGTATGTGGCAAATCTTGTGGGTGGCATGGAGTTGCCCTAATACCCAAGCTCTTGAATTTGCTGTCCAGTATACCGGCAAGATGTTTTTATTTATGCTTTCAGTGCACGGGGATTCAAAGACCTATAAACAAGCATGGGTTTTGTCATGAAGTCCCCCGATGCATTGCTGCACAAAAGAAGCATTAGACGGTCTTTCGACACCTTAAATCCGAGTGCAGTTTTCTCTTTTTTAGATATAAAGATTTTACTGGGCATTTTTTCCACCAAAGCCCAGTTTCGTGGGCATTGAAAACCTGATCCGCTGTGTACCCCTTCCCGGCTATAATGTTTTGATTTTTTTCTGGATACGTCCTAGCAGCTTCACGATCAGCCGACGCAGATTCTCCCTGCATTCTTATGCTATGAATTGTAAAACGCTTTTTGAATTTTTCAAACCAACCTTTTCATTATGTGCGAAACCATGTTATAGGATGCCGTGTTGTAGGAGGGTTCCCACAATTTACGAATCGTGTTATAGCCAAACCGTGTTATAAGATACCGTGTTAGAGGAGGGCTACCTGTATTTAAGAGCTATTCGAATTTCGGACTAACTGGAGTCCGTTTTCATTGAGATAGGTAAAACTTTTTACCTATTTTTGACAAAATGATTTATTTACTCTAATCCTTATTCATCCATTTGACCCACAGTTTTTTTGTCACAACTGAATATACTTATGTTTATTTCATTAAACCTAAAAAGTTTTACAAGTGATAGAGAAATACACTTATTGTTTAAAAATAAGATACGAAATTATCCGATGTTACCTTCTGAGAGATATTTAGATGTTTTTACTTCCAATGCTCTAAGTCTTGACGTCGTGCCTGAAGACGGACTCCAATTAGTTCGAAATTCGAATAGCACTTAAATAAATACTTTTTCGTCGTTTACAATGATTTTTATTTCTTATTAAACTCCTAGTTCTAGGTCTAGTGTTAGAGTTAGCGCTAATGTTAGTTCTACTCTTAGTTTAGTTAACACCGGCCGTGAAAGCCTTAGTATTTGTATCGATTATCTTTAAGAATATTTCAATAATTAGAATAAATTTTTTTCTTATTTTCCACAAATAATGTATGATTTTTTTTGAGTTAGTAAAAACTTAAAAAGAAATTATTTAATAATTTTAAAATGTTTTTTTTTTTATTTTTCAATAAAAATTTATTAAGACTAATATTGATTTTTTTCTTTTTTTTAGATAAAAGTTCCAACAACATGTCTTTCAATCCAAAGTAATTCTTTACCAAACGAAGGTGAATCAGGAGAACAACAAAAAAGTTGTTATTACGATAACAGATACTACAAAGAAGACGAAAGATGGACATCCGTACATAACCCGTGCGAAATGTGCTTCTGTCAAGATGGAAAAGTCCATTGCGATATTTCACCGTGTCCGGAAATTCATTGTCCACCAGGAATGAATAAGACGAAACCATCGGACGAATGTTGCCCCGTTTGTCGAAATACATCGATGCAAGACGACGCTAGCAAATTGAGAAGAGGATGCGTTTTTAACGGACAATTTTTCTCAGTCGGAGCTGTTTTTCACCCATTTTTAATACCATCAGGATTTGATAAATGTACAAGATGCGAATGTGATTACTCCCAACAAATTAAATGCGCTAGAGTTACTGATGGTAAATTGTGCTGTAACAATTGTCAAACTGTCGTTGAAAATGGTTTCTTAAGAGATCCAGATGTTGTCGAAACTCCAAGACTTAATAATCCACCTAACGCAAATACAAGTTTAATAACAAACATACAACAAGTTTTAAACGAAGGTGGATGTATTAATCCTTCCAATCGAACGAAACCTTATTTAAACGGTCAAAGTTTTCATCCTTTTATACATACATTGGGTGAATTTAAATGTGTTACATGTACATGTAATGTAAGTTAGATACTATTTATTTAATTGATTTTTGGTTTTATTATAAACTTTTTTCTTTTTAGATTGGTAAGATATCATGTTCGAGAATTGAATGTACAAGAAAATTTTGCAAGACGAGAAAATATTCTAATACATCAACGTTAGAAGCGTCGTGTTGTTGCAAAAAACGCCACGGTAGAAAACGTAAACCGACGATTATCGAAGACCGAAACTAGCCTAAATAAGTGACTGACCAAAATTTTTATTATTGTTGGGCACTATAAAGGTGGCCTCAGTGTGGAGACGCGAGTGTAGTGGCTGGACCCCTCAAACTCATGTCGCCGTTACCGTTAACTTACCAAAGAAGACTGAGACAGTAAGATTAGGCTGGCCCAGATATTAGGCTGAAACGGAACGATTGGTGGTATTTATTTTATTTTTTTTTTCGCATTGCGAGCAGAAAAGAAACGTCGGTAGGCTTTTAAGTTGTACATATTACTTATATACGCGTTTGTTTATAAGAAATCAGAAAAAAAATGTTTTTTTTTTCAAACGACTTGTTAGTAGCAGTCAAACTTATTTATTATTTAATCTTAAAAAATAAAATTTCAGGAAGGGATTTTCAAAATAATTTTTAGGATTTTTTTTTAGAAATCGCTAAGAAATTTAATTTTCTTTAAATTGAATACAAACACGATCCATCTAGCTTAAATAGTTTTCAAGTTATCGATTTTTTTATTCTCTAAAACAATCTACAAATCGATGTAACTCGTTTTTGGTTAAAACGTTTTGGTTTAATTTCCTTTTGCAAACATTCTCCTTCCTGATATTTAATCTTTTAAGATTACTGTTTTTTCTCTTTCTTTTCTTTTTTTTTTAATTTTTAACCATTTAAGTAAGTTATTTATTCGTCTGATTTTTAACGTTCTTTGTTTTGTATGAAGCTATTCCATTTTTTATAGTTTGAAGGCAAATGTTGATGAAGTATTGAAAATTTGCGATTTCACGTGTACAATATTGAATTTTAAACATTCAACACCAAATAACCGCAAAATAAAAAAAAATAAAAAATCTTTGACTGCATTTTTAAGGTTTAAGTAAACAAAATTTTTTTTAATGATGATCGTTAGAGGTAAAAAGGCTGATGTCGAAAAGATAACGCGATGAAAAACCGATTTTCCCCATTAAAATATATGTATAATATTTATACCAAAATAAAAATCGGTTTTTTTATCGTGAAAAATGCCAAGATTACAAGGGTAGATTGTAAATTTTTGTTTGCGTACGAGGTGCCATTATTTTGTTCGTTTCTTCTTAATTAAAAAAAGAAAATATTTAGTACTTACTTAATTATTGCGAAGAGCAAGCAAATTTTCGAATCTCGCGTGAATGTGAGCGCCCAGTATTCGTTTGTAAAGATTGATTTTTGGTGATGTGATGACTGTACATAATTATACATAAAACACACGTAACCGTCACTATTTGTAATTAATTAATATATATATTTAAATTAACGTAGTTTTTACGATGCATAATTACGCTTGTACTGTATAAAAATTAGTCTTTATTAAGTGTAATACAATAAATATTACGTTTATCGATTTAAGTAAGCTCCTTTACTTTATAGAATTTCTTCTGATCGAATAATTCGATCCGGATCGAGCTGCATTTTGTAATTTATTCTTTATTATTATTCTTAGCGGTTAAGTTGTCCACGATATGTTTAGTTTGTTTAAGGTAAAGAACTGACGTGTAAATAAAACGAGTGCGACAAATATGAAATTTGTAAATAAATACTATCTATTGCATAATCATGATTGTCTAACAGCTATTTCGACGTTATTGTACCTGCTAGCAAATTGATAATATACGCTTGACTAAAAAAAATTTTTTATTTTTACTTTAATTCCATTAATAAAAACTGGACGATTTTTGTTGATAAAAAATTTGTTAATATTGCGTTAAGTTAGGTCACAATTTATGATGTTATGAGAATTTTTAATTTCTTTTTTGTAATAATTTAAATAAACTTAGTTACTTTGAGGAAAAATCGACACTCTTTGGACAGATTTAATGGTTTTAATAAGAAGTAGTCTTCTTAATCTACATCTAGTTTAAAGAATCTTTTCTTAATTTCAATTAATAATGTTTGGTCGATGAAATTTGGTCATAAATCTGTTAATGTCATACATAGGGTGGGTTTCAATTTACGGAATTATGGAAATTTTCAAGTTACTTTTAGTGATAATAAGAACAAATTTGATCGTTTTCAGGAGAAATAGATTCTTTCGTCTACGTTTGCCCAAAAATCTTTCCTTAATTCTCATACATAAACACATCATGTATTTTGAAATTGATCAACATTTTTTTAAGGTTGTGCATTTGTCAAAAAATCCGCTTTGAGAGTTTCTCGACTTTCTAATAACATCTAATAAGACAAGTATGATGGTTTCAATAAGAAATAGATTAGACTCTTTTTTCTTTTATTAACAAAACCAGTTCAACAGCAGTGTTTTTCTTGGTTATTTTGGTTCAGAAGAAAAAAGGAACATCACGTAAAGGTTACTTAGTAAAGTTACGGAAATCCGCACCGGTTTCGATGTGGATAGCTATTACTCCGTATCAGATGAAATCAGGTCTTGACGAAGCTTCCTCTTTAGACGCGTGTGGATTTGGCAGAGGTCCACTTTATGCTAAACCGCACTAGAGCACTTGTTGATGTTGTTGTAGAACTTTTTGGTTACGTTCTTAATAAACTCACTAATAGTTGGCACTTTTAGGTCTTCATGTAGATCACTCTTCTTTATAAACCATGCGGCGTCCACTGAGATCCTAAGCAGTTTGTTCTGTAGGGTTTCAATCTTTTTCATATTTGACGCTGATGAGTTACTCCAAATCGGGCAAGCGTAGGTAACCAGTGGTCTAATAAGAGCTTTGTAAAGGACGAGAATGTACTCTATTCTCATAGGAGATGTTCTATTAATTAGGGGATAAAGCTGTCTAAGCCTGACATATCCTTGGTTGAGCTTTGCGTTGATGTGGTATTTCCAAGTTAGATGTTGGTCAAGGAATACTCCAAGGTATTTGATAGCCTCGTCTTTTGCGCTCCACGGAATTATTTGGTTGTTGATAACAACGCAAGGCGCGTTACGGTAGGGTCTTAGCGTAAAGATCTTGAATTGACATTTATTGCCATTGAGCATGATGCCCCACTTCGTTAACCAGTGCTGGATTTTATCAATTCGACGCGTTCAACGAAGAGTGTACTAACTCAAATTTTTGGTTATTTGAGTTACATTGCCTAAAACATTTATTTTCAAGTGGTCTTCCGACGAACAAAAATTCGACGTGTAGTGAAGACGAGGACGAGAGTGTGGAAGAAGAAGAAATTGAATAACAAACAAAATAAATAATATTGGAGGTGGTTCAAAAGTTTTACTTGATTCATCTCCAAAGTTCAAAATTTGAGTTAGTACAGTCTTCGTTGGGAGCGTCGAATTGATCTTTGCAGTGATTCGTTTGCGTCGTTAAGAATGTCATTTTGTGCCTTTATTAGCATATCATCAGCAAACATTGCCATTTCGAAATTTGGGTCAGAAGAGATATCATGCATAAAAATATTAAATAGAGCTGGGGATAAGCTGCTTCCTTTGGGGACTCCAGTAATAATTTTCAGGTTGCTGGACGAGAATCCATTGACGACAATCGTAAAAGATCGTTCCTCCAGGAAGGATAGCAGAATGGTAAGTAGGTAGTTGCTAATTCCGATTTTATTACGTTTAAATTTTAGTCCTTCAATCCAGACTGTATCAAACGCCTTTGCTACATCCAGAGGAACAGCAGCTGTAATTTTTTTGCCTTCGAAGCCTTTCTCTATGAATTCCATCACTCTGGTTAGCTGATAAATTGTAGAATACCCCTCTCTGAATCTATACTGGATGTTTGGTATTGTTTTGAGCAGACTTAGCTCATCTTGAAGTCGGCGGTGGATAGTTCGTTCGAAAAGTTTAGGTAGTGATGAAAGCAGGCTTATTGGGCGATAGTTGGCTGGATCCGTCTTGGATTTGCCTGGCTTCGCGAACATTAGGATTTGCGCCTTTTTCCACTCACGAATAACAAAATCAAATTCTCAGGAATACGTTTGATGACTATGTTGGGTATTTGATCTGGGCCTGGGGCTTTTTTAGTGGCGAGCTTTCCAATTTCTGCCTTAAATTCCTCAGAGGAGATGGTATCTATTTCGGTAACCGCGGCAACTAGGTGGGATTCATTGTATAACTGGATTGCAGTGAATTGTCAGATATTGTCAGATATTGTTGTTATTGGTGTTCGGACGGAAAGTTCTCTCAAGATAATCGGCGCAGGTATTGGCCTTGTCTTGATCGAAAAAAACTGTGGTTTCATTGACTAGGAGGGTAGGTATTTCTTCATACATTCGACTTATTTTTTTTTAGTTTTCCATAAACCGGGATCGTTTGTTTCAAAACTTTGTATTAGGTTTCGGTAGTTTTTGATTCTGCAAGCCTCGAGCTCCAGCGAGATCGTATATGTTAGTCTATTAAGAATAGTTTTCAGCTCTGTGTTTCGCGACTGCTGCCATTCACGACGTATTCTCCGCTTTTCCTTAATTAGGTCTATACCTTTTCAAGTTCAAATTGACAATAATCAATTTCAAATTGGGAATAATTAATTCCAAATTGAGAATAATCAATTTCAAATTCAGACTAATCAATTTCAAATTGAGACTAATCAATTTCAAATTGGGACTAATCAAATTCAAATTGGAACTAATGAAAATGGAGTTGAAATTCAATTAATTTCAAATTAAGGACCAAGTGGTCACCAGTACTACAATTTCTTTTTATATACGTTGGGCATTGCAAAGGTGTATACGAGATCAATTTAAATCTGTATTTCACTGACGATGAAAGGATCAAATATTCATTTAATTGAATATATTGGCACTACGGGCCTCATACATTATGAAATTCAAAAAGATACTTTTAAAAAGCCTGAAGCCAACGTCTTCGCAATACCAAATGTATATACGAAGAATCTGCGGTTTTGGTGCCAGATGATGCTCCATATCACGATTCTATTGAAGTCTTCATAGAAGTAGTACGGACAGTTTTTAAAGCTAGAGACAAGAGTTGTCTGGCTGGCAACATTCAGACAATTTTGTTAGTGAGCAAAACAGAGTGATATCTATCGCTACATGTACGAAATTTACAATGTAAACAACGGTATTATAAGCTGAAAAGGAACTGCCCGGCAATGTTATAGAGAGCAGGCTTACTTTTTCATCTTTGTCTTCATTGTGCAGCTCCATTTCGGGTACATTCCACTGCCCCTTTATATTTTTTTATAATTTTATTTTTTTATAATTATATATTTTATAGCTAATAAAAAATAGTTCATTAATGTTAAGTAACTGCCAAAACTTAGGTATTTTTTATATAAATATAACATTCCCAATTTGAAATTGATTAATCCCACTTTGAATTTGATTATTCCCAATTTGAAACTGATTATTCCCAATTTGAAATTGATTAGTCTCAATTTGTAATTGATTAGTCCCAATTTGAACTTGAAAAGGTATAGAATCCTTTTAGGAGGAAAATTATTATTTTTTGTGTGAGGGTTCTTAAAGGGTTTAGTCGAAGTGGTAACTGCTTCTTTTATTTTTGCGGTGAGCAAACGGATTTTTGTGTCTATCTCTCTTGGGGTTGTAGATTTTGGCAAAATAAATTCTTGATTGTTCAGTAAGTCGCTGAACTTCTTCTAGTCCACGAACCCGTTGATTAATTTTGGGAAGATTAGACTTAATCCACATCAATTAAAAAAAATCGTTTCTTAACTTCAATAAATAAAATCTAGAGGATTTTTTAAAATTGGTCAAAAAAAATTTTTTTAATCACTTTTGGTAATAGTTGGAACAAATTTGATTATTTCCGGAAGAAATAGACCCTTTAATCTATGTTTGCTTAAAAAAATTTTTCTTGATTTTCATTAGCAAAGTCTGGGTAAAATTTTATGTTGATCAACATTTTGTAAAGTTATGCATTTACCTAAAAATCAATTTTAGAAATTTCCTGACGTTTTTCAGTAATTAACAATAAGATAAGTTGGATAGTTCCAATAAGAAATAGAATTTTTAATCCACATGTGTTTACAAGATCTTTTCTTAATTTCAATAAATGAAGTCTAGACTATGTTTTTTAAATTTGGTCAAAAATCTGTTAATCTTATGCCAAGTTGGGACACATTTTATATAGTTACAGAAATTTTTAAATCATTTTTGGTAATAGTTGGAACAAATTTGATTATTTCCAGGAAAAATACACCCAAATAGACCCTTTAATCTACGTCTACTTAAACCTTTTTTCCTTGGTTTCTATAAACAAACTCTGGGCGAATTTTTACGTTGATCAACATTTTTTTAAAGTTTATGCATTTACTCAAAAATCCGTTTTGGAAATTTCCTGACATTTTTCAATAGCTAACAATAAGATAAGTTAGATTATTTCAAGAAGAAATAGAATTTCTAATTTACATATGTTTAAAACATCTTTTCAATAAATGAAGTATGGACGATGTTTTTTAAATTTGGTCAAAAATCTATTAATCTTATGCTAAGTTGGATCACATTTTATATAGTTATAGAAATTTTTAAATCACTTTTGTTAATAGTTAGAACAAATTTGATTATTTCCAGGAGAAATAGAACCTTTTATCTACGTTTGCTTAAAATTCTTTTCCTTGATTTATATAAACAAAGCCTGGGTGAATTTTTATGTGGATCAAGATTTGTTAAGGTTATGCATTTATTCAAAAATCTGTTTTAGAAATTTCTTGGTGTATTTTAAAAACTAACAATAAGATAAGATGGATGGTTTCAATAAGAAGTAGCTTTTTAATCTACATGTAGTAAAAGATCTTTTCTTAATTTCAATAAATAAAGTCTGGGCGATTTTTTAAATTTGGTAAAAAATCTGTTAATAGCTTTGTTCGTTGGGTTAAAACTTGCACTGCACTAACTTACACTATGGTGCAAAGGTACAGTTTCGTGCAGCATTTAAAGGGAAATGACTGTAATTCAGTGTAATTTGGTGTTGTTTAGTTCACGTATGAACTATAATCCAATGAACCAAAATGTAACCACAATGAACTGCTAAGTGCAAGCAGTGCAGCCCTAACGAACAAAGCTAATGTCACATTAGATTGGATCACAATTTACGATGTTATGGAATTCTTATTTCCCTTTTGGCAATAATTAAAACAATTTTGGTTATTTCGAGAAGAAGTCACTACTTTAATTTCCGTTTTCTTGGAAGAACTTTTCTTTATATTCATTAATAAAATCTGGGGGGATTTTAAAGTTGATCAACATTTTTAAAATAAACCTGTTTACCCATAAATTGATACATTTTAAGAATTTCTTTAGTTTTTTTTTTCAAAATAATAAATTGTTAGAATAAGCTTTTCATTAGAATAAGAATATTTAACAGTTTTGAAATAATTTTAATTTTATAATCTTTATTTATTTATTCAGTTTTGTTTGTTTGAAATTTCAAATTTATTCTTTTACAACTTATTCATTTTTTTGTTCTTAGCGAAATTCAAAGACTCCTGGAAAATTTGTAAAGTGTAATCCACATTACTCGACGTCGCATTATAACCCATCAATCCAATTCTAAACACTTTATCTGTCGTCGGTCCCAAACCGCCGCTTATTTCAAAATAATGCCTTTAAAAAAAAGTTGTAATTGATAAGTTAGGTTCAGATAATTTTTTTTGTAATAAATCATACGTTTTCATGGCGTAATTAACAACGTCCTTCCAGTTAACTCCGTCAGGAACCTTGATAGTGGTTACAGTTGGAACTCTTTTCTTTTTATCTTTAATAAACAATTCCAAACCCATCTTTTCTAAACCGTCGTATAACTTTGAAGAGCATGCTTGGTGTCTTTGGATCATCTTTTCCATTCCTTCATCACAAGCAATTGCTAAAGCTTCTCTTAAACCATATAATAAAGTCGCAGAAATTGTATGATGATAACTGAAAAAAATATTTTGTGAGAGATTTGAAAGATTAAAAAAGTGAAAAGTAAAAAGAAAAATTCTTACACTCTTGGTCTTCCAAAGCAATACCAATAATCTCCTAGAACTTTCATGTCGAGATAATAAACATAACATGGTGTTTTACGAGTAAAAATTTTGTCCCTAAAATTTATTTTTATTAAATAAAATTAGTTGAATTTTTTTGATATTTTTTGTCTTACTGAGCTTTAGCACTAAAAGACATTGGTGTTATTCCAGGTGGAGCACTTAAACATTTTTGTGAACCTGTATAAATGGCATCAATTTTCCATTGATCCATATAAACAGGTACACTACCCAATGAAGCAACAGTATCAACAGCTAATAAACAATTATATCTAAAAAACACAAAAATTTAAATTAACTCAACCTTAATTTTCATTGTGTTTTAAAAAAATTAAAACCTATGACAAAGATCTCCGATTCCTTCAAGATTTTGATAAGCTCCACTTGAACTTTCACCCTGAACGATAAAAAATAAAACCGGTTTATGTTTCATTAACCCTTCTTCGATTTGTTCCAAAGTAAAAACCTCCCCTGGTTCGGCTTTAATCTGTCTAACAACTCCTCCGTATCTCGCAGCCATATTCGAAGCTCTTTCCCCCCAAATACCATTTACCGCAATTAAAACTTTTTCACCAGGTTCTAATAAATTACACATCACGGCTTCAATTCCTCCGTGCCCAGAAGCGCTAATACACAAAGTTAAAGTGTTCTTCGTTTGGAAGATGTATTGTAACCCAGCTTTAATTTCATCCATAATCTAAATATTAAAACAATTCTTAATTTTTCAACGAAAAAAAATTTTGTTCTTAATCGTGTGAAAGAATATGAAACCATCCAAGTTTAAAAAACTTTTATCTCGTAAATTGAGACGACGATATGAAATTTCAGCTTAAGTATTTGGAGAAAACGAAGGATGTAAAACACATTGAGTGGATGCGCTTACACGATTTTTATTGTTACCGCTCGAAGGAATTATCTAAGTCGTTATTTTAATGGGGCTTTAAAATCCCGAATGCCACAAAATTGTTACCTGCGTCGTTTCCGTGTGGAGATGTCCCAAAACCGGTTGGCTTAGTGCGTGTAACACTCTCGGCGAACAATTTGATGGTCCCGGACCCATCATGAGCTTGTGTGGCACAAATAAAGGCCGTTTTAAAGAAATCGGTGGAGAAATTTCCATTTTTCAAATTAACACTTTGGTTCAATAACAATAATCTTTTTACAGTTTATTTTCCTACAGAAAAACTGCACCTTTATATACTAGAATATAGACCACAACTCGTTCTAGTTAAACCACAATTAGAAATAACAAACTTATTTTGTTGGTCTTCATTTCGAAAGTGATTATCGTGTTGACCTTTCTGTTATCGCATATTTAAAAAGATATAGAAACTTATATGATGTTAATATGATTTTTATTATGTAAAGTTTTTTTCCATACTTTGTTAATAATTTCACAATGGAAATAAATAATCTAATCCAATATAAAAATAAATTTTAAAGCCTGTAAAAATATCACCACCCACTAATTTTATGTACATTTTTTCTTTAAGGTTTTTATATTCGAAAAAGCCAGTAGGTACACGTTTCAAGTCTTAACACGTAAGTGTGAAGATTTTATCACTGGATTTATTACTCTTTCTTATTCTCCATATTGATTGAATCGACTTCTAAAAGCAGTAAAAAAGTTATTTACTCAAAGGGTTAAGAATATCACATGGGAAACAATTGTAAGGCAAGAAATTGTTTGATGAAGAGTTCAACGGCTTTTGGCTTTAATTAAAGACGTCACGAAACCACAACTAATGTGTCCTGGACGGTACTGGCGCAAACAAATCGGTTATCATAATAATTACCAATGTAGGACACCAGCTGCTGTGGTAAGTTACAAACATGCATAACCATATCCATAAATATACCACTGTTTCCTACGTAATATTTTTTTTCCTTTTAGAAGATCTAGATCAATTTTTGAAACATAAAAGATGAAAAATTTTGTACAGCGTTGGAGAAAGAAAACGGTACAGTTCGACGATTACAACGAAAAATATTAATCGAAGATAGGAGTTGGGTGTGTCGAGGCCGAGTCGAAGTCGGCGAGCAATTTTTTACACCAGTTATCCCTAATTCGATCTGCGGTAATAACAATAATATAGCAGACACGCAAACGGCTGGTTTATATACGGCTCGCGATAGAGGGCAGTACTCGTGATGGAGGAGGTCGGGAATTGGAGACGGAAAAATAAAACGAGCGGGATCACAGATAACGCATGCTTTAAGTGCGTACGAAGTCTCAACGAAAAGTTAAAATACAATCGTAACAACTATATACACTTTATAACTACTCATGTGTTTCTGAAGATGGTTACAATGTGCCATTCGAAACGTCAAATATTAGTTCAATTATGTACTATAATCCGAAGTAGAGCTACACCATGAAGAGAAAGATAAAAGATTACTCGGCAATATTACGGAGAGGAGGCTAACGTTTTCATCTTTCTTTTCCTGATGCAGCTCCATTTCGGGTTATGGTACATAGAGCAATCAATATGAACTCCTAGTATTTGGAAAAGGAAGATTTAGATATTTTTGAAAGAGAAAAAAATGTATATATATATTTAAGGAGATTTCAAATGCATTTTATGATTTTCATACTAGGGTAAACTGCCCAAATGTCGACCACCTTAAAAATGCTTCCTAAAGTCCTAAAGTCGGCCTCTCTATAGGAAACCATATAGAAAAACTAGAAAGCCGACTTTAGGCGCATGGCCGAGGTTTGGCCAGTTTACCCTGGTTGATAAAATTTTATTGTGTTGATAGAATAAAATTATGGAAGAAAGTTATATTTATACAGAAACTGATGCAAGTAGATACAAATTTTAGAAATAAAGTTAAGTTTCAGATTTTTTAGTTTTGGTAAAGCTCGTTACATTCAAAATAAATAAATATTAAGATACGATATTTTAAGAAATTTATTGTAGGTATATTTTTATAAATTTACATCTGGAAAATCGGAGTTATCTACGAATTTCTCCGAAGGTTACGATTGAGACGGGTTTTAACGAGTTTGGGGTTGTACGTATTTTTGATATTGCAGTTCAGTTGTTCTTAGTTGTTGCGACGAGAAAGTCTTTTTGAAAATCCTGCGGGTTAAGCGCAATAACGAAATCAATTGTGAGAGAAAATGCATTACATATAAATCTATAACGTCATAGATGAGATCTTTTTCCGCTGGAAGAAAGTTTTGAAGACTTTTTTTTTCTGGTGCCTGTGCGACTCGAGATCCTGTTAGACCACGCCATTTATTCGGATATGCCATATTTTCCATTGCTGGTTCCGGTTTCTTTCCGCATCTGAAACAGAGAACCAGAAATATCGCAAGTATTATTGAATTTATTACTTACCTGAAGAATTCGCGACGTCAACTACTCTCTCCTGATCTTCCTAAAGAATTGTTAGTTAGTTTTATTTGATTTAGTATTTACCATCACATTTTGGGGTGCACTGGGTCATTAGTTTTTTATAAAACCATTGTACTTTGTTTTATTATAAATTATAGTTTTGTTATAAAAACTGGTTTATTTGATAAATAACACACCCCTTGAATTGAATTTTACTCAAGTTGAGTTGAGTTAATATTGATGCAGTGTTAATGATTTCAAATGGCTTTTACTATGTTAATGAAGAATAGTTACAACAATTGCAATAAAATAAATCACGTATAAAGTTTAAAAACCAAAAGTTAAACAATGACCAAACTCATATTTCATACAGAACATACAAAGTAATCCAAATATTTAACTTTTTTAAAGATGATACTTTGATCACTTTTCATTAAAGTGTTGCATTTAGTTTTAATTTCAAGAAAACCCTAAGTTATAAAAACTACAAAGAGCTAATTTTTAGTTTAATTGGTGAATTATATACAAAACGCTTACAAATAATACCTTTTCAGAGATGAAAGTTTTTAAAATACTTACCTTTAAGTGAAAATGTTATATCTATGTATGTTATTGTATTGAACAGTTTAAACTTTATGGTTTTTGCAATTTCAATAAAGAATAGCTGTGAAATCTATAAAAGCCAATAAACACATTTGGATCTCCAAATATATATAATGAGTCAGGAGAAAGAGATCGAATTCTAAGATTGCATTCTACACAAGAAATAAACTTTAAGAAACTTACATATTAGAAAAAAAAATGTTTTTCGAGCCATAACATTATTAGAAGATTTTAATCGAATAACAAGTGAGTTAAATTTTATTATCTAATTGTAAATCCGTTAATAACAAGAATTAAGAGATATATCAATTGCCGAAAAAATGATAAATCACGCTTGTAGTTGATCGCACTACATAATTTGAAAAAAATCTCTGTCTGACTTACAACTTATTTAAGATTAGCGTTATTTGAGGCTAGAGTTATACTTTGGTCAAATACTGGGTTAAGTTAACAAGCAAACTATAAGTAATAACTAAAATTATACTTGGATAATAAGATATGATTTTTTCAACTTATTGTTAGTTTTATGTGCACAATATACTTTTAAAGAGTTTGTTCCATTCCTTCCAACTCACTCTATGTAAACAAGAAGCTAGTTCACCAAAAGCACTAAATTTCATCCTTTTCTCTTTTCTCTCCTTTTGAATTTGTTCATCCGAAAAAGTTTATAGTTATATTTTGTACTATTCCATTTTTGTTTTCAAATTCCTTCATAAACATTCCTCGAAATCGTGAATACCGTCTATACAATTTATTTTGAAGATAGGAAATTCTTATGCTCTAAAATTCTAAACCAATATTTTGTAACTGCTTTTGAGAGCTTAAAGTGACAATACTAATTTTTCCCTAAGAATCTATCAAATTTTTAACCTCAGTCTTAAAAGCTAATTTTCCTCATATTCTTTGAAATGAAAACCTCATATTCTATAAAATGAATGTTTTTAACTTCTTAAGTGCAAACATACGTAAAATCGTCTGTTAGCATTTTTCAAATCGTCTAAAATTTTTTTAAAATAACTGAAAAGTTTAGGAATCGTTTAATTGTCAAGATTTTTTAAAATCGTTTGGATGGATCATTTGAAAATAGTCTAAAATTCTTGAAAATAAATTTTGTAGGTTCTTCGAAGCAAAAATCTTAAAGCTAATCTTTAATCGTTTGACTGCTACGAGGCGCGAAAGCGGTTCGTTCATTTGTGTCGAAAACCGCGACGAAGCGCTTTTGCGCTGCGAGTTTCAATGTGCCTTTGTTGCACCACTGGAGTAAATGTAGTCTGACTTCATGCGTACTTTGCTAAAGTCAACATCAAGTCAAAGTATATCCCGGAGTTTTTGAGCGTTCTTGCAAGAATTGATTAGCAGTCAAACAGTTAAAGAAAGATTTTTTTATTAAATTATCTTTTATTCATATCATGATCTTAGAACCAGACTTAGAACCGTTTTTTTAAATTTTACAGAACACGAGCTTTTACTTTCTATATTCACTATAATGTAATGTACTTTTATAAGAAATTATTCGATAATACAGCGGTACGAATATAGATAGATTGATTTGGAATAAATTGTCAAAGGGAGCTTCAATCATAACATAGGTTTGTGATAAAAACTCAGTTTTAAGAACAATTGGACATAGAATAGTCTGGTTCTTATGCGACGATATACCATTAAATTACCTATAAAATATCTTTTAAAATTGATTTTCTTAATTGTGATTGTGAGATGGTGTAAGATTCCATTACAATCTTTTAATTTTTTCAATTTCTTTAATTTTTTAATTAAAACTTAATTAAATCGAATTAATTAATTCGAAAAATCGAATCTTCAAGCTTTCATTTGACGTAAACAATCGTTTCTGTATTTCCACAAATAAATTCTCTACGATAATTCAAAGTTATTTAGAACTCGAAAGAATCTTGATGAACTCCTTTTATTTCTCTACCCTTCAACTAGTTTCTTTATAACTCCTTTTCATCAATTTTACAACCTTCATCAAGAAATGGATCTTTTCATAAAAGCCATTACGATTCACCAGCAGTATATAAAGTCTTCAAAAGAAAAATTCCATTACCTTTAAAAGTATTAATTAATGCTTGGAACTATTCTCGACAATTTGTTACATTTCCTATTTTTTTTTCTGGTGAGTCTATAGCTTTTTTTTATTATTTTTGTAATTATTGTCTTTTTTTTGTATTTTTGAAATAACAATTCCATTTCATTATTTTTACAGCTTTTATGAACAAAGGGAACATTCCATAAAAATTATTTAAAAGAATTCCAATATGATTCATTCTTTATTGCTTTGAACTATTTCTGGTGATGTTAAACTTTTCATTTTAAAAAACATTAAAGAACTATTTTTTAAATAAATATCTAACAACAAGAGTGCAAGGCCTTGAGGTCACGGATTTAATTTAAATTTTGTAGAATGGTGGATCTAGTTTCTCTGTTGATGAAGATGTACGGTTATAAGGGTCATTAGTCGATGTTTTTTTAGATATTTACAATTGGGGATGTAATTCACTCGTTGGGACAAGTCAGAAGTTGAATAATGTTAAAAATAAACTGAATTTATACCTTATATTATATACAGGATGTCTCCAAAATGCGTGTACAACGTAATACCACAAATTCCTTGGCTCAAAATAGGTCGATTTAAGTTAACTAATCTATATGCAAAGTTGCTTCATTCCGTCTCCAGAGGGCTTTAAAACTTATATTTTCTGTGCGTTTTTCTTAAATTATTCAAAAAATCTTCATTAGATTTTATTTAGTTTTTGACCATTTCTTTAAATCAGCTGGGCACAGCTTTCTGTGGAACAAATTCGAATTTCACAACATACAGAGTGTTTAGAAACACTCTTACCGCAAGTTATTCATCCGAATCTTCTTAACCACCCTGTATGATTTTCTATCTATTCTTTTTCTGAATAGCTACATTTACTTAGAAACTATTTTCTCTCTTACAAAATTTGAGTTGGGCAAACGGTTTAGGCACAAAAGAAGATTTTCTAAATGCCTACAAGCCCAAAACGGTAAATTAAGTTAACATTAACAAAATTCAAAGTACAAATTTCTTAACGGGATATGAAGATCTTTCAAGAAAACCACATGTTAGAGGTTTGGAAGTAGTTTATTGTTTAAAATTTTCAAATTTTCGCCAGCATTTGTGAACGTTATCAGGGTTTAGCCCTTTTAGTCCATATTATGCAGATTCTACTGTAGAATCGAAGGAAATAAAGAGGAAATCATGCTCCTGTAAACTGGTCAGCAAGATCAGTAAACCTAGCACCTTCTGATTTTGTTTATTGGGTATCTTAAAATCAAAAATGCAACGAAAGGAGCAAACAGTAAAAATTTTGCACACTGTATTATTTTTGCCTTGATGATGGTCACAAATCTTGGCAACATTTTGAGCAAAAACTACTTCCAATCCTCTAAAATATGTTTTTCTTGAAAGAGCTGCATATCCCGTGAAGAAATTACTACTTTGAACTGGGTTAATGTTACCTTAACTTGCAGATTTGAACTTGCAGGGAGTTAGAAAATGTTTTTTAGTGGCTAAACCGTTTGCCCAACTGAAATTTTATAAGACAGAAAATATTGTCTAAATTAATGTTCTATTCAGAAAAAGAATTGATAGAAAATTATACAGGATGGTTAAAAAGATTTGGATGAATAACTTGTGGTGAGAGTGTTTGCAAACGCTCTGTATGTTTGGAAATTCGAATTTGTTCCACACCAAGCTGTAGTCTGATGATATAAAGACATAGTCAAAAATGAATAAAATCTAATACACATTCTTCGAGTAATTTAAGAAAAACTCATTAAAAGTATTATTTTTAAGGCCTTTTAGCGGCGAAACGAAGCAACTTTGGATATAGATAGGTTAACTTAAATCGACTTATTTTGAGCCAAGGAATCTGTGGTCTTACGTTGTACACGCATTTCGGAGACACCCTGTATAATGAAGGTTATAATATCATTTTATTATTATTAATTACTAGTCAATTTTTAAAAATTCATATCTAAGAAACTACTTGTTGTGGAAATTTGTAATTTTATGAGGATTGAGATTCATACTTAATCTTTATCGTTGCCAAAGATGAATTTTCCACGTATTTTAGTTTTTTTCTTCAGAAAAGAAAATAGAACTTAATGTCCATTAAAATTTATCCATATTTAAAAATTCATATCTACGAAACTAATTATTGTTGAGGTTTGAAATTTTATCGGAATTGAGATTGAAACCTAATCTTTATTTTAGCTGAAGCAGAATTTTCTACAACTTTTAGTTTTTTCCTCAGAAGCGAAAATGTAAGTTAATTTGCCGATTTTTAAAAATTCATATTTAAAAAACTAATTACTGTTGAGATTAGAATTTTTGTGAAGATTTAAACCGAATATTAATTTTCTTTTTTGCCTAGGTAGAATTTTCTACAACTTTTAGTTTTTCCCTCAGAAAAGAAAATGTAACAAAATGTTCTTAATTAAAACTTTTATACATTTTAAGAATTAGGCTACGTTCTAAAACTGGAATTTTCTGTGTTACATTAAAATTTTACGTTTAGGCCGTCCGTACACGGAGCAACCGGAAAGCAATAATTTCGCGTTGTCATATTGGCGATATCGACGGTATCGATAAAATAAGCAACATGGATCCGTAGACGAGGCAATTTATTTTATTCAACTCGTAGCTTTTAAGGCGACAGTTAGTACAGTTTTAGGTATAGGAAAAGTATCGGGTAGTATACATATTTGTTTATAGTAAAGATGTCGAGTGAGTTAAGCGACGAAGAAAATCTGTATTTATATCGGTATACGTAACCGTTGAAAGTATTGGGTTCATCCATACCATGAGAAGAATTTGCAACGCAGGTTTTTTGTTGCCACCAGGTGCCAAGTATTCTCTGTTATGTCCTTTCGGGAATACTCTGGGCGAGTAAAATCCTACAAAACAGGATATTTTTCCACAACACTTACAAATTTTATATTAAAGGCCTTCATGCTCACAGGCGATATAAGCAACATCAAACCCTGGTGACTTCCGTGCAAGTTGCTAAGGTTGCCTAGACCGCGCACATCGACTGTATTGCCAACAAATTGCTTTCAAATTGCTCTGTTGACGGTTCCCTACTCTATTACCTAGGAAGTGACAGGAAAGCGATATCATATTGTTGTTGAATTGCTTTCCGGTTGCTTCGTCTGCGGATGGCCTTAGAAGTTACAACTTTATTACACATACTAGCTAAAATTTTATTGATAAAGACGTGGTTTGACACTCGACTATCAGTGGTGGACAATCTCCGAAAATGAAAAATGGAATTTCAAGGGTGGGCAAACATCTCCGAAGGAGATTTTAGAGGTTGACAAACCTTGTTGAGGGTCATTTCAGGGGTTGTCAAACTTTCTAGAAACCAAATTCAAGGATAAGTAAACCCTCTATTTCTCAAATGGGCTTCAAAGGTGGGAAAACCTCGTCGAGAGACATTTCAACGGTTTGCAAACTTCGTAGAAACCCTGTTCAAGGATAAGTAAACTCTCAATTTTTCAAACGGGCTTCAGGGATGGACAAATCTCATCGAGAGACATTTTAGGGATTGACAAACTCGATTCAAGGATAAGTAAACCTTCGATTTTTCAAACGGACTTTAAGGTTGGGCAAACCTCGTCGAAATATATTTTAAGGGTTTTGGCGAACTTCGTAGAACCCCGATTCAAGGATATGTAAACCCTCGATTTTTTAAACTTTCTTCAGAGGTCGGCAAAACTCGTCGAAAGTCATTTCAGGGGTTGGCAAACTTCGGAAAACTCCGATTCAAGGATAAGTAAACCCTCGATTTTTCAAAGGAACTTCAAGGGTGGACAAACCTCGTTGAGAGACATTTCAGAGGTTGACAAACTTCCTAGAAACCCGATTAAAGGATAAATAAACTCTCGATTTTTCGAACTGACTTCAGGGGTGGGCAAAACTCGTCGAGAGACATTTTAAGGGTTGGCAAACCTTGTCGAGAGACATTTTAGAGATTGACAAACTTCATAGAAACCCGATTCAAGGATAACTAAAACGTCGATTTTTCAAATGGACCTCAAGGGTGAGTAAATTTCATCGAGAGACATTTCAGGGGTTGACAAACTTCGTAGAGACATTTAGAAGTTACAACTTTATTATATATAATGTGCCCTTAATTATGAAAGTGGTCTAATTGTAAGTCAAAATAAAAAAAGAATGAGCTTATCACTTATTTCATACCACATTATTTTAAACTATATTTATTGTATGTAATTTTTACGATATCGACAAAAATGAACCTTTAAGTAGTCGATATCGTAAAAATTACATTTAATAAATATAGTTTAAAATAATGTGGTATGAAATAAGTTTTAAGCTCATTTATTTTTATTTTCACTTACAGTTAGACCACTTTCATAATTAAGGGCACATATATAATTTATTAAAGGATTTTGGAGTTCGACACATAGTCCATATATCACACTCCAGTTACAAGATTTCTGCAGAGTTGATAGAATTCTTGGATTCTTGTGACTTATTCTCTTCTTCTTTGAGGCGTTTTCATTATTTTTTCTCTACTATTATTTTTCTTGAATTCCAAATTTATCAGGTTTTCCTTTTCAGTTCCTTTTTCCTCTTCAGCTCTTTTATTTAATTTCCTGCCCTGTGGTTAATAAACACTCAAAAAAATCTAACTAACGAAACAAAGTTCTTCTGCGAGCCAGGGCACAGGGTATATTTCTGTAATAATTTTAAAGTCTTCACACATTCAATGAGCATTAGTTGACAAATCCAAAGTGCACTGCGCCCTCGAAAAACGTTTGGGTGCCGCAATATTTTATAGATATCGATGGTATGTTTATATACTTTTCATGTATGGTTATTTATATGTATCTTTATGATATCCTTAAAAATGACGTTTAATTATTTGGTACAGAACTGAATTTAACTATTGGATTGCGCCTTCAATTGCAAATATCTTAATAGCTGTTGAGTAGTGGCCCTTACCAGTGGCGTATTTACGGGGGGGGATAAGGGGGGTATATCCCCCCCCCCATGACATCCATCGACTCCGCCATCCTTTACAAAATATTTAAATTGTCCAAGACATTCGAAAAATAGAAAAACCAGAATTTGATTTAAATCCCAGATCGTGACGTTAAAAACCAAATAATATTTAAAATGTTTTGTCGCTATTGGTGTAGATCGAAAAAAGATTTATGGCGTATTCGTTTGGTAAAACTGGTGTGCACTAGTGCATAATAGCGTGTTCTATTAAACTGTCACTTTTTTGTACTAAGCTAATGTGATGTATGCACTCACTATGCACTCAAGGTCAAATTATGGTGCGCACCAGTGCAACCCAACGAATACGCCATTAGTTTTCTACATAGCCATCTAATAATTAAATATAATTCCTTATGATATTGCCTAACATGTACAGGGTGGGCAAATTTGGGTGTTATTATAGGCTATCTCAGAAACTATAAGAGATACAAAAAAAGTAGGTACCATATCTCGGTCTCTTTTTTCGAGAAAAACTCAATGGCGCAAACACCAACCCTCTCTCTTCTTTTGTTTTTGAGTTATAGCCAAAAAGTCAAATTTTGAGGTTTTCGAAAAATGCTCGTATTTCGTTTATTTTTGAAATACGAGCATTTTTCGAAAACCTCAAAATTTGACTTTTTAGCTATAGCTCAAAAACAAAAGAAGATAGAGGGTTGGTGTTTGCGCCATTGAGTTTTTCTCGAAAAAAGAGACCGAGACATGGTACCTACTTTTTTTGTATCTCTTATAGTTTCTGAGATAGCCTATAATAACACTCAAATTTGCCCACCCTGTACGTACTAGTATGGTAGTGTTATCGCATAAACCCAACTTCGATGTGGGAATCCCAGTCGATGACAACCAGAATTCTAGGTTATTTGAGCCCTCGTATGTATTACGTTCGACGTACTACGTTGTTGATCCAAACGTTCAAGTTAAACCATTAACTAAAGTACGTATATTAGAAACAAATATATATTGTCGGATATTTCGTAAATTCATAATGAGTAAACAAAGTCTTTTGTCGAGTTTTCTAAAAATAAAGTCAACAGATAAAAACGGTGGTGAATCTACGTCTGCGTCAACAGTTGATTCCTTTGATTTAGAAAGAGAACCTACTTCATCTAAAAAATTGGATATGTTGTCGATCCATAGAGATTAACATCTTTCTACAGAAGAGGTATTGGATAATTTTTCACAAAAACCGAGGCGTTTAGCTCTCACTTTTTAATTTTTTAAATTCAAATATATATATATATATATATATATATATATATATATATATATATATATACACATATTTCAATAACAGTTTTTATATCTCCCCCCAAGGGTCAAGTCTGGATACGCCACTGGCCCTTACAAACATATATTTTCATGAACAGGAAAACTAAATCTAACATCCTACAAAATTTTAACTAAATCTGTAACCCCAAGACCTTGCACTCTCCTTGTAAGTAATTTAGTACTTAAATAAAAATAATGATACCAATAAAAAAATTTTAAACTTTCCGATTGATCTCCGTGGAATTTTTTAAGAAACCATATCTCATTTTAAGATGAATAAGGCGCGCAAATGCACACCTCGAGTCCACTTTCGGATAATATCAATAATACCCAATAAATTCCGTGGGGGCCGCGACGTCACGACGGTACCCGATCATTTAGCATCGAACACTTCGGACTTGGTAATTACTCAGCCGTACCGGTAACGGTACATAAATCGGCGACCGTTCAATATTGCGGCCCCGCATCTCGTGCCGCTTTTTTTACTCCGTTTTTCGCCCGTTTCAACCTCTCTTCTTCATTCGACCGCATCCAATCTAATCCACCCTTACTTTATCCAAACATTCCGTAAAATAAAATAAAAACCCGTTAGGTTTTCTTCTATACATAGTTTCTTATAGAATGTATAATAACCATATATTAAAGTGTTTGAAAGGTTTTCTATTTTCTGTATTAAGTACAGAAGATATAAATCAAGAATTCCAACTGGATTTATAATTGAATCGGAGTTACTATGCCATCGATGTCTTTCTGGTTTATTCTATTCTCGATTCTCAAGAGAGGAGAGAGGTTCGAAGAAGCCGGACCAACGAAGAAGAAGAAGAACCCTGCGCGAGCCGGGACAAACTGGTAGTTAGCACAGAACTAGAAGAACAAGAGTGGTAGGTACCTTGACTCCGGACTCCGGGGCTCGAGGTTCTCTCGGTTCAGTCACAATATGGCCACCTGTAGCGTCGCCCGTTGGTTCTTCAACGTTCAATAACTACAAGAGAATTCCGTCTTTTAAAAAAACTTTAAAGTTACTTTTAGTTTTAATTTAGAGTTAAGTGAAAGTTGTGTCTATCTTTAACTATAAGTGAAAATACTGTGTTTATAAGTGTTTTATATTTCATTTTTTCGGTACATTTATATTTGTGAGGTGCCTTTTTGGATATCTCCCTTTAAAAGCCACATATAAAACTTAAAGAAATAAAAAAAGGTAAGTACGTTTATTAATAATAATAACTTGATAATTTTATCTTTATGATTGCAATTTATTTAATTTCCATATTTGGCACGTTTATAACAATAAGTTACAACCCCGATGTCGTAAACCCTCAACTATTTTGTTAATACCAAAGACGAAGGAACCGTCGTAAAAGAACGACTTTTACCACCCGTTTTATTGCTTATTATATTTCGTAACGATCGTTCCTTTTTAATTTACCCGTTTAATGCATGAAATACGAAGAAGATTACAAGACGTGTGTTGTTGAAGGCCACCAAGTGGTGACAAATATTTGTTTTTTTTTATTATTTTCCGACAATCCTTTGATCTCAGCAAATTAATTGTTTATTACTTTTAATTTCTTATCGTTTTATTTATAGTTTACACTTCTATTAAAACAATGGGGATTATTGTTTCAGTTTAAACTTAAAGAATGTTCTCACGGGTTATCAATTTTGTCTCACGAGGTTTAATATTACAAAAAAAATTGGTCGGATTTAAAATTGTTAATTTATTTAAATTAGTTAATTAAGATAAATGTAAATGGTCATTAAATTCATTTAATTAATATTTATGGTCGTTTAGATTATAAATAGCACCTATTTGGAAAAATGTCGTTTTGGAATGTTTGTTTTAAATAATTTACATGCTCTTATTCGTCGAAATTTGTACATTAAAAATAATCATCTTACTTTAACTCATTTTTCTTTTACATTTTTTCACTTAAATCTTACTTCTTATTCATTTTCTTGTTTTTTATCAAACTGTAATCAGTTCCAACTAATTTTTTATGGCACGATTATAAGATTTTATAAACTGATCTCAATAATTTATGGAAACTTGTATAGAATGACGAGATATGAATTTAAAAAGGGAAATTTTACTACATTAAGCTAATGAAGTAAAAAAAGGAAATTCACGTTTCTAATTCAGTGATTTATGGTAATTTTGGATATAAATGAAGGGTGCAGGAATAAAATGAACTCGGAGACATTTTTCACCAATTTTATTTGGTAATAATTTGAATAAATTTAATATTTATTAGAAAAAATAAAGTCTTTAAGCTTTAATTTAATAATAACCATTTCTTAATTCGTATAAATAAAAGCTGGGCGATTTTTTAAACGTTGTTAAAAAAATGTGATGTTAGGTTCGATCAAAATTCTTTAGTCTTTTAATTTTTTTTTGTAGAAAACTAAAATAGACTTAACTTTTAGCGTTACAACAAAACATGTAATTATTTAATTAAAATATCATTGCTTTATCTCTGGAAATAAGTTCTTTACGATTTTTTAAAGTTCATAGTTTTTTCCTAAAGTTAGTTATATTAATTACGTTATATCAAAAAATTTTATTAACTTTAAGAATTTTTTTGATCTTTTTGGTAACAATTACAACAAATTTGCCTTTTTAAAACCAAAATAAAATCTCTTCAGTTTAGTTTAAAGCAGAAATTCTTAACTCTTATAAATAAAGTTGTAACGATTTTTTAAATTAGTCCAAATATTGTGAGATTGTACAAAGTTCGATTAAAATGTTTAAATACTAACCCTTTTATTTTCTTGGTAATATTTAGACTAAATTTAATTTTTGAAATAGAAGTAAATATTTAAGTTTTAACTTAAAATAAAATATTGTTTTTTAATTCCAACAGTTATCTTCGTTTTAAACAACTTAAAGGTTCTCACTGGTCGAAACTTGTATACTAAATAATCCCCTCATTTCACTGCAATTCTCTTTCAACTTCTTCAAAAAGCTAATCATTTCATCCCCATTTTCTAACAAGCTTATAAGTTGATTGATATTCTGCAGGAACTTCTGTAGAATTGTATGTAATAAGGCTGTAACTTCTAAACATCAAATTATTTTATCATTGTTCTCTTAATAAAATTCCACTTTTGGAACGTAGCTCAATTTTTAGAACTTTAGAAAATTTCAATTGACGACATTAAGTTACATTTTTCCTTCTGAGGGAAAAACTAAAAATCGTAGACAGTTCATCTTTGGTAGAAATGAAGATTAGGTTTGAATCTAAATCACCATAAAATTTCAAGCTTCAACAATAATTAATTTCTTAGATATGAATTTTTAAATATTAACAAATTTTAATCAGCATTAAGTTACATTTTCTCTTCTGAGGGGAAAACTAAAAATCGTAGAACATTTTTCTTTGGCAAAAATAAATATCAAGTATCAATCTAAATCCTCATAAAATTTCAAGTCTCAAGAACAATTAATTTCTTAGATATGATTTTATAAAGATTGATAAGTTTTAATCCACATGTTAATTAAGTTAGGTTAGAATTTCTTTTGTGGCGAAAAAATCAAAAGTCATAGAAATTTCATTTTAGGTAAAAATAAAGATTATGTTTCAAGCTAAGTCGTAATGAAATTTCTAATTTGTAGAACAATTAGTTTCTTAGATATGGGTTTAAAAAAACTGAAGTTAAAACATTAAAAAATGCGGACGTTCGATAAAAACTTCCATCGAACGTCCAGAGATTATTTATTACTTTTTATCAATATTTTTATATGAATACCAATCTCCATACTAACATTTTAAAAACATGTGCTTGATTACAATAAAATTTTAAAAAGACACTACAGGGAAGTTTTACAAAACTAAATGAATAAAATGAGAACAATAGAAATTTCATTTTCTAACAAACATAAATTGGTCGATGATTTATTTTATTCGATTGATACGAGATATGAGTTTACAAATTGAAATTTTGCAAAAGCACACTAATAAAGTGGGAACAATAGAAATTCATGTTCTCTATCGACTTTAAAAAGTGTGTTCACGAATTCCCTTTTATAATTTTAATTGGATTTCTAGCGGAGGATCGTTACCAATAGGTCGTTGGTGAAAGCCCCACCGTGAGCGAAGGCAGCAATTCTCCGCGTTGTGTTACGAAATACTTTGCTCAACCAGACGCGTATCTGGCGCTCAAAATCGAAAATATAAATCTCGAGTCGACGTGCGCGCTGAAAAGATCAAGCGGGCGAGCGGCGGGGCCCCAAAGGTGACTTCGATAATTAAATAAACATCTGTCGTTCCTCTCGAAGTCGAAACCCCCCTTTCAATTCGCGTTTTCACAATATATCCACCGAGGAGAAGCTTAAAGCTCTCTCATGAAACGCTGCAGCATTCGCGACATCCAACAACTTCCACACACCTTTATTATTGTAAATTCGCGTTGCTCTATTGGGGATAGAAATCTTCCAAGTTCTCCCAACAAAGTATTATTTTCTTTTACTTTGGTTTGTTATTTTCAAAGAAACTGCAAATAAAATTAATTATAGTTAAAAATTTAAACAATTTTGATAGTTACATAGTATTTCAATCGGAACATCAGAAGTACAAACGTAATACTACAAACATTGGTATCACAGAAAATTCAGAAGTTTCTTTACCACTTAATCATAAGTGGGTGAACACAAGGGATGCCATATTTTCTGGTGTAATTTAATTTTATTGGTCCTGGACAAGGATACTAGACTAACAAGGATAGCTCAATCTACGATAATTGTCCAACACCTTTGACGTCACTGCCAGGAATAGAATCTTTATCTTACACACGATTGTTTCACTTTATCCATGAATTTTATTGTTGAACTAATTGCCGATTATTTTTTGGAATAGTAACAGTGCATTTTGTATTCACTTTAAAACTATTTAGGGTGCCAGTAATAAAGTAAATGAAATAAATTTTAATATTTCACTTTCAAAACTTTTAGCAGTGACGTCAAACTAAAGGCTACGTACAAAAATTGCGCGTATACACATCTTATAAGATTGAGCAATCCTATTAGTCCAGTATCCTTGGGTCTAGAACACTTTGCGACATTCTGTTAGTTAAATTAACTATGTTACGAGAGTGGTGCTTTTTATGAATGCATCATCAACACGCATAATTAGAGAGTTTAACTTATTTGAATTAGAGTTGAAACAACAATTGTTTGGTTACTTATATTTCAGTATACATGTTATTCGCAAGGTTTTACTTTGCTTTGCTAATCAGGACGTTCGAGATAGTCTTATTGCTTGGATGTCGGACAATAGCTGTCAAAACTGGGCAAAAGGTCTTCGTATCATTCAAAGTACAAGAAACCAGAGCTTCCATACAGGTATAAAGCGTACACCTTACGAAACTATGTTTGGAACTCCACAAAAAAACGGACTTTTGGATTCCCGCTTAGACACCTTAACCATAAACAAAATCAAGACCGAAGAGGAGCATCTGGAACTAATGAAACAATCTTTAGAGAAAGCAGATACTGTACCCGAAACACTTCAATCAGAAACTGGCGAAAAACAAATGGAAATCCAAGCACAAGATGATGGTAGCGCGAGTGATAACGTAGATTTATGTATTGTTTGTGACCAAAAATACGCGCTTGACAATATGTGTATTGAGTGCAATCAACCGTTTCATGTGACATGTGGGGCAGATTCTGACGTAGCTTTGTTCAAGCATTGCAGCAATAAAAAGGCATCTGATACACAGAGACAAGGTTCTACACGGAGGCTTCAGGAGCAAGCTGAAAAAATGCTTGCTCAATCAAGGCATAAGTTTCCACCCGTTGATGTAGGTGATAATGTCTTGATCACCACACCAGATGTAGACCGTGGACGTCTAGGCCCTCGCGACATGCTAGCAGTTGTAATGGAAAGAGCTGATCAAGGATTGTACACTCTTGGAACAAAAAATGGAAACTTGAAAATATTATATAGCAGAAATGAATTTCAATTAGCGCCTTCGGGGTTCATACATACTGTTTCCGAATATGGAAAGAATTTATTAGACAATTTTCTGACCTGGTTCTTAGCAATAATTTAAATGTTAATTTATTAACAAGAAATAACATAATTAAAATACGATCTTTAATACATAATCAACTATCCTCGGCACAATATTAAAATTTATCTCCATCTTCGTGGTATAAAAGTGGGTATACAGGACACCATACCGAAATGTTTGAGTGCCTTACTAATTTTGCTTTCTTAAATCAAGAATTGCCATATTCGGACCGTTGTTCAGAATGTGACACTTATTTATCATTTATACAGATATTTGTTCAGCGTTTATAGTGCAAAAATGTTTATGCTTTAAGCACTTTTTTTTGATGATTTCCACATTCATCAATAATGTCGTATTTTATGTATTAGTCCAATGTTAACACAGAGAACAATATGGTTTATAAACAAAGTACATTTTTTGGTATTGAATAACATATTACAAAAGTCTGGAGTCTTTACAAAAGGTGTTTGTTAGAATAGATTAAACAACAAACACGAGAAAAATGTATATAAACATTTTACTTTCGCTGTATGATTCTTATATTAAATGTGTCACTTTTATGTTGATAGCCATTGTGATTTCCTACATTACGCATATTATTTGGCTTATTTCAAGGTCTTTCACCCCTTTAATGTGTTTTTCTCCTATAAAAGGAATGGGCCTGTCCACTTTTTCCAAAGTATAGGTTTTTTTGGGCGGAATCCATTCTCTAAAAGGCGATGATCATATCGCTCAATGGCGGCAATAGTGGCACATCTCAAAAATTGTAATAAAGGAGAAAATGGCGTTTAAAAATTGCAGAAATTTGAAATGCGATATCCATGCACTGGAATATAGACAAAAATGAAAAGAACCATAATGACTAGTGTAATTTTTGGAAGTTGGATTAATAAAAGAAATCGATAAGCAGCAACGCTACCGTCGTATTAAATTTGTGTCACTATTGCAGCTACATATAAGTCCCAATTGAAATAAGGTTATAGTGTCACATCCGCCATTTATTCGATTTAAGATGAACTAACTTTGTGGCGATCTTGCAGATACAAAAGGTATAAGATGTCAGATTTTAATACAACAGTTACTAGAATATTTACGATTTTTGAGATGTGCCACTATTGCCGCCATTGAACGATATATATCAAGGTTTTAGAATTTATTTTTACGGTATTACGTCAAATAACGATCTTAAAACCTATATTTTTGAAATGCGATTCATAACGTGACCTGTTGATGGCGTCGAAGCGTTAATTGATCGCTCATTGGCTGAATCCGTCGGCCATGCTGAAATCCCTGTGAAGTTGGTGTTGTTTAAATTGCCACAGATTTAATACAGTACTTTATAGTAGGCAAAAGAAAAATCCGACGCAAAGATATATATCCATCCTTTTCTATTATAGGCACTCGTTGTACCTATCTCTTTCTAATAACCTAGTAGTTATTGTTAAGAAGTCGGTGGACAAATTATTTTTCTTTGTTGTTAATATGTGTATTATTTGCAATATACACCTCAAAAGTTCATATAAGGAAGTAAACAACACGTAAATATGCAAAAAATAATCTAGCCATAAAACACATATTATCATTAGCATCTGGTGATTTCCGCCCGTAAACAAACCGTTTTGCCGTACAACTTCAGACCATTTGAACGGATTTTTTGGTAGAGGGGATCGAACGCTCTGACGTCACACAGTACCTTGTTTAAACGCTCTTTTAAATTGGCCGACTTTATGATTTTTTTCTGAACGATGGGATAAGCTATGAGAAAAACACAAAAATACGGAGAAACTTTTTTTTTCTGCTCTATCCAATGCAATAAAAATTGAAAAATGGTGGACAGGCCCATTGATACGTGCTCATCACAGTATCACCTATTCTACAAAGATTCATTAATTTTTGAATTTGACAGTCGGGAACCATTTCTTCTAAGATACCACAATTAATTAATGACGCCTGAGACATCTTTCGCTGAATAGAGCGTAACCATTTTATCAGACCACATGTTGTTATGCATTGGCAAAATAATTACTGAATATAAAGTGCATTATAAATAAAGGTACCTACTTGACAGATTCGTTTTCTTTGCCATTTCATTCCACGCATTTTCTATCAAATCTTTTCGAGTATACTCGGGCAATTTATAATTATACAAAAACAGATGCTTTTCAATTTCTAGAATGATGTTTGAATTTATGTTTTTTTTTTGCTGTAATTTTCAAAAAAATGTAATAAAAATGTCCATACGCTACAACTCATGCTCTGTGGTGGTAGATAAAATGTGGTTGACAACATAACGCCTACATAATGACTTGCGTGGATGTAATGTAGTATCATCTGGATACTCTCATAAGAATATATGGATGCAACCTGCAAGCGATAGTGTCGTGTTGAAGCCATGCAGCGTCGTGGGGATTGACCCTAAATTAGAATGAACAGAATCCAACGAACAAATTCGTTTATATATAATTTACGTGGAAAAGCAAAGGGAAACGAGCAAACTCGTTCGTGTACATGCCAGTTCCGCCTGTCGGAAAATCAAGTCCTGAAAATACCTTTGATTTCGTTTTTTACGTTCATTCATCTTGTTCGCTTTAATTTAAATGCACCTTAATGTCATTCATTTCAACAGTCAAAGTGTAATATATACATACAGTGTGGAGAAATAGTTTGGAACAACTTAAATATCTTGTAATAGCCTTCTATTTTAGAACAAGGAACTCTTAATGGAGATAAAAACTGTTTTGATTTACTATGTTTTCATATATCCATACAATTTTTAGAGTTTTGCGTTTGGGACAAACATTTTTTAAATGTCAATCCCTATTTTTGGTCGATAATGTGAAGAAGTATATTTTTAAGTGTTATAAATTAACACATTTTTGATTAAGTTTGATTAGAAATGTTTGAAATATTTAAATGGTGGGAGTTCTTGGTAGGTATTGAAATATACTATTTATTTTTATTTTATCACTATTTTTTATCTGATAAACGAATGTAGTTTCAGATTTTTCCATATTGTATATTATTTTGTTTATGAACATAGTTTTCAATATTCTAATGAAAAATTTTAAAGACCAAAGTACAAAAAAAAACATTTTAACGTACTCCCTTTAGTTAACTGCAATGATGTACATCCGTTTTATTTTGAACGAACCTAATGTGATGTAGATTGACTTAAACGCAGCTTTTGAGATTACCGAGTACACGGAGGGAAAAACCAGTTTACGCCGTTTTTCTCAAGTGTCGGGGCTCCGTAAGCAGTGTTTATCGTTTATAAATGTCGGAGTAATTGTGGTCGAGTCCCCGGAGCAAACGGTTAGCCTAATACGGGTCGGAATCAATAAAGTAAGGGGCGAAATTGCGCGGGTTCGTTGCGTGCTTACGTGGGGCGGTCGAAAACGGTAACAGGGCAGCGCTAATTAAATGCAAAACCTCGTCCGACGACGGTCGGTTTGATCCTTTTGTTATCTCTGCACACGACGACGGTTTTACTCTTTTTCGTCCTCGCGGTTTCCCAGCCGTAGAACACCTCCAGAATACTAGTACTAATTGGCTCCCGGTTCGTGGAGACAATTAATACGTAAGACTAAAATAATTGTAAGCCTACGAGGTGTTTCCATGAGTTAATTGCAATTGTTTGCTACCGAAGGAAACGAATAATGAGAGTTCCAATTTTAGAATGGAAAAGCTTGACAACTTGACCTTTCGTCCTTTAACTTCCTTCATAGTTAGAAAAGATCTGTTTCCGTTATAGAAGGGGAACTTTTCCCCCTTCGAAGGTTAAAACATAAATTAAGGTCCCGAAGCTTCCAGCTCATTTACACGAGTAAATTTAGGGGCGCCTTTCACCTGTTGCTGAGGGTCTGTGGGTTGTGTCTTTTATGAGTCCTGTCCCATGGAGGTTATTTAATGTTCTCGAGTTTTTGTCGTTGGCGTAACGCGTGCAATTAATTTAAAATTACGTTTTACCTCGGTCCCTTTTTTTTCGATCGGCCAATTCGGTTGTTGGGGCCATTGTTTTCCGGGCTGATTGCTACCTTCTCGTTACGGCGCGATCCTTTAATGTTGGGCCGGTTAATGGGAAAATGGCAAAAAGTCTCGAGACGCGAAAGGATAATCAAGATAAACATATGATGATTTCTATGGCGCGAGCGCCGCAATAAAACCATAAAGTCATGATTTTTAACTGGCGAGGTAAGTGCGGAGTTGGCTCCCATTGAACGTGCTGGTCTGAAAGACACCATTATAAACCTCTTAAGTGCTTAAGGCAATAAATTACGATTAGGTCGGGGCTTATCTGAAAACAGAGAAAGTATTTTGTCGGATTTCTCGCTGCGGACGCGTTCGTTGTGCGGACGGAAATCTTAATTCTTTGTTTACTCTCTAGCTTGTTGGGCCGGCATTTGATACGGTAAAGTAAAGAAGACGGTTTTCAATCCTAACAAAATAAAAAGGAAGGAGATAACTAAAATAAAATATCACCAGAGAATTTTACAACACATTAGGTACTACGGAGATTTATTAAAAAAAAATCTTTCATGACAAGGATGTACTCTTTTCGTTTCAATGCCATTTCCATAAAATAATAACGCCTAATTTAAAAAGACACGATTTTAATATTAGACGTAAAAATGATTATACATTACCGATGGAATTTAAAAAATAGACGTTAAAACAACATTACTGCTTTTATTTCAAATTACTTTAAATGTTAAATGTCCTCTAAATATTTTATAAAATAATCAATAGTCATTTCAATATTAAACAAAGGACAGTATTAATGGAAGTATCGATCATTTAAGAGAAAAAGTTATTTTCATGATTGAATCTATTATTGAAACCAATATCAACAATATTTTTTGTCGCTTTTAGAGAGAAATTTAATGAATAAAACCAATTTAAAGCTGCAAAAATAAAAGGACTTCATCAACATTCTTAACTTATTAACTTTAAAAAATCGTAAAAAAATTATGTGTGGAAATTAAAAAACGATTAAAGACTGTAATATTGATCGAACTTAACAGCATAATCTTTTAATTACACTATAAAAAATCACCTTGACCTTATTTATAGGAAACAAGAAAAAAGATTTTTGTAATACATTAAGGATTAAAGACTTTATTTTCTATAATAGTATTTGAAGAATTATCAATAATTAAAAATAATAGAACTAATTAAACTATTGGGATGTTCGGAAAGTAATTTCGTTTTTTCCTGATAGAGGATTTAATTATATTTTTTGCGCCCAACTTCGCACTTAAGCCATATAATTATTATATACTTTGACTTGTGTGTGAAAATTTCCAATTAATTCTATGCAGTAGTTTTTGGTTAATGCCCTTTTAAATATGGAGAGCGATAAGCAGCATTTTCGACATATTTTACTGTTTTACTACAGAAAGGATAAAAATGCTGTTCAAACTAGAAAGAAATTGACCAATGTGTATGGAGAAGGTTTGTTAACAGTACGCCAGTGCCAGAACTGGTTCGCTAAATTTCGATTCGGCAATTTTGATGTCGAATATGCACCACGTTTGGGAAGGCCGGTTAAAGCTGATAAAGGCGCGATAAAGGCATTAGTTGATGCGAACCGGCGAACAACAACACGTGAGATCGGATTGAGGTTAAATTTATCAAATTCAACAGTCTATGACCATTTGAAAAGCCTGGGATTATCCTCGAAGTTCGATGTATGGGTTCCCCATATTTTCTACAGTCATCAGCTGGATAAACTGAATGATGCACTTTAACAGAAAAGGTCAGAATTAATCAACAGGAAAGGCGTAGTGTTTCACCAAGACAACGCGAGACCCCACACAAGTTTGGTCACTCGCCAAAAGCTTTTGCAGCTTGAATGGTATACAATGCCACACCCACTATATTCTCCAGGCCTGGCACCATCGGATTATTATTTGTTCCGGTCACTGCAAAATTTTTTAGACGGTAAAACCTTCACCTCAAATGAGAAGGTGTTGGACCAGAACGGCCAATATACAGGGTGATTTATAATATACGGATCAAATTAAAAGTGTAGGTGCTAGGGCTCAAACTGACAAGATTTTCCTAACAACGCTTTGTTAAAAACTTAATAGTTACGTAGATATTGAATGTTAATTTTTTAAATAAGTTATCGTCCACTTTTGAGAACCGCTGATATTCAGTAGAAAACAATTAAATTACTTCTGAACGCCATCCTCATGTTCGAAGGAGGTGTAATAAATTATAATTTTTGTTATTTTAGGTAAATTAAAAAAATAAAAAAAAAGAAAAAGTAGATGTTAATTCATGAAACGTTTAATAATAATGTATTAACAAAATCTCTAAAACAAGTATTTACAAGAAATTTTCAAAGTGCTGTCCTTGAATTTCGACGCACAATTGCGCACGACGAATCCTGTTCATGAATAATCTTGGAAATAGATGACGTATGTGCGCTATTGATGCGATGTCGTAATTCGTCGATTGTATTAAGGGGAGTACACACCTTCCGTTTATCTGCACAGTTATCTGTCGTAAATAACTGTGTGAAAATCTGTGCCGTTGTCTGAACTGAAGATGTGTAGCATACTTTCAATTTTCGCCTTAGTTCCGACCAATTTTTCTTCAGTTCTCGTGTTACTTTCGACAGGTTTAGTTCTAAGTGTGTTTTAGAATAATTGAAGTGCAATGGGTGACAGAAAAAGAAAAGCCGCAGTTTGTTGCATGATGCAGTGCTGCTAGATAAAGAAGGAAAGAGAAAAAAACGCCGTGAACGTTGGTTCAAACCTTGGTATCTGCAAAGAAACGTATCCAGTGATCACCACTAACTGATTGAGTTACAAGAAAGTGGGGAAATTAACGATTATAAAAATTACCTAAGGATGGACGAAAATGCATTTCAAATTTTATTGGGCAAAGTTATGCACCTCATTAGAAAAAAGGATACAGTCTTGAGAGAAGCAATACCAGCGCATGTGAGACTGATTGCGACTCTTCGGTTTCTAGCAGCTGGGAGAAGTTTTCAAGATTTGTCATTCTCAATAAGAGGATCTCCCCAGGCTCTTGGAGAGATAATAATAGAAACATGCATGGCAACACGGAAAGTACTGAAAAATTTTATTCAGGTACGCTTACTTTAATTATTTGATAAGACTATAGGTGTGACTGAATATAATATATTCCGAAAATAGGAATCATAATCAATCATTGCCGTTTGGCCTTCAGAATAATGAGAATGCGAATTTGAACTCCAACTGGGAGATGGTGATGGAGTGGATGAAGGTACTGATGGGTGAACCAGAGAGCTGCCTCTGCTGAAAACATCATTGCAAAAATAGGACGACAACTGAACAAACTGTACGATAAAGTAAATAAAATTGTGGCGATATCGTAGTAAAAGAGGATCCAAACGCACAGACAATTTATCTGCGTGAAAACCGGTCTAAACTGTGCAGTTTGCACAGTTTATTGTTCAGACATGACGTCATACGTGATAAACTGCGAAGATAAACGGAAGGTGTGTACCCCCTTTAACATCGGTAGCATATACTCTTTCCTTCATGAATCCCCATAGAAAAAAGTCTAATGGGTTAAGATCGGGACTACGTGGTGTAAAGTAAAAGTATTAAAATCTCGTACATTACGACTAAAATGTGCAGGGCAACTATCGTGCATAAACCACATGTTACGTCGTATAAATAACGGAATATCCTCTAGGAGTTCTGGCAAATTTTCTTCTAAAAATTGTAAATAATAATTTCCATTTAGTCTTGCTGGTAATTCGAAAGGTCCTATTAAAGTATTGTTCACAATTCCTGCCCATAAATTCACACTGAATCGCTGTTGAAAAGAAACCTGACGAATAACATGTGGATTTTCGTCCGACCACACATGAGTATTGTGAAAATTTAGAACACCATTTCTGGTAAAACAGCATTCATCCGTTACCAGTATACTGTTTGCAAAATCTGCTTCCCTGTTAGTACGATTTAGTAGCCACTCGCAAAATTGCAGCCGCAAGGGATAATCAGCGACAGTAAGTCCTTGCACCTTTTGCAAATTGTAGGGGTATAAACCATTACTTTTCAATGTACGCCAAACAAAGTTTTGGGAAACTTCGAGTTGGTGTGAAATTTGACGCGTACTGATATTTGGATCTGCATCAACAATTTCTAGAATTTCTTCTTCCACATTCACTTCATGTCTGTTTGGTCTACCGCCACTAAGACCTCTCTTAGGTTGCAAATTTCCTGACTCTCTTCCCCGGTGGATTAACCGAAGAAAAGTGTCTTTTTGAAGGCGTTTGTCGATTTGGAAATCGTTCCAAATACAGACGTCTAGCGTTTGCAGCATTTTCTCCAGCAGCTCCATAAACAATAAGCATATCTACGTATTCTTCGTTACTGTAAATTGGCATTGCACCGGACGTTAAATTAGATGTTTATTAAATGTTAAATGACTTCAATGAATCCCGACCGTGATGTTGTCACCGTTGCTAGATAACCAAATCAAATGGATTGACAGAAATAAAACGAGGTATCAGCGGTTTTCAACAAATAAACACCAATTTTTAGCATTTCAACAAATTTTTAACCAGCCCTAACTGCCATATTACAAAGTTTTTATTACTTTTTCTCAATTGTCCATTGTTTAAATAACCCAGAAATATTCGCAGTTTGAATTTAAAAGTAGTGCAATAGCGTATATGGTAATAAATACTCGACAATTAATTGAACTATAATGTTCTATATCTTTGTGATTATTAAGTTGTGCTCAATATACTATTAAGAAAATGTCTTCAATTTGGTCCCTAGTACCTACGCTTTTAGTCTGATCCGTATGTTATAAATCAGCCTGTATAATTGAATAAAGTATTTTTTATTATACGAAAACTGTCTCTCATTTCCACAAAAAAAAACGAAATTACTTTCCGAACAACCTAATAGAAAACTAAATAGTATCTATTATAACTTAAGGTATTACTCCAGTTAGCAACATCGCAATCCTCCTTATCTTCTTGATGTCTTGTAAGTAGACATAAATGTTTACGCTTCTTACTTTGAAATTTACATTGCAATCTACCATGATTGTATACTTGCTGACTCCAATTATTACTAGATGGATCACAATTACAACCGATTTGACACTAGCCATCGTACTCCATCACTGCGCGTCCACCATGAATGGTATTCACCCAAACCATTTCAGTGAAATTATCCACTTTTTTATGTCGCAATTGACAAGCAATCTTATGAAGTATTCAATATCCATATTCTCAATTTCTTCATATCATATCGAGGTGGCATTAGAAAGTTCTTGTTCCCAGTCGCAATGTATATTTCTAGATATGTATAGGTTTTGTCCTATGGATGACTAATTTTCTGTCGGTTGACATTTATCATGATTGAATGTGCATTGAGTTCATGACGTGTTCAAGATGTTGATCATACTGAAGTGCGTACATTTGGGTAGCTCCACCAGATGCATCATTACAAATTTCACTTCCGAAAGCTATTATAATCTCGGTACTTATTATGAAATGCAACTAAAAAAAAAGGATTTTATTCAAGATATGACTTTAAAACGTTTCTATTTAAATCTTTACTTACGCATGTCCTTACGAATTAATGATGTAATTTTGTGCATTTTATCGACTTTACTTTTACAATTATTCCGGAATTTACAATTACAAGCAGACCTGTTGTAATTTTATTTAAACAATGGTAAATTACATTGGAGGTGATCTGAACATTAGTCTATTGTAAAGATTATTTGGGATATTAGTAATAGTATAATTAAATCTGACATTTCGTGTTAATATAATTCTTCTGGAAATCGCACTGAATAAGAAGAAATAGCTACATAAAATTGGTGTTTATAAATGTACAGTATTGATCGAATAAGATACTTACTCCTTTAACCAATGAAAAATATCCGAAGCATTATCTTGTTCACTTAAGAAGTTTAAGTATCTAAAGATAGGATACGTAAAGTAAAATAAGTTTTATGTAGTTAAAGTGAATTCCTAAAGATTCTCTTTTGAGACAACAGATTTAAAAGTTGATTAGTTGTAGATTACTAACAAGAGTTTAACTAAACAGTTATAACATAGATTAAAATGACTTACAGTACTACTATTTCTTGATTAGCAATAAGTAGCAAATAAATTTTATTCAGTAAAAATTTTTTCAGGTCAATTTTTTCAGTCTGCCTTTTCTCGATTAATCCGGTATAAAGAACGGAAAGTGTAAGATATTAATAAGAAGGAATGACGTGAAAATAAACATATTATATTATATTAAAGCCTGTTATTATTTTTTAGTACAACTTCAAAAGTACAGAAAAAAATATCAAAAGTTAAACATAATAAAACTAATTGCATAGAAAACTAAATAGCAACTATTATAACTTAAAGACTTACTCGAGTCAGCAACATCGGAGCCTTCGTTGTCTTCTTGATCTTTTGTAAGTAGACATAAATGTTTATACTTCTTACTTCTAAATTTACATTCGGATTTACCCGGATTATACACTTGCCGTGTCAGAACGTTACCACTAGGACCATAATTACAACCAATTTGGCACTTACCATCATATTCTATCATAGCACATCCAATATGAGTCGTATCCGCCCAAATCATTTGAGTGAAATGACCAACCTTTTTATAGTCACAGCTGGCAGGAAATTTTGTAAAACATTCAGGTACCATATACACAACTTCTTCATACCAACCCTTTGTGGCACTATTAAGTTCTGTTTCCCATTTGCAAAGTGTGCCCGAAGATCTGTACAAGTTTTGTCCTACGGATGGCCTCTTTTCTGTCCTCCGACATTTATCATGAGCAAACATGCATTGTTTATTCCAACAATTCATGACGTGTTCAAGATCTTTATCATACTGAAGTGCGTACATTTGAGATGCTTCCCCAGGTGTACCTCCACGTTTTTCACTACCAGAAGCTATATGATCTCGATATTTATTATGAAATTCAACTAAAAGGAAAATTTTATTAAAGATATGGTTTGAAAACGTGATTGGAAATCTTTACTTACGCATAAGCTTACGGATTGAAGGTGTTGCTTTATGTATCTTGTAGTTTTTACAAAGATTACCGAATTCGCAATTACAGGCAGAATTTCTGTAGAATTTTTGGAGTTGGGGTCGTTTGCATTGGAGATTATCAGCGCAGTAATCTACAGTTAGGGTTATCTTGAATGTTAAGAAAAGTACAATTAAAAGCGGTGACATTTTGTATTAATGTAACAGTATTGAAAACTATATTGAGGAGGAAGAGATACATAATATTGATATAAATACACAATGTTGATTTAATAAGATAATATATTTTTTAACCAATAAAAAATATTTGTATTGTATATTTAAGTTGCAGTTATCTCCAAGTAGGGTGTGTAAAGGAAACAAATTTACTGATAGTGTAGGTTGAGTAATTTCAAATAAAAAAATTTTCTTACCAAATTATAAAATGATTTTCAATAATTATAGTTCAAAGATTCATTCTTTGCTTTTAGTAGCCTTTAATAAAATTTTCTAGGAGTTTGAAGAAAAGAATACATCATCATTTTTATTTAATTATAGCTGAAGAATATTCTGTGTAGAAAATACAAATTGTCTTATTGTTAGTTCTTTAAAATATAATAATTTCCTTTAACACGTTGACTGCCGCGCTTGTTTTTTTTTCTCCTTCAGGCCACCCGTAGCTGTACGAAGCATATTCTGCTGGGTACCACCGATTTTACTGTCACCCAAATGTGGGTGACGCAGCAGTCAACGTGTTAAAAGCGTGAAAACTATCTCGGCCATAAATTCAAATTGTTCATACTGATTTAAAGTCTCTCATATTATTTCTTATTTTCACTGCAAATTTCTTTATTTCTTAACAAGTTTGAGAAATTAAAAAAAAACTCTTTCGTTGGCAATGGAAAAAAGTTACCTCCATCCTTTTTAAAGATTTGAACATTTTTGTTTACTAATTTGCTAACTTTTAACTTTTTGAATCAAACTTACATCTGAGATTGGTTGAAGAAGACTGGAAAACACAAGACAAAATATAATTAAAATTACAAAACGAAAACATAGGTATTAATACCTGTAGAAATATGACCGCCATCGGTATGTTGTTTTCTAGAAGGTTCGCTTAATCATGGTAACATAACTCGTGTATTAACTTTGGTTGTAATATGTGTAAGGAAATACATAGACACTGTTATTTAGTATTATTATACCCACAGATCATTATCGTTCAAGTTCCCTTTAGCATCTGACAGAAATAAAAATCGTTCAGTTCGTGATCTCTAAACCGTGGCAACGGCTGGCCGTTCTCGTTTCCATAACCCACCGTGGTTTACCGACTTCAAGTGGGTTAAAGAGAAAGACGATTCATTTTAATAGCAGTTTCACAACGATCCTGTTAATCCGTAATTCCTCCACGTAATAATTCCGGCTTTTGTGCAATAAGCTAATTTCAGTTCTCTCTCTTTTTATCTTTTTCTCGTTTCGACTTTTTATTTCTCTATTTTTTTTTTTTTTTTTTCTGAAGGAAAATAAAACGGTCCCATTTTATAACTCGTTCCATCTCAGTCGTGCGCTGTCGCTCTTCACCTGCTTTCGTCGAGTTGCCGCTGCCACAAAATTATAACATACACTTTTATTTGTACACGAATTGGGTGGTCGCTTTTTTTGGCGAGAGAGAGAGCTTTCGGCCCACGAAGACGTCCGCCGACCGTTCCTCGACCGGTACGTTGCACTCTTCATTACAGGCATGCTCCGGACGGCGGTCATTAGTTCGTGTTTTAACTTGTTGTGGGAAAGAGCTGCTCAACGCCTATCCTCGTACGTGATGGATCGGTACGCGGATGGTTCGCCTTTTTTGGTGGTATCACCACGTTTGTATGTCTGTATTTGTATTGACTTCTTCTCGTTTTAACTGTTCTTCGTTAATACACTCGATTAGGAGTGAAAATTTTGAGATTCCTAAAGATCTCCTCGAACTCAACTGTCCGAGAGGTGTTTTGATCGGTCGGTCGGTTCTTTGGTTGTTTTCTTGGTCATCCGGTTGGGCTAATATTCAATAACAACGCGCGCCGGCCATTAATAAGCCGGCTGAATCGGTTGGTTTTCGCATGAAGGTCGTCGAGGATCTCGTCGACCGGTCCCAACTTGCTTAGGTCGTCGCCACTTCACGAAACGGCCGCTTCCACACCCGTCTTCTAAATTATAATTTATGTCCGTTCTGGACCCGCGGGCGAACTGTGCGAGACGCCGCCGCTCTAATGGTCCGCATTAAAACCGGATAAAAATATTAATTATTGTAATTTATTGGACCGGTAAATCAGTAGGTACTACTAAGAACATTTTTAAGCTATTAAAAAACCATTGAATTTTATTGGATTCTTTTGCAATCAATGTCAAATGTAAATACGTGCTTACATACATCTTAACGTTTGAATACTTGGGGGGGATTCTTAAGAAGTCAAGAGGTTTAAGTGATATTTTTAAAACATCTGTGACCACTTCAATAAATTCTAGGAACAGATTCAACAACTTTAAGTCTTATTTACACAATTTTACATTTTTGTCAATTGTAGCTTTTAACAGTTTTAACTTCACTGCGGTTCTATTTTAAGATCTTTTTTTTTTTTCTTTCCTATTCTTTTTAAATACACAGATGTATTCATTTTGGTTAAACATAACCAAAAGCAAGTTTTGAATTTTAGAGTCGTTTAAATAATAGATATTTTGTGATTCCTCCATGTAGACTTTGAAATTGAGTTGGATTGAACCAGATTGCGGAAAAGAGTTGTTTGAAGAGTCTATATTCTAAAATATCTCTTTGTTGTACATTTCGAAATTGAAGAATGCTGGATTGAAAAATCGTTATTTTAAACAACCATTCTTCAAGGATTTTTTTTTAAGTTTTAAATTGATAAAAGACTTATTGTGTGTTGAAGCTACTGTTTGAGTGATGCATTTTCTTCGGTAATTTTTCTGAATATCGCTTGTGAGATTGTTGTTTGAATATATTTCTGGAAAGTTTGAAGAGCCATGAGCATGTGTAGTATAATCTATTGGGTGTGCAACTAAGTAATTACGGTTTTTTTTTAGAAAATCAAAGACAATTTTTTCATGGAACTAAATAACTTTATTCTGTAATGTATTGCCCATTTTGATTAATGACCTTTTGCCATCTTTCAGGCAGCGTTATAATCCCGCATTCAAAAAACTTCTGGTTTTTATTAGCCAGAAACTGAATCAGATACAATTTGACATCATCATCATTATTGAAATTTTTACCATTCAAAGAGTTTTGTAAAGATCAAAATAAAAAGTAATCAGATGGTGTAAGGTCAGGACTATATGGTAGATGTCGTTCGGTTGGGTGGTAAGAGTGTGCATGTATGTGAGAATGAATGGGAGAATGCATGTATGGGATACATGAATCTTCTCTGCAATTTCACGTGTTGTGCTGTGGCGATCCGAATCGATTATTGCTTTGACTAGGATTTCATCAACTTCAACTGGACGACCAGAGCATTTTTCATCTTTGAGTGAAAAATTACCAGAACGAAATTTGGCAAACCAATTTTGACAATGCTGTTCTTTTAAGGCTTCATCACCATATACCCCACATGACTTTTTATGAGCTTGTGATGTGTTTTTCTCTTTGCGGAAATAAAAAAGCAAAATATGACGAAAATGTTCCTGTTGATTTTCCATTTTTCAACGAAGACCAAACGAAAACTACGCATCGATCAAAGAACGTTTTTTACTGATTGACTGCTAAATTTCCAACTATCAAATTCCAAAGTGTGTTTTACATTTGTACTACGTTTGCAAACCTAAAAATTCAACTGAAGCAATCTATGAGTGAAATCCGCAATTACTTAGTTGCCAACCCAATATAATCCAATAATTAACTGATTAGTCAAAAGAATAATTACATAAACTATCCTAACTCTTTTAAATTTCTAACGAAATTTTGAGTTCTCTAGAAGTTCAAATAACGATTTCTGGAATTGATCTAATCTATTTCATTTCACTTCAATCTTAAAAGTACACTAAATAATGAATTGTCATAAGTGGGAAAAGTTGATTCTTTTAATAATAATATTCTAGTACAACCCAATAGCTCTTCACCTTTCCTAAATTTGCAAATAATAATCTAAAGAAATAATCCAAAAAATGAGTTATTTAAATGATTTTCCAATATAGTCCAACTATTTCTAATTTTACTGCCTGAAGAAAAATAATTCTTGAGAAATGTAATGACTCCCTAACCTAACGTAATTAAACTCTTCTTCAAACTCTTTAGAAATATATGCAGTCGATATACTTCAGGTGATATTCAAAGAAATCACCGTGGAATATGGACAATTCAAGCAATGATTTTTAAACGCAACATATATTCTTCTCAAAGTGAAACTCCCCATGAAATAATTGAGTTTCCCTGAAAAATGTCCCTTCAAACCCTTCAGAAAGTATTGAAAAATTAACCATTCAATGCATAACGATTTTCCAATCCAACGTAACTCTTCTCAATTTGAAGGCCTTCAAGAAATTACCGAAAGTTTCCTTAATGAATGACTTTACAAATTCTTCATAAATATATTCAAATAATGATTCCACAATCGATATTCAGGGAAATATCCGTCAAAAATGGATCATTCAAGCAATAATTTTAAAATCTAATGAACATACTAATTTGGAAGTGTTCAAAAAATAATTGAGAGTTTCCCTGAAGAATGCCTTTTCAAACTCTTTAAAAATGTATTCCAGAAGGGATATTTAGAGAAATAGCCGTGGAAAGTTGACCGCTCAAGCATAACACATACCAGGGTTGCCAGATCGTTCGACTGGATTTCCCCAGTCACAATTGAAAAATACCCTAAATTTTGAAGTTTTCAATAAAAATTCCCCAGAAAATAATTTTATTGTTTTCGTAGATTATAAGTTGTTACTCTAAAATTTGAATCAATTTTCGCGACTGAAGCATATCTCTAAAATACTCTAAAATAAGCAACTTTGGAAATAAATCCCCCACAATTAGAAAACATTCAGAAAATAATTTTTCAAATTATTCAAACTAACAGCAATGCACACTAAAACACTGCAAAGTAATGCCAGTTGAAGGCTAATTAAAAAAATAAAATAAAACTAAAATTCTACTGTACGTATTCTTGCGTTTTATAGTACAGAATTGAATTTTTATATTTATGAAGTTTTTATATTATCGAGTAGTACCAGACATAAAATCCCCTGTTAATTTCCACCCAATTTTTTTCCCCAGAAATAATCTCCAGAAAAAATATCCCCAAAAAATACCCCAAAAATGGAAAAAAACCTAATTTTTGGGTATAATCCCCTAATCTGGCAACCCTGTCACACACACAAGTGAAAGATTTGGAAAAGTTTAGATTGCTAGCAACCATAAACATAGTCTAAAAATACATTCTAGAATCTTTTAAGTATCCAAATCCAATGAATCTCTTCTCACATTAAAACTTTTGAAGAAATAATTGAGTATTTTTCTAAAAAATGTTTCTACAAACTTTCCAGAAATGTATTTAAACAATGATCTTCCATTCGATATTCAGAGAAATTATCAAAGAAAATGCATCATTCAACGAATAGCTTTCACATCCAATAAATCTTTTTTCAAGTTTAGGCTTAAAAATATCCTTGAAGAATAATTGTTCAAAACAACGATTTTTTCAGCTAACATTAATCTATAACAGAGAAATATTTTGAAAGCTGGGCTCTTCATACAATCATTTTCACAATCTGTTTCAACCCAACTCAATTTCAAAGTCTGCAAGGGGGAATCACGAGAAATGGATTATTTAAACGACTTCCCAACTCAAATCCATTTTTCTCAAAGATTCGTTAACTCAACTTAATCCAACTTTCTGAAGGATTATTTCCTCTAAATTATATTAACTCTTTGTTATATAACTCAACGTAATCAAATTCAACCTCCTCTGAATTTTTAATTGCAAAAATATTTCATAAAATAGTCAACAAATATAAATTTTATATTCTTATAGCAAGTTAAACTACTGGAAACTCAGTTTTATTAGCTAAATATTTGAAATTCATACATGTTCTGAAAACATCCTTATTCGTTAAGTTTTTCATTTCCAAATAGAAATTTCCATCAATCCATTAGTAACACTTAAGTAAATTATTGCTTATATCAAAAGTAAATACAGATTGTTATCTCTTGAACATTTCTCTTACCATAAAGTTATTTCTTTTTTTTTCCTTTTCATGTTAGAGATTTGCATCAATAGATTGGGTTGGGTTCGATTGCAATCTTCCAGTTCAAATATTGACTTTCACTAGCCGCGAAACGTTCCTTCGACGCCATAAAGGCGTCTCGTATCTAATCGAGACGTCATTTTTCCGGAGGACGCGTTTCCTCGCGTTTCGTGCCCGATGGGGCGTAAATCGCCAGTGAAAGTGTTACGTTAGATTGAACGCGGACAATCGCCGTAATCTTTCTACTCGCATTACTTCCTGTCTGTGAATCCAACGACTTGATCTCGCGAACTGACATCACGCGACCATAAAAGACAATTTTTCTAAACTTTAAACCAGTTTACGACCGCTTTGAATTTATTAGTAAAGTTATTTTTTTAAAATAACTTTAACTTTTTTATTGGGTATTTTTTATTCATTCATTCAACTCTTGCAGTATAAACCGTTTATATTTATTTTCCGGATCTCGTAATATTTCCTGGTCTAACTCGTAAACGTCTGTAGTTTTACGGTTGTGGTTTTGCATTCCACAACTATTTAAATACAATGATGCGGGTTAGGAATTAATTGTGGATTTAACTTTTACGATGAAATTTGAAGGAATTTAAATTTTTATTTTTTATTTAAAGGATTTTTCGAAATGGTATTACAATTTAATTCAATTCTCGATTGAATCATAAACTAATATTGGTTTATAAAAGGTGTATGGTAAAATACAAACGGTTGGTACGTTGAAGGTTGGGTCGAAGCACAAAAATTTTCACGGTATTAAAAATCAATTATTATTATTAAGGTAGCATGACGGTCGGTCCTAGAGGCGTGCTTATCTCTGCTTGTCATCTAGTGGAGCCAGGAATTTATAGCTTTAGAGGGGAGGTGGAGCGAAGAGCTTCAACTGGCAGGTGCAAGTTTGTTGCTGCTCGCCTCTTCGTGGCCAGTCTGCTTCGGCAGACCGTCGAAGGCCTAGCGGCGTAAAAAGACAACGGATATTCCGCGTTATCCAGCAATCTCTCTTCGTTGTATAACCTGTTACGGGGATCTGATCTCTAGCGCCGTCTCCTCCCCAGTTTGTGCAAGCTAATGTACTGTTTAAATTGAAAATTTTCACTCAAACCTTTAAATCCTCTTAAGATTTATTAATATAAACTATTTTTAACTTTAACCATGTTATGTCATAAAGGATCCGTTAATGATGACTATGCAATAATTTCTATACAAGGATCTTTGATGGGTTAATATCAGAAAATAACTTGTCTTAAAGGGAACAATATCCTTTTCAATCATAAGATGGCTGAGAATAATACAGAAATACTTTCTTGAAGTTCATTGTTCTGAAGCAGGAAAGCAGTTTGTGTACAAGGAATAATTAGTTTAGAAAAATCAAATTAAGCTCAAGACTTTTCAATTTGAAAGTTTGCAACAAAATAAACTTGAAGAATGGATTGTTAAAATCATTTCTTTTGTATTAAAGTAGAACAAGATGTAGAATAGAATTGATGAAATTTGCATTCCTTTAGAACTTTATTACTTATTCAATTCTCTCAGTGTGGATGTGTACTGGAAGTAATTAATTTGAAAAACGCTTTTTTGTTCAATAAATAACAATTTTTCAGCCAAATACAACTTAATTCGATTCAACTCAATTCGATTAACTTCTCTCAATCTGAAAGTCTGAAACTTAACCCAATTTTTGCAAATTAAAGTTTCAAAATGTGAAACTTTCAAAGTGTCGAACAAATAATTCAAAATTATTCTGGAAAATGTGTTATTCAAAAAGCATCTAAAATTCTAAGAAAATTGATAAAATTAATATAATTCTAAAACAGCCTGTATATATACGGAATAAAACTACATAAAAAACTGCTCTTTATTCAAGTTAAGAGTAACTCTAGATGCTTCCATTTGTTACTGAACAAGTAGCCGACAACGTTTTGAAATTGTAGAAGTAAACAGAAAAATCCTTCTCTATCAAGTTAAAACGGCGGAGTTCTTTTGATGTGGCGCATTAACACGCGAGGCGCTATCCGAAGCATGCGGCAAGCGCAAACGTATGCGCGTCATTAATTTGAACGGTCCCGGAGGGCCATAAATCATAGAAGCAGGCCGACGACGACGTCGACCAAACCGAGGACGGTTGGTCTCGAAGCTCGGTTAGCTTTCGTCTCTAAAAATGACACTGACGCGTAGAAATCCGAAATCCCGTGAGATCAGGATGACGTAAAGAGGCGAAAGCTCCGCCCGGAATGTCGTAAACCGTCGCGAATCTCGCGTCTTGTCGTCGGCTGACGTTTTATCGATATGGAGGCCTAAATAACAGCCCTTCAGGAGACAATGGTCCAGTATTTCAGTCGTTTCAGTTCTGCCGCTGCTAATTGAGTGCAAGAAACGTTTCGGTCCGTTTGAATGTTTCGTTTGCAGTTGGAAAACGACCTCGAAAGTATTTAAGTTGCGTTTTAAAGGATTTTCTTCGTTCGTTTTGGGTTGATTTTTGCCAGATGGCGAAGTGTTTCTCGATGGCTGGTTATATTGGATGCATTCGGGAGAAACGTTAAGTAATTGCACATCGCCAACGGGCTCACTCCGTATTGCTTTATGCCGCCTCCCTATAAATCGTAGGTCGGTACACGAATTCGCAATAACCGTATATCGGAAACAACTACCATCCCAATAAAAGTTAACGAACCTCGACGACTGTAAAGTCTAGCTACAAATAGTTTGCCGACACGTAAGTGTAACGCTTTGACCTTTCAAGCGGCTCTATTAATTTACTACGTGTACCAAGCTTACCTTCGATAATTCCTCTCAGATTATATTTGTTCTTTTCAATTAATAAAAAAAGAGAAAAAGATGTATTTCTTTGGCAAATTTTATGGGTTGTTGGAACAATCGAAGAGATTTACAATACAATACCCTACTTATCCGACGTCCATAATCCGATGTCCGGTCGGTTTTCGATGTGTGACGAAATAAACCACCTGTCTGTGTCACGACGCGATCGATGTGTCCTCCACAGACCCCTACATGGCAAACCGTCACATCAAATTGAATATTCCGGGTGGATACGTGAAGAAAAACTCGATACTGTTACAATTTACCCATAAATATTTCACGAAAGCTATGTAGATACATGATTTTCAACTTTTCAGGACACGACAATTTAACCACATCATAACGATCAATTTAACAACCAACCGGTTTTATTTAAAATATATGTTCCACTTTATAAAATAATTATAATAAATGGAAATTCAAAAATTCAACCACTATTTCTTTTATAATTTAATGATTCAATTAATTTTTCTTTTCGCATTTTTTTTATTCTTACATATTTTTTACTTTTTCTTCTTTTTTTAATAAGATAAAAACTAACATTCTCGAATGCATAGAAGCGAGAAATCGCGGCAAGATAGCGGAGAGTTGTCTAGGAAAATGCCTGCATGGCCTTTATTGACCTGAGAGACGCTCGAGGAAGGTTAAGTGAGGTCACGAACGTATCTGCTGCCATCTATACGGACGTCTTTGAATCGGCGGGTGCCTGGTAGTATTTCACTACGTGCTAAACCGTATGGGAGCCGTAATAACCTGGAATTGTACACCTTGTGTGGGTTTCCTCGTCTTCCCGATCCTTCGCGTTCATCTCCAAGTTTCAGCTTGATGTTACATTAATAAAGCTTTCTAGAAAATCTAATCCTATAAAGGAACCACTTACAGTTTGTTTCTCTCTTTCTCTATGTGAACTATGAACTAGCACGTTAATAGAATTTCCCCTCTTGAAGAGAAAACGTACTTGATTGAAGAGGTAGAAATACTATTGCGGCTACAAAAATTTGGGCACCAGATTCTTGACATCAAATCCTGTAGTTCACCCTTTGTCATTGTGATTGACATTTAGAATAATCTTTGATAAGTATTTCTAACCTGCAACTGTCAAATTAAACAAAATTAAATGAAAGTTATTTTATAATATTTGATGTAAAAATCGTTATTTTGGCGAAGAAATTGGTAATTTTGAAGAATATATCAGAAAACAATAAATGATTAAATATAGTAGGCAAATTAAAATATAGTACGAATAAAGTAATCAAAATGTACTCATCACACTCAGATCGCAGATTTTAATGGAAAAAAGTGAAGCATAAACCCTGAGACTGGAGAAGAAGAGCTAAACACTCAAACTCCAAATCCAATACCTTGTAAAATAAAAATAAATAAATAATAATTTCTAACCTGAGGTTAGAAAACTCTAAAGTGTATTTTACAGGTCCGACTATTGAATGACAGAAAATGGCCAAAATTCTATAACCACAATGGTACCTGTTTATACTACCTCTTTAAATCGACTTATTGGTATTTGTTTAAAGATTGTGGTTTATAATACCAGATATCAAATGAATTTCTTCAATATCTCAGAAATTGGGACTTTAGTCATCTAAAAGTACACACATTAGCTTTGTTCGTTGGGTTAAAACTTGCACTGCACTAAGTTACACTATGGTGCAAAGATGCAATTTCGAGTAGCATTTAATCCTAGAACACTAACCATGCCTAAAATTTACGTACATAGAAAAGGAAATTATATTTAGTTATATTTTATGGTTAGTATTCTAGGGTTAAAGGAGAATGATTGTAATTCAATGTAATTTGGTGCACTTTAGTTCAGGTATGAAATGTGATCCAACGAACGCATATACATATAACCAAAATTTGATAATGCACTGAACTGCTAAGTGCAAGCAGTGCATCCCTAACAAAGTTATTCAGTGAATTTATTTGTCTTGAAGATGTAGTACTATAAGATGATCCTAAGCCACACCATGGAGAGAAGAATGTAAGAGCGGGGTTCCTCCCCGTAACTTTACCGAGTATGCCCGACAAGAATAGATTAGAAGGGAAGACCGGAGCATCAGCGGGTCTTCAGTAACGCATAGGTCTTCAGGCAAAAACGCTGTCGGGAACAGGCCCACCGCACCTCGCAACTTTTTCGGTCAGACTTTTAGCCCTTTTTCGGGTCTTACAGCAATTTAATGTTACCTCCCCAACCACAATTTAGTTATACTTTTAATCAAATTTTATACACATTAGGATGTGGCATCACAAATTCGCTTTCACTGCTACCAATTTATTATTCTGACCGAAAAAGTTAAAGTAGCGAGGTGCGGTGGGCCTGTTCCCGATAGTGTTTTTGCTTGAAGACCTTTGCGTTAGTGAAAACCTGCTGATACTCCGGTCTTCCTTCTACTGTATTCTTGTCCGGCCTACTCGGTAAAGTTACGGGGAGGAACCGCTCTCTTGTATCCTTCTCTCCATGGTGTGCCTTAGGATCGTCTTATAGTACATAAATACTACATCTGTTAGTTTTATTATCTCACAATAAGCCAATTCATTTTCTCCTTGAAAGAGCTCATAGTTAATTGAAAAGTCAGAATTATCACTTTGTAGTACTTTCGAATTGACAAGTTTGTAATTTCTCATTATCTAATCAAGACAATATTTTTTATGAAATTTTTGTGCAACGTTTCGTATGTTTGATGGAATATAATTGACGCCAACGGCACAGAGAACTTATCAGGGGCGCATCATTTCGTATGCTTACCACTTTATATAAGATTCTTAGTAGCCAAGCTCCAACGTCTAAGGAATTTCATTTTCTGTCCTCACGTAATTTACCAAGTAGATCGCGGTCAGACTGTCTCCTTTTGTTTCCCATTCATCGTACCGAAACTTACCATATATCATTCACTACGCAGTCAATAACGCTTCGGAATGATTTACCCGCAGAAATCTGTAATGTCCCTAACATCACACAGTTTAAAAATGCCCTTCTGCGGTATTTATTTGCCCAGTAACTTTCCCTTTCATTACTCTTCAGATTTCAGTGTTTTGTGTTTATTGCGATATGGTAACTGACGTCTGTACCGTTTCGGTTTAAAGCATTTGGTTTTTTTCTCGTTTTTTATTTTTTTTGCATTGTGTTTTTAGGTGTTAATACCAAGCCGCCATATAACTTATAATCCTATGCAAAGAAAGTATGTGTAGTGGATCTTTTGGAAGATATCGCTCAGTCTGATAAATTGATCCATTTGTCTTTAATTAGTCTGTTAACCATAAGCTCGTCGGTCAAAACAATTCTAGCGTAATTCACGTATTGTTATTACTGTTGTTACTTAATTTTTGGCCATAAATATGTTATTATTATGACCTTTATACAGTAATATCTTACTTTTCGACAAAATAGCACTTAGCCCCTTTGTTATTTCTATTTCTTAATTTAAATGTTGGCATAACTTCACAATTGTAACTAATCCTAGTTAATAGAACCTCTAGAACATTATTTTATTTATTTAAATGTCTATATTGATATTTATTATGATCCTTGCACGAATTATTCAACAATGACCTGATGACCATGATTGGATCTTTGAAATCGATTGTCTGAAATTAAAATAAAACATAAGTATCATCTTGAGAACATGGTGTCATTATTTTTATCTATAGGGTCAATGCATTGGTTCTCGACCAGTTAACAAAAAAATTGACTTTGAATGTATTTTACATGTCGAAAAATGATTCAAATTTTAGTACACCTAGACTTCAACGATTCCTCAATGAGTTCTTAACAGTGTGCAAGCATGCTTTTTTCTTTCTTTCAACAATATTTATTAAAATTTCAATAAAAATAAAAAAAAGTACAATATCACTACTTCTCGACCACTCCGCGGAGTTCTCGACCATTTTATATTAGTTCTCGGCCACCACAAATTGGACTAATTCCTAAGAAAATATATTTAGAACAATGCATTTCATTAGAGAAAAACATAAATTCAAACAATGTTAATATAAGTATACACATATTTTTCACTAAACAAACGTAAATAGGAACTTACAAAAAATAGATTATTACTTTTTACTAATAAAGAAAGTGACATTAATCAATTTCCTTGTTTATGTGGCCGAGAACTAATTGATTTTCGACCACCTATAACAAGAGTGTAGAAAAAGAATACTTTGGTCTAATTTTATGGTCGCAAACTAAAACTTAAAAAGTAGATATATAAATTAATTGAAGTATACACAAAAATACCAACAATTCTGAAATAGATGATATTACCAAAACAATTAATATTTTTTAAAGCTTACTGATTCTCGACCATTTTGGTCGAGAACTGAAAAAGGCAATTATTTTAATATTGGTTGGCGACCATCAAATATTAAGCAAAAAACTTACTGTGTGCCTATTTTTTCTTAAAATATATAAGCAACTATAACTAATAATAGATATAAACCATAATATGATCACCTAACGTGTTTAAAATCAAAATTATTTACTATTTTCTGGCCGAGTTCGGTTGACACTTTTTTACACTATACATGGAACTATACTGTCATCGCGATAGACATGTATTTACTGATTTTTCACGGAATAATGTAGATTTTTGGGTCCATTTTGAGAACAATTTTAAAAGTGCTATAGATGTATAAAACCAAATATGCACACCTTTCTGAAGTATAGCGAATATATTTCTTATTATTTGAATTTAAATGATAAAATGGTCGAGATCCAGTGCCGGTCGGCTAGCCAGTGCATTTACCCTATTTACTTTCGAAAAAATATGGAAAATGTTATCACCTTCATTCCTTATGAGAATCATAATAACTTGGAATTGTATACCTTGTGTACTATAACCCGAAATGGAGCTACATCGTGAGGAGAAAAATCAAATAGTACTTGGCAATATTACGAAGAAGGAGCTTACTTTTGCATCTTTCTCTTCATGGTGCAGCTCCATTTCGCATTATGGTACGTTTTCTTCTCTTTTAAATTCTAGTTCATCTTTAAGTTTATACGAGAAAGACTCAAATTTCTACAAATTATGAACCATTTAGCCCAATAGAATTTTTCTCTTTAAAAATCAAATCATTCATATTTTCCCTTTTTGGTTTCTTCTTCGAACGTATCTTGATTAGAACATTAAAGAACTTTAAAAATTTGATATTTTACAAGTACCTACCTATATTCTCTTTTATAAGAATGACTTTGCATTTTACTCAAGAAACCTCGTCTCGTAGTGCACTTTATGATAGATGGATTTTCAAGGAGAACGTCAAAAGAGATGCAAATTTATTACACTTTATTTATTATACTTCCTTCAGGAGCTCCTCCTTCCCCCAATTACACACCCGCTCGTCTTTCCCGGCAGCAGTTCGAGTCCCTGTTTTTTTCCCGGCAGAGTGCACCACTTAATTCCCTATTCAGAATTCAATTTGCCAGGCAGCAAGTGGCCCCCTCGTCGTTTCCCCCGCTCCCGTTTTTCCCTGAAACTCGGTCCGCCAGGATATCGATGACTCGGGCCCGCGAACGCTTTCAGCCCGTCTCTAAATTATTTCCTCGCCACTTAAATTTTTCAGCGGCCGGTGGACGATCGATGTGTTGAAACACAACGACGAGAACGTCGGTTCGGGTATTTTCCTCGGGATCCTCCTTCCGCCGGACAACGAAAAACTATGAATTATTCAAAATGCGTACATTATTTAGAACGATGGCAAATAGAGTAGAGGTTTATGGCCGGGACGGTCAGGATTCCGGAGCTTAATTGGCGTTACAGGCGAATTAAACAATTAACTGAACCACACACGGCGTAATCGTCGAGTAGAAATATCACTGCGGATACTTGGCGAGTATTTCGACGTTTTTGCTCGGACGGGGATGGAATTGTTCGCTAATGAAGTTAAGTTCTCTTCGACGAACCACAATCTTTCTTTTTTATTCTCGTTTACTTCCTCCCTTTTTTTACTTGGAACACCAATAAACCAAATAGCTTACCACATTTTTTAAGCTTCTCCCTCTAATAAAAGAATAACAATTTCTTTTTATAGAAAATAAAACGTCTTGTTACTGCTGCTTATAAATAATTAATATGGTCTCGAGTCGAGTTTACAAATAAGACCGCCAGCGCACACACAGGTACATCGACAACACGGATTTAATAACCACACCATCAGATATGCATAGCGTTATTTACATTTTAATAATCGGGGCGAAAGGCGCCACTTTGGTCTTTAGGATTCCCCGCCGTAAGGATGTTGAAGGTCCGAGGGTCGGTTTTACCACACCTTGACGCGGCCAATGCAGATGTGACATCGACAATATAAATATTACCATCCAAAAGGGGGCCTACGCGACACCGCCCCCTTGCATACAATAGTTCACCTTTGAGAATCAACAAGTTTCAATTTTAAAGAGTGGTTATCTATGAAATTTTAAGTGCTACTATACATAGTGTTAGCAAGTCAATATGGTTTTATGAGTTATAAGATACAGGAATGAAATGGATTTGGTTCTTATTTGTAAATTTTAAGTTTTTAAATTTTGTAAATGATACTAGATGTAAATAAAATTATCATGGGAAAATGTTTAAATCAAAGGTGTTATTACGAAGGAGTTAAAAAAATATCCATATGACTTGTTGGGTTGGGTTAATAAATTATTGTCATAAATTAAGATATAAACTATAAAAATAATCGTAGGAATGTTCTTCCTAAGAAAAATAAACGTTTAGCTAGTTGGGTTGGGCAGGATTTATAAATTGTTATCTCATAAATTAAGATACAAGCTGCAAGAATAATTGTAGGAATGTTCTTCTAATAGAAAAGTGGATATGTGACTAGTTGGGTTGGCAAATTATTATATCTCACACGATTATTTTTTCATATTAAGAGAAAAAAGTTAATTTCAAAAGTATTTTTCTTAGAGAAAAATAAACTTTTGATTATTTGAATTCTCTTAGGTTAATAAACGTATAAAAGATATTAAGAAAATTCCAAACAATTCTTCTAATAGATAAAAAGAAGATATGTAAATGTTTGGTTGAGTTGGTACATTAATATGGTAAATAAGGCTGCAAGTTACATATATGTCTGGTAAGGCTAGTAAATTATTTGTAAATGGTTTGCTCGGTTTGGAAATTGACAAGATAAATTAAGAAACAACTTAGAAAACTACAGGTTGCAAGAATGTTGTTTCAATAGAAAAGTGAAAACTTTATTAGATTGATAAATTATAATTATTAACTCATAAATTAAAACCGAAAGTAGTAGAATTAATTGCTGGAATGTTAGTTCACCCATAACAAATCTACTTGTGGCTGATTAGACTAACTGTAAAGATTTACGAATGAAGATTAAAATATAAAAATAACCCGCCGTGTGTACACTGGGTCTTTGAAGGAACGGTGAAAATTTGAAATTCGAAATTCTCTCTTATGGATAGAGGGTAGGCTTCGGCTACCCTCCCTAAAAGAAGTTTGGTAACTGTTCGGCCACGTAGTAGACGCTTCAATAAGTAACTCAGATTTTTTCTAGAATTTTTGAAAGCCTAGAAAACTTTGAAAACATGCCTCTTCCCTAAAAGACCCAGTATACACACCGCGTCTCAAAAAATATAGTATACACACGCCGGGATAATTATAGAAATGTTCCTCCCATAGAAAGGTAGTATACTTGATGAATGTCGATAATGTTTCAATTATGAAAAGTTCCATTTCATTCTACATGAAAATGCAACTACTTCTTTGAAGACCCTGTAATAACTATGAAATGCTGTGTGTGTTTTAATATGACGATTTTTGATCATTGAGAACCGTTCAACTAGCTCGAGAATATAGTTCCACTAATACAAAAAATAACAAATACACAGCTCGAGAAAATAAATAAATAAATAGTGGTACACATCTTTATATCTTGTTGTATTTCTTTTGACTGTTTTTAAACGTTTATTTGCGATTATTAAAATGTATAAAGGTGAATAAAGTTTAAATATGACGACGCGACGAAGAGTTCTCTAAGACTACTGCAACTACTCTATCTAATTACTACGGAGCGCAATATCGCAGAGAAATGCTAACTATACAATAGATAAGAATGAAGAAAGATTTTAAATACAATAATCTCTCTAACTTCTATTTAGAGTCACATAATATATGTTATTCTAATAAATTAATGAATTTAATGACAGTAAAATTATTTACTTTTAAGAAAAATACAATCTAAAACCAATACGAAAAACATAATAACGAATAGATGTTTTCATGGAAGGTTGGTTCTTACCAATTGGGATGTTATGCCAGCCTAGACGTTCTTTATTCGGGGCTGACTAATTGTAAGAACTAGTTGTTGTGTAATGTTCCGGTTTATTTTTTATGATGAAAGCTATCTAAAAGTGAATCAGTTGTATCTTATAGCTTGCGAGAAGCAGTCGATTATAATTTCGGGATGAGGTCAGAGTTGGTTTTATTTCATTTGTGAAACCCTAAAGCTAACATATTTCACTCGAGAAACCCTAAAGCTAACATAGGTGGATTATTTACGCAAAATGTTGATGTTAGGTGAGAAGAGGACCAATATGTGTTATGATTTCTACCAGCATGAACAACTTCATAGCACCTCCATAACTATGCTTTTTTTGATTGCCAGAAGATCTTCTTAGCATAAACCAATCCAACTTTCGATTACGGTTTCTTCTAGTTGGAATAGAATTTGGGGTATATTTAGATATGTTCGAATGCATTTGTTCAACGTATATCAAAAAAGTGTTCCTCCAATTTTTTAGGCAGTGTATCTGAGGGATTTAGTTGGAATGAAAATTCCAACTTTCCACGAAATAGAAAAATTGCTATTTCAAGGAATGATATGGGTAAGTTAATAAAAATTATACAAGCTTTTGAGGAAACGTTTCTATCAGTAAAATAAATAAATATTTCATTATTTAGACTGGTTCAAACCCAACCAACTATATCTTCTCTAAATTAGGTCATTAAAAAAATATATAGTTTCCATTAAAATTTTTAATGTTATCCCATTTTTTTAAGTTGTAATCTTACAAAACTTATTGTAAACACTCTGTATGTTGCAGAACAACATTTGAGCGACCATAAATATAAATTACGGCCAGTGTCTTCTTTAAATACCCCTCACCAAATGTAAAAAATATAAAAAGTGTTCTTTTTTTTAATGCATATAATATGGAAACGTGTAAACGTCTTTTTCTAATGAACTTCATGTTTTATATGAAAATTGATTAAAACTATTTGTAGCATGTAAGTATGCATCAGTATATAGGCTGTTTCATGTAAAATAACGAAGTTGATGTTTACTTTCGGTGTAACCGGAAATGTCATAATCTTGAAAATATATTGCGTCTCTTGGTTATATCGTCTTTAGTCTACCTAGAAAATTTCAGGAAGATGCCACTTACATTTTTCACTGTAAGTACTTATTAACGAAATTCGTCGCGAGACATGCTGTATACTTAAAAAAACAGTTCCTATATATTATTTACCAAAGAGGTGCAGTGAAACTAAGCAAACGTTAATTTTAATTACTGCATCTGTTCACTGAATATAGTATAAGAATGAGACTGATCATGTTCTTTCTTTTTACCAATTTTTATAAAGATATTACGAAAATAATTACTGAAAAGAAAAACGAAAATGGAATGTTAGCTTTAACCGTCTCTATTTTTATATCGTAATCATCTCTATTATATTATTAGCATTTCCATTAAGATAAATTTGGCTAATATTAACATTTTGACGTAATGAATTCACTATTACTCTGTATCCGATTAGTTGCAGACCATTCTGTATAATGAATTTTATTTAGCTAATTTATAAATTGCTCTATTAAACCAATTAATATACAAATTATAAATTGAAAATATATCGATTTAACCATCAATAATTAATTTAATTTACTAGGTAAATATTACAAAATATATATTGGTATAAATTTACAGTAATATCATGGAGCCAATTCATCGTTTATTTAATAAATCAGTTCTGTAAATATACGTTTTACTTTTACATAATCCGTTTTATTGAAATTACATACAACCCGTATACATACAAGTTCACAAAATACAAAATTCATTAAAATAATTTTTTTTAATAAAAATCCCACTTTTTACATTAATTTTTGAATAAAGTATAAATATACAGTTAAATTTTATTCATGATTAAATGTGTCTGTTGTAACGCAGTGCTGTAAAATTTTAGATATTCTCCCAACAATTAGGCAGTTGAGTGTTTTCAGATAACTTTCAACTTCTGCTTCTAAATATGTTTTCAATTTTATTGTAACACTAGTAAACTTTTTAAATACATATCTAATAAACTAATTGTTGTTAAGGCTTTAAATTTTATGGCGATTTAGATTAATATTTATTCTTTATTTATGCTAAAGGTATATTTTCTACGATTTTTAGTTTTTCCCACAGATGAAAAAAATTTACTTATTGATAGTGTTAATTAAAATTTGTCAATTTTTAAAAATTCATAACTAAAAAACTGATTGTTGAGATTTGAAATTTTATGACGATTTAAGTTAACTGAAACTATATCGATTTAACTATAAATAACTAATTTAATTTATTAAGTAAATATTAAAAAATATATATATTGGTATAAATTTACACCAATATCATTGAGCTTCAATTCACCGTTCATTTTATAAATCAGATCTGTAAATATAATTTTTACTTTTACATAATCCGTTTTACTGAAATTACACAATCTAACCCGTATACATACAATTCCACGAAATACAAAACATCGAATTCACCTCCACATTTGTTAAACAATTTATATATTTATTCTCAACACGTACGTATGAATACAATTTGAACCAAATTTGTGGAATGAAACCTTTCAACGGGATTGAAAACAAAAATTTCGAAATTTTTATTTTTGTTGTTTTAACAACAAAAATAAATCAAACCTAGACTTTTACGCTAAGATCCTCTTGTAATACCCCTTACGTTATTATCAACGACCAAGTAATTCCGTGGTACGTAAAAAATGTAGCAATCAAATAAATTGGAGTATTCCTTAACCAACCCCTAATTTGGAAATACCACATCAACACAAAGCTCAATCAATGGTATGTAGGGTTCGATAGCTTTACTCACTAATTCTCCTCCTCCTCTACAAAGATCTTATTAGACCACTGGTTTTACCTACATTACCCGGCATGGAGTAACTCATCAACTTCAATTATGGAAAAGATACAAAAGCTACAGAACAAATTCTTTCGGATCTTACTTGTTAGTGTATACCCTATGGTTTATAAAGAACAGTAATCTACATGAAGACCTAAAAGTGCCATTAATGAGTTTATTAACACCTTAGCATACAATGACGAATCTGGTCCGCCATAATTGGATTATGTTCGAAAGAAAACGTCACTCAAGGGGTTAAAAAAAAGTAGCCAAAAAGTTCTACAGTGACATTAACACGCGCATTAGTGCTGTTCAGCACTAAACGGGACTCTGCCAAATCCACACGCGCATAAAAAGGAATCTTCCTCAAGATCTAATAGCATCTGATACGGAGTAACAGTTAAGGTACTAGAACCCGAAATGGAGCTGCACCATGAAGAGAAAGATGAGGAAGAATTTTTCTCTTCATGGTGCAGCTTCATTTCGGGTTATAGTACGTTCCTACGGAGCATGATATGCTTCAGTAAGGCACACGTTCGAAGTGTACGCCCCGTATGAACGAAGTGTCATGGGTTAGCTTTTGCCGTCATAGACAAGCGTGGTGCTCACACCTCAGATCAAACATGTTTGAATTTTACCGTGAATTTGATTTCGTATGTTGGTTTTAAAGAATGGCGACAAGTATTAAAATGAAAAGTCCTGTTATTAAATTACAAGACAATGAGACTATGCGGTTCCTTGAATTGTATGTTGTTGAAAAATTGTTGTACGATGTCACTATTGAAGACCACAGAAATCGAGATTTGAAAATGGTAGCAGTTAAGAGAATTTCTGATGTGTTGAATATCCCTGGATTTGAATAGAAAGAGGTTACATCAAAATTTAAAAACTTGAAGAGTTCATACTGTAATTTTGAAATCAGTGGTAAAATGGCTTTCACTAGGTAATCATAATCGCCTTCAGACATTCGCAATAAGTTTTTAAATTCCTCTGTGTAATAATTTCTTAGCTCCCTGTCTGCTAAAGTATGTGGTCCCGATTTCCCATCAAAAATCTTTCTAACCCACCATCGTCTTTTCTTCTGTTTCTCTTTCGATTTTAGCCAGTAATTCATTCTTTGTGCTAGAATAACACCAAAACCTGAACTCATCACAACACAAGCCTCGATGAGCAGTTAGTTCACGGTCAGCTTTCCGTGATCAACGAAATCACGTTTCCGTTGATGCTGCAATCCGTGTGAACGGTCCACGTTTTACGACTAACAAGGTTCCTTGAGCATTTTCACGACAGCAAAGTACGAAAGCGTGATACACTGTCGTTTTGACTTTCCATAGGAACGCACTTTTATCCATATCATACTATGTTACCTCTGCATAGGTATTGGTTGATAATAAATTTAGTTCAACCAAAACATCATCAACCAAAGCATCACTGGAAGGTCTGATGGCAGAAAATAACAGCTTCTATGCCGACTAAAATGAAACGCATTGACAATAATATGTCGAACATAATATCTTATATCTACATATATGTCAAAAAATTATTTTGTTATTAAAAATTGTTGTGTTATTAACCACCGACAGAATAAGATCGACAAGAAAAAGTTGTCTTAGCAGTTGTACTGGAGAGTGTCCGTGAACACTGCATAGGTATTCGTTGAGAATAAATTTAGTTCAACCCGCATCACTGGAAGGGTTGATAGCAGAAAATAACAGCTTATTTGCCGACTAAAATGAAACGCATTGACAATGATATGTCGAACATAATATCTGATATCTACATATGCTAAATACGTCATTGAACGAAGTGTCGTAATTGTATTGAAATTCTTGAAAAAGTAAACTCTAATAGGAACCATACGAATCTTTGATTTTACTAGCATCGCGAGGTGTGGGAACTGTAGATTCGCTGAAGATGCGAGGTTTCTTTTTATGTGCTTATTCAAAAAATTATTTTGTTATTAAAAATTGTTTTGTTATTAACCATCTCCAGAATAAGGTCGACAAGAATAAAGTTGTGTTAACATTGGTACTGGAAAGTGTCCGTGAGTTGTTCTCTAAACCCTTTTGTATTTTTTAAGCTGTGTGTGATGAAATTGAACAAAAACAAACAGGCTACAAGCAAAATTTGTTTCTGTTTAATTTTATCATGCATGGTTTTGTAACAAATAGGAGTAACATTTTATTTTAAAGATTTAAAAAGTTCCGCGTTTGCTCATTAGCGACAAATGCAGTGTGGGTTGACCTAAAAACAATGTTAAAACTAAAAGTTGGGAGTCTGCCATCTATACATATTAGTATATCATATTCAATCTATGATTCATATCGAAACCAATATGAATTTCCGTAACTTTACTAATTAAACTTTACGTGATTTTTCTCTCTGCACCAAACTAACCAAGAAAAACGCACAAAGTATTCCGAGGACAAAGCCAGTGATTTATTTCTATAGGGTCCAAAAATTGGTAGCACAGAAAATCCAAATATTCCTTCTTCACTTAATCATAGGTGGGTCAATACAATGGGCACGATATTTTCTAATGTATTTTAATTTTAATGCTTTTGGACGTTTTGACACACTCTTTTATTTAAATTAACTCTTTTACCAGGATGGAGTTTTTTATGAATGCATTGCTGCAATTTATCGACACGCGTATTTATACATTTTAACTTATTTGAATTAGAGTTGAGACGACAATGGGTTTGGTTACTATAGAATGTGGGAAAGGGATGTCAAGACGCCATCAGGTAAACGTGAAATTCTTAGACTCCAATGAATCATTGGCTTTAGCTTTGGAATACACTGTAATATCGAACTGGTTTTGCAAAAAAATTAAACAAAATGTTGTTTATTTAATTTCTATATGATTACTATAAAAATATAAAAAATGCTCCGTCCAATTTGTTACATTTTAACATGCAAATTTTCTGATTTTTCGGTCAAATCGCCGCCAGGTACCGTCCGGTGGTAATTTATGGTAATTTTCGATCGCTTAAAATTCAATTTTCAACATATCTCCACGTCGGAACATTCACTCTCCAACAGATGCACCGACGCCGGTAAAGAAACTCCTCCGGTTCGGACTGCGCATGTGCCCCCATCAAGCAGCACGCTGTCTGTAGAATGCAGGGCGCATTCTGAATCAGTCTTTTGCCACAGGCCACGCTTTATGTCGCTTTTGAACATTCTCGTTTTGTGTCCGCGTCGTATTTAAACGTCCACGTTAAAAATTTCTCTATTATTCTCTTAAAAAAAATATTATTCGCGTTTTAATTTTTTTTTTCTTTTGTGTTTTTATTTTTAAAGTTTTTTGTTTTACAAGTGTTTTTTTGTTTTAAAAGTTTCTTTACCAAAGTGGATTTTTTTAACTCATACCAACAACACGTGTATGTCTTCTACAAAACATCATCGGTTTTTTACGTAAGTTACTTTTTAAATTCATTCATCGAGTTTTATAACTTAAGGAAAAATAAATATACAATCGAAACAAGGATTGTAGCCGGGAAGTATTTGTTTGGGTTTCTGACGAATATTTGTAAACCATTTTATAAGTACGACAAGTTAAATACAATCTTGAAAATATCGTGTAAACATGACCGAAATAAACTGGTCGGTTTCACGAGTAGGGGTAATTTTTTTGTTGTTTTTATTTCGAAAAACGACACCGACTTAAAGTTCGGAGGGCATCTGTTAACTGTATTATTTCCCGAGGATTCACCTTGACAGCTGGAAGCCTATAAACAGAAGACAACAGTCCTCTTAGAACGAAGGCAGGTGTTCAAAATTCACCGAAATAAATTACCCCCGAAAAAGGAGCCCGCAGTTTAAATTGTCGGAGTTGTGACTGTTTTTAAAGGGCGTTATAAACCCGCTATTATTTATTGTGTATTTCTCATTTACTCTAAACGGCAACTTGCAATTAAATTCTCTTAATAGGTTTGTTTTTAATTTACAACTTTATCTATCATATCGTAAAAGTTAAAACGTATAAAACATACCTATCTATATGTAATTACCTTTTACCATGATTATAAATTGATTGAAAATAAGTAGTTTTTTAATGCTTATAAGTGGTATTAAGAAAATAATTTATATAAAGATTTTAAATAATTAAATGTCAAACAACAAAGAATTCATGAAAGACTAGTCAATTTTTTAAAAAATCATAACTAAGAAACTAACTGTTGTTGAGACTTAAAATTTGATGAGGATTTAGATTGATACTTAATCTTTATTTTTACCGAAAATGAATTTTCAAAGACTTTTAGTTTTTTTCATCAGACATGAAATTCTAACCTAATTTAATTTACATATCGATTAAAAGTTGTCAATTTTTTAAAATTCTAAGAAACTAATTGTTATTGAGACTTGAAATTTCATCAGGATTTAGATTAATATTTAATCTTTATTCCTACCAAAGATGAATTTTCCACGATTTTTAGTTTTTTCCTTAGAAGAGAAAATATAACTTAAAGTCATTAATTGAACTTTTTGCATTCTAAAAATTAAGCTATGTTCTAAAAGAGGAATTCTCTTTGGATTACATTAAAATTTGACGTTTAGAAGTTATAACTTTATTATATATATTGATTGAAAGAAAAAACACTCTGTATACGTTTGGAGAAAATTGGGACATGATCGAAAAAGAACACTCTGTATACGTTTAAGGAAAACTTTAAAAAATTATGTTAAACTTTAAAAGAATGCATACAAAAATCAATTTTAAATCGAAAATATAAGGTAGATTGTTTTAAATTGCCTTTTTTGAAAGAAACTTCCAAATTCTTAGCTACGTTTAAAAATTGCAATTTATTCTGTTTTTAGTATATAAAATTTTAAAAAATTTAAAAACTTATCAGCATTTTCTTTGGGAAAATTAATTTTAAAACGAAAAGAAGGAATAAAACTTTTCTCAATTGATCTTACTTTTTGAGATATTCATCTTTTAAAACCTCCTTTAAGTTTTAACTACCACCTTAAAAACTGAACCTGAAACTTTAAAGTCAATTAGTTTCAAAAGGAAGTCGAATGGAGAAAATTTTATTCTTTACTTTGGATTTAGAATTAATTTTCTTTACTAAAAAACCCACTTTTTACATTAATTAAGTAAATACTAAACTATAAATATACAGTTAAATTTTATTCATAATTAGATGTGTCTTGTCTGTAATAATACAACATTGCAAAATTTTAGATTTTTTCCCCAATAATTAGACAGTTGATTGTAAAATAATCTTAAATTTTATTGTAACAAGTCATATTTTCTCTGTTTGTTCTAAAAGTTGAATACCAACCTTTTTATACGAAGTAAAAATTTTGAAAAACCATTAATTTATATTGAAAAAATTAACTTTTAAAACAAATAACACATCAAAAATTGATATTTAACTTACAAAATACTTATTTACAAAAATAACTTATAGTTAGAACTAAAAGTAACACTTAAAACCGAACTTAACAAACGTTTAAAAAGCATGACAAACAACAAATTACGTCCCTTGACCGAAAATTGAAGAAAAATTTAATTAGAGTGATATGTAATATTCGAATATTATTATTATTATTCATTAAATTTGAAGAGATATAGGCTAATAAAGAATCCAATTTATTTCTACTGAAGTAATAATATTCAAGTGGGGATTTAATTTGATTAAAATTTTTACCGTGTTTATTGGATTCCATTGGAATTTGTCTCTCGAAATTATCTAAATGATGATGAAGAAAATGCAGTTTTAATGACATTCGCACGTTGTAGTTTGTAAAGGCTGTTAACATATACATAATAAGAACCCTTCGATTCGCATAAGTATTTTTATAAAGGAACGTACTGATTTGATTTTAATGAACTGACTTTCTACATTAGATTTACTTCATTTTGGAAAAATATCAATCAAAATGTTGATTATGAGGACTTTTAAAAGCAAAGCATTTTCTGATTAGCGACTTAAGAAAAATGTTTCACTAAACCCAATTTTATACAAAAATTATCTGTTAATGTTTGTCGTATTTGCTCTAGAAAATAATAAAAAAACGTTGTTTAAACTACCATTAATAATGTAAATAGTTAAATTTTCTTTATTTACATGTTATTGATTCAAAAATTTTAAGTAAAGAAGAATTTATTTCAATGGGGAATAGTAAAAATTACATTGTAAAAAATAAATAAATAAATAAAATTACAATAAATTACTAACTTAAATAGTATCTACACTTTTTCCCTTCGAAATAGGTTATCGACCTTGGCCCTTCAGCTCAATCTAAGATCTTCATTTTTTTTAATATACACATATTTTAGATGCTCATGATTTGCTTATAGATGGTGTGAAACATGGATGGAATAAATAATTGTGGTATATTGCTAACCATTTTGCTCTTACATTTTTTGTTAGTATCGAAAGACGCTTTGCTAGTGGTGTTATCTATTATTTTGGTTAAAATTCGAAGACAAGATCTTTTCCCAACTTCTAAGTTTTTCATTGTATCTCCTCTGCTATCAGCCTATCAGCTATCAATACTTTTCCGTATTCCAAAATGGACTGCAAATAGTTTTGTAGATGTAAGTTACACAGTTGGTGTTAATGGCTTGTCTTTTATATTTTAGTATTCGAAAACGTTTCCCTCTCCCTATTGCTTTCATTTTTGCTTTCTTAGAGTGTGAAATCGGGTGAAACTTTATTTTGTTCAAAAATTTTGTTAAAATAAATGAAAAATTTTCACTCTATTTCTAATATGTAAAAATAAAACTCAATACTTAAAACAAAATAGAAAAAATGTGATAAGTTACAGTAAAACGAAGGACATATTTGAATATAGTAATCCAAAATTAAATAAGAACAGTCAACTGCCCAACTGTTGAGAAATATTATACCACAATGTACTTAATTATGACATTATGGCTAATAGAAAGTAAAAGCTTTAAAAAGCATCTCGGCCTTTGTTGAAAACTCGGTTAAAATTTAATATTCTTGGTTACTACCAAAGGAGACAGTTTAAATGAGTTGAAAACCTGAAATTAAAGAAATAAAAATAGAAGCTAATTAGCGTTTTCTATACAAAAACTAATTTTAAAACCAATACAAGGAATATAATTCACCCCAATCGGCATTCCTTTCTGAGATATTTACCTTTAAACTGCTAAAAATGTTCCCTACCATCTTAAAAGTAAAATCCAAATTTTAAAGTCTATTATTTCCAAAACGAAGAACATAAAAATTTTATTCTTATTTTCGATTTATAATTAATTTTTTTATTAGCAATCACACTTTGTACACTAATTTTTGAACAAATATATGTAGTTATACAGGTGCGTTTTTTCCCACTGTTAACTTTATCAAACAATCAATGATACAGTGTACTCTCTCTTAGCGGACACCTCTTATAAGCGGACACCCCTTATAAACGGACAGATTTTCGGGGACCGAAAAATAACATATAACCTTCATAACAAAATTTTTCCTCTTAAGCAGACTCTCTATTGACCGGACACGGACACCTGATAACTACAATTTTCACGGTGTTGTATTCTCTTAAACGGACAGTATAGTCCGATATTCCGGTAATTCGCCGAATTCTGTCTCCTCGTTTCAACACATTGCGGAAAAAGGCGTCAGTCTTTAGTCCTTGCATAACTGTAGCGAAGTCAACAGGTCACTGCGCGTACATAATACGTTGTATTTAATCGTGTTTTATTATTAGTGGGTGAAGTTTTTTATAAAAGCTATTGTTATTCAGAAAAAAATGGATAAAAAATTTCAAAAACGTGTTATTACGCTTCAAGAGAAAATTAATAATAAAATGGGCGAGCAGAAACGCAAAATTTTACTGTTTCCTGATAATGCTACATCTTACCCACGAGATTTCACACTAAAAATATTAAAATCGTTTTTCTTCCTCCTAATACAACCACAGTTTGTCAACGATTAGATCAAGGAGTCATCAAAAATTTTAAATTCTGGTACAGATCAATAATCTTAAAACATATTTTAGCAAAAATGGACACAGTTAATTCTCTAGAGGACCAATCCAAGTCGATTAATTTACTAGATGTTATTTATTTTATAAGCAGAGCATGGAAACAAGTGACTTCAATAACAATTCAAAACTGTCTTCGTAAAGCTGGGTTTACATATTCCGAAGTTTCTCAAACTGATAACGATTTTGATCCTGAAGATGACCTACCTTTATCTACTATTGCAGAAATGCGTCAAATGCTTCAGCAAGTTGGAACAAGTGATGTTGATTTTAATGAGTACGCAAATATTGACAAAAACTTGACCCACGAAGACGAAGTAAAATAAACAGTGTGTAAATACTTCTGTTGTTTCATTTTCTTTGTTTAAATGATGTATAATATACATAACTAATTGTAAGAGTAAGTTTGAAAAGTGCACCATACTTAACACATATAAATGTACATATTCACACAAATCTCTTTTACAGGGACACCTCTTTTAAGCGGACAAATTTAAGGCGACCGGAGGTGTCCGCTTAAGAGAGAGTACACTGTATTATTGTCTCTAAAAATTAATTATCATTATGGCTGTATGATAGAATAAAACATACAAAAGGCGCTTCAACGCCTATGTTGTAAACTCGATTAAAATTTAAGATTCTTGATTGTTCCACATGTAACAGTTTAATTTTGTTTAACAGCTAAATTAAAAAATACTGTTTCTAATAATATAATTATGATTACGATGATTATATTATGGCTTTGTGATAGAGAGTAAAAGCTTTAAAAAGGATCTCGACGTTTGTTGTAAGCTCGGTTAAAGTTTACGATAACCCTCATTACGGGAAGTTGGTGCAGCGGGGAGAGATAAGCCGGCGCATCCGGGAAAAATGACAAACCGGGCCTCTTGTTCCACCGCGAAATTACCCTCCAGTGTTTCCCTGAATTATTTAAGTTAAGGAAGTATCTCGCGCGCGCCATTAACCCGGGCAACTTCGGCACTCGAGGCTCAGAGTGTAAAAGCCAGATAATACGCCGGCAACTGGGTCAATTAGCGGCTCACGGGGTTCGTTTTTCATCCGGCCAAGGATTAGCGGTAATTTTTTAACGAAATTTAAAGCGAACTCTCTCTCTTTCTCTCTCCGACGACTTCTTCGCTATTGCAATCCCGAAATCGCATTCGTAACTTTACAGTTAGTACGGGAGGAAAAAGTTTCCGTCTCTAATTAAATTTGTTTTAGTACGGATTCACCGCTCTCGAACGTTTTCCTCGAAACTGTTGTAAACAGTCGTTGTTGATGGGCAAAGTCGCGGGTTTTATAAAGTTTCGAGGAGTTTTATGAATGAGACCAACTTTTAACAGTCTCGCACCCGGTTTTGTCCGCACTTTTCCGGCTTGTCTACTGCGTCATCGGCGGTACTAAATGACCCTCGTTCCCAAGACCCAGATAGTTGTCGCGATAATAAAGAGAAAACGTGCAAACATTTTTTTCGTCAACCATAAATGGGCAATGTTATCGGTGTACACGACAAAGACACGGCCGACGTATGTATTACTCAACCCCCACTTCGTATTCATACACGGTATACGATTGTGGTTGACTTGTCACGTCACTGGGTTCGTTTTGAAATTTGTCATTGTAACAATCGGTGACTAAACGTATTGTAACTTATAATTTCCCAAAAGACTTTTACTTAACTTTTAAAAATAAAGTCTAGACACTTTTTTTAGGATCTAGTTTTGATAGTTTTAATATTTAAGTTTAGAAAAAAATGTTTCTCAAAAGTTTTATGGTCTAATCTACAAATTATTGTTACATTCAAATAGACATTCTATTTCATAATTTTCTAAAAGAACTTTTCTTAATTCTTAAAAATAAAATCTAACTGATTCTTTAAAGATGAATTTTAATTTTGATGATGTTAGGTTAGATCAGTGTTTCTCAACGTGGGCAATATCACCCCATAGGGGACGCTGGTACATTTATTATGAGCGATCATTCCGTTAACCGTTTTTGGGGGGCAATAACTACTTTATAAGGATAAAAACATTATGTACAATTACCAATTTATTTTGAAGAAAACTGTAAACAAATTAAAGAAACCGACAGTTATTTCTGTGATTCCCTTTTTCTGTTTTATCAATTTCCATTGACTGAAGTATAACTACGCTTGAGAACAGGTGCTGATATCCAGTGTGCTTTTTAGTTTTCTATGTGTTTGTTGTACATTCCCATTAAAATATAGTTTGCTCACTCTTTATTTTGCTCATTTGAAGATAAGTTAATTCATAATTGTTACTAACAATAATTCAACCCTTAACAATGTCGGCGGAAAAGAAGTGCCGGCAGGATTCTAGTGACTATATAAAATTCGGCTTTATTGCTGCCCCATTTATCTGGCAATATGTTTACTTTGTAATCAAGTACTTTCAAGTGAAGCACTGAAACCTTCGCGAACAACTTTAAATGTAAGTAAAGGATTAGAGATATGATAATTGCTCAAAATTTAGAATCTCACAACATTGAAGAAAAATTATTAAAACCAATTTTACTTTTTGACTAAACTGGAGATCCAATTTTCATTCAAAAAATGTAGGGGGCGATCATTGAAGCAAATCTGATCAAGTGGGCATTTCCTTCAGAAAGGTTGAGAAACACTGGGTTAGATGAAGCTTAGAAATTTTTTCTCCCCCAAAGCTTTTATAACTTAACCTATAAATTATTATATAGGTATGTTATATTCAAGTAAACATTTTAACCTATAATTTCCAAACAAACCTTTTTTTAATTCTTAAATATAAAATTTGGCCGATTTAAAAAAAAACAAATGTAATTTTGTCAATGTTAGAAGAAAATGCAGAGATGTACAATTTTTTTTTTCTAAAAGTGTTTATAACCTATCTTAAAAATTATTATATGTTATATTCAAGTAGACATTTTAACCTATTATTTTCCAAAAAATCTTTTATGAATTCGTAAAAATAAAGTCTGGCCGATTAAAAAAAAACCAGTGATATTGTCATTGTTAGATGAAAATGAAGAGGTTTACAATTTTTTTTTTTCTAAAAATATTTATAACCTATTTTAAAAATTATTATACCGTGCGTTCAGAAATGATTGTAGATCGTTTGAATTTGGCGCGCTATAGATTAATTTTTAAGGTTGGTATAAATACAATAATGTTAATCATATCTCATAGGCGTGTCATGGAAAATATTGAAAGCTGTCATAAGTTGTCAAAAGACCGTAAGACGTAAAGGTATTTTATTGAATTTATTGACCAATGCCATTGCAATTGATATCCGATCTCCAATAATTATGAGTATATGTGCATATACACTTAATACTGAAAAGGATACATCATGAATAAATCCGGCTACGCCACTGATATGCAAGATACGACGTAGGTAATTCACAGGTAACAATATTGACCATCGAAAATCACTAAATTACGAGCGCGCCAAATTCAAACGGTCTACAATCATTTCTGAACGCACGGTATGCTATATTCAAGTAGACATTTTAACCTATTATTTTCCAAAAAATCTTTTATGAATTCGTAAAAATAAAGTCTGGCCGATTAAAAAAAAAAAACAGTAATATTGTCATTGTTAGATGAAAATGAAGAGGTTTACAATTTTTTTTTTTCTAAAAATATTTATAACCTATTTTAAAAATTATTATACCCTGCGTTCAGAAATGATTGTAGATCGTTTGAATTTGGCGCGCTATAGATTAATTTTTAAGGTTGGTATAAATACAATAATGTTAATCATATCTCATAGGCGTGTCATGGAAAATATTGAAAGCTGTCATAAGTTGTCAAAAAACCGTAAGACGTTAAGGTATTTTATTGAATTTATTGACCAATGCCATTGCAATTGATATCCGATCTCCAATAATTATGAGTATATATGCATATACACTTAATACTGAAAAGGATACATAATGAATAAATCCGGCTACGCCACTGATATGCAAGATACGACGTAGGTAATTCACTGGTAACAATACTGACCATCGAAAATTACTAAATTACGAGCGCGCCAAATTCAAACGATCTACAATCATTTCTGAACGCACGGTATGTTATATTCAAGTAAACATTTTAACCTATAATTTTCCAAAAAAATCTTTTCTTAGTTCTTAAAAATAAAATGTTGCCGATTTTTTAAAAAACAAGTGTAATTTTGTCAAGGTTAGAAGAAAATGCAAAGATTTGCAATTTATTTTTTTCTAAAAAATTGTTTAACCCATCTTAAAAATTATTATATGTTATATTCAAGTAGATATTCTAATCCATAATTTTCCAAAAAACCTTTTCTTAATTCTTAAAAATAAAGTCTGGGCGATTTTTTTAAAAACAAGTTTAATTTTGTCAATTTTAGATAAAAATGTGGAGATTAATTTTTTTTTCTATAAATATTTATAACTTATTGTATGTTTATATTCAAGAGGACACTAAAAAAAATTTCTTAATTCTTAAAAATAAAATCTGGACGATTTTTTAAAGACAAGTAATGTTGTCATTGTTAGATGAAAATGTAGAGGTTTACAAATTTCTTTTTCTAAAAATGTTTATATCTTATCTTAAATATTATTATATGTTATATTAAAATAAACATTTTAACTTATAATTTTCCAAAAAAAGTTTTTCTTAATTCTTACAAATAAAGTTTGGGCGATTTTCTTAGATTTTAAGTTCGATTTTAAGGATGTTAGATTAGATGAAAACGTATAGACTTACAATTAGATTTTTTTTAATTTCATAACCTGACCTAGAAGTTATATGTTACATTCAAGTAGACACTCTAACTTATAATTTTCCAAATAAGTTTTTCTTAATTCTTAAAAAATAGTTTGAGGAATTATTTAAATATCCCGTTCACTTTTGACGATTGACTTTTGACGAAAATGTAAAGGTTTAGAAAAAAAATGATTCCTCAAAATGTTTATAACAAAATTTACAAATTAGGTATTATATCGTCGGTGACACAAGAACACCTCGTAACTTAATTTTGCGAAATTTTATAGGAGAGGCACTGGAAGGTTTAAAAGTACAGTTATTTTTTATCTAACCAAGGAATACATAAAGTGAAATAACTAGAGAAAAATTTGTTGTGGACTTATGAAAATTATTTCATACGTAGTCCTCTACAATTAGCTTAAGATGGTATTAAAATCTTAATTTAAGCAAAACGTGGAGTTACGAGCTTTTCTTGTGTCACCGACGATATGTTACATTCAAATAGACAGTCTAACCAATAATTTCCACAAAACAATTTTTGTTTAATTCCTAAACATTGTGTCTTACAATTAGCATTTAAAAATCATATTCAATTTTGACAATGTTTGATCAGATGAAATGTTATATGGCCTAGAAAAAAAATCTTGAAATTTGATTGGCCTAACTTAAAAAAAATTTTTATATTAAATTTAAAGAAGGCACCTTAATCAAAAATCATTGAAAAGAATGTTATTTCTATTTTTTTAAGAAAATCATTCTTGGACGATTTTTACAGCCCTATTTTTTTTTTTAATTTGTCGATTTCAACAAGGTTGATGTCTATCAACAATTTAATTAATTGATTATTTCCACAAAGAGATTATATTAAATTTATAATACATAATTTTCGAATATCCTCTTCCCAATTTAACCGGATATGAGTTATATACCACTCTAATAGGAAATTGGGTAGTCAAAATGGCAATCTGAATAATCCTATTATAAATCGCAGCTTAGTTAATTAGTTAAATTGCCAACATAGCGATAGAGAGAAGCGTTTCATTTAAAACTGTCTAGTTGTTAGGGACGTCAAACGTTGCAATTTAATTTACTAGCGAACATTTTAACGTGAATATCGTTTTTTACAATCGAGATAGAAATCTGTGACGGCAGAGAGAGGATAAAAAAAGTGGAGGCAATTTCCCAAACAAATATCTACCATTAGCAGTCGTTCCTCATTTAACCCGGCCACTTTCCTTTCGCATCCTCCCCTCGAATAATTCATACTGGCCCTAATCTCCACTTTTCACTGCGGGGGTTTCAGCCATTGCATCGCGCGAGACAAAAAGATTTGATAAACAATGGCCTGGGGACTGCTTTATACGTAGGTACAGGGGGCGAGTCCGGAAACCGCGTTTTTTTGTAGTTCTTCAAAGGTATTCACTCGCGGAGCCCCTCCTTTCTTTCGGTTAATGAACACCGGACGACAAGCGACCTGGAATTAGCCTCCTTTGAGAAAAATAGGCTCCTTGAATACCTCTTGCCACGCTTACTTGAAGACGAAGCTTTTTGTGTCTAGTTTTTGGGCAATTAATAAAAAGGAAACGAACGATTACGAAAAAAAGTTTCTTTACTTTTATTGGTCCCGAAAAGATGATTAAGGAACTAAAACTGAAACGAATAAAAGTAAACAAGCCCGCAGGAACTGGCTGAAACCGGCACATCACCTCTCTCTGGTACTCTCGAGAACGGATGCTAATGTAACTAAAACAATGGAGATGTTTGCTTTGGACTGGTATAGAAGTAGGAACATCGTTTGTACCCCTAAGGGCCCCTACGAACAGTTCTCCGTATTTTTGTTCAAGCTCGAAGAGGAACTAGAAGCCCGAAGGGTCTACGAACCTTTAATACGCTACATGAAAATGTAACAACCCAAGAAACCGTTTTGCTTCCGTCTTTGTCGTCGTTAATAAGTTAGTTGAAGTCATTAGCGTGCTCCCGACGATTTACGGCCGGGTAAACAGTTTACCTCATCAGGACAGTACATCACTAAGCTGTTTCGAAATACTGACCAAACAAAACGACATCTGTCACACGTCCACTCTCACATATTATTTGAAACTGGGTCGGATACAATTGACATTAGTTGCCCTGAGCATAAGCTCACCGCTATGTTATGCAAGACACGGCCTCGAGGTTGTTGTTATAGTTAACATGGAACAACCTCAGGAATGTGAAGGAATGAGATCGCGCTGTGGTGAAATTTTTAAAATGTGGAAAGTAGGTTTTGATATAAAACGTATGTGTGTGTTTTATAAATTATTTTTGCTTCGGCTAGTAAATACATATTTTATGCTGGATGGTTATCCAAGATCTTTCCGTCAAAATAGATTAGACTTGATTGAATTTTGTGGCGTTTTTACATTTTTTAAGTTTTCTTTGATCGTGGATTTATGTTAAAAGCAATTCTATTTTTGACGAACTTCTATAACATGACAACTTGAAACCGGATAATTTTTAGATTAGTGTTACATAAAAAGTTTGCAAGGTAATGTTTTATTAACACTAGAACAAAGCTTACACTTTACCATTTATGATGTGTATGAAGTGTGGATGAAATGAAGATAACGTCATGGAGATGGTATCTGCCGCGTTGGATCAATTTTCGAGTTTCTTTATAAAATTATCCTTAACACACTTACATGCCATTTTCTTGGCATTTACAAAAAAAAATGTGAGTACTTTGAAGCCCATGGCAAATCTCCAAAACGTGAAATGAGTTTTCACTTGAATGAAATGTTACACTAAACTCTGTAAATGGCATTGTGTAACCTTCATTCTAATATTAATAAAATATTGTTATTTTGCAAACTCTCCAAATAACACTAATTGAAAAATCGTTGGCGTTTCAGTTGTCACGTATATCATGAAACTTCTAAAGGTGCATTTAAATTAGAGCGAACAGAAGCGAATGAAAGTAATTTGGTTCGCTTAAACTCACATAATTTGCAAAAAGAGCCAAACATTAACGAAAGAAGTCGTTCGTCTTTATGAGTGTTTCATCACCTCAATATCAAAAGATAAATCAGCGAATTATCAATAAAAGTCGTTACTCAATATAAAAGGTATAATTTAAGAAGAGGACGAATTCATTACAAACAACTTCATTTACTTGCCATATCGTAATTAATTTTTTGAGAATTGCATCTTTTCTAGAAATATAATGAAATAAATGGGAAAATGTAATACGCACAAATATTAATTATAGGAAATAATTAGTAGGGGTTCTTACCTCTTATGCCTTAAAGGAGAAAAAATGTCTCATTACTGCACTTACGTAGCCAGAAATTTGTGAGAAATCTCGTCGAGCTGCATAGTTCAATTGGTTAGAATATCTGCCCGGAAAGCAGGAGATATGGGTTCGGATCCCTGTGCAGTAATGAGACATTTTTTCTCCTTTAACGCATAAGAGGTAAGAACCCCTACTAACTATTTCCTTTAATTTTCAAGAAATGACAGAATCAACCAATATTAACAAAAATTTTAAATCTTTCCTAGACATTTGTAGAAAATAAACTTGGGCCAAAATATCATTCGTTAAATCTATTAACACACCTTCACCTACCGTTTTGTATTTTGCTAAACATTCTTTTTTATTTTGGAATGTTTATTAATAATTATAAAATTACCGACTCTAAAATATCATTTGTATCTGACATTTGCCAACAAACTGATCTACGAAAACGAAAATACGCTCTTAATTTAAACGTTTTTTTATAGGGGAAAAACGAAGGATTAAATATCTGCGAATTCGTTCGTTCATTCGTTCGCTCATGTTCGCTCTAATTTAAATCCAGCTTAAGATTATTAACAGTTACGACAAAGTTGTCAGAATGTTGCAATTCCGTGGGAATATCTAACAGTGAATTATTTTTAAGTTTCATCCGCCCATTTCCAAGTTTTTCTACTTCGGTTATTAATCTTTTTATAGGATAATTAACGTATTTATTATTTTTTGGGTAAAATTTAAAACATAATTCCATTGAAACCTTACAGCTATTAAAAGCAAAATAACTGAGTGGATTTTAGATAGAATCTCTAACAGCGAATTATTTTCAAGTTTCTTCCACCCATTTTCAAGTTTTTCTTCTTCGGTTATTAATCTTTTTATAAGATAATCAACGTATTTAATATTTTTTGGGTGAAACTTAAGACATCATTCCAGTTAGACCTTACAGCAATTAAAAGAAAAGGAACTGTGTGGATCAGAATTAAAATCTTTAACAGCGAATTATTTTCAAATTTCATCCGCCCACTTCCAAGTTTTTCCACTTCTGTTATTAATCTTTTTATAGCATAATCAACGTATTTAATACTTTTTCGGTAAAACTTAAAACATCATTCAATTGAAACCTTACAGCAATTAAAAGAAAAAGGCAAAAAGTTGATTGATCCATGTTCTACCAGTTGAAATTTTAGAAATCGTTGATTGAAATAAAAATCTGTACTTTTATTGGTCTTTTCAATTTTATTTACATCTTACATGTTTCGGCTCACGCCATCGTCTGACAATGGGACGAAATATAATCAGAAATTAATACAAAAATAACAGTTTTGTAACGTCAATAATAATTCCAAAAGTTACACGCAACGTTATAACAAATTAAAACATACTGTTTAACGGACATGATATTATAAAATGCAAAATTTTTATCTTTGTGTTAATTTCTGATTATATTTCGTCTCAGAGTGAACCTGAGTTGGAATCTCTAACAACGAATTATTTTCAAGTTTCATCCATCAATTTCTAAGTTTTTCTACTTAGGTTATTAACCAACCTTTTGGGCTTTCTTTAATAGAATAGTCAACTTATTTAATATTTTTTGGGTATAACTTAAAACATCGTTTCGTTGAAACCTTACAGCAATTAAAAGGAAAAAAACTGAGTGGATTTGAGTTAGAATCTCTAACGACAAATTATTTTCTAGTTTCATACGCCCATTTCCATGCTTTTCTACGTCGATTATTAACCAACCTTTTGCTTTTTTGATAGGATAATCAACTTATTTATTTTTTTTAGGTAAAACATAAAACATCATCCTATTGAAAATTTACAGCAATTAAGAAAAAATAACTGAGTAGATCTTTGTTTATAAAATTGAATTAAAAATTAATTCTTTATAATCATCTTCATTAAATTTAATCCTGTTTTGGACAAATCTCTATTACCAAACCTCTAACATTGTAAGAGTTACAGCAAAATTCTCGGAGTCTTGCTATTCCGTTCGAATACCTAATAGCAAAATGTCCTCAAGTGTCATTCTCTCATTAATACATTTATTACCTAACTTTTCTACTTCGGTTATTAACTTTTTATAAGATAATCAACTTATTCAATATTTTTGATTAAAACTCAAAATGTAATTTTATTAAAAACATGTACAAATTAAAGAGAAGAAAAGAATTGAGTAAATTTTTGGTTATAAAAATATATTAAGAAATATTTCCTTTACGATCATCTTTGTATCTTACATTGAATCGTTATTTTATATTGAATTTTGAACGGACTTCTATTACCAAGTTAACGTCATAAGGGTTACAGCAAAATTGTTGGAATGTTGTAACTCCGTTGGAATACGTAATAGCAAAGTGTTCTTAAGTGCCATTCGCCCATTAACACATTTATTGCTAAGGTTTTCTGCTTTGGTTATTAAATTTTTCTTAATGGGCAATCAACTAAAATACTTTTGGTTAAATCACAAAACTTCATTTTATCGAATCCTTGTAGTAATTAAACGGAAGCAAAAAACTAACTGGCTTTTTGGCTATGAATTTAAATTAAGAATTAATTGTTTTTTATCTATCTTTATAAAGATAAATAATGATAAAGTTCTAAGTCAACATTTATTTTGTCATAAAGAGTGGGTGTGTTCTTATTGCCATTCTTAACAAAGTCATTCTGTAAAAACCTTGCAATAGGTTATTAAAAAGAAAAACAGTCAAGGATTATCTGACTTTGATGACGACTCTTTAATTATGAAACTAATTCAAGATAATTTCTTTATTAGATCTATTTTCAGAAAGCAAATAATGGCAATATTAAATAAATATTTCCTCATATTGACACAGGATACTCATTATCTTTTATTGCCATTCTTAATCTAATCGAGGATGTGATTTGTTCATGTCTATTTATTCAACGTTGTAAATTTGCGATTCCTTCCTTAACATTTGCGATTTACATTTTGTCAGCTACAAACTTTATGTATGTTACGTAATCCTCTCTAGGATGTGTTCCATCAAGAATGTTAGCAGAAAAATCAGAATGTACAGTATTCCAAGGTCAAATGGAGTGACTCATCGGGGTCTTTAGTAAATTTCATGTTTGTTGGTTGGTGTCCTTAACTGGGTCCCTAGATCTTAGATATAAACAAACCATAGACGTACCAAATTTATTTTCTGCGTTCGAAGTTACGTTTTCCTCTAAAAACGGTTATGGTTTTTCGTGTTAAACGTATTTATATATTATATTTTATTCTTTACGTGCCATACTTATTGTAATTACTCCATTTTATAGTCTGATTACGAAAATTATTTATATCAAAAATCGCAGGTTAATGTGTATTTAAAATTGGGTTTTTTAATTTCGATTATTTCTTTTACAGGTGTATACGTCTATTATTGATCACAATTCGCTAAATGAAGGAGATCTATATGGTTATAATATTATTGAATAAAAAGATCTTTTTATTTTGATATCAGAATTATGTTGTTTGCTTTTACAGCCTCTAAAACTTATTAAAATAGTGTCACTCACATTTAAAATTGTGGTGTTCAAACTTTAATAAACAACAACCTAAATTACACCCGAACTTTTCGTGCCCCCTTGCATTCGTACGCCTATGATTAGACGATTTAGGGATATTTAAATTCTCTGTCGTACCAATTTCTTGGAATACAACAGAAATGAGTCACTCCGTTTGGTCTTGGAACACTTTGTATCTTCTACTTGTATTGGAATAATAGTAAAATTTATTTATTGTATTTAAAACCTTTCTACTTGGTTTATTAGGGACTTTATTGAGTGTTCATTAAAAATATTTTTTGGTTAAAATCCAAAAAGACATACAACCATCCAACCTAAAAATCATTTCTTAATTTCAAGAAAAAAATCTTTACGGTTTTAGAACTTGAGTTAGAACTTGGAAAAATTGCTTTCCTTATTCATCTACACATTTCTCACGCATCCAAATTTGGATGTGTTCTATCAAGAGATCTTAAGAGTAAGAAGAAAATTGATATAGCGTTTCCGTTGGATCAAATAGCAAAATGTTTCCAATAGTGATTCGTCCATTAACACATTTATTGCTAATTGAATCGTCGCCACAGTAATCTGGACGCAACGTGAGCTTTCCAAGAATCCTGAAATTGCATTTTACTGCTAATTGCGCGCAACGCAGACTGCAGAGTAACCACCTGTTCTGTCATTCATACCATAACAAGGCATTCCGACAATACCTTGTGTCGTCCGGTTCTACGTAATTGCTTTATATGTATGTATGTCTACATCGAAGAGAAAATGATTTAAATTACTACTAGAAGTAGCGTGGAAGGTGGACGACGGTTGAAGAGTATTATTATTTCGCTTGGTCGTTTCCGAGAAGATCGGCTTTAAAAAGGAACAAAGAGCGAATGCAACTGACCTTTTTTAAAGGGTCAAATTTCCATTTCAACCACTCAGGGGCACTTAGGCCGGCGATGCATTAAAAAGCTCCATTGTTGGTGCCATCACGTGTCCCGGAATAGGGAACTTGCTTTTATTAATATTTCAGGTTTGCAAGAAATGGGCGCCCGACCATTGTAAAGGTTTTCCCCTCTCCTGTTTGTCTGCCAGTAGGGGGTGATTCGATTGTGCTTTACATTCATTTATCTTCTTTTTTATTTTCCCTCGGCGAAAAAAAAAATCAGCTCGGTCTTTTTATAAAACTCTGACTTTTATTACTTTTATAAACCGAGAGAAAGTTTTTTTTTAACGATGACCGGTGATACCGTTAAATTCCAGGAAGGTTTTTATATTTTAAAAACGAGCAACGAGTTCTTTTTAAGTGGAGTTGGTTTTGGGTTAAATATTTTCGTTAAAAAAAATTATTCGGTCTCCGGGGATTATTTGTCTCTCGTCACGTCTTATTATTGCAAGACTCAACTCCGGATATACGAAATACCGGCACAAAACTAAAAATAGGGGGCGAATACCTTTTTCCCGACGAAAGCGACTTTTAAAAATATCTCTAAGTGGAGAGACTGCTTGTGTTTCAACACTTTTAATTAAGACGGGTTGAGTGGAGGTAATTAAATTTTCCTCATCACTCATCCAAGTATTTTTTTTACTTTTTATAGTTTCGTAATCAAAGTTAATCAAAATTTATGACATAACTTCTTCAAATTGAAGAGTACAGAAATAAAAGTTTTCTTTTTACGAAATTACTTTTAATATTTTTTATAGTAATTAGAATAGATTTGACATCTTTGTGTAAAATAAAGTCTTCAATTTAATAGCACTAAATAAAGCTTCAACAGCTTATTAATTTCCACAAATAAATTCTATACGACGTTCTAAAGTTTGTTATAACGTGAAAGAATGTGGAGATACCCTTCAAATACTTAATTTCTTAACCATATTATTTTTCTTTCAGGTAAATGTGGCAAGGACCACGTCACCATCAGTCTCAACAAAAATGCCTCGACCATCAGCAACGATCACTGCCATCGCACACATTGGCCTGTCATCGCCAGCTGCCAAACGGTATCCCGGAAGCATCTTCGCACGGCCATCATCAGCCGCTTTTGCATTTTCCACCTCCGCCCAATTATCCGCCTCCTCATCCTGTAGATAGAATGTCCGAGGATTTCTTGAACCTCCCAGGACCGTCTAGTCAACCAGACCCGGCCTGGGTTGGTCCCGGACCCAACGATTACTCCTATGCATATTACGAACCAGGTCCGCCAACCCGGCACACGAACATTCCTCCCTGCAGATTTCCAGGTGGTGGCACGGGAAGCATCAGAAGAGGTGGCTTCCGAGAGGGATCCTATAGAAGTAAACACACTTACTTAACGAGGTATGGAACCGAAGAAAATATCTACGAGGAAATAACCGACGGGACCAGAGCCAGAATGAGGTCGTCTCAGCAAAGTATTTTCTCCCTAAACCAAAGATATGTGGAGGAGGAGGTCCGGAGGGTGCAGAGCGGACACAGAAGGGTTCTCGGGGAGTTGAATCTTTCCGTTGAAGCGATGCTGATGCCGGGTAATAACTCTAGGGAAGGAAGTGAGGACAATGATAGGGATGACGAGGTTCACGATCAATTGGCAGATTTATTAACTGTCGGACCGACGGATGATCTCTTGTCCCCAGTGCCCATGGTTGACTTGGATAGTGGTTTCAGTGGTAGTTCGAGTGGTGCTAGTTACAGGAGTGCTGCTGGGAGTCTCAGGAGAGGTCCAGAAAAAAAATCTACACACATAACCGCTGTCAGCAATGCTGCGAAAACTTCGTCTCCTTCAAGTACCGAACAAAGTCCGTCTAAAAGCTTTTGGAGCAAGAAAGCTTGGAAGAAACTGGGGTTGAGCAATATTAGTTTGAATAAGAGTAATAAAGGTAAGTTCTAAAAGATATTTCAATTTTCTTCAATTAATAAATGAAATAATTTTACGTTCACGTGAAACTAATAGCATTTTCTTTTGGCTGAACTGGGGCGCACCAGATTTTGATATTGAGTGCACAGTGAGTGCAAACGTCACACTAGCTTCGTCCAAAACAGCAAATTTAACAGAACACGATAAAATCAAACGTAACCATAACTACCAATCTCATCATAACATCACTTGCACCACACGCACCAGTTCTGCCAAAAGAAAGCGCTATAAGCATTTGAGGGTCTATATTCACGATACTACAGGACGTCAACACGACAGTAACCCCTCGAAGTTGCTTCCATATATTCTTATAGGAGCAACCAAACGTTACTACATTACATCAATACAACATTGTATACTGATCATAGGGAGATTGCCAAATCGTTTTAATATCATATTATCACCTGTAGTGTCATGAGGATAGAATTGGTCAGAGAATTCAGTCATCTAAATTTATAAAATCATTCGAATAGTTGCAAAATCGGTTACAATCTACAAAAAAATATCTAACTGTTTTCTAAGACAATTTGAATTATCAAAAATATGATAAAATGTACTTGTTGAGATTTTTCTTATGATGTATCGTTCATAAAAATCAGTTAAATACTAAAGATTATGAAAAAACCACCTGGATTTGATTCTAAAAAGACTATGATCTGATCCAGAATGTTACATTGCTTAAAATGATTAGGTATAAAATCGTTTAATAAAGCTAGATCACTCAGAAAACTTCAAGTACCGAACAAAGTGCATCTAAAAGCTTTTAGAGTAAGAAAGCTCGGAAAAAAGACAGGTTTGAACAATATTAGTTTGAATAAAGGTAAGTTCTAAAAGATATTTCAATTGACAAGTAAGTTGAGAAAGGAAGCTTGTTCTTCTTCAAAGACATCAATTTTCTATTCTATCCCCGCGAGGTAATAAAATATATTTTACGTTCACGTGAAACTAAGCGTTCCCCGTTTGAGGACTTGCCAGAGAAATACGGCCGACAGATGGTGCTTTACGATCTCGTGAATATTAAAGTGCACGTTTGCGCTGACAACAGTTTTTAATTTTAATAAAAGCCCGCACAGGTAGTAGTAGAGGAAAGAGAACGAAAAAAAAAACAATGGTTTTGTGCTTTTCATATACATGGATTAAATTATATCCAATATTCCCTTTGCTAAACTTACTAATTTAATTACAAATTTTTTTTTTTGTTACGATGTAAAGGTTTTATTTGAAACGTTACAAGTTATAACGAAACCTGCGAGTAGGAAATATTACCAACATCAAAAATAAAAATTCCAACGTAATCCGACGCAGCAGGAAAGCTCGGTTAAGGTGCACGGGTCGGTGCTCTGTGGGAAATGCGCTGAAAGTCGAAATACGCGGTCGTACGCAATAAATCCAGTTGACAGTCCGTGATGGCGTCTCTCGGCACTTCCTGGCAAACGGGAGGTCGGCTCTTTTCTAATATTAAACCGCCAAGGCTGATTTACCGTTGATTACTTTACGCGCTCGTCGACACCAAGATACCACCTCCGCGAAATGGGAATTTCTCCTTTATTGGTTACTTTGACAAAATCTTAATAAATCGCATTCTCTCGCTCCTTTCAAAAAATAAAATGTTCGAGAAGCATTCCCATTTAGACGAGCTTTATCTAACGTTCAAAACCAGGAAGCGAGACCTTTCTGAAGAAACAGAAAGCGTCGAGATTACTATCTCCAACCGGTCTCAACTCGGAGCTGATTCGCATCTTAAAGTGAAATTGATTGACCTTTCTCTATACTAAGCTAAAGTGTAAAGTATTCGATTTCTTTAACGTTAAAACAAGAAAATGAAGAATACAGGAATAAAAGGGATTTATCAACATTCTTACAAGTTCCAACTAATTTTAAAAATTTGTACAGACATTAAACTAACAATAAGACTAGAATTAACATTAGACCTAAAACTAGAATCTTTCGAGTTTAGCCATGAGTCTTTTGAAAATGTGTTTGACCTTTAGGATGTCATATAGGAACATTTTTCAGTAATATATGGTTCAGAATTTTGATCGAATCTTACATAACTTAGCGAAATTTTGATGAACTTTGAAAAATTGTAACGACTCTATTTATGAGAATTTATGAGAAAAAGATTCTAATTTGGATTTAAAAAAAATTAATTTGTTCTAATTGCTACAAAAAACAAATAAATAAGTTGACAAAAATGGTTACCCTTAAATTATTAACTCTATAATTAGATGTACTACCTTCGCCCATAATATTATAATCATTTCTTTTATAAAGTTGTATAAAGGTGATTAAAAAAGGAATAAAAACAGTAATAACAAGTTGTTGGTAGAAGATATTAAAATTCAAACAGTGAAGAAGCACTCGACGGGTGGCCAACCCGAGTTCCCTCAAGTCCACTTAAATAATTATCTATATTTAATTTGTATTTTCTCGTTATAAATCGCCGTCATTAAGTAGAAACAGGACGCGGCTCGTCGGTAACAAGCTCGAGATCGCTATCTGGCCCCACTTCTACGAGACTTCAAACGATCTTCCATTAACGACAGACAAAATCGTAGTCAATTCGAAGACGCTTGAAAAACGCGTCGAAAGGACGAACGGTATTATCATAGAAATAGTTCCAGACCGATAAATACGCTATTACCCGTTCGCGGCGCGATTTATTGCGCCCTCATTAATCCGGTTTTTTATCCGGAATGGAAGAAACCGACCGTCAATTCGACCGACCGACGGTGGAAGCCTCTCTAATAGCCCCCCATCTGGTCTACGCGCGTAATCGGCGGCCCTCAAAGGCAAAATTGAAAATAAAAAACCCGGCGACGGCCTTAGATCGATAACGAAATTAACAAGCGTGAATCACGAATCAATTTTTGTAATGGTTCGCTTCGATAGATCGAACGAGACTTCGCTCTCTTTTTCCCGATCACATATTACACATCTACTTTTCCTTCTTTCCTCTTTTATATACCCAGCTAAACCAGGTTTTTTTATTAGATACCTTGCCTTCTTATGGTAAACCTACCTGAAGATTTATGGCACCTTCTAACATGATAAACATCCGTATGTTGTGATTGCTTGAAAATCAAGTATTATTAGAGAGCAGGATTTTTAAATATTTGAGATGTTTTATGAAAAAGTAGATATACCAGAAATTAACTTAAAAAACTTTAACAATCATTGAGAAATCTAAAAAATTTGATCCTTAGGTTGGCCAGAAAATTGTCTAAAATGTTAGAAAACCATCCAGAATTTAGATAATCGTCCAGAAGGTATACAAAGCTCTCTGGATTTCTCTACTTAGTGATAAAAAAGTTATGGCGAATTCGATTGGCAAAACTAGTGTACACTGGTGCGCACTCGTTGAGTGCAAAATGTGACATATGTCACACTAGCTTAGTGCAAAAAAGGGCAAATTCAACAGAACGTGATGAAATCAAACATAATCATAACATCACTTGTAAGTGTGTTCAAGGCTTGATGATGTTTAAAATGTTCTATAAACCACAATAATAAAATGTAACAGAATAAAACGAAACAACCAACAGAACACGTTGTTATGCACTGGTGCGCACTAGTTCTGCCAATCGAATTCGCCATTAGAAAATACTAACTCGGTAAAAAATAAAGAAAAAACAGATAATCTAGCTAAAAAGCTAGATTAAAACCATTTAGAAAGAGTAGAGAAAAATCTGGGATGTTGCACTAAGAAAATTAAAAAAAAAAATGATGCCCTACAAAGTTCTAAATAATTGTCTAGCTGCATAAGAAAATTACAATGAGTGATAATCGTAGTAACCAAACTAATCAAAAATATTTCGTCATAATCTGAGAATTCGGATTGTGATGAGGCCATTAATCATTTACATATTTCTCTGGAATACCATGATTACCATCTCCTCCACCAGAACATTCCTCATCTCAACTCCTTTTTGAATCATCAAACATCCAACATAGCAGTCTCCATATGTTCCAATAACCACGAAACAGCCACTTCTCGTGTAGCTAAACATTCAAATTTGACTCCTTTAATATTATAAATTATTTCTATTTTAACGCATACAGTTATAATAACTCTGTTGTACGCTGTATATTTTTGTGTATTTTTTAATGATTAACTTCGTTCTTTGGTAGAACTTTATTTTTCTCCCAATTTTAACGCACTTTTGTACAAATAACCTTCTCTTCGTTGACTTACAAGAAACTATTCCTATTGAACTGAAGGACACTGGACTAACAGGATGGCTTAATCTGCGATAATCGCCCGCCACCCTTTAACGTCACTGCCAAGCTTAGTGTCTCTGTCTTACACTCGACTGTCTTACACTCGAGTTTCTGTCTGAAGCCGGAAATACACCTGGCGAATGTTACCATTCCACTACCATTCCACCGATATATTTCCACTATGACTATTGGGGGGTTGTAGGGGAAATGACAAATCATTGACGTATAAGCCGATTGCATACTTTAACACCAATTTTCTTGCGAACCGTTGAGTATTGCGCCCTAATATTTTATACATTTGTACTATGTACTAATATCTATCGATTAGTACCACTTTCGTTAAAATCGGTGAGGGGCAAGTCGTAAGGTCTCCTTGTGAGTTGTACCGTACGTACCCAGTCCTGTCGGACACAACTAACGAGTTTTATTACTGTAATGTCAAAAAGAAGGACGCATGGGCAGAAATATTTACAAAAATGAAAATTTCTTTGCCTGAGGTTATGAAAAAAATGAAGAGTCCAATGGCATCATTTCATCATTTACTTATCACAAAACCAAAAATTACAACACCAACTTTCGCGACGAACACTAGACAACTACTGCACCTTATTGAACACGCCCACATATGAACGTTTCCAGACGTTCGTGGTTGGCATTTTCCTTTGATCTTCTTACTTTTATCGATAACCAATGGAACGCGTTCGTTCGTGCCTATTAGATTCGTCCTGCTATTAATTTCGCTGCAAATGCATGTCCACACATGAGCAAGAAATCCTCGAGAAGGCGAACGAGTGGTAACATTCGCCAGGTGTATTTCCGGCTTTACACTCTACTGAAGCCACAACAAGTGATGTCAAACTGGCGGCTGCGCACTAAATTTCGGCGTATATACATCTTATGGGATTGAGCCATCCTGTTAGTCCAATATCATTGTATCCAACTACGTTTTGCACTGACTCGTCCCTATTCCTTCAAGGAAAAGAAGTTTTGACAAACTCATCTACATATTTTAAAACGTGGTCAGTAATTTTTCTAATAAAATTCATCTCCATGATATTCGTGACTAGAGGAGTAATGCGAAAATTGAGATTCCTTTCGTGTCTTAGGTTTCTTTCTTACCACAAATTTAATGGAAGTTTTATTATTTAGAATAGCAATTTTTTCCGTAAGTATCCTCCGTGGAAGCTCTTCTACAGTTAATAAAGTCTCTATCAAAATTTACTTGATACGCTAAAAATTGTTAAGAGAAGTTCGATAATCGTCTAGAAAATTATAGCTCCCATAGAGCTTTATAAGAAAGAATAGATCATTTAGTAGCCTAGAAAGTCATTCAAAAAAATTAGAAAACCTAGTTAGATAAACACCTAAAAGGACTATAAAGGTGGAATGTTGCTCTAGGAAAGTGTAAAAGAAACTAAATCGTTCATAGATTTTAGAAAATTGTCTAGCTATACTGAAAATCACAATAGTCGATTAGAAATTTTGGCAAAATGGTCTAGAACGACTAAAATTATAAAGCATTAAAAATCATTGCTCTCATCGTTCTAGGTCTAGTGTTAGAGTCGGCAGTAATGTTAATTCTAGTCTCACAATCAGTTAACGTAATGTAGTGTTTTTCAATGAAATATTTTCCATAAAAATCGTTCCCCAAAGAAAGTTAAAAAATATTAATCCTGAAAATTTTTTTGTACTATACCTACATAAATTCTCTTTTGATGTGTAACAAAGTTATTCAAAATCCCAACTTTATTCTATAATACAGACCATACATAAAATATAACCGAAATTCGATCAATTTCAACAATAATTTATTTTACTTTTTTTTATATATAAACAAATTGGAGCAAGCGATCGAAGAACAGAACTGACCAATATTTCAAACACGAACGCGACACACGATCGCATTGTAACCCGGTACAAAAACAAATTTGGGGATTCGTCCGAATGGAGTACAATTTGTCCGAATGACAGAGCGAAATTCGCGTTATGAATAAAAAAATATATACAGCCGTGTTTGTAGCTTGTACCGCCCGAAACGGTCTAACGGAGCAAGTTCGACGCGATAAAATATTTCCACAACTTTTCAATATCATCGATACATATTTATACAGAGGAGTTTTAACGGTTACGATCGGGACCGCGCGCGAAAAAAAAGTTACGCAATACCGTGTGTCAACAATTCTTTCCCGATGTTGATTCTGTGGAATTGTTATCGTCTACGCCAAACATCAGGTGTTCAATGTGTGTTTACCTTTTCTCAAAATCCGATAATGCAACTTCTGGGAATTGAAGTTTTTTTCGATATCGAGAAGACACGTGGAAGATGTAACATTCTTGTTTGTAATTAACAAACTAAGTAATTTTAGAACAAAATTTTCCTTTAATTTGAGTACAAACACGACCCATCTAGCTTAAATAGTTTGAAAGATATCGATTTATCTAACCTTAAAAACAATCGACGATCGCCATCTTTAAATTAGCGATCGCCATTTTTAAATCGACGTTCGCCATCTTTAAATTGACGATCGCCATCTTTAAATTGACGGCTATTATCTTTAAACCGACGTAATTTCATTGTTTTAAATCCAAATATAGTCGTGTTTGGTATCAAATTAAATGATTTTTAATAATCTTTGCGAATATTAAAAAATTTCAAGTAATTTAAATTTTTTTAATTTTAAATGTTTCAAAAAATAAAACTTTGAACTCTTTATAACTCAATTTTTTAAAATAATAAAATACTGGACTTTATATTTTATGAGATTTAAAACGGTTTGTAACAAAACTGTCAACACAACCCTTAACTTTAACCCTTTAACGGTCAGATCCGGAGTAAGGCGCGAAAGATTTCATTAGAAACTCGGTCGGGAGTGATATATTAGGCGAGGTAGGGGTGACTTTTGTCGCATAAGCAGCCGTTGTAAATTAAAGCTCCGACCGGAAACGGGAGCTTTAACCCGGAGGCGCTCGCTGTATTACCAACGAAGCCGGCAGGTCTGTCACGACTCGGAGCGTTATTAAAATTCATAAATCAAAGGCGCCGGCGACCGACCGGCCGATCGCATGCAAAGCTCGTGAAATATTAACATCTTGTCGAGATGTAGTAACTTGTAATGAAATATTAGTGACGGGCCAACGCGCTCGGTACGGGTCTGCTCCGGGTATGTGTAATTTAACTGTTAACGTGCCTTAAGGGTACCGACTCGACGTGTAATTTCAGTACGTTGACTGATTTAAGTTTGCATTTTGTTAATCTTTAATTAGAAATTCCAGAAGTCATACTTACTTTACCGTAAGTTGTATAAATAAAACCTGATATGATCGTTTTATACGAAATTAACAATGAAGGTGATTTTAAGATTTTTCATCTTAAATAATCATAATCTGGCATAAAATGTAGTAGTATAAATACACTTATTGTTAGTAGCAGAAGTCTGCTCACGAAGGACTTTGAATACTTCAACGGAGTAAAGTATGAATAAGTAAAACTGAAGTATTCGTTAAAAAAATAAATAAAAAACCACAAATACTTAAAATACTACCTATGCAAATATCTACGTACGATTTAAAATGACTAGTATAAACAAAGGTTTACAGGTGTAAATAAACAACATAATTTATATGTTACATGTAATTGATTGCATTAATAGAGAATTGGAAACTAAAAGTTAGAATGGAAACAAAGGGAAAAGAAATTAAAGCAGGTGAAAGAAAAATTATTGTAGAACTATAGAAAGAGGAAAAAACTCTTTGAAAAAATAGGAATAACTGTAGGCAGATGACATTCCTCCATTTAGAGCAGTGTTTCCCAACGTGAGGCCTACGCCCCACAGGGGGGCAATTTCATTTTTAAAGGGGCTATTCGAAAATGAACACAACACGAGTTTAACCCTTTCGCTCTGGGCCATTTAAATGCAATGCTGGATTTCGGTGCCAAATTTTACGAAAAGAGTAAATTCTTAAATAATGACGGTAAATAATTAGATATAATTTCGCTTGATTAGACCAAAATAGCAACTAGGTGTTTGGTAGCTAAAAACCTCCCGCATCTGCTAAATGTACAGCCCGCCCAATCCATCTTGGCCTTCCGAGGTCATCTGCGCAGTGACAATAGGTGGGGGATTCTTGGAGAGCTCATTTGCATAGTATACACAACAGGGTACTGATCGTGTACAGATCAAAGCAAAAGTTTATGTATAAGTGCGTGAGATAATCTTTAAGTTCGAAATGGCGGAAAGTAAAGTGAAAAATAAAGTAAGTTTTTATTTATTTATTATTTTTGTTAATTGTTTTAGCAGATGTTGTACTATTTGCAGCTTAAAATATGTTTGATTAATGGGTTTGTTAATTTAAAAATAACTTTTAAACTTAAAAACCCTGAAAAATAACCTACTACAAAGAAATTCATTATTAAAAATTTACCTCTCTAAAATTTACAATACAATACCTGTACATGTTTTTGTGCAGGTCAACTTTTGCCGCGATCTATACTTGCCGCTCCTATCTAACGAATATACCCATCTTTCTCCAACGATTTACTGTCGCACTCCTTCGTCTGCGCATATTTCGTGACCTTCATTGGCCAAGATGGATTGGGCGGGCTGTAGTGCTACATTTAGTAATAAAGTGTGTTAATGCTGTTAATAGCTTTAAAGCTAATGCCAAATGTGAGCGTCTTTTCAAGCTATTTTGTGAAGAACAAAATGAAGACCGTGTGAAACTTTTATTCCATACTGAAGTAAGATGGCTATCTAAAGGGAATTGCTTGAAAAAAATTATGGAACTATTTGATACTCTTAGTGATTTTTTAAGCGACAAATCTGAAATAAAGTATCTGTTAATATTCAATGGTAAAGCACTTGTGTTATTTTGCTGATATATTTGAAAAACTAAATATATTAAATAAACAACTTTAGGGAACAAATAAAACGTCGTCGATGCAAAGACGAAGATATTTGGTTTCATTGTCCATATTGAGTTATGTTCTTTGGCTTCAAAAATTTGATGTAACTGATGCCGCTTTACTTGTTATTGCCAATCATCTAAATATTCCATCGGTTGATTTAAAAGAAAGATTTTCTAATCTAAAACAAATTGATTTTCCAATATGGATGATGCGGCCTATGTCAGTGAATTTGTCTGATATATCAAATATGCAGCTTCAAGAAGAACTCTTAGAATTGCAAAATGATGAGTCAGTTAAAACTTTATTTAATATAAAAGGAGCGATGGCATGGTTTTGTCAGGAAATAGAAAGCAAATACCCAAACTCAACCAAACGTGCAAGAAAATTATTGCTACCGTTTTCATCTTCATATTTAGCTGAAAGTGGACTTAGTACTGTAAATAATTTACTAGTAATAAAAAAAACAAATCCGCTGGATACAACACTACTTGGAGAGTTGCAACTGAAGCTAACCAAATTGAAACCTAATATTTTACATAGGGGTAGGGGTGCAGAAGAATTTTAAACATGCTAAAGTGGGGCATGGCACAAAAAAGATTGGGAAATACTGATTTAGAGAGTCATCAACAATTGCAAAGACACTGAAGATTACATCTTACGTCCCCGAACTGATTGACCATTTCTTCTAACATACCGAAATGTGCGAAGCATTGTACAGCAGGTGCGAAAAGAACGTAGGCTAACAACAACAAAAATAGCACATAATATGTAACAGCAATTTCATAAAACTATTAGCAAAGATACGGCGAGAAGAACATTATTAAAGACCCACTACCACACTCACGTTGCATGAAAAAAGTCATTCGCATTAAACGTCAATCGATAGAAGCGGATTGCCTTTACTAAATAACACCTAAATAAGCCCAGAGAACTCTGGGAGAAGTTTCTTTTTACAGATGAGAACATATTTTGCATCTCGAATATTAAAGGTAAACAATTTGTGTGGTGAAAACCCGGTACTGCCATCGATCTACAAAACTTAAAAGCTACTGTAAAGCATGGAGATGATATAGTGATGGTTTGAGGGTGTATGTGCACTAAAGGGTAGGGAAATTGGCTTTTATAACATCCACAATGGGCCATCAAATTTACATAGACATTTTAAAGGAAAATTTGAAGCCAAGCATCGACATCTTGGGTTTGGGATCCGAATACATTTTTCAACAAGACATCGACCCGAAATATTCTGCTTACAATACTAAACTTTGACTGCTATATAACATTCCAACACAATAAGAACACCCCCACAATCGCCTGACTTAAATCTCATTCAGCACTTATGGGATTTGTTGGAACGCAGAATTCGTCAACATAACATAACATCAAAAGAAGTGCTAAAACAATTTATAATTAACGAATGGGAAAAAATCAATTCGGACGAGACAAAGAAATTAGTACAATTCATGCCGAAACGTTTAAAAGAGGTCACTAAGCGTAAAGGTTGTCCGACTTCTTACTAATATATTTTTTATAGAAGCTGCTTGCTCTGTACTGATTTTTGCGTAGGCATTATTTGAAGTGTCTTTAGTTTTGATTTATTTTTTTTAATTCTCGGTTAAAGTATTCCAAATTCTTTGTACGCAGACTTCTGCTGCTGAGTGTATCTATCTAAAAAATGATTAACCACCTGTCACTATTAGAAAAAACAAGGAATATAACCACCTTCCTTTTTAACATTCATAATATTCACGCGGATTTTATCTTCTAATAAGCATCTCTGTGGGGCAAAAAGAGAAAAAAAATCTCACACATCTCTGTCGTAATTACCGTCTTATCTAGTGTAGGGTCCCCTTTGGCCGACGTCGCCCCAACTAGTAGTAATAAGTTGAAATTGCGGTTCAGCGACGTGTTACGGTCCGTCCGGAGGGGCTCATTATTCGGCCTCCAAAGGTGTAATTTCGACCAGTTTCCCATACACGTTTCGACGCCGTAGACTTTAATATTCAATTAATCTCGGCGATGGGGGCGCTGAGACGCACCGGAGGGAGGCCTCACCGTCTGTATGCAAATTCCGAACGAACGAACGGACGGACGACGCCCGATTTGGGAGAGTCTGGTTAGAGTTGTCGCGTCTCCGCTATAAATACCCCAAGGGACAACGTTTTGCTGCTGTCGTCGTCGTCGGTGGTTTCTTTTAACAAGGTTTGTCTGGATTTTTCAAGCGCCGGAATAAATAAGGGAGCAAAAAATATTTTTGGTTGACAAATTTAGTTAGCTTGAAAGATTATTACTTTTATTTTTAACCACCGCCGGAAGTTACAAGTAGTGGTGTTACAAGCGGAAATTCACGCTAGATAAATTCTCGTCCGGGGGATCCACCGCGTCCAAACATAGCAGCTTTCCTCTTAAATCATTCAGAAGGCGACCACCCTGGAAACGACGCTCGTCGCGACGCGAAACGCGTGAAATACGAGCACTTTTTGAGGTCTTTGAGGCGTCTCCGAGGAGGAGGCGGCGGCCTCCTCTAATTTGTCGGAGCGCCTCGCGGCCCTCGGGGGCCTCGAAAATTAATGGTTCTAATGGACAATAAAATTATCTTACCCGTGGGCGGGGCCCCGCTTTACGAGCCCCTTTGACTTGTTGTGATCACCGACTTGATAAATGGCATAAATTTTATTTACGAACCAAGCCCTCAACTTTTTCATCTAAACCAAACCGTGCTTTTCTTAATAAATTTGTTACGAAACATTTCTTGTTATAGTAAGGAGAGTCAAAGATTTTCTTAACTTGGTCAAAGGTGTTTATCAACATTTTCTCATTTCCTTACTGATTTTGAAAAATCGTACAAAATAAGTTTATAGAAGTTAAGAAATATTTTTTTATGCTCAGTTGAAGCTTAATGTTTCTATTTTTTGTTATAAAACTTAAATTTTAAGTTTTGTCGTAAACATCACCGAAAAAAAAATTTTTTAATTAAAAAACTGAAGAATCTTAACGAAATCTTGCACAACTTTAAATTTTTATTTGACCAATTTTAAACAATCATAACAGCTTTATTTATAAGAATTAAAAGATGATCTTCACATTATATATTTTTTATATCTTAAACGATTCTATTTTGCATTATAACAGTCAAATTTGTTGTAATCATTCCAAAAAGAATAAGTAAATAAATTAAAAAAATTGAAAGTTTTTAATCAAATGGAACATAACTTCTAAATTTTTGGACTAACTTTGAAAAATTATAACAGCTTTATTTATAAGAATTAAGATATGATTTTCATATTATATTAAACTTAAAAGATTTTATTTTGCATTAAAACAGTCAAATTTGTTGTAGTCATTCCAAAAAAATAAATAAATAAGTTAAAAAATCGAAAGTTTTTAATCGAATATAACAACTTTTCAATTTTTGAACTAACTTTAGTAAATTATAACAGCTTTACCTATAAGAATTAAAAACTAGGGTTATAAGAGTCACAGTTGCTTTAATTATCATCAAAATTAATAAGAAATTTGATCGAACCTAAGATAACACCATCATTTTTTTTTGAATTACTCTAAAAAATTGACCAGACGTTATTTATAGCAATTACAAAATGATTTTGATGTTAAACTGAAATTTAAAAAAGGTATTTTCGATAATAAATTTTTTCATTTCGTTACCAAAAAAAGGTTTAGCAAAAAATTCTAATAAAATATCCCTTGCAAAGGTTACAAAAATGTATTTAACGAGTTATAAGAGAGAGGTGTGCAAGACGAGGAAGTGGGGTAAAATAGGATACCCGGTCTATACTTGCAAACAAGCACTTTTGTGCAACGCTAAAAATAATGAGAGCCTTTATTAACTCCTTTTTATCATGTCAAAAGATAACCAATTACATAGGAAGTCTCTTTGCCATGGTATCGAAAAAAAAACCTATTGTGTCGAGTTTTCTTATAATTGTTGAATAATTTCATCACGTGATAGCTATCAAACGATACAGTGACATCATACAAGTATTAGTTTCATGAAATTAGTAAGAGATAAATATTCAAAATAAGTACCTTTTGAACTCCATTTTAAGTGTACAATTGTGTTATTATTCTTTTTGTAAAAGTGTCCATTGGGGCAAGGTGGGGTACTTAGATTGGGTCATTTAGAAGATGATGGGATAAGACGGGGAGGTGAGGTACGATGGGGAATCCTATCTCAGGAAGAAAGCTGAAAGTCTCAAAAAGGAAGAGGAAAAACTGAGTAAAAAAGGGGAAATTTTATGACAAAGTCCCAAAGACAAGAAAATAAACAACATTAAATTGATTATGTGAATGATGATGACTACTATGTGAAGCTGATTTACAGAGTGTTTAAAAAAGATGCGGCAATATTAAAGGGGATGATTGTCCAGGTCATTTTATACAAAAAAGTTTATACTAAACATGGTCTGGAAACGTTTCGTTACCGATCTACAACGTGTTGAAGTTTAATTTAAAAAAACAGTAAAAGTTGATAGTAAAAGAAAATTTTTTTTTAAGAACAAGGGTTTTATTCAAGGACAAAAATAAATATTTTACCAAAACAACAATTTTATCAAGCAAAAATTACAAAAACTGTGCAAGGTGACCACCTCGAGCTCGGATGCAAGAATTCAATCTTCTCCTCATTGACATTCTCAGCGAACTCTCTCAAAAACACTAAGATCTTTTTTAATTGAGTTGTCCCCAACAATGATTCGATTTCTTAAGTCTTCTACGTTTTCCAATGGAGTAGCGTACACCAAGAACTTCAAATGGCCCCACAGGAAAAATCCAGGGGATTGAAGTCCGGGGATCGTGCAGGCCATAAGTGAGGTCCACCTCGGCCAATCCAGCGATTTCCATATGCTTGTGTGAAGAAATCACGAGCTACTTGACTAAAGTGGGCTGGTGAGCCATCGTGCATATACCACATTGCATCTCTAATTGCTAATGGTATGTCCTCCAGAAAACCAGGGAGCGTGTTTTCCAAAAAGTTGCGATACACCTCTCCGGTAAGCCTTCCTGGTCAAAATACCGGTCCAATTAGGCAATTACCCCCAATTCCAAGCCAAACGTTCAAAGAAAACTGATGTTGAAAACGATCTTCAACAATTTCATGTGGATTTTCGTCACACCATACATGGTTATTATGAAAATTGTGTATTACATTTCATGAAAAATTCGCTTCATGGGTGAACAGAATCAACATCAGGAATTGACAGATTTCAGATATTTTCTGCAAAGGCCATTGACATAATGCAATGAACTGTTTCAAAATATGTAAATTTTTACTGATTTTTTTAATTAAACTTCAACACGCTGTAGAGCGGTAACGAAGCGTTTCCAGACCATGTTTATTATAAACTTTTTTGTATAAAATGACCTGGACAATCATCCCCTTTAATATTGTCGCATCCTTTTTAAACACCTTGTATAATATCTTGTTCCCCATCTTAACCCACACGCGGGACAAGATGTTGAGAAATGACTTCTTATGTTTAATCGTTGATTACCTTAAAATTAGAGAATTAGTATTCCATTCGAACCAAAAGCCTTAAACTTTAATCTTCGAAGGTTATGTAGAAATTGGCAGTGTCTAGGGGTTTGATTTTGGGTAATAAGGCCCGCTTGTTTTATAAAATAATATAAAACATTTTTTATACAGTCTTAATAAACAGTCTTTCTGCGTTTTCACTAGTCTGGCTTTAACACATTTATCTCACGTCGTTACACTTCTTTCGTCTTTTCTCAACTCTCGTCGTCACTCGTTTTTCGTCTTTACACGTCTTTACTCAACTGTATTCTCTACCCGAATCTCGTCTTTACATGTCTTATGTCGTTATACCTCTTAACTGAACTTTCGTTTTTATTCAACTAACTCTCTTCGCCTAGCGTTTCCAAACTACTCAAACCTATTTTGAGCCCAAACCTTCTATTTAGTCTATCCTTATATCTAGTTCCACGCTCTTACCAGTAAACTTAACCTATGTAACTTATAATAAAAAATAATATTACTTTTGAAAAAATTCACCAAAAATAATTTATCAAAAAATCCTAATTTCCTCACCACTCTCACCCCCAATGTTATATTTGACGAGGCGTACGTATTGATCTACTAGCAGAGCATTGTCAATAGAAGGACAAATCATTAGTATGTTCGTGATGAAGTACTAGGTACTCTGCGAAGTATTCATCGAGAGTGAGCAGAGAAAAGAGGTATCGGGTGCTCTCACGGGCGTACATAGAGGGTGGTTTTAATTGATACGCGGCTTATTATAGTCGAAGGGGTTGACAGGTACGCGCCCGAGGCATTTAACCCCTTCGTAACGAGCTCCGTAATGAGCTCGATATGAATTAGCGCCGAAGGGGTTCGCCCTTTGAAGTTAGCGATGACGAACGCGCGCGCTCAGGTAATTTTAATTAGCCACTCGTTCGTTCAATTAGCCTCGTAGGTTCGCGCTATCCGGTTTATTACTACAAATGCATCCTAACAACAGTATATGTATCATTGTTAACAACGTTTAGTAGGCACAATCAGAATTAATAGGATATTCTCATGCATCATAGCTTTCATTAAGTTAAGTAATCTTTTAATCGGATTGTTTGAAACCCGTTTTAATTAGGTGCTGTAGAAAGGTGTTTAATGCTAGTAAAACTTTCTGGAGTTTATTGCGAATTTAATTGTTATGATCTTTGATGTTATGTAAGAAGGTAAGAAATAAATTTATATTAATGAGTTATTAGAGATTTATAGCTTGGTAAGTCGTAAATTTGAAAGTAATTACTTTAAAAACTATTTGTGGTTTGCTTAAATATCAAGAAATAGAATCTTACATAAACATATCGACACCTTGTTATATTGACACATCTATCAATAAATCTTACAATTAGATTTTAATATTCTATTAAAAGTACCTTAATTTCAAAAAGTAAGTTTTAAAATGGGGATAGTTTTTATTTGAATTTAATTATAAATACGACAAACTTAAATATTTATATCTTCATACCGAAACTTGCTAGTTTAGAACTTTTAATTAAATGACCTCAGTTTATATCCTGTTTTTAAATTCCACAATCCCATTTCGTTGAAAAATGAAGACGTTTATTGCAAATACAAAGATAGCCTACGTCTGCATTAAATTCCCAGTAAGCTGAATTGTCTGAAGCGATAAGGAAGAAACATAAAATTTTAAATTTAGAAATAAAATACTTCTCTGAAAAATTGCTATAAAATATTCCAACCTATGAATTTTAAACATCGAAAAATGATTAAATATGCATTATTTTCAAGAGGATTTTTATTACAAAGAGAAAAATAGTTTTCGTTTGAGAGAAAAATAATAAGACATCGTTTATATAAACGTTCATTTTCAAAATAACACAAAAATTAATTGGTAAATTTAAATTGTTATATAAAATATCCATTAAGGAACATCTGTAATAAAACTTCAAAAAATAACTACCAGAATTGTAGAATGGTGTAAACACTGCAGAATCAAGAACAACTCCCTAACGATAAATATTGAACAAACACAGATTAAATTTTCGCCATGTATTAAACACTTAGGTATAATTCGACAACAAACTAATTTTTCATATTTACAACGGATAAGCAAAAATGAAAGCAACACTAAGAGCCATTCATTTTCGAATAGTGACATATAAAAAGCAAGGCATTAACACCAATTGCGCAACATATATGTACAAATCTATTTGCAGCCCTATTTTGAAATATGAAAATATATTGATAGCTGATAGTAAAGAGGCTGAAATGAAGAATTTAGAAATTGGGGAAAGATTTTTGTCTTCGAACTTCACCCTAAAACACGACATGCGAAGAACATGCATGCATGATATTTCTTTGTGGAAACATTGTGCAGGGAAATATAACCGTGAAAGAAAGTTTTCACATTATTTACAACAAAATGAGGGGTATTTAAAAAAAAGCTGTCATACACTGATTTAAAAAATCATGGTGGATAGTCTTTTTCGAAAGAAAGGAAAAAGTTAACTATTATTAATTTTTTCTATAACAAGAAATTTTTTTAATTTCAATAATTTTCTTTTAAAATACATTCTATTCCAATGAAACAACGAAATATACTGAAGCTTTATTATTATTATGTTCTTGATTATCTAGATTTCGGCGTTGCTACCGTCTTCAGGTCAATCGCATTGCAAGCCTTAATAAAAACATGGGTTAACCTCGTGTTGACAAGTTAACATTTTTTTACAATATAGATCGACAGACATCAAAAATATAAAAATAAACGAATTTTCAATTACCTCACCCTCCGATTTCACAGCTAAATGTTTGACAATGTTTAAGGAACAAGCGCTAACTTAAGACTTAGGTCTTATAAGTCGTGTCAACATCAGGTTAACCCAACGCTACTGGACTAACAGGATTGCTCAATTCCATAAGATGTATATACGCGGTATTTTTAATGCACAGCCGTTAGATTGATGATACTGCTGTTTTGTTGCGGTTTCTTTGTGTGCTGATTTGTTCACAACTTACATTGATATCCTAAGTAGTTCTAAACTTAATTTAAAATGCATTGTAATCACTTCATAAACTATTTGGTTTGCAATTAGTTCAACAATAAAATTCACGATTAAAGTGAAACAACCGAGTATAAGATAGAGACTCTCTGCCTGGCAGTGACGTCAAAGGTGGCGGACGATTATCGCTGATTGAGCTATCCTTATTAGTCCAGTATCCTTGAGATTAACCCATGTTTTTATTGAGGTTTGTGACGCATCGACCTGAAAATGGCAGCGACGCCGAAACCTAGACACTCAAGAACTTAATAATAAAAGAGCTTCAGTACATTTCATCCTTTCTTTAAATTACCAACTGAAGAATGGAGAAATATATTGCACAAACATTCGCATCCTATCTATCCACTAAGGACTATTTAATAAAACGTTATATTTAATTATAAAATCCATTACTGAATGACGACGGTATTTTAACTAAACATCTTCAATTTATATTTACTATTAGTTTATTTTAAACATCCATACTTACGAATAGCAACATAATCGTAATTTCAAGTTTATTCACCTATAACTGTAACAATCCTTCATACGCTTTAATTCAACTAATCTTTTACTTGTATGTACATATCGCTTATTTAACAGTACATTTAAATGCATAGCCACAACTACTTTTACCTATTTATTCCTACCAGGATACTGTTCAGTTGCAATGTATCAGCTTATTTATTGATGGAAAATGGATACAAATAAATTTAGAAGTAAACTCCGGTAGTTCCATTGAAAGCTAACGTAGATTCATCTCGAACTTATAGAAAGAGCTCTTTTCCGGGCGCATTCTCGCGTTCCGTTTCGTTTTACGCCGCGCCGGCATCCACTCTCTCTTAAAAAGGATAACGTACGGAGCGCACCATGTGTGGAGCCGGAGTTTGCGGTCGCAGCCCCGTGCTGGGGCACGAAAAGTGGCCCCGCAATCACGATCTCGGAGCGCCGCAATAAAACGCCGAATATCCGGCCGTTTCTCGGCTTGCCCTCTCTCTGTTGCATTATTTATCGAAACGTAGCGAAGGATCTCTTCTCTTCTCTTTACTCTTCTATATTCCAACCGATGTATACTGGAACTGGTCGAACCTTAACCAGTTCTATCTCTATCCATTCGAATAAATACAGAAAGAAATTACGTTTAAAGACCATTACTTATTCAGAAAACTATTTAAGGTACAAAAACTATATGTGTTTTCTTAGTCTCTAATGTTTTAAGTTATTTCAACGGATTTTTTATCTAATTTTACAAATTATATTCTTAAATTCCGAGTCACGCCAGACTGAAAGGAAATTAAAAAGTAGATAAATTGAGAGAAAGAAAAGCTACGAAGAGGATATTCTCCATATGAAAATTCTAGTAGAAAACGTACCAAGCCCAATGAAAAATAAAATTAGCGAGGAATGGATACAAGAATAGTAGAGAACAAACTTAATATAAGATACTCATAAAAATACTCCTTGGTTCAAAAAGGTACCTTAGTTCGAAAAGGTACCTTGGTTCAAAAGGTGTATCAAGACAGTTTTACACTCTAATTATCAGACTGACAATGAGACCAGGAGATGTCCTAATGCCATTATATTATCTTTATAAAATTGGTATAAAAGGTAATAATCCTTCATGCGTTTATTTAGAGGAGGGAGATCTAAGCTATATTAGCTTCGGATATGGAAGATTTATAACACAATAGAAAAACTTGATGTCAGATCTCAGATGGTACCTACCAATAAATTCAGCATCGCTATTAGCGATTGAAGCGTTTGAAATCTATTTACTTCTATATAATTTCGTTAACGCCACAGGAATCCAACTGATTTTTACCGACTGCGATATAATTAGGAAATCGAGAAATGTTAGTCGACGTTGGAGGTTAAATGGTCAAATTACGATGCGTCCGATTCTAGATTCAAAGCGAACAGAATAATGTAATTCACATCCTCGACGCCTCAATGGCTCTGCGATAAGCGTAAATAGAAATCTCACATTTTGAAAATTTTACGTTCAAAATTTCGACTTTGTATCAAGAACATATCATATGAATTTGAACCTGATTAAAAATCTAGTTTTGCTGCAATTCTGACATCAAAAATAAATTCTCCCTTTCTTCAAGACTTTATTGGAAAGCTCCAAAAATTGGTTGATCGATTTTCATTAGTTCAGTATAAGTCGAGTGCAGAAAAAAAAACGTCACTGCTCGTTTCCAACTTTATTACATATGTATAACTCGATAAAATTTAATTGGCAAAGACGAAACTTGAAAATCGGCTATCATGAAAGGGTAAATTTTTTTAAAAAGTAATTCAAGGGAGGGGAAACTTTGTAGAGACCCGATTTAGGTGTGAGGGTAAATAAAAGACATCATTGCTCGTTTACTACTTTATTATAATAATTAACGTATTTATTTTAGAATAAGGATAACAAGGCTGAAATTAATCTTTTAGGTTCACAATTTTATCAATGAACTGTCTGTAATAATTTTTTTGCTCAATCATTAATAAACAGATTCTTTTTCCAGACTCAATAAATCGAGAGTCTTCCTGATATCTTAAGTGGAGCCACTGGACCCCTAACTCGTAAAAGAACTGTATCCCCATTACATACACTATCATCTATTTTTTAGTGTTTTATAATACGTCTGAAATTTGTGTATATTTGTTAAATCACAGAGCAGAAAATAAATAGAAGATCAAACAGAGAAGATTACGTAAAAAGATAATCTGAAAAATTAGGAAAGTAAAAAAAAAAAGAAAAATAATTAAAATAAGAGTAAAATATGGTAATAAGAACTGGAGAATCCTGTCAAGACTAGAGAAACCTTGTATGAACTAAGGGTTCGAACTCCAAAACCCAAACGGAAGAAAAACTAACTAACTAATAACCTTACATTTGATTATATTACAAAAATCTTTATAATTTATACTTAATTGTTAAATATCAAGGTTTTCACCGATTCTTTTAACTTAAAAAGATTATTTTTTCAACACTTATCTGCTTTACTGAATTTTTATAATCGTTACATGTTTGCATCTAAGGCCATCTTCAGAGGTAATTTGTCTTTAGTTAAAAACTTGGTTAATGTCAATAAAATAAATGGATAGATTTAAAAGATGTTTAAAACCACCAAATACACAAGATAAAATTTTTACGAACTAACCTCCATCGAGCTTTTAGAGTTAAAATAAAATGAGTGATGGAGGTAACTAACCTCCTTCGAGTTTTTAGAGTTACCTCCATCACTCATTTTATTTTAACGTGTACTCGTGTTCGTAAAAATCTTGTGGGTTTGGTCGTTTTAAACATCTTTTAAATCTATCCATATATTTTATTGACATTAACAAACTTTCTAACTAAAGACAAATTACCTCTGTAGATGGCCTTAGGGCGAAACATGTAACAATTATAAAAATTCAATAAACAAGATAAGTGCTGAAAAATACTTTTCATTCCATATCTTAATTTACTGCTGAAAAATGGGTCACAATCAAAGATTTTCTGATTTGAAAAGATTGGTTTATACATATTGTATAGACTGTTTGAAAATTCAAAGTGGTAAATTGTGTTGGTGAGGGTGAACCGAATACTGTGCAATTTAATAATATCTGTACACGGGATGGGAGATACCAAGAGGAAGTCATATATCAATTTACGACTTAAACGGCGAGAACGCATGGGAACCGTGACGTGACCTGACTGGATGCGTTTTATGCTCCTTAATCGCGATAAAGTCAGGTTAAGTGAGCTTAAATTAGACTTCTGGGATCAACATTAACGATATCAATCAACCGAACATATAAACCGACGGTTTAAAATAATTACTGTGGTGGATTTTTAATTTTCTCAGGGGAAGAAATTTTGTAAGCAATTAGCGGAACAGAAAACGCAAAGCAATAATCGTAAAAATCGGTCGTAAATTTTGGGCTGTAAAACGTCGTCGTCGGTTATCTGTTCGGCTTCTTCCCGAAATGGACGATGAAGCGCGTTGAAAGGCAATAACTCCGATTGGCACTTGCCCGGGGGCCTTTTATGAAAGCCCCCGGCGAAAGAAAAGGCCTTATTAGCTGACGTTGACTCGGACACAATTGATATTGGTTAATGGACACGTATTTCGATGAGACCAAGAAAGAACAATGCTCTCTACTTAATACTTAACATAATATATGGTCTTCTTTTTGTTCTTTATAAAAAAGTCCAACCTCCTCAATCATTATTTCTTTTCTTTTTTACCTTATTATAACACCAGTTGTAAATGAATATAACGAGGTTAATAATTATAGCCATCTGAGAATTTTCTCTTTGGGAGATGTTCTCTTTAAATTTTAAATATTGACACTTTTTCTCATCCAATTTATTCAAACTATGTTAAAAAACTATTAATTGTTATTTAACAGAAGAAATTTTCAGATTTTATTTAATGTATAAATTATTTTTTTCTTTAATTTATTTTAGTATTTTAGGTACTTTAAAAGTAGGATGTTTGATTTTAATTTTTTTCTCAAAAACTGTTATTTACGCTTGTTATTTACAAAGGGCGGCGCTTAAAGGTCCACCTTCTTGCTTCCGAACGTCTCACCCCGATTCCCCTCAGAAACTCAATGACCGTGAGATCGCGCCTTAACCCAATTCTGAATTATAATGCGTCATTTTAAAGAAGAAACTCTAAATTTTAATTTGAGGTGTAAATCATTTCTTAATTTTCATAAATAAATTTTTGGTGATTTTTTAAATTTTGACTATCTTTATTCCCATTTTTGGTTAAGTTTAAAAGTAATGTGTTTGTGTTTTGAAGAAGAAGTTTGAAGGTTTATGTTGATGAATAAATCAATTATCAATTTTCATAATTAAATGTTTGGTGGTTTTTTAAATTTGGTAATTTTCACTCCTATTTGTTCTGGTTTTAGGTTGAATGCAAAAGAAATCTGAATTTTATTTTTTCTTCTAAAAGAATTTTGATCCAAATCTAGATTATAACATGTCGTTTTAAAGAAGAGGCTTTAAGCTTTAACTTGATGCATAAATCATTTCTTAATTGTCATAAATAAGTTCCTGGTGATTTTTAATTTTTCACCATTTTTGTTCTAGTTTTTGGTTAGGTGCAAAAGAGGTCTCTTCAATTTTAATTTTTTGTCTCAAAGAGTTTTTGTCTAAATCTAAATTGTAACATATCGTTTTAAAGAAGAAACTTTAAGCTTTAATTTAATGTATAAATCATTTCTTAATTTACATAAATAGGCTTTTGACGATTTTTTAAATGTTGGCCATTTTTCTCCCAATTTAGATTAAGTTCAAAAGTAGTTGGTTTGATTTTAATATTTTTCTAAAAAGTTTGAATCCAAATCTTGATTATAATATATCGTTTTAAAGAAGAGACTTTAAGCTTTAATTTGAGGTATAAACCATTCCTTAATTTTCTGCAATAAACTCTTGGAGATTTTTTGAATTAACTCCAACATTAATGCATCTCAACTATTTTTCTTCCTAAAATAGACCATTGCTGGAAAAAGTATTAAAATTCTCATTGCCATCTGAGTCTTGTAGAAGTAAAACCAGACCACAAACCAACTTGGTGATGTTGAGACCGAGATAATCCGTTCTCACGATTTGAGGCAGGTTCTTTCTTCTTGCGTCGTGTCTTGCCGTTTGCGGGGCTCATTCGAAAAATGCCAACAGACGCGTAATGGCTTCGCGATGTAGATACTAATTGTTTCATTCATTTTCATGAGGTGCCCCGCCGTTCGGACGATCCGATCCCGACAATCGTCCGTCCGATGCATATTCATTGACGACGCCGACGTCGTCGACGAGAATTTCGAATTTTTCTACCCCTACCGATCGTCCGGCAATTAAGGATTTTTTTGTGAACGCTAACAAGAATTTAAAGCAGTCAAAAACAATAAGGATAAAGTGTAAAATAAACCGGGAGAAAACTAAACTGATAATCCGTTGGGAATTGAGGGCGAATGGATCCGTATGGTTTCTTCGAGACCTCGTTGTGCAATTTAAGAGTGGAATTTACGCCGGGTGCATGCCCCCGACGATATTTCTCTTCTATCGGACACCGTCTAGCGGCGATTCGCGAAATTGATGCGATCGCCGTCCGACGGCCGTTTTCCTAGAAGAGCAATTTACATTCCTGCTCGACGAGCGCCCTTTTCGTTCTTAACCTACGGCATACGACCGTTTTCCGCATCCAGATTGATGCGGGGACACACGAATTTGTGTCGTCGTCGTTTTCCACGGAAACCCACATCTCTTCTTCCCTAATAATAGCCTACCGTAAATATTTTATGCCCTGCTCACGTTTTAAATCATCCTGACGACGACTCCGCTCCGGTTTTGAATCATCGTGACACACCGAAACGGAATCTGTTTGGATGTTGTTTCTAATAAATCATTAATAGCTTTTTCTGGGTGAGTGAGTGGTCCTATATCTTATAAGGTGGACAAAAAAAGAATTGAAAACCACAATTTTATTTTTTGACAGGATAATGATGACGACGATGATAATGACTGTAGTTGTTTATTTTTGAGATGATTTCAAAATGTCAACTCTGAAATTTTTTACTCATTGTGAGTTTATATGAAGCTCTATTTTATAAATTCTATAATTTCTAAAATATTCTTCATAAAATTAATTAAATTAGTCTCATTAAATCTTGAGAACTTGAATATTTTTTCAATTATAACTTATTGTTACTTTAAATTAGGTTTCTATCACTCTTTACTTTTTATGCCTTTAAATTTTTTTGAAAAATTAATGTAAATCTTTTAAAGACTTTAGATTGCACTTCCTCCTTTTAATTTTTTTGTCAGTTTAAAGAAAAATTCTTTTAATCTTATATGGAATTTGTATTTTAATCTTTCTAAGTTTTAACCTGAAAATTTTTGGAAAATCACATTGAATATTTTAAGGAATTTGGATTGTATTTCTCCGTTTAAACTTTTGGTAATTACAAAAAATAACATTAATATTTTGTAAAATTTGTGTTGTATTTCAATCTCTTGAAGTATTAAACCTGAACATTTAAAACCTGAAACTAACATGTTCATGAAATCTGAACATTTAAACCTAAGCATCTATTTAAGTTTTAAACCTGACTTTGAAGTGCGTTTTAATTGAGTTTCTCTCACTTTATATTTTCTAGAGCTTGGAGATTTAAAAGAAAAATCATTTTCAGTCTTTGAAATGGATTTCTATTAGTTTATAATTTTTGGACCTTTGATTTTTTCTTTTAAATCTCTTTAGATGTTGTATGGAATTTGGATTAGATTTCTTTCTTTAAACTTTTGCTAATTACAAAAAATAACTTTAATATTTTGCAAAATTTATGTTATGTTTCAATGTCTTTAAGTTTTAAATCTCAACATTTTTGACAAATCATTCTGAAATGTGTTTCAATTGGGTTGGGTTGGGCTGAAAATTTTTGGAAAATTACTTTGAAGCTTTTATGCAATTTGGATTGAATTTCTCCCTTTAAAATTTTGCTAATTACAAAAAAATAACTTCAATATTTTGTAAAATTTATGTTGTGTTTCAATTTCTTTAAGTTTTAAATCTGAACATTTTTGAGAAATCATTGTGAAATGGGTTTGAATTGGGTTACTCTTCTTCTATACTTTCTAGGCTTTGGAAATATTTGAAAAATTATTTTGAATCTTTGAAATGGATTTCTATTAGTTTATAATGTTTGGACATTTGACTTCTTCTTTTAAATCATTTTAGATCATAAGATCTAAAATGGAGTTTGGATTAGATTTCTTTCTTTAATCTTTTGCTTGTTTAAAGTTAATACTTTGAGTCTTATGGGAAATTTAAATTATGCTGAGTATGCAATCTGTGATTAATGAGTTCCAAATTTTTTTAATTTCATTTTGAATACTTTGTAGTGGCTTGAGTTGAATTCTGTTGATCTACATTTCCAGAATTAGAACTTGTACCCCAGAAAATATGTGAAGAACATTTCATGGATATTATATTTCATTAAATTGTGTTAATTGGATCAAATATCTCTCACTTTTTAATTTCAAACGCTTTTGGGTTTAAAAAATTACTTCCATACTTTTTCAATCTTTTATAGAATATAAGCTATGTGAAGGAAAATATATATTCGGTTCCAATCTCTAAGTAAGTTCCAATCCTGACAATTTCATGAAAAGTCCCTTTAACACATTGACGGCAGCGCGGCATTCACTTGTGTCGCGCCTGATTTCAGTTGGTGTAGTGAATGGTAAGAGTGCGGCACAAACCGTGGGCCGCACTACTATTAGGTGGTGACCTGAGGGGTTACAATTTTTTTCTTAAATGGCAAACAACGTTTAAATTTTTAAACTGGGTTTGAATTGTGTATTAGATTTCTAAAACTAAGAACTTTTAACCTAGAAATATATGAAAAACTTTTCACAGAAGTTGGGTTTAATTAAATTGTGTTGAGTTTGATCGAATTTCTTTCACTTTTTCAACTTGAAATCCTGTGAATTTAAAAAAATAAGGCCGATTTCCATTAATCCAGCGCAGCGTAATGCTACACGATCTGACTAAATCCGCTTAAAATGTTCTCTATGTTTTCGTATGATACCGTTACATTTACTTGAATACGCCCAATACATACATAAACATATGGAACACATATGTGAACGTGAACGCTATCATATGAAAGCATAGAGAACATTTTAAGCGGATTTTGTCGCGTCGTGTTGCACTGCACTGCGCTGGACTAATGGGAATCAACCTTTACCCTTTGAAATCAAAATCAGAATTATCCTTTCACTCACTTTATAAATTTTAACCCTTAATATTTTTTGAAAATCTCTATAAAAATGGTTGGAGTTTAGATTTTATAACTTGTAAGACCTTGAAATTTTTTGGAAAGTTATTTTCAATCTTTCATAAAGTTTACTTAGAGTTTCAATGAGTCTAAAACGAGTTTCAGAGAAACTCCGCTTTAAAATATTAATTTCATATCTTTATTTGTTTTCTGCAAAGGCAACTTTTAGGTTTGTTACCATTTACCATTTTTATTAAACATTAAAAAATCCAAATGAAACACCTTACTACACAAAGAATATGCATAAACACATTTTGTAACAAAATTAGAGCTCTCATTGTCAATATTACAAAGTGAAATAAGTTCTGGCTGTGCGTATTTATAGCATGAACGTTTAAATAGGGTCAGGGCTTTGGAAATTTTGTAACATATGACACCAATATCTCAGTTTTACGAAAAATGTAGATGGAACGTCTTCTTAGCTTACAGTATTCAAATATTTTTAAAAAAGTATTGGTAATACTTTGCTAGAAAAATGAAAATAATGTCAATTTCTCTAAATTTATAACTTTGAAAAAGTTGTTTGTAACGCTAACCACTTTTGCAATCAATAAAATATATCATAAATCAGTAACATTTCTATAATAGAAGACATATTATGGAGAGTTCAGAATTAAAATAATCAATAACCAAATCTATTATCAGTGCCATAAGTCAAGTCTGTGAACATTCAGATACTCGTACTCCAAAAGTTTTCGTTGAACAAAATCGGGGTAAAGACTATTATGATCGGTGATCATTTCTGCGTAACACAATCAAAGTTTAAAATCGAAGGTCAAACGGTTTAGAAAATATCGGCAGTTAAACGAAAAAAGGGTTGGTTTTTTGACAGTTCGCGAAAACGCAACCTTTAGGATTTTTTTTCTCAGAAACCGCTGAAGAAAAAAAATTGGGACATTTGTAGGATGAAGCCTCATCTGTTTACTTTAACGTGATATTGTTTTCTTTTTCAAAAATTCCGTCTGTTTTCACTAAACAATTGCCGAAATAGTCACTCTCGAAAATCGCTGGTCGCATTTTAACGAGATTGCCACCGGGTGGTAGTGGAAAATTCAAACTATCTAATTCCTATGAATGTGTTTATTTTTCGTTTATTAAATAATAATAAACAATTATTTTGTGTTTAATAGAAATACGGTAAAATTTCGTTTCGGGCACAGGTAGCCTCTCCCAAGAATACTGGACTAACAGGATGGCCCAATCTGCGATAATCGCCCGCTACCCTTTAACGTCATTGCCAGGCTTAACGTCTCTGTCTTACACTGGACTTTCTGTCTTACACTCAACTCTCTATCTTACACTCGATTGATACCACAACAAGTGTCGTCAAACTGGCGGCTGCGTACTAAATTTCGGCGTATACACATCTTATGGGATTGAGCCATCCTGTTAGTCAAGTATCCTTGTGCGTCTCCATGATTCTCGCCAGACGCCATTCGGGCGTCTGGGTGATAAGTTGGAGATGTGCTCAATTTTTATTTTGAATGAACACATATCACATTTTTTTTAACGAGACTTTACAAATTCAAGAGAAAAAGAAAAAAAAAGAATATTTATTTGTAATAATTCATAGAAATATGATAAAACATTATTTTGTCTTTATTATCATTTTGATGGTGGTTTGGGCGTAATGCGCCCTATACGTGGTCTACTTTCCATTTCTTTTTTTGCTACAATTTGTATTAATCCTGTAATAGCTTAAATGGCAGCCGTAATGCTGGAAGGACCAGGACGCTCCTCTGCTGGACATTGTTCTTCATCACGATCTGAAGTAGACGAGTCAAGGCCCTGCTCTGCCAGACAATAATATTCTGTAGTATCAAAATAATAATGAAGGCAAAATAATGTTTTATCATATTTTTATGAATTATTACAAATAAATATTCTTCTTTTTTTCTTCTAATTTGTGAAATATCGTTACCGATGGCGCGGAGAGTAGTTCATTCATTCACTATTACAAAGAAAATGTAACATTTTTGAGTCAATAACAATAAACTCATTGTAAAACTCGACACATTCTTATGTTTTTGAAGATAAGATAAGGTAATATTTAGGAAGAGAAAATATTTAGGAATTTTAAGAAAGGGAAAAACTTGAGATTACATTTGAAAAGATAATCACAAAATATTTATAAACTCAAGCTAACAATTTTGTTTTTTATATTAGTAGAAATTTTAATCATTAAATCATAATTTTCCTTTCTTATATCTTACAAAAACATTCCAAACCTTTTATTTTCCTTTATCATTTGTAAATAACAGGTATCAATAAACTATAACATTAATAAACGATCGATACGTTCATTTGATCGTAACTTCAAAAGCCCCCAAAATTACCTGTCGCCTCAAAGTAATAACAGTAATAATCCAGCGTACCGCTTTCACCAAACAAGAAATTCGGTTACAAACATTTACCGATTTTCGCCCGTTTCGCTAATAAACGGTAATTGCGGCTCGTCCGCGTTGGGCCGGCTAAATTTAACGTTCCATTAGGCGAACGTGCGGATTTTAATTTGTTGCACGCGGACCGAGAGGCTTTATGAGCGCGTGCAACCCCCGTTAACGACTTCTTGATGCGGAATGGAGCGGTAATTGGATTTCTGGGGTAATTTTGCAGCGACAATGAACGCGAGCCCAGAACAACGCCCCCAAGTTCTTCGAAATAACAGTCATTAAGCCGCGACTTCGCCGTCGGCTCGGATGTTGCACTTTAATAGCTTTTTAAATTCCACGGAAATAATATTTGCTCGGTTAACATGACTCGAGTTTATTTAGATGATTGATATTAGGTGTGAAAAGTAAATAAATTCACTTTGAACGTATTTGACTCAAAGGAATTTAAATCTGAAAATACTAAAATAGTCTATGTGGTAATAAAAATCTTAAAACCGCATAGTTTCGACCTCGAGAAGTCAAAAGACTATATTTACCCGGCCCTAACTCAACTCGGCCGGGCGCGAAGATTTATCTTTCTCGCGCCGTTAATATCAACACAATAAACGCAGAGGCGTTCGCATAAATTTCTCGGAAAGTCGGGTATTAAGTGCGTCACTTAGCGGCTATCTTAATGGGCGCGGCTTTATCAACGAGGAGACAATAGCCTTGATTCTAGGAAAGCACTTGCGGCACGATACGCAAAGCTCTAAGGCCTCGAAAGCTCGACCAGACGAGTAACCGCAATCCGAAACGTTTACAAAACTGTTTACATTTCGCCAACTTCTGTGTATACAATGGCTTCCCCATGTTTACGTTTTACTAAGGTTCCTCAATGAAAGACATCATTCAGTTTTCGCATTTTCAAAATATCCAATTGTGGATAGATGGTAAATTTGAGAATATTAAAAAAAAATCTTTTCATGTATTTATAATTCATAGATCTTTTATTAAACGTTTAAATTTTTTTTTGTATACGATGACTTCCCAATGTTTACATTTTATTAAGATTCCTGAATGATAGACACTCAGTATTCGCATTTTCTAAATATTCTATTATGGACAGATGGTAAATTTGAGAATATTAAAAAAAAATTGCGTATTTATAATTCATAGATCTTTTATTAAACGTTTAAATTTTTTTTGTGTATACAATGGCTTCCCAATGTTTACGTTTTACTAAGATTCCTCAATGAAAGGCATCATTCAGTTTTCGCATTTTTAAAATATTCAATTGTGGATAGATGGTAAACTTATGACTCATTAATCTTTTATTAAATGTTGGAATTTCTTTGTAAAATCAGTTTAAATCTTTGAAAAGGTTTGATTACAATAAATTTGATTTTTCTTACTGCATAACTTCTAAGCTTCAAATAACTTCTTACTTCAAAGATACAAAATAAAATCATTTTAAATCATTAACGATTGTGTTGAGTTAGATTGGAATTCGTTTTTTTCTTATTTTTTATTTATTTATTTCTCAAAAACCAGAATAACTACGTAAGAATTGTAGATCTCATTTCAAAAAAGACATTTCAAGCTTTAATTTTTACATGTAAATCGTTTTTAATATTCATAAATAAACCTAGAATAATTTTTTGAATACTGATAATATTTTGACCATTTTTATGTTTAGATTCAAATATCGTACTATTACATTCCATGTTTTATCTCAAACCCCGTAAAACTTTGATTGACTTTTTCTGCCTTGTTTCAAAGAAGATATTTCAATCTTTAGTTTAATGTATGAATCATTTCTTAATATTAACAAATAAGCTCTTGGAGATTTTTTGATTTTTGGCAATCTCTTGTTTAGTATAAGATTAACTCTAAAAGCAATCTCCTCAAACAATTAATTTTCTTCTCAAAAAGTTTTAATCCAAATCTAGATTATAGATAATCTAGATTATAATACAAAGTTTTAAAGAAGACATTTCAGTCTTTAATTTTAAATTATAAATCATTTCTTAATTTTCATAAACAAGCTCTTGGTGATTTTTTGAATTTTTCACAATTTTTGTTCTAGTTTTGGGTTAGATGCAAAAGAGATCTGAATTTTAGTTTTTTTCTAAAAGAATTTTGGTCCAAATCTACATTGTAACGTATCGTTTTAAAGAAAAGACTTTAAGCTTTAATTTGGGGTATAAATCATTTTATAATTTTCATAAATAAGCTCTTGTCGATTTTTTAAATTTTGGCCATTTTTCTCAAAATTTAGATTAAGTTCAAAAGTAGGGTGTTTGATTTTAATATTTTTCTGAAAACGTCATAATCCAAATCTTGATAGATCGTTTTAAAGAAGAGACTATAACCCTCCGGTGGGCGCGTATGCGGCAGTTAGCCGCATTTTTTTCCCAAAATATTTCTAAGTTCACTGTGAAACCGTTAAATATTCTATTGCGGTGTAAAAACCGCAACGAACCTATTCGTGTAAGTCCGATAGGCGCGCCCACCGGAGGGTTAAGCTTTAATTTGAGGTATAAATCATTTCTTAATTTTCATAAATAAGCTCTTGGTGATTTTTTATAATTTTCATCATTTTTGTTCTAACTTTAAATTAGGTGCAAAAGAGGTCTCCTCAATTTTAGTATTTTTCTCAAAGCGTTTTGGTCTAACAAGGAGACCTTACGACTTTGGAATCGCCGATTTTAATGAACGTGGTACTAATCGATAGATACTGGTACATAGTACGAATGTGTACTATGTAAACTAGTGCGTCTTCATATTCAGCGTTTCGCGAATAAATCCACCCATACGATCGCCAAAAAAGTTTGAGCGACTTACATGTCAATGTTAAACCACACCCCTTGAAATCCGCCCATAGCTAAAGGGCAATCGACCGGCTTTCAGATGCAAACGTCGATGGTTCGAATTCCGAATAAAGTAACTATATGTTTTTTTTTTATTTATGTTTTTAATGTTATAGGGTCAATACATTGGTTCTCGACCAGTTAACAAAAAAATTGACTTTGAATGCGTTTTACATATCGAAAAATTATTCAAATTTTATTACACTTAGCCTTCAACGATTCCTCAATGAGTTCTTAACAGTGTGCAAGTATGCTTTTTCCTTTCTTTCAACAATATTCATTAAAATTTCAATAAAAATGAAAAAAAGTACAATATCACTATTTCTCGACCACTCCGCGGAGTTCTCGACCATTTTATTTTAGTTCTCGACCACCAAAAATTGGACAAATTTCTAAGAAAGTATATTTAGGGCAATAGATTCAATTAGAGAAGAATATAAATTCAAACAATTTTAATATATGTATACATATATTTTCACTAAACAAACATAAATAAGAACTTACAAAAAATAGATTATTATTTTTTTACTAATAAAGAAAGTGACATTAATCAATTTCCTTGTTACAGTGGTCGAGAACTAATTGATTTTCGACCGCCTATAATACGAGTGTAAAGAAAAGAATACTTAGGAATAATTTAATGGTCGCAAACTAAAACTTAAAAAGTAGATATATAAATTAATGGAAGTATATACAACAATACCAACAATTCTTAAATAGATGATATTACCAAAACAATTAATTTTTTTAAAAGCTTACTGATTCTCGACCATTTTGGTCGAGAACTGAAAAAGGCAATTATTTTAATATTGGTTGGCGACCATCAAATATTAAGCAAAAAACTTACTATGAGCCTATTTTTTCTTAAAATATATAAGCAACTATAAATAATAATAGATATAAACCATAATATAATCACCTAACGTGTTTAAAATCAAAATTATTTACTATTTTCTGGCCGAGTTCGGTTAACACTTTTTTACAATATACATGAAACTACACTGTCATCGCGACAGACATGTATTTCCTGATTTTTCACGGAATAACGCAGATTCTTAGCTGCATTTTGAGAACAATTTAAAAAGTGCTATAGACGTACAAAACTAAATGTGCATGCCTTTTTAAAGTATAGCGAATATATTTCTTATTATTTGGCTTTAAATGACAAAATGGTCGAGATCCAGTGCCGGTCGGATAACCAGTGCATTTACCCTATTTCATTTTATTTTTATAATATTTTATAAGTTAAGGAAAAAAATAATTATTTTATTCGGGATTCGAACCATCGACATTTGCCGTATGGCTTCGGGTGGATCTTACGGGGAGTGGTCTACCGTTGACGTGTAAGTCGCTTGAACTTTTTTGGCGATCGTAAGAGTGAATTTATTCGCACACGGCTGAATAGTGCGCCCTAATATTTTACACATTCGTACTATGTACACGATGAAAAAGTAACTTCCCTCTTTGTAACATTGTCGAGTTCTCTTTTATCTTTCTCTTCATGGTGCAGCTCCATTTCGGGTTATAGTACCAACATCTGTCGATTGGTATCACTTTCATTCATATCGGCGATTCCAAAGTCGTGAGCTCTCCTTGTAAATCTAGATTGTAACTTGTCGTTTTGAAGGCAAGACTTGAAGTTTTAATTTGAAGCATAAAGGTTGGTTCTCACTATACGTTCCGTTTCCTTTTCATATCCGAACCATTCCGCGTACATACAATGTTTTAGGTTGCCAAGCAAATTAACGTGTACACATTTTCCGTTCCGTTTACATACCGTTTCCATACTTGCCATTTCCAATCAGTTGCATACCATACTGGTATGCTAAGTTTTTCAAAAACAAATTTTAATATTTTCTAATATTTTCCAACAAATTTTAGACTATAAATTAATTTCAAATAACAATTATCAATTGTTAAAAGATGTTTAAGCCTGTGTAGGTGGTTTCATTAAATACATCAAATGAAAAATATCGATTTTCTCGTCAGTAAACAAAGTACTTGATTTGCAAAAAGGTAAATCCAATTTACAGAATTACTAATATGCTTTATAAAGGAGTTCATTTAATTAAGTAAAATTTTAAGCATTACATGCATCATAATATCGGGTGTTCATTTAAATTCGTGCGCAAGTGACCTATGGATTTTTCTCACATTTGTGAAGTATGTCTGAAATAAAACACAGTTGACGCACTTAAATGGTGTATAGGTTATCATGTGACATTATGTGACAAAACAGTCAAAAAGGCAGAATTATAGAATCAAAATCCTCAATATTAAACTAAGAACCGGCAAAATGTCTCATAACATGTGTTGAAAATGTTGTCCATCTTGCTGATTGCACACTTCGACCCTTCGCATAAAATTTTGCATCACATTTTCTAAAACTGCGGGATTATTGTTAAGTTCCAAACATTTATCTACAATTCTTTGTTGCAATTCATTTATAGTTTCAACACGGATTTGGAAAATTGAATTTTTGATTATAAGGCCACAAAAAGAAGTCTCAAGGAGTTAAGTCACAAGAACGAGTTGGTCAAGGTATTGCGGTATTAAGGCTGATTATACGGTCGTCAAAGAATTCTGCAATAAAATTTAACGTGTCCCGCGTTGTGTGGAGTCTAGCACCATCTTGTTCAAAATACCAATACTGGAGTTCATCATCATGCAATTGATTAATGAACGGTTCTAGAATTTCCAAACGATATCTTTGAGCATCTAATATACCTGAAAAAGTGATAGCGTGACGTAAACTAAGATTCGGTTTTTTATTTTGGATATCTCGCCTTGAAAGAAAATAGGACCAATAATTCGTCTATGATTAAAACTTGCCCAAACGCCAACCTTTTCCGAGTGTAGTGGCACTTCCAAATTTTCATGTGGATTTTCAGCGCTCCAAATTCTCGTGTTTTCTGAATTCAAGTATCCCGATTTATAAAACCAAGCCTCATCAGAAAATATAATTTTTTTTGTAAAATTGTCCATTACGATTCATGTTGATAAACCAATTGCAAAAATTTATTCTACGTTGATAATCAACCGGCAATAATTCTTGAAAGATGGTAATGCTATAGGGATAAAGTTGCAAATCTTGACGTATCATTTTATGTGTAGAGCACAGACCAAGTGACTAATAAGACTGGACACGCAACGTTAAAAATTTTGTGCTGCTTACAGCACCTCTAGCGGTGTTACCCCTGAACTATTAAGTAACGCGGGAAGCTGGCAGGTTTAAATAATTTCAAACCTACACGTTTTTGTAGGTTCGTATTCTATTAATAAAATAAAACAAATTTGGTGTAGAGCGATTAGAAAGACCGACTTGCTGATTTAATCGCCTAATAGAAGTGTTTGGATTATCATTTAGAATTTCTTGCGCTTGTGCAATAACTTCTACGGTGCGTTTTCTGGGCATACTACTTCCTGGTTTTCTTCCCAGATTCCCCGTTTCGTTAAATAAAGTTACAGCTTTGTTTAAGGTTTTGCTTAAACTGAGCATAGTCTACCAGTGCATTAGGAAATTCATTATTAAATGCGTTAAAACAATCTTGAATTGAATATTTCCAGATTCCATCGACTTTCCTACCAGTTTGGAAATATGACTTTACCATAAATATTTTTTGTTGCAAATTAAGCATCTTATTAAATATTGTATGATTTGAATAGTTTTGACTTCTGTCAAATTTGAAGTTCTTGTGATTAGAGTGTACTAATAACGCGACATACATTTTTCTCTCTACCTTCGTCTAACAAAATTTCATACCACACTTGAGCACGAATTTAACACGTTAATCGCAGCGCGGCATTCACTTGTGCCGCGCCTGATTTCGGTTGGTGTAATGCGGCACACGGTTTGTGCCGCATTCTTATACATTTTATTAGGTGGTGGCCTGAGAGGAAAATTTTTTTTCTTAACTGGTGAACAACGTGTTAAATAAACTCCCGATAATGGCATTCATATTGTGTTGAAATGTCAATATCTCCAAACCGTCTCCTGTCCGTAAAAAATACGTAAGCAGTATGGAACATGGAAGGGAATGGATCGGAAACGGTATGGAAATGGAACGTAAAGTGTACACGTCCATTGATTTACAGCTAAGAATATTTTTATGGAAACGGAACGGAAGCTTATGGAACGGAAACGGAATCTATAGTGAGAATGAACCTTAAGCCATTTTTTAATTTTCATAAATAAGCTTTTGGTGATTTTTTAAATTTTAGCCATTTTTATTCCCATTTTAGGTTAAGTCTAAAAGTAATATGTTCGATTTAAATTTTGTTTCTTAAAAAGTCTTAACCCAAATCTAGATTATAATACATCGTTTCAAAGAAAATATTTCAATTCTTAATTTGGTGTATAGATCATTTCTTAGTTTTCATAAATAAGCTCTTGGATATTTTTTAAATTGTCACAATTCGTGTTTTAGTTTTAAGTCTAGTAGAGATCTTGTAAATTGTAATTTTTTTCTCAGAGACTTTTAATACAAATCTAGATTTCAATACAACATTTTGAAGAAGGAACTTTAAGCTCCAATTGAGTGTATAAATAATTTTTTTAATTTACATAAAAAAAAATTCCCTCTGATTTTTTTAAATTTTCTAGTTCTCAAAACTTTCTCTTGCATTGAAAGTCTGATAATTAAGTTAGTTCAAGGGGCTATAATTATAAAATCTTTCAAAATTCTTAAAAAAAACACGATGAAAAACTTTAATGGAGCTTGGATTGATTAAAATTTCTCCCATTTTATAACTTCCAACCCAGAAATTATTCCTAACGATTGATGATTCATTCAATGGGTTTTTAAACATTCCCATAAAACGTATAACATATAATTTCACTTCAACTCAACAACTCGACTAGAAATCGCATTCCAGAAATTTCTCCAACTCCGACATCACATCTCAAGTGTCCTTAATTGAATGTACGAAAACTTTCAATCTCGAAACCCATCATGACGATGCGACTTACAAGCGTACAGAAGCTCGTTGAAACCAATTGATTGCTTTTAACTGGCTCTCCTTAACAACATAACTTGGATATGACATCATTTATTTGATCCTACATAGCAAACTCTCACCCTCTCTCTCTCACTCCACCATTAGTTCAATTAGCCGAACGGCGCAATCAGAATATTACGCATTAGTCGAAATATTATTATTAAACCCGGTTCGTTCGCCTCCCCGCGTGTTTGAAATCGACCGAATCCGGCTACTGTTCATGTAGTTAGCACGTAATATCGATTTACATTATGCACGTAACTACATGCAAACGTTGCCGGGGCGTTAAAATATTCATACCGACGCAGGACGTCGTTTTGCCATTACGCAGCGTTTGATATGCGAGCTGCGTTCCGTGTTTGTAATAATTCCAAGTTTATCTTGTGACATACTGACCTACAAATGTCACAGATTATCACTGTGTAATCAATATTATTATTACAATATTTTTTTATAAACTAATAGAGCTAATGACAAACAAAAATATTATATTAGGTTAAAGAATTTTAATAATAATTTTCGAATAATATATATTTGATAATTTTAGAATAAAATTATTATCAGGGATAGTAAGAAAATTAAATTTCCTTTAATTTGAGTACAAACACGACCTATCTAGCTTAAATAATTTCGAAGTTATTAACCTTTTTAACTTTAAAAACAATCGACGATCGAATATCTTCAGATTAACCTAACTTTTTTGTTTTTTGTTTAAATATGGCGATTTTTGGTATCAAATTAAACGATTTTTAATGATTTATAAAAATTTTAACGTATTTTTATTTATTTTAATTTTCGATTTTTTTTTAATTAATTTTTTAACTTTTTACATTTCAATTAGAAACTTGTTTTATTTTTTATAGATACTAAAATATTTTGTAAGGAAGCTTTTTTAAAAATAATGTTTAGAGCGCCACCTCTTTGAGAGCTTTAAAACTAAAAACTTCTCGAACGTTGCGTTAGATGGCGCATTGGAAAAATGTGTTGCCTAACTTTTAGGAATAAAATTTAATTTCTTTCATTTTTTAGCTAACATTCGTAACCTTTTTTACCTTTATGACTCATTACACCTACTTAAACATCCATAATGCGTGATCTAAGTGATATATGAATCATTTCCAAGGTTTCTACATTGTTTTTTTCTGACAAATTTCTAACAAAATAAGTGGGTTTTGGACCGATCCTCAAAACGAGTGATGTAATTGACTCGGATGAAAAAGATCCTTTTTTAGATTGGCAAATAAAAATAATAAGATATATAAGATTGATGTAATACGAGTTTAGCAAACGGATCGATTCCCTTTGACTTTTACGTAAGAGAAAATATAGAATTCTAACTCGTTTTATTAACGTTGAATTCCAAAGGTTTATTGTTGGCAAGCATTAAAACTAATTCTTTGCGGATTACTGAAAGAGCGAGGCGTTTCATAACAGTTTTATAAAAGTCGATTGTGGCGAGAATATAGCGAAATCTCCTTCGACTTTTAAAATGTAGGTTGTACGTGTGGGATAACTCGAAATTGAACGATTCTTTTTGCGATAGAGATTCAGTATTGAAGTTATTGAGTAAACAGACGGGCGATTAAATTTTTTTACTCGCGCGTTAATCAGTGGTTTTGTTATGGGCTTAAAGCTGCTGTAGCGATGCATAAAGGCAAATACCTCGTACAAGGTAATTTAGTAGAATTTCTCGCTTGATTTGAAAAGTTCGGACGTGGGATTAATTACTGGTAGTTTGTGGGTCAGCTCTATTCGCGCTGCTTAATGACCTGTGCCGACATGCTTTGGTTCAATTTAATTGGTTTATTGTCCGATCTGTTTATTCAGCTTGTAATTTGAATGGGCACGTAATAGCACTTATGTTCTGACGGGGGGTTTCCCCAATTACAAAGTTTAAATACGAACGAAAATTGAATTACAATGACATAATAAAGTTATTTTGTATATTTTCAACATATTTTAATGTGCCAACCTTTTTTAAAATTTGGTAAATTAAAAAAAAAATCATAGAGAACTTATTTTTAGAGATAAAGATATGTTTTTTACTTTAAATTGAACACAAAATATTTTATTTTGACTTAGACAACATCAAATTTGTTCTAATTGTTACCAAAAAAAAATAAATAAAATAAAATCTTAAAGTTGATAACAATTTTTAGCAGTTAACTAACCTAAGTTTTTAAAAAGTTTGATCAATTTAAAAAATTGTGCAGAGTTTATTTTTAGAGATTAAGAAATGATTTTTACTTTAAATTGAACACAAAATATTCTATTTTGGTTTAGACAAGTCAAATTTGTTCTAATTGTTACTAAAAAAATATTAAAAATTCTTAAAGTTGACAAACATTTTTGATACTTAACTGGTGAAATTAAAAAAAAATCATCAAGTTTAAAAAATCGTACAACATTTATTTTTAGAGACTAAGAAATGATTTTTACTTCAAATTGAACTTAAAAGATTCTATTTTGGTTTAAAAGAGTCAAATTTGGCGTAAAACTGTTTTGTTAATTTTTCAAAATATTTTTATGATGTGACCTTACAATTATAATTATTATTCCATACAAATTAATGTGTGATTTTTATATCATTTTTGTTGAAAACTGGTTTTTGTTTTGAAATATTTAGACCAGGGCTGCTCGATGTGCATTGCACTTACAGTGCACTGTGCGCATGACTTGCACACTACCTTCCTTGGAGACACACCCCCACCACATAAACAAGAATTGCAAAATAAACCTCAAAAAATGTTGCATAATATTTGTGCGCATACGTCGTTCTCATTAGCAAAAACGTCTTCTTCAACATGAGATTCCTTTAATTCTTGTAGTTTTGATTGACGATCGTCATGAATTAATGTTTGAAAATCTATTTTATGGAATTTGTTATAATGTCTTGCAACTGAGAATTTTTCTTCCAACTGATGATACGACCACACACTAAACACTTTGCGTTATTACCTTTCGCAATAAAGGTAACAATTTCATGCATTGTGCACTGCACATTTACACCTCAAATGGCACATGTGCATTGTGCACTATTTGAGCAGCCCTGATTTAGACCATCATTAAAAGTATCATAATAATTTATGTTCTATTAAAACAGATAATCTTGCCTATAACTTATTTGATTTTTTTAATGTTCATGTTTGACTTTGACGATTTTAGGTTTAGGTTGGATTTTATGGTTTAAGTCTGTGTTCGTTCCTAAATTTTTGAGAAATCATCAAAGTTATTCTATGTCACAATAATCCAGACACTCCTAAATTTTTTGGGCTTGATGTCGTTCTAAAAGAACATTAGGCATATTTGGGATAAACAAGACATACTTAGGAATTATTTTTCAAATCAAGGTTTTTTTTAAATCTTAAAGATGAAGTCTGCGAATTTTTCAAATCAAACCAAATTTTGGATTAAATGAGGACAACTAAACTTTGACAAAAACGTTCCTTAGAATTGAAAACTACAGGCAAAAAAGGCGCTATGTCAATTTACCATAAGATAAAGATATTACCATTATTTATTAGAAAATTTTCAAAGTTTTGACCCTATTCAATAATTCATGGTATAAATACGCTTCCTAAGCAGTTATTTCAATTTATAATGTAGACAAATGGAATGAAACGGTCTTAGTGTCACTACCAAACTGGATAAAAAGAGCTTCACTTGACTTTTTTTGTTAAAATTTAATAGAAATGATAGGAAATGTAAAAGCTTCCATTTGTCACTATTCGCCAAAGACAAAGAAAAATATGAGGTTCTAAATATTTTAAAACGGTTTTTCTCGAAATCACGTTTTTTTTGACATAGCGGCTTCTTTGCCTATGATCTTCAATTTTTAGCACTTAAAGCACAAATTAACATATACCACGTTAAAGTGGACTTTCAGAACTATAATTTACGTAAAAAGCTTCCATTCATTCCTAATACTAAAATCTGTGTATTTTTTTAAAATTTCATGTCTGTCCTTTACAGTTTTAAGTTAGGTAAAATTGTAGAGATTTAGAAGAAAAATCTTAAATTTTTGTAAGTTAATTCCTAAATTATTTTATACTACATTAAAGAAGACTTCTCTAGGAATTATTTTCCAAAAGAATGTTTCTTAGTTCTTAAAAATGAGTTGTGGGTGATTTTTATTTTTAAATCTAACCTTTTGATTGGATGAATCCAACGATTTTTGACTAGATGAAAGGAAGGGGCTTAGAAGAAATTTTTATTGTGAAAATTTTTATAATCTAACTTACAAGATCATCATATGTTTGTTCGTACAGGCGATTTCCAACAGTTTCTGATTTTTTCAACCAACCAAATTATTTAATTTTGATTATATGCAAAAAAATCCTAAATTTTGATTGGTTGAAAAAATCACAAACTGTTGGAAATCGCCTGCACGAACAAAACTCATATATAGAACTAATATAAACAATCTGTTAACAATTAATATCTTTCCTTAATTCCTAAAAATACGGTCTGTATGATTTTTTAAATTTAAAATTTCTTTCGATTTTAAGATGGATGAAAATGTAGTAGTTTAAATAATTTTTTGTTTTAGATTTTTAATAACCTAACGCATAAATTATTATATGTTGAATTAAAATAGATAATTTGAACACCAGTTTCCTTAAACATTTTTTCTTAATGTCTAAAAGTAAAATCTGTAGGATTTTTAGATTTCAAGTTTTTTTAGATCTTAAGACGTATGAAAATGTCAAAGTTTACATACATTTTTTTCTGGGATTTTTGATGACTTAATGGATTGTATGCTACCTTAAAATAGACAATCTAAAGTCTAATATTATAAAAAACCTGTTCTTAATTCTTATAAAAATAAGGTTTGTATGATTTTTTTTAATTTCAAGATTTTCGAATTTAAGTTGAAAATATGAAGGTTCAAACAAAATTTTTTTCTAAGATTTTTAATAAGCTAACCGGTAAATTATCACGTTCTATTAAAATACACAATCTAAACCACAATTTTTAGAAAATCTTTTTCTTGATTCCTAAAAATAAAGTTTGTATAATTTTTTTTTAATTTACAGTTTTTCTATTTTAATACGAATAAGAATATGAAAATTAAGGCAAAAATTTTCTTCTTAGGTTTTCAGTAACCTAATCATTATATCATGTTGCTTTAAAATAGACAACAGGAACTCAAACTTTTTGAAAATCTTTTCTTGATTTAAAAAAATAAAATCTGTTTGAGTTTTTTTTAATTTCAAGCTTTTTCGATTCCAAGTTGGATGAAAATGTAAAGGTTTAAACAAAAAATTTTTAATAAAGAGATTTTTAATAAACTAAGCGGTAATTTATCACGTTTCATTAAAATAGACACTCTAAACCTCAATTTTTAGAAAATCTTTTTTTTAATTCCTAAAAATAAAGTTTGCATAATGTTTTTAATTTCAAGTTTTTTTCTTTTATTTTAAGACGAATAAAAATATGGAGGTTAACAAATTGTAAGACAAACATTCTTTTCTTACGTTTTTAGTTAACCTAACCGATAAATTATTACATGTTACATTAAAATAAACCACATAAACTCAATTTTTTTACAAATCTTTTCTTTATTTAAAAAAACAAAATCTGTATGATTTTTTAAATTAGAAGTTTTTTTTTCGACTTATATTTTTTAAATATGAAGGTCCAAACATTTTTTTTTCTAACATTTTTGATAATCTAATCGATAAATTATTACATGTTACATTAAAATAAACACCCTGAACTCCAATTTTTATAAAAATCTTTTCTTAATTCCTAATAATAAAATCTGTACGAGTTTTTTTAATTTCAAGTTTTTCGGCTTAAAATTAGATAATAATGTGGAAGTTAAGGCAAATTTTTAGATAACTTAACCGACGAATTATCACTTATCACAGTAAAGTAAATATTTTAATCTATAATTTCCCTAAAAATCGAAGTATTAACTCTTAAAAATAAAATCTAATTTTTTCAATTACAAAGTTTTTGTACCACAAACTAATAAATTCAATCTTTGTTTCAAGTATTATTTAATTGTATTAATTAAATTCAACAACCATTGAATACTAACTTCCCTCACTAAACTTTCAGAATTCAATTAAACTACATACTCTCATTCATTTTATACGTTATGTGGGAGCAGCTTTAAATTGTCCATCCTTCCTGTTCCTTATTTTATTTTGTCTATCTAAACCCACCTTTTCCTGTACACGCATGTAAAAATAACAAAATCAGAATTTAACCCAACCCTCTCAGCAAACACATCAACCAATTTCACCCACTGTTAAATTTACCAACCTAAACAACAATCGAGTTAATCAAGCATTTAGTTTGAAGGGTTGGGGGTTTAAACCACCAGTTGGCGAGAGTTGAAGTTACACAATCTCTCAAGGGGAAAAGTCCCCGTACCACATCGAACGAATTAAAGTGGCGTATATAACGGGATTTGAAATTTCTGATACCATTCTATTAATAGAAAAGCCGGCTTCCTCCCGAAGAGGAAGCAACCCTCGCGTACTGCTAAAAATAAGGACGAGAAGCACGTGTGCGACTTCTGTCAATTGTCAAACAGCCCCGTTTCTAACAGCTTTTGCCGGCCGTATCCGGTTTTTTGGATTCCGATTCTAAACACGAAGCCGCTCGCCGTATATGCAAATTCCTTTGCAAGGTTTAACCTTGAAAGGTAAAAAACCGCCACCACGTAGAAAGCTTTTTAAGTCGCCTTGTGGCGGGATTAGTTACCCGCATGTAGGATTTGCCAAAATTTACATAAAACGATAGTACAAAAGAAATAGAACGGGTTTTGCTTGTTGAAATTTTATCCAATGTTTTTTTCAAGTTGTAATTAATTTTAAAAAATCGTACAGAATTTATTTGTAGATATTAAGAAATGATATTTGGATAAATCAAAGCTTAAAAATTCCACTTTTTATTATCCAAGTTAAATTTGTTCTAATTATCAGCAAAAAGATTAAAACAAAAATGATAAGACCGAAGAATTTTAATTGAACTTAATATAACCCCACAAATTTTTCACTAACTTTAAAAAATCATAACGGCTTTATTTATAAGGATTAAGGAACTATTTTTGTACTAAACTAAACTTAAAAGTTTTTATTTTAATTTTAAAAAGTTAAATTTGTTCTAATTGTTACCAAAAAAATTAAAAAAATTCTTAAAGTTAGTAAAATTTTTTGACAATTACTTAACCTATCTTTTTAAAAAATTGGATCAACTTTAAAAAATCGTGCAGAGTTTATTTTTAGAGATTAAGAAATAATTTTTACTTTAAATTGAACACAAAGTATTCTATTTTGGTCTACAAAAGTCAGATTTGTTCTAATTGTTAACAAAAAAAAATTAAAAAAATTGTTAAAGTTAGCAAACATTTTTGACAGTTCACTAACCTAATTTCTATAAAAGTTTGGTCAACTTTGAAAAATCGTACAGAGTTTATTTCTAAAGATGAAGAAATGAATTTTACATTCAATTGAGCTAAAAACATTCTACTTTGATCTACAAAGGTCAGATTTGTTCTAATTGTTACCAAAAAAATTAAAAAAAAATTTTAAGTTGATGAATATTTTTGACAGTAACTAACCTAACTTTTAAAAAATTTGATTAATTAAAAAAAATCGTACAGAGTTTATTTTTAGAGGTTAAGAAATGATTTTTACTTTAAATTGAACACAAAATATTCTAGTTTGGTTTAAAAAAGTCAAATTTGTTGTAATTGTTACCAAAAAATTTTTTTTAATTTTTAAAGTTCTGCAAAGAAATTTCACATTTAGCTAACCTAACTTTAAGAAAATTAATCAATTTAAAAAAATCACACAGATTTTATTTATATGTATTAAGAAATGATTTTCACATTAAATTAACACTTAATGTTTCTATTTTTGATAATAAAAGTCAAATTTATTCTAATTATTATCAAAAAATTTTAAGAAAATGTTGAAAAGAGCAATAAATTTTGATTCAACCTAACGTAAAATTACAATTTTTTAAATCATCTTTAAAGGATCCACGACACTTTTTCATAGGAATTTAAGAAAAACTTTTATATTAAATTTAATCTTAAAAATTCTATTTTTTTTATTATAATAGTTAAATTCATTCTAATTGTTACTAAAAAAAAATAAATAAAAAATGAAAGGACAATATACGGGAATCGTTATAAATGAATGGAACGTTCAAAGCGTAGCGTTGATTCAAAAAGAAAGCTACGAACCGGTAACTTTTCTCTAGAAAGTGGCAACGTGTGAAAACTGGATCAAATTAAACGTAACACAGAGATAAATTACTACCGAGCTAGGCCATTGTTTCCGTTTTAAAAAATAAATAGATACACTTTGAATAGAAAGAAAAAGTTTCGTTATAAAACGACAGTGTTTTAAAAGAAAACTTTGTAGTAGACTGTACTTTTTTCGTTTTTGTGATTTCAAAGTAGAAACGGGGCTAAAAGCGCAACCCAAACCAATTATCGACCATCTGCCCGTTAATCACTGGGGCTCCAACAGCTCATCTCTTTGTTTTGTTGCAGGTAAGAAAAGCTGGTTGTGGCCCTGGTAGATTTCGCAGCAGAAGAGTCACACTCAAATTATTATAAAATCGAATCCGTTGTCTGTTGTTCTATATTATCTATTTATTGTGAGCTATTTTAGTCAATAAAGTGTTGTATATTACGCCTATATAAATAATTTTATCTTTTTTTAATAGAAACATATTTGTATTTATTATCAAAGTACTTATGTTTTTGTAGATGATTCATGAAGAAAAAAAATGCTCACAACCTTAATTCCACTATTTATTTATTATTATTTTTGCATTTTGTTATAGTTAATTTATTAGATAAAAAGTTAGGATTATTAAAACTAGTTGATTTTAAAAAATTCATATATAAAAAACTAATTGTTGAGATAGACTAAAATCTTTACTTTACAACAACATATAATTTTCTATATGTTAGATTATAAAAATTTTGATTTAGAATTTTTTTTGTAAACCTCCACAAAAATTAACAAAATCTATCCTCAAAAAATTGGTCAAATTTAAAAATTCCCAAGACTTTATTTTTAGGAATTTTAAGGGGATTCACCACTGAAAATAGTGAAAAATCTTTAAATTAAAAAAAAATTTTTTTTGTCTTATTTTGTCATTTGGAGCCTCCTGAATAAGAGTACTGCAGTTTTCCGAAAGTTTTAATTTCGACAAATTTTCAGACAAAAATTGATATATCTTGAGAACCAATTTAGACAGAGAGTTCATATTTTCACCACATATTCAGTAGATCTTTTACTAAATATTTACGTAGAATTAGAATTTTAGATGCATATGCTGCTTAGAAACATAATTATATATAAATATATGTATGTTTTTTGAAAAAATGTAAAAAATTGACTATGATTTTTTGAAAACCACTAAAGCTACCTAAATAAATCTACCTAAATATTTAAAATAGATCATTATCTTCAAAATAAGACCAGGATCAGTGCAATATGTTGAAAAGTTTTTTAGATATATCACTTTGAAATATGGTCTGAAAAACGTGGAAAAAAAATTCATTTTTATTAGCTGTAGCCTGTACGTGACAACTTTTTGGCCATTTCATATTTTTGTATTTTTTATAACCTACTACACATCAGAAAAAAAAATAGTTAGGCCATTTTTATTGTGTATTAAAAAAAAAGTATTTTTTCAGTGGTGAATCCCCTTAAAAAGATTTTTTTTACCAAAGATAGATTGAAATGTTTTCTTTAAAATAACATATAATTTTGTATATGTTAGATTATAAAAATTCTAACTTAGAAATTTTTTTGTAAACCTCCACAAAAATAGTCAACATCTAACTTCAAAAAATTGGTCAAATTTAAAAAATCCCCAAGACTTTATTTTTAGGAATTTTAAAAAGATTTTTTTTATCAAAGATAGATTGAAATGATTACTTTAAAATAACATATAATTTGGTATATGTTGGATTAGAAAAATTTTGACTTAGAAATTTTTTTGTAAACCTCCACAAAAATAGACAAAATCTAACTTCAAGAAATTGGTCAAATTTAAAAAATCCCCAAGACTTTATTTTTTTAATTTTGACTTAGAAACTTTATCAGGATTTAGACTGAAACTTAATCTTTATTTTTACCAAAAATTAGTTTTCTTCGACTTTAGTTTTTCCCTCAGAAGAGGAAGTCCAACCTAACTTAATTTACATCCCGATTAAAACTTGTTAATTTTTAAAAATTCATATCTAAGAAACTAATTGTTGTTCAGGCTTAAAATTTTGTCAGAATTTAGACTGAAACCTAGTCTTCGTTTTTACCAAAAATTAGTTTTCTACGACTTTTAGTTTTTTCCTCAGAAGAGAAATTTTAACCTAACTTAATTTATATATCGATTAAAACTTGTTAATTTTTAAAAATTCATATCTATAAGACTCTCAGTTTTAGATTTGAAATTTGTATGTCGAGTTGGATTAAAATTTAATTTTTATTTTTACCAAAGAGGAATTTTAAAGTAGTGAATTTTTAAAATCAAGTGCAATTTTTTGTTATATTGGGTATTATTTGAACGAATTTGATATATTTCGATGATATACTACCTGATTTTAAAATTGCAACACCTAGAAAGAATGGGTATTTTTTCATAAAATTTGCAAGAGATATCACTTCATATAAGTACAACAATTGATTAAAATTTTGTGATTCTAAACCTTTACGTTTGACTCAATTAACCTTTCTTTTGTGCACGTACTTCAGTACATTTTCATTAAATTTTAATAAGTTAAGAAATTGGTAGCTTAACTCCTTATGAGTTGGAAGTGTAAAGGTAACAATATAAAAGTAGGTACTTTATGGTTTTGCAAAAGTCATATCAAATATTTGCCAGCTTTCAGATGTACAAACAAAGACTTAGCTCCATAAATTTTTGAATATACTCCTTTGAGGTCTAATAAGTGCTTATAAATCTGATCAAATGAGACTGAATAACTATTGATTTTCCAAGCACTCACTGAAACTCAATTAGATGTTTTAAGCTCATAGAATACCGACCTTCTTATGCACTGATGTTCAATGTCTATCAATTGTCCAAATTAATTAACAAAAAGGATTTAATTAGACATTGAGAGACATAGGCTTGACTTCGACAGCAAATTCAAATTAGTATGCAGTTCTACAAAGTGTCTCTTTAGACACAGTTTGGAGTATAATGTCGTTGGAGTATAAAGTGTTCATCAATTTCTATTTCGCGTATTGCTGGAGTTATGGTATGGAATGTCCTTGTCTATGACAATACATTGTCTTTGATGTGTACTGTAGGAATTTATACCGCCTACAAGCACAGAGTAATCCGTGGAATGTGATCATATTTTGCATCTGATAGCGGTGGAGCGCTTTCAGTTTATGCGGATAACAAGTTTAGTAAATGAAGAACGTCCCACTCTCGTACCATTATTCCTTATTATTATTCCTGTACCGTCAATTTCTCTTAAAAGATTAAAATACTTTTGTGCCATTAATCTATGAATAACAACAAATTCATAAACGGTCAAATTTATAAGGAACCGTGTCAATAAATACACATATTACCACCAAAATAATAATAAATTACTATTACTATTAAGTATTTACAAAAAAGAAATATTAATTTTGTCAAGTCTATGTTATTTAAAATTTTAATCGATAATTATATTTGTATAGAGCTAGATTTTTTCCAAATGTTATCAAAACCTACCTATTTTCTAGATTGGAATTTCAAAGTCATGCAGTATATTTTTGTAATAGTATTGATGGTTCAAAAATAAAATTCATAACTTGGGAGTTGAGTTTATTTTTATTTAAATACATACACAAATGAGTACTTTGTATGTTTTTGTTAAGATATGGTATTTTTGATAGTCATGAAAATCCAGAATCAGCTTCAAAGGCAATAAAAAAACTTTTTCGGTTAGTTTCAGTTTTATTTAATTTAAAAAACATATATCATATATTGTAACTAATGAAAAAATCGCTTAAAGATTGCAAAAAAAACATTTTGTTGATTGATTGCAAACTTAATTTAAAAAAATGCTTAAATATTATACAAAGATTTTGAAAACAAAGTTTTTAAACAGATTAAAATTCTTATACAATTCAACTAGTTTTAAAAAATCTGGTTGAATTCATCCATAAAAATTAAAATATAATAGACAATGGTTTTATAGGAGAAAAGGCTCAAAGGAAAGATTTAAAAAGGTCAAATTTGACAGTTAGCTAACCTTTCTAAACAAAAACCAATTTCTTAAAAAAATTTGATCAACTTTAAAATATCGTACAGAGTTTATTTATTGAGATTAATAAATTATTTTTAGGTTGTATTAAAACTTAAATATTCTATTTTTTCATTGTAAAAGTCTAATCTACTCTAATTATCACCAAAAGGTTTTAATAAAATCTTGAAAAAGCCGAAGAATTTTAACTTAATTTCACAATCTTTTCGACAATTTTTAAAAAATCACCCACAATGTATTACCAAGAATTAAAAAATGATTTTTACATTAAATTGAACTTAAAAGATTCTACTTTTCTTTTTAAAAGTCAAATTTGCTTTATTGACATGTTCTTAAACATAGTAAAAATTCTTGGCAACAATTTCTTTTTAGAGTTCCACCTTAACATTTTGATTAATTTTAACATATCAAACCGAGTTTATTTACAGGAATAAAGAGAAAAAAATTGTAGAAAGAGGATAATTAAAATGTCTCGTTTTAATTAACAAAAACGAATTTTTACTAATTGTAAGTAGTATAAAAAAATTTTAAAAATTCCTAAAAGCAACAAAGATTTTCCACCTAACCTAAATTTTGACCATCTTTAAAAAATCCCCAAGAGTTTATTTATAGGAATTAATGAAAGATTTTTGAACTGAATGTAAATTAAAATGTCTAGTTTTAATTAAAGAAGAGGGATTTTCCCTAAGTAGTATCAAAAAAATTAGAAAAATTCCTAAAAATAAAGACTTTTCACCTAACCTAAAATTTTAACCATCTTTAAAAAATCCCCAAGAGTTTATTTATAGGAATTAATGAAAAATTTTTGAAATGAATGTAACTTAAAAGGTTTAATTTTAATTAAAATAGATGGATTTTTGCTAAGTGATATTAAAAAAATTTAAAAAATTTCTAAAAACAAGAAAGATTTTTCATCTAACCTAAAATTTTGACCATCTTTAAAAAATTCCCAAGAGTTTATTTATAGGAATTAATGAAAGATTTTTGAACTGAATGTAAATTAAAATGTCTAGTTTTAATTAAAGAAGAGGGATTTTCCCTAAGTAGTATCAAAAAAATTAGAAAAATTCCTAAAAATAAAGACTTTTCACCTAACCTAAAATTTTAACCATCTTTAAAAAATCCCCAAGAGTTTATTTATAGGAATTAATGAAAAATTTTTGAAATGAATGTAACTTAAAAGGTTTAATTTTAATTAAAATAGATGGATTTTTGCTAAGTGATATTAAAAAAATTTAAAAAATTTCTAAAAACAAGAAAGATTTTTCATCTAACCTAAAATTTTGACCATCTTTAAAAAATTCCCAAGAGTTTATTTATAGGAATACATGAAAGATTTTTGAACTGAATGTAAATTAAACTGTCTAGTTTTAATTAAAAAGCAGGGATTTTTCCTAAGTAGTATCAAAAAAATTTTAAAAATTCCTAAAAACAACGAAGATTTTTCACCTAACCTAAAATTTTGACCATGTTTAAAAAATCGCCCCGACTTTATTTATAGGAATTAATGAAATATTTTTGAAGTAAATGTAAATTAAAATGTCTAGTTTTAATTAAAAAAGACGAATTGTTGCTAAGTAGTATGAAAAAATTTTAAAAAAATCCTGAAAACGACGATTTTTCATTAAATTTAAAACTTTGCCCATTTTTAAAAAATCATCAAGATTTGATTTATAGGAATTTATTAAAACCAACCTAAAATTAAAAATTCTTCTATCAAAAGTTCATCCTTAGAAAAAAATTACCTAAAAAGTAAATTTATTATTTTCAAAAGAGAAATCATCCCAGATAAAACTACTAAAAATATCCTGAAAAAGCTAGTACATAATAAGAACAAGGTAAATCCTTTATATCGTTTCCCCTCAGAGTTTTCTACATACATCCGATACGAGAGAATTTCAACGAATGTGGGCTTTTACGGCTCCATCCGGTTTGTTTACACTCAATGTGCGTGGGAAGCAGAAACAGCTGAGATTTTTAGATCATTCCCACCTGCTCGAGCTTGCTACCTTACTCTACCACCGCACCGTGTGTTCTGCTCTCGTTCTCGCTTCGAACATGTGGCCGTAAATTGGATCTACCTACGGTTTCCAACATGCCCGATATCTTGTTGCACTTAACTTTGATTCGAAACGATTTTACAATCAAATTTTATCGGAACTTTTACTAGTATGTATTTTCATAGGTAGACAAACTTTTTAGTTATACTTAGAATGTTATAACTAATTTTAAAAAATCGTACATCATTTATTTAGAAAAATTAAGAAATGAAAATTACATTAAATTAAAGCTTAAGGATTCTGTTTTTTTATTATAAAAGTTAAAACTAGAATTAATTTGTTCTAATTATTAACAAAACATAAAAAAATGGAGAGATCGAGGAATTTTAATTGTATCTAACTTCAAAAATTTTCACCAAATTAAAAAACTTCTAACGACTTTATTTATTAGAATTAAGGAATGGTTATAAGTTTGAATTGAATTTATGAGATTCTACTTTTGATTAGAAAAGCCAAATTTGTAGTAATTGTTACCAGAAAATTTTAAAAAATTCTTAAAATTAGGAAGACATTTTGCCATTCATAGTTGTCCACAAAAACGTTGGGAATTAACAATAGTTTTATAACAGAAGTCCGACAAGGCTTTAGTTACTTAAAAAAGTAATGTTTTAGAAAGTAAGAAACTTATTTTTTTAATCGAAAATAATTTCTAATACCTGATCACTTGGTATTAGTTACCTGAGTGTATCTAATCGTTTCTAAGAAGTAATAATTAAATTTATGAGATAATCACAGACAGTCAATTCGATTTTAACAATTCGACTTTAAATTTTTAAGAAGCACATTTACTTGCCACTTCATTAATTTATCAACAACTCAAATATCATAGCATGTATTACTAATTTAAAAGAATATGATGAAATCTTTTCAGTTAGCGATTATTTCAATTAAAAACAGGGTCAAATTTACAAAGAATTCATGGTCCTGTGTTTAGGCAAAAACAGTTAGGTACTCCTAACCGCACAGTAACCAAAGTCTATGTTGTACGGGGGGGGGGGTTATAATTTCAAACGTAGATGTGGACGACTATACTTCACTAACTTATTGAAAAAAATGATCAATTTAGAGTTTATTTATGATGATTAAGTAATGATTTTTATTTTAAGTTAACATTTAAAGATCCAATTTTAGATTGTAAAAGACAAATCGTTTCTAATTATTGCCAAAAAAATTAAAAGAAAATTTGAAAAAGGCGAAGGATTTTGATCGAACCTAAAAATGTTCGAATCAATTTTTTTTATTAACTTTAAAAAATCGCTCAGACTTTATTTATAAGAATTAAGAAAGAATTTTTACATGGTATTGAACCTGAAGCATTCTAATTTGAACTAAAAAAATCAAATTTATTATAGTTGTTACAGAAAAAATAAAAAGAATTCTTAAATTTGGCAAACATTTTTGACAGTTAATTCACCTAAAATTTTATCAACTTAAATAAATCGCCCCCGACTTTATTTACAGGAATTAATAAAAGATTTTTGAACTGAATGTAAATTAAAATATCTAGTTTTAATTAAAATAGACGAATTTTTGCTAAGTAGTATAAAAATGTTTAGAATTTTGACTTAATTTCACAATCTTTTTGACTATTTTTAAAAAATCACACAGAATTTATTTTTAAGAATTAAAAAATGATTTTTAGATTAAATTGAACTTAAAAGGTTCTAGTTTTGATTTTAAAAGTCAAATTTGCTTTATTTAAAAGTCCTTAAAGATAATAAAAATTCTTGGTAACAATTTCTTTTTAGAGTTCCACCTTAAAATTTTGATTAAGTTTAAAATATCAAACCGAGTCTCTTTATTCCTGTATAAAGAGAAAAAATTGTAGAAAGAGATAAATTAAAATACCTAGTTTTTATTGCAATAGACGAATTTTTGTTAAGTAGTATTAAAAAAATTAAAAAAATTCCTAAAAACAATGAAGATTTTTCACCTAACCTAAAATTTTGACCATCTTAAAAAAATCACCCTAACTTTATTTATAGGAATTAATGAAAGATTTTGGAAATGAATGTAAATTAAAACGTCTAGTTTTAATTAAAATAGACGAATTCTTGCTAAGTAGTATTAAAAATATTCAAAAAGAACCATAAAAACAACGAAGACTTTTCAGCTAACCTAAAATGTTGACCATTTTTAAAAAACCACCCCGACTTTATTTATAGGAATTAATGAAAGATTTTTGAAATAAATGTAAACTAAAAAGTCTAGTTTTAATTAAACTATGCGAATTTTTGCTAAGTAGTATTAAAAATTTTTTAAAAATTCCTAAAAACAACCAAGATATTCCATCTAACCTAAAAGTTTCACCATCTTTAAAAAATCGCCCCGGCTTTATTTATAGGAATTAATAAAAGATTTTTTAACTGAATGTAAAATAAGATGTCTAGTTTTAACTAAAAAAGACGAAGTCTTCCTAAGTAGTATAAAAAAAATTTTAATTTCTAAAAACAACGAAGATTTTTCACCTAACCTATAATTTTAACCATCTTTAAAAAATCGACCCGACTTTATTTATCAGAATTAGGAAAAAAAAATTAAATTGTATTGAACGTTAGGGATTCTACTTAGAACTAAAAAAGTCAAGTTTATTATAGTTGTTACAGAAAAAATTTAAAAAATTCTTAAAATTGGCAAACATTTTTGACAGTTCATTAACCTAAAATTTTGATCAGTTTAAAAAAATCGTACAGAGTTCACTTTTTGAGATTAAGACATGATTTTTACGTTAAATTAAATCTCAAGGATTCTATTTTCGATTGTAAGAGTCAAATTTATTGTAATTATCAAAAAAAATATTTAAAATTTTTTTAAAGGAATTGAAGAATTTTCACCAAATCTAACCTAACTTTAATTTTTTTGACCTAATTTAAAAAATCGTACCAGGTTTACTTTTTGAGATAAAGGTATGATTTTTATGTTAAATTAAATTTCAAAGATTCTATTTTCAATTGTAAGAATCAAATTTATTGTAATTATCACAGAAAATATATTAAATTTTGTTTATAGAAACCGAAGAGTTTTAACCGTATCTAACATAATATCAATTTTTTGCCCTAATTTAAAAAAATCATACATGGTTTATTTTTTAAAATAAAAAAATGATTTTGGTGTAAATTAAATCTCAAAAATTCTATTTTCGATTGTAAAAGTCAGATTTATTGTAATTATTACAAAAAATATTTAAAAAATTTTTGAAGAAATCGAGGAGTTTTGACCTAATCTAACATAACTTAAAATTTTTTGACCTAATTTAAAAAAATCGTACAAGGTTTATTTTTTGAGATAACGAAATAATTTTTACGTTAAACTAAATTTCAAATATTCTATTTTCAATTGTAAGAGTCAAATTTATTGTAATTATCTCAAAGAAAATTTCAAAAATTTTTAAAGAAACCGAAGAGTTTTGACCGAATCTAACATAATTTCAATTTTTTTGACCTAACTTAAAAAATCGTCCAGACATTATTTATGCGAATTGAAAAATGATTTTTTACCTTAAATTAAAGCTTGGTCTCTATTTTCAAATTTATTTTAATTATTACCAAAAAATTAAAAAAGAAATTTTCTTTTATTGTTGTATTCCTCACATATGAAAAATTGGAAAAAACATTTAGAAAAATTTTCAAAATGCTTTCAAACAATTTTCAAAAAATGCTCAAAAAAACTTTCAAAAATTTTCAAATCCTTCATAAAACTGCTGATGACTATCGTTGTTACATAAATAGAAAAAAGAAAAATAAGTGTACTAGGGCACATGACCTTCCGTTAGTGTTGTGGTTGCCGTCCCCCAGGTTGGTTTGGTTTGGTTGGTCGGTCGGCTCAAACGAGACTCAAAGAGCTAAGGCTGGCAGATTGTGAGCACCGCGGAGCGTTTCAGTGTTCGCCAGAGCTTCACGGTGGTGGCTCGCCGCCATGTTCCGAAGAAGAACCTCCTCGTCTATTTCGGTCCTTCGCGTCCTTCCGGATTTCTCGAAATCCTAACTATAAACGCCTCCTCTCAACTAAAGTTCTTGTGCGGTGCAAGTGGCGCGGATTTCATGCGTCTTTTCGCGCGTTCGGACCAAGTTATGGATGATATGCCCAACGGCGTAGTTCTTATTAAATGTAAGTCTTAAAAAATAATCCTATTGGTTTTGTTAATTTTGGAAATGTGAAACGATAAGTGATTACCGGAATAAAGTAATTAAAGAAGGTTTAAAAGTGGGATTTTGATAAGAATGGACTTATTGTTAGAGACAAAAGCTTTTAAAGCTTAGTCCTGGAGGAACACCTGGCCCTTATTAACCTACACCAGAAAGAAAAGAACAGGTATAGATCGGTGGGAGAGACTTGGATTTACTGGTGAACATCTGCGCCCTTTTTCATCCTCTCATTTCTAAGAAATCCATTTTAAACTGTAAATTATTTCATCCTTTTTATTAATCATTTTTCTTCCTAAATGAAATTAGGGCGCTGGTTGATAAGAGTAAATTCCACTTCCTTATCTTGCATAAAATCAATATTGAACTAAATTAAACAAACATGTAATTCGCGAAAAAAACCAAAACGGTTTGTAACTTATTTATAAACGGATTAATATGTTTAATACGATGGTTGGATTAAAGTAGGTTCGGTTCGTGTTGATTTTGATAATCAAAGTGAAGAAATCTTTTGAAAAATCTGTACATACACATTGAAATTCCCGAGCAACAGCTGTCTCTGGCCACATGTGCCCGGCCACAGGTTTCAGATAACAAGCCGAGATAGGGCTACGTCGAATTTGCAACGAGACAAAAATTAATTTTCCGCTAAAATTGCCCGACATGCTGGTTTCAGACTCATCTTTCATGCTGGTACAGAAAACGATCCAATAACCTTTCACAGATAAGACAAAAAATATGTAACTTGAGATATTTCTTTCTTCTAGGATTTTTATACTTATAAAAAAATATTAAAATAAATTATGTACAGGAATAAGAGAGGTTTATCATCATTTTTTCTAGTTCCAATTTTTAAAAAATCTAGAGAATTTATTTGTAGAAATTAAAAAATGATTTTTACCTTAAATTATAGCTTAAAGATTCTATTCTTTACTATAATAATTAAATTTGTTTTATTTATTACCAAAAAAATTAAACAGAAAATGAAAAGATGATTTTAATCGAACCTAATCTCGCAATTTTTTGACCAACTTTGAAAAATCGTAACGATTTTATCTATAAGAATGGAGAAATAATTTGTACTTTAAATTGAACTTCTCAAAGAAATTCTATTTTGGTTTATCTACTTATTATTAGATTAGTTTGTGGTTATTTCTACATTAAATTAACACTGAAATATTCTACTTTTGATTATAAAAGTCAAATTTATTCTAATTCTGATAACCAATCAATGTTTTGGAAAAACTGAAGAATTTTTACCGAACTCGACATAACTTATTTGACTAAATTCGAAAAATCGCTTTGCTGTAATAAATGTCAAATTCAAGACGTTTTCAATATTCTAATTATTACATTTTTTTTTATAAAATCAATAAAAATGTCGATAAAACCCTTCATTTAAGATATTTAATGATTTATTAAAGACATTAGTAATGAATATTTTTAATATTCCGTGCTTTTATTTAGATTTTAAAACTCAGATAATATACAGGGTGCTCCATTAGAATATTCCTATAAGATCTTTACCACTTGGACATAATTTACGCTGTAGACTTAATTATTGCTTTAAATCACAGTAAATCGAAGTCAAAAATCGATCTATCTCGCGAAATTTCTTTAAAACTGGGTTTCAATGTTGTTCAACCTACCAAACTCGATTCAATTAGTTGCAATAAATAACTTTTCAGAGACAGATAAAGTAGAATAAATTTAGTTATGTTATAGTCGTCTATACCAAAGTGCAGAATTACAGCTGCAAATAATAAAAAAAATATAACCTATTGTAACCAGCAATGTAGATTAGGTCATCAATTTTTAGGTAGTAAAAAATTGTTTTCTTTTAACTAGTTAATTTTATCATTCGATCACCTCATGTCTTTTAAATTTTAATTTGTTTCACGTCCACAATTTAAAAATTATAACGTGTAGTGTCATCAACTTTTTTAATTCGTTAATTTCTACATAAATTTCACGTTTGCTTCTGAAGATGACTTTTAGTCGAAATTAGTCAAACAATAAGATTCACTTAACTAGAAAGGTACAAAATTAATTACCTAATAAATACAATAAATTCATTGTCAACTTAATTAGTACATCGATTAAAATGGAATGGCGTTTAATCGGAACAAATCTTAGAAGATCGAAAGTATTAACCGTTTGACTGCTACAAGCTGTAAAAGCGCTGCGTTGATTTTTGTCGAAAACCGCGACGTAGCGCTTTTGCACTGCGAGTTTCAGTACGCCTTTGTTGCACCCTGGGAGTAAACATAGTCTTACCTCACGTGTACTTTGCTAAAGTCAAGATCAAGTCAAAATATGTCCCCCAGTTTTCAAGCATTCTTGCAAAAATTGCTTAGCAGTCAAACGGTTAACATATGGCCTTTGACGATCGAATAGTTGGATCAACCCCTTAATTGAGTCATATTGTAGGAAGCCCGATGTGTTCCAATAAAGTGATATTCTAATAAATAGGTATTCATACGGATGACAGAATCTTATAAAAATAGCCTTTTCCGTTTAGTTTATTAATCAACAGAGTGAAATTCGAACTAATTTGTTATTACATCCCTGACTTTCTAAATTGCACGGGAATTTTAGTCCCGTGTTATTGTTAGGTAAAAATGGTTAAGTATATACCGTTCATCGAAGGATATCTCATGCGTCATTAATTAATGGTGGTATCCTAGACGAATATTTTCAGTTTTTGTCTTTTTCTGTCATGTACTATAACCCGAAATGGAGCTGCACCTTTAAAAGAAAGATGAAAAAGTAGCCCCTTTCCTTAATATTGCCGAATACCCTTTCATCTTTCCCTTCATGGTGCAGCTCCATTTCGGGTTATAGTACATGACAGAAAAATAGAATAGGTCTAATAGAATAGGAATAATATCCTGTATTATTGAACATGGTGTTAATTTGATCTGGACTAAGAGATCTCCAGATTGGGTCGGAGACGTACATGATAAGATTTTGTCATGGTGGTTTATGGAAATAGTTTGCAATATTGTGCCACCATTCTCGAGTGCATTCAGTGGCCAATTGTACCGATCCAGCGTTTCTCCGCTTAAGAGGGATGCCACTGAATATTTCACATCTGCACCATTTATTTGTGTAGTTACAATCATGGAGGATGTGGACATGTTCGAATCCTTGTTCTGAATGTTCAGACATCCAAAAAAGGAATCCGTTGTATCTTTTTGCGGCGTATCTTGTTTGAAGTTTTTCAATAGATTGAAAATAGTCACTCGATCCTCCGATAATAATGTCATGGAGAATAAATCTTCGTTTATTAACTCTAACAATTCTGTCCAAGTAATAGCTGCTTGTTTGTCCAAGTAATGTGTCGTTAGTATTGGAAGTATTATTTTGATCATTTTCTCGAATTCTTGTTTCCTGAAAGTTTCTGGAAATTTCGCATCCGTCGCAAAAAATTTCTTCAATAAAATTATAAAATTCATCGGTGTTGTCCATAATAGGGATGCAGTGTATAAAAATTCTATTACTCCTAACATTATTCACAAACATTTTTATCTAATATGACCATAGGCGCCGGTTTTTGAAAATATGTATGGGTGCTCGATGATCTCAAAGATGGAATGAAGTAATAGGTAGGTTAACTAAAAATCAAAATGTGAAATAAAAAATATATTTACATATTAAATAAATAAAACATAACTTATTAAGAACCTATTACTTACTAAACCTTATAAAACAGAATACACTCCGCATCAAAATTAACGCACCACAAAAAAAAATCCCAAAATTCAAAGTTCATTTTCTCTTAAGTCACTAGTAGTCTAATTTAATTTTAGTTGGTTTTTTGTAATGTAGACTTTTTCTTCAGGAACAACCCAGAGTATAACATTTTTATTTCAACTTAAGTTTAAGACATGTACAGGGTGTGTAAGAAAGACATCGTTTTTTCATCGATCTTTGGAACACCTGTGGCCCGTTTCAAATGCACCATCTGATGACTACCATAATCAAAAGGTATTCCAGTCTTTTCTTAACGATTTGGTTTTTGAATCATGTGTTTATCTGTTTATTTAAAGAAGCAGTGGTCTCTTAAGTGTTATATCTGGGTTGTTCCTGAAGAAAAAATCTACATTACAAAAAAAACTAAAATTAAATTAGACTAGTGACTTGAGAGAAAATGAACTTTGAATCTTGGGATTCTTTTGTGGTGCGTTAATTTTGCTGCAGAGTGTATTAGTTTTTGGTAAATCGTATAGGTGCTCGGCACCTTTCAAAAAATGTCTATGGGTGCTCAGGCACCCAGAGCACCCACGGGTTCGGCGCCTATGAATATGACAGTAATTTTTTCGTTACAACCAGAACAAATAGGCGAAATGTATTCTAATGCTTCTTCAATTGATATATTGTGTCTTTCAACAGTTACTGATAATAGAATAGGTGCTGGTCCGTGTGCGTATATATGTACGCAGTCAGAACAAACCCAATGTGTAATATTATTATTAAAAAAGACGTAAGTGTTTATGCAACTTGTTATAAAACGTTTGTCTGTAAGACAACATAGAGAGGGAGCTTACATTTTCATTTTTCTCTTCATGGTGCAACTCAGTTTCGGCTTATAATACGTTGAGAAAACGGTGACAAGTAATGACGCATGAGACATCTTTCGTCGAACGATGTATACTTTCAACCGCACAGTAGAGAAGGTTTCGTTTTTTGGGAGTTACTATTCTGAACCTCAGTTTAGACAACTATACATCTACATATTCTACTGTATTTTTATTTACTAGTTAACAGGAAATAAGTTGGTACAAATTATATTAACTTTACTTTCAAATAAATAAATTATATTTCAACAACCTTTTTTAAATAAATAAACTGTAAACACTGATAAAAAAACGATAATTTCAAAAACCTCATTATATAAATAAATTGCATTTTATCATCTGACTCATGTAAAAAACGTATTGACAAATTGATGAAGCGAAATCAATGTTATTTTAATGACGATTTGTTGGGTTGGTTGGTTTATTATATAAAAAGATTTATCAGTTTAATGCCTTTCGCGATTATAAACTACCTAGCCATACAATAAACGAATTTTTACGTAATGACTCATCAAAGAATTCTTGGAACCCCGCCTTTCATTCAAAAAGTTATTTCCAACTTATAACAACGGTACATAAATATTTCCAAAAGTATAAACTTGGAAAATATAAACCGGTATTTTAAAGCCGAGCTAAATGTACTTTCGGAAAGTTTTATTATACACAAAGTAAAAATTGCTTCAGTGTTATAACATATTAAATTTGTTCAATAAAAAAAACCTATAGAGTATCATGACTTACCATTTTTTTTTACTTTAAGTTGGCTATACTTTAAACTGAAATATGAAATGTTAGATAAACGTTGAAAATTTAACGTTAACCACATTTTCAATGTTCAATAAAAAATTTCTAAAGTGACCATGACTTAACAGTTATCTTTATTTTAAGTTGATTACATTTTAAATTGAAATATCAAACGTGAAACAAACGTTAAAAATTTGTTGTTAACCCATTATTGATTCTGACCTCTAAAACTCCAACCTCAAAAGAATTTAGTTTTGATATTTTATAGTGATAACCTATAAAAGTTTTCAGAAACATCCGACCTTAATTTAAATATGATCAATAAAAATTCTTAAGTGTTATGACTTCAAATCAACAGATTCATTCCAATCATCACTAAATAATTAAAAAGAACACAGAGATTTTCGACCAGACCTAATAGAACCTTTCAAATTTTTAATCAACTCGATTTTTCTTTAGTTTAGATTAGTTACACTTTGAATTAAAATATAGCTTTGTTCGTTGGATTAAAAGTTGCACTGTACTGTTACACTACGGTGCAAAAGTACAGTAATTTTGTGTAATTTGGTGCACTTTAGTGCAGGTATGAAATGTGATCCAACGAACACATATGTAACCAAAACTTAATAATGCACTGAACTGCTAAGTGCATGCAGTGCAGCCCTAACGAACAAAGCTTATGTAAAGTCAGGCAATCGCCAAAAATTTTACGTTAACCCCCGATCAATTATAATCTCTAAAACTCCAACCTCAAAAAAAATCAGCTTTAAATTTTCAGTGTGCTAAAATTTTCTATAGCAATTTCCAAAGTTTTTATTTTTAATGAGCATACAATACCATTGTATTACTTTTTTTTAAATTTCAAACGTTGAGTATTGTTGATAAGCGAAAACGGAATTGAAACTATAATATCTTTAACCTCGAAGACTTTCTCTTCGTTCCGCGAGAGAAGTAAATTGGATAATACGCATGGATGGTATAGAAAACGAACGTTTTCTGGGCTCATCGACCCGGTTTAAACGCGTTCATTCGAGACCACCTGAGAGCGACATGTGGCCGGCTCGTTAAACCGTGTTTACGTTACCCTTGGATTAGATAATCAAGTGCTTTTCGGTCCTCATACGGCGCTTATATCCAGACGGAATTGCTTTATCGCGTTTTCTGACAAGAAACGGCTGCTAGCCGCGTAAAATTTTAAATAACTAACATAAAACTCACCGCGTTTGAGTTAAATGTTGTACCAGGTCCGGTTTTAAAGTATTTTTAGATCTTTAAATTGAACCACTAGAACTAGAACTCGTTTGGTCCGTGAAAAATTATTCAAGACTAATAAAGGAGATGGTTAGACGAGACCTTCTTCTAGTCTATAGATGGGTATAATGTGTTAAAACCTGCGGATGACACGTACAACGGTGTTAAAACGTGCTTCGGTCGATTTGTTTGCGAATTTGTAGCTGTAGGTAATATCGTGCCTTTTCGTTAGATGTAGATAACTTCTAAGATAATCGCCCGAACAGGAATTTCCCATCCAATTACGAACCGTGAGCTTTGAAAACCTCGACGAAACCTGGGCCAAGCTATTTAAGAGTGTGGGAATCTATATCCAGGGGCTATCAAGAGAGGTTTATTTTTGTTAGTCATACACACCTAACAGTGCTCTGGAGGTTCGAGTGTATGCTCACTTCATGGCGCCAACGTTACGACCTACTTTAATAAACATAGAAGGAGAAGAAGACAAGAACTGATTTGTCTTCGTTTACTCTAAATAGATTTCCTGCAAATCAATAAAAAAAATTTAAGCTTATATGATTTTAATCAAAATTAGATTAAGATTTCTATTTGCCTCAAATTATTTTATTGAAAGAAAAATTTTATGGTTTTGTGTTTATAGTATGCAAGTTGGAGCCGAACCTTGAACTGGTTTTGAGTACAATTAGGCTCAGGTTTTCGCCACCGGACCGAACCGTCGGCGACGGGGTCACGCATGAAAAGGAACGTGAGGTAACCACCGGCAAAGTTATGCACGGCCACGCTGCCGCGCCGGTAAGGTTCGTTAACCCCTTTTTATCTGGGGGCCCATTCGGAAATAGACCCGCTCCATGGGCGTTTCGCCATCGACTCTTAACGATTGATTTTACGATCCTTTGTAAGGTGGCACAACAACCGCTCGCTCTGAAATAGAGCTTCAATTAAAAGATACGAGCCCCGGTGTGAGTATTAATTGGCCGGACATTGTGATAAGCTTCGACGGCTCTTAGCTCATAGATTCAGGATGAAAGGGATTATTGAAATTATTATTCACTCTTTGTTACTTAGAATTGAACTTTATAACTAACTTAATAAGTAGTTAACAAGTAAAGTAACGTTTTAAGAATATTAATGTGAAGGGTATATGAATAAAAGTGTGGAAAGTGTCATGTGGGAAAAAAATATGCGACACAGAGGGTTTATTTAATATTAGCGAAGGATTATAAGCAATTAAACGCAACACTTTTCAAAAAACAGTATAAGTGTCCTATATTAACGGAACGGCAGTTAATTATTAATGGTTACTAACGTATAAGTTTACTACTAAAGTAAGGAAAATAATATAGGCAAATTCCTCTTTGAACTAGATCAGAAAAATGATGTCGTTTTTTGAGTCCAAATCTTTATGGCAAACTTAACAACAAAAAGTGTATCATACAACTAAGATTATATTGGTCATCACTTTCTTATTCTGTAACAACATTTTCACAAGATTGACTTCTTACTAATATTAAGAGGTGTCTAATTTAAAATGACTAACTTAATGTTAACATAGAAAACTAGTGTTGTGTAATATCACCCAAATTAAGTGATTACTACACCCTATATTAGTCTTGAGACACAAGGTACGAGTTATTTTGAAGAACTTTCGGTTGACGTTGAAAATATTTGCCTAAAGTTTAGAAAATGGAATTACAATCCAGTTAAACATGCCCATTTTGACCACTAAAATGTTAGTAGACAACTAGCGTTAAAACGCTATTAAATATGGCTATGAATACGGGGTTTACTTAGTAATGTTTAGAAATGACGTTAGTAGCCATTAAAAAAAGCTATTCCTATGGCTGAAAGACTTTAAGCTTTAATTTAACCCACTATCGTGTAACTTTCAGGTCATATTTTAATTCATTGACATTTTACCAAATAATTATAGTTTTTCATGTGATTACGCATAAATCTTAATTCTATAAGGTTATCATTTAATCAATATCAATATTTATGACCCTTGCCAGATTTATCAACCTGATATAATAAAGTAAATGCTGTGCAAACTATAATTTTTTTTTGGATAAAGAAAAATTCGTCCCATGAGGGTTAAAATAAAACTATTTTTTAATTCCTGTAAATAAAGTCTGGACGATTTTTTAAAGTTGGCCAAAAAACTGTTTGATAACATTTACAATAAATTTGACTTACAATTGATCCAAAATAAAATCTTTCAAGGTACGTCCACACTAAACCAAAAGGCAGTGGAACATTTTGTTTATGTTGCTAGTTTCTAGAACTTACAGCTGTCATTTTCAGAATTTTCCTCATATTTATACTTTAGTAATAGAAATAAATTCCTACAATTTGTCTGTTTTCGAATTTAGTGATAAATATTACATAATTATACAGGTGTCCGGAAATAATATTTGTATACTGAAGGGGGTAATTTTAGAGCAAAAATACGAAGAATATTTCATATGATCATGTGTCCGAAAATCCTTCCCAAAGGAACTACAACTCTTTGAAGATAAGACTCATTGTGCACTTTTTTCTAATTATTTGACTTATTTTACGCAGTTAGTTCATATATTTTGGAACATCAAGATTTACATAAGAAATGTGGTGGTAAGGAAAATGATCTACGATGAACAGGCTTTAGTGCTGAAGTTGGGGAATGCACTTAAAGTTCTTTTTTTGTTGGTTATTTTCCGAAAATTTGATCTCAAACTTGAAATGCTTATACAAAAACACACAATAAAGTTATTAACCCTTTGAGCGCTGAGTTGCCCGACGTTAAGCGTGTGCCGTGGACTGCCCAATCCGTATGGAAAAGCCTGCCAAGGTCTACGTACTGTTTACAAAAAAAAAGATGCAATTGGAGCAGACTTCATTACGCAGTCCGAATAACCTAAATCAAACGGTTATTCGAAAACGCATACATGGGTTCATAGCCAAAATCGAATGCTTGTGCGAAAACGCACATATGTGTTCATAGCGCTAAGAGAGTTAACATATTATCCTATTTTATAGTATCCACCGTTTTCAAGAAATTCAATGATAATGTAGTAGCGAACCTAAAATTTTGTTCATGAAATTTTGAAACATCATAGTAAGTTCGCGGTATACTATTTATGGTAGATGATTTGGTTACTATCACCATGTTTCTTATGTAAATGAAAATCCAAAATCGCGTTCGAAATGTGGATGTTCTAAAATTTATGGTATAACTCTGTATGATAAATTAAACAATTAGAAAAAGACCACACACTGAGTATCATCTTCAAAGAGCTGTAGCTACTTTAGAAAGCACTAGTTTATTCAGAATAACTGATAATTGCAAATTACTGTTATTGCACACACTGTCTGCAATCAGTCTCAAGTGGGTTAAAGATATTTCTTTAAAAAAATATTTTTTTTTTCTCATTTTCTTTCTTTTTTAAAAATTCTTATTTCTTTAGCTTACTCAAGATTCTCCAAAAATTTTCTCTTTTGAATTTTGTATCTCACAATGTATAGATTTCTCTAGTATTTATTTATTTATTTATTTTTTTTCTAGAAAATATTTTTGATGTAATTTTACTTCTTTTTCCAAGTCTCTTAAGTAGGATTTTCGGACATCTTTACTTTTTGTCATAAAATTATAATATATTATTTCCGGACACTAGTTCATATGAACTTTTTTAATATATTTTTTTACCGTAGAATTACGTCCTTAAGTATACGAACATTATTTCTGGACACTCGGTATAATAAATACCACACAATATTTTTATGTACGTGACATCGGTGCGTTTACTGACATAAAAGATGCATTCATTGACAATTTTTAATAAGTTTTAGTGTTCTCAATTAAACTCTAAACATCCAATTAATTTAAGAGACAAAAATTTCAGACTTTCTAGATTTGAAATATGTACATTAAAAAAGTACAGTGAAATTCCCCTTCGCGGACACCCCTCTTGAACGGACACCTCCCTTGGACAGACAGTTTCTCATGGAACCGTCCGACTTTCATATAATTACTTCTTATTTCCCTTAAGCGGACGCACCTCTTGAACGGGTGCCCCCCTTGGACTGACAATTTCTCATGGAAGCGCTCGACTCTCATATAATTACTTCTCATTTCTCTTAAGCGGACACCCCTCTTGAACGGACACTTTTGGTGGGTCCCGTTGGTGTCCGCACAAGGGAGATTTATATCAATGAGATTTATATCAAATATCAATATCTGATGTATATCAATCTCCCTTGCGAGAAACCGAAGTGTTTAACAATAAATGTTCTTGAGGAAAAATAAAAGCTCTGTAGTTAATATTTGTCTTTTGATTTAATGAGCTAAATTTGCACAATAAAAACTCTAAATTAGTGATACTCATTCGGCAAAAGTTTTTATGTTTCAATTGTCGATCTTTGCTTGTAATATTAGACCGCCTGTTTTAATGCAATTATTTTTTTTTAATTCATATCTAAAAAACTAATTATTGTTGAGATCTGAAATTTTATTAGGTTTTAGATTAATACTTAATCTTTATTTTTACCAAAAATGAATTTTCTACGATTTTTGGTCTTTTCTCCAGAAACGAAATCCCAACCTTACTTAATTTACACGTTTATTAAAACTTGTCAATGAGACACATGAAAAGCATATGTATTATTTTCCAAAAAACTTGGTTTAGTTTAACTGCCTGAAAATTGCGATCACACCAGATTTCAAAATAACGTTGAAACACAACACAATTAATTGATGTAGACAGAATCTTTTGTAGAAGGCAGTTGAAGGAACAGGGTGACAGATGACCTAAAACGAGGGTTTCTTGTGTGGACTGCGAGGTCTTTCACCCATTGAAATTTCTACGCTAAATTGCCCTTTTTTAAAAAATTCCGTTTATTTCCTTTAAATGCTTCTCATTATTCAATCAATGTTCTATATTGGCTAATCAAATCCTCGATCATTGTTCTCTTATTTCCTATCATTTCCTTTCATTACTCATCTATTTTCCTTATCTATCTTACTTCCATTCATTTTTCTTTATTCCTTTCATCTGCTTTTCACCTCCCTTAATTGCCCTTTAATTTCTCTTTCATATCACATTCTTGTGTTGATATACTATCAAAGAAAAAATAACTTATACCACAAAAAGAAAGATGTAAGTTAAAGGAAGGGGAACTGTTCTTTCATCTTTGACTTCTTAAAACCAAAATAGAATCTTTTATACAACTTCAACTTAATATAAAAATTCGTTGTTTCTTAATTTTTATAAATAAAGCTGTTACAATTTTCCAAAATTAGTCAAAAAATTGCAAGGTAGAAGAAAATTATCTTAATTTTTTTTTTTTAATTTTTTGGTAATAATTGAAACAAATTTAACTTTTATAAAAAATAGTACCTTTAAGCTTTAATTCAACATATAAATTTTATACAAATTTTTAAAGTTAAAACTTGAGGAATGTTAATTATTTCGAATCTCATTCAACTCTGACCTTTTCAACATTCAAAGGGCGAAACATAAGCTCTAGAAACCCTTGTGGGGATATCGTCGGTTATCTGTCTGAGTTTGTAGAAGTAATTAAATGTTTGCCCGGGCTAATAACTTCCAAACAAGTTTTATCTTCCCGGAGGTATTTTGAATCAGTCATTTTTAAGCCCGGCTTGAGTTTTTGTGGTGATATTGTTATTATGTAGATTAAGAGCTTTAAAGAATTTCCCTTTCCTAAGAAAAAAGCTTTCGAAAAAATTTTAAATAATTAATTGAGAAGAAATATTTTAAATTTCTTTTACCTTGAAAGGTTTAAAAACTTTTACATCGTTAATTTCAGCCGGGTGAAATGTATATTATTCGTGTATATCTGCCAGCTATTGCGTATCTTGCCAAGCGCCAGAAATAAAGTTCAGCTTTGATTACTCGGATGTTTAACCATTGCCAAAAAGCTCACTTTAAATTAACGTTTACAAATAGACTTGTAAAAGATAACCAAAAAGATAACAACAATTTTAAAAAAATCTTTTGATATTAAAATTTTAAAAATAAATTTTTATGAAAACAAACTGAATATAAAACCAAACAATGTATTAAAAGTGTCAATAGTAGTTTATTATTGTTCTAATATTTTATGTAACTGCCGATAGAGTGGTTTATTATTTTTCGCGTTCAATTGGTCCCACGAAGTGACCAGAATAAATAAACCATTTGCGAAAATTTAGAAAACCGAAAACGAATCGCATCACGTTCTGGCACGTGCGGTTCAAGGACGTGATTTCACGCGGAAAAAGCCTCTACGTTTCGATCAACAGAAAGTTTCGCATAATATACGTCGTTCATACCTTATTGTTAGATAAAACTCTCTATAGATAAGCTCAATTTCGTAAATACGTATCGATCTAGTCTTAATTTTTAGCGGTAAATAAATAACATTCCTACATAAATTTAGAAAAAAAATTTGAACGAAGGCCAAAATTTACTTTTTTTATTGTCGAAATTTTTAAAATAAACGTCTCAAGTTAAAAATGTCTCCTACGTTTTAAAAAGAAAGACGTTGTTTCAAGATCAATTTATAGACGGGGTAACAAGGTCGCCAAAAAATCTACTTGAAAGCTTCCCTGAAAAAAACGCAACAACAATAAAGTAAGTAAAGCAAGTTCGTTCGTTTTACGGGGTAATAAAACTCGCCGAAAAATCAAAGTGAAAGGTCGTGGAAAGATCGTTTCCGTCCCGTTTGCGTTTTAGGAACTGTTTACGACCGTAAAATGCCCGTTTTAAACCCTGTTGACATTGACTTTGATTGAAAATATTTATTTAATTCCAAATAATACCGAATAATTATAATTAATATACACGAATATACATATATAAACATTGTTCGAAAAACGCTTAATAGGGGAGCTCCAGTCCCTTGAAAAATGCAGCAGAAGTCGGTATTCAAAACCAAATTACTCGAAAACGGTTGCAAATCTGCAATTGCAGCAAGACGGCCATTCTTTCGTAAAACGGTGTAAGAAACCTAAATTTTAAATCAGGATAGTAAAACGTTGAAATGAAAAAAAGTTAGACATGCAAAATGCCAAGTAAACCCTGGCATGCACGCCACTGATGAGTTTTATGCAAAATCGATGCAACCATTTAATTTCTCTTGGAATTTTAGGCTAGTATAACTTTTATTCTTATTTTTTAACGTAGAATGCGCTGGTAGCGTATGGCCGTTTAATTTCGAGAAAACCTGTATTATTACTTTAATCAAAAGCCAGTTCAAGTTTGTTTTACTTTGTTTCTCTTTAAAATCTATCGTTTATAAGATGTATTGTTCGTAGAGTTTATTTAATAGGTAATAATGTCTCTTGATCTTATTGTTGTGGCACGAATTATAATGCTGACACAAGTCGAGGAAAATGTGAATGCTCAAGAATTGTTGGTACGAGTCTGTTCGTTGTATAAAATGTGTACCAACACTATTTAGAGACTGGGCTTGAACGAATTGGCTCAAGTCAGGGAGAAAAAGGATCATCAATCAAAAACATAATTGATTTTTAATATATTCAAGTTCTGCGGAATTTTGCTATTTTGTTGCTAAATTATCTTCAAGAGATTGCGGGTGTTAATGTTAGCGAATGGACTGTTAGGAGAAGAGTTTGTTAACGGACTGTTATGTAGAAAACAAATCACTTAATTTCTCTTAAATTCTTCTCATTGTTCAATCAATTCAATTGCACGATCTCAATGATTTTACTCTCATTTCCTATCATTTGCCTTTCGTTTCCTTTATTTTCACAGTCATAGTCATCTCTTTCCTTATCTATCTGATTTTATCTCGTTTCTCTACGTTCCTGTCTCTTATTTACCTTCTAATTTTCCTCCCATATTCCCATTTTCCTACATTTTACCATCATATTTATTTCCTAAGACAGGGGTCGGCAACCCGGGGTTCACGGTCAGTTTTTATGCGACCCACCAAGCACTGTAATTACAATAAATTTTCATGGAAGCGGCAATAGAAATTGCCGCTCATTAATATTTCTATTACAATTACCTGATTATGCCGGCCGCTTAAAAATATTGTTTTTGAAAATTGCTCGCATTGCAGAATTTCCCCGTCGGGGTAATGACACTGAACAGAATGTGTGCTAACGCTATCTGGAGACGGTTCTAAAGATGGAACGACCCAAATCAGGGCGAAAAAGGATGACGAATCAAAGATATGATTGGTTTTTTATATTTTCAAGTTCTGTGGAATTTTGTTGTTTTGCTCCAAAATCAGTTTCAAAAGATTGGAGATGTTAATGTTAGCGAATGTTAGATAATGTACGTCATGTAAAAGGACAGCTACAAAGTCACCATTGCTTACATCGTTTACAGAGCCACCACCAAGTTTCAAATTGACATTTGGACGAAATCACTTAGGATTTTATAACGAGGACTGGAATAAAGAACTACGCAGCTAGATAAGTTTTCTCACATTTCTGGAACATGAAGAATTATCCCGAAAATGGGTAATACACAAATATTAATATACTTAACGACATATTTGGGAATTATTAACGCACGAATATTAATAGAAAGAAATAATTAAAGAAGGGTTTTTACCATTAATGCGTTAAAGGAGAAAAAATGTCTCATTACTGCACTGGGATCTAAACCCAGATCTCCTGCTTTCCCGGCAGTTGTTCTACCAATTGATCAACGCAGCTCGACAAGTTTTCTCGCATTTCTGGATATGTAAAGTATTGTTTTCAGATGAGACAGTTTTTTTCTCTGGATTAGATAAGCGTCGGCAAGTTTGTATTGACGAGAGACTTATATTTGGTGGAGGTTGCTTATGATATGGTATCACTCCAGAAGAAAGCATAGAATTGGTCTTAATACAGAATAGCTCTCTGATACCTCGCAGATTCATAACTCAGATTTTTGAGAATTATGTTATGATATTTATGGTCACTATGGGTGATGATGAAATTTTCATACAAGATATGTAGTAGTTTGATCACACACAACTAGACTTGTCAATGAGTATCTAGATGAAGTAGGAATTGGTTAACGCTCAGTTCCAATATACATCCCATCAAACATATCTTGGCTGAGCTGAAACGACGTGTTCAAAAACATACACCAGCTCCAGAAACTGACAAAATCAAAACAATATATGATTGTATGTTTTCATTTCTTAACCCATTTGCATCATAAACACATTTTGCCTGGCCACCATCACCAGTGCGCGCATATATGCAGTCATTGCACTTGGGCATTTATCACCAAAAAAATGTTTGATGATAAGAACGAATTTTTTACTTTTCTGTGTTATGCAAATGCGGTTAAATCGAAAATTCAAAAATTTTGAAATTTTTTAGGTGATCTAAATTTTTTACTCGTCAGTGCATAGTTATATGCATATTATATGCATAGTTATATGCAGTTATATTTATTAACAATTTATTTATTCAACTGAAATTTTATAAGAAAGGAAACAGGTTCAAAATTAAAGCAGCTATCCAGAAAAAAATTAATAGTGATCATACAGAAAAAATTGGATAACTTGTCGTGAGAGTGTTTTTAAACACCCTGTAATTTTCGAAATTGGAATTTATCCCGTAGAAAATTGTAGTCTGTTTATATAAATAAAGTTATAGTCAAAAAAAAAAAAACGAATAAAATCTACTGAAGATTTTTCGAATAATTTAAGAGAAAGTCGGGATAAATATTGCTTTGAAATTCTCTAGTGATTAAACTAATTGTAAGCAACTTTGTATATAAGTAAGTTGAGTTAAATCATCATATTTTCGGTCAAGGTATCTATAGTATTCCGTTCTACACATTTCCAGACACTCCTTTATAATCAATTTAGGCTAAAGGTTTTAGAAATCGTTACTAAATTATTTTTTTAAAGTTAAGTAACGATTAAATAAACAAGTTCAATGTAATCAATTTTATTAACCTTAATCTTAATAACTTTTTGTTTTTGGTTTGAATATAGCCGAGTTTGGTATAAAATTAAGGGATTTTACTGATTTATTAAAATACACTGGTCAACATTTTTTAGACCCATAGATCAGACAACAATTTCCTAATAGTTTTGGGCGCGCTGAACTCAAATTTTACTTTTTGTCAGAATTGCTCAATCACATCAGGTTTTTGAAACATTCTAACCTAAAGATGCAAAAGACTCACTGTAAAACCACCACTGTTCCCATTTTAAATGTATTTTGAATTTTTCGAATATTTTCATTTCTTCTTGAAGGAGTATAATTTCTACAACATCACTTTTTGACCAATCATTTTGGCCTGTAATGTCATTCTAGCGTACGTAATCTGTACAATTTAGATGATTTGCAGACAACGATGACTTCAAGAAGCCACTGTGATAAAAAAAATTAATAAGTTTTGTGTAAATAGGATCAAAGAATGATGATCTACTATTGCCATAAATTAGGTTGGGTCACTGCAACGTTCATCTGAAACTAAGATTTGAAAACCTTAAAACATTTTTTTGAGACTACGACCAAATCATTACTTACTATACCGTCGACTACGATCGAGTATTATAAAAAGATTTTTTCATGAAGAAATTAAGACATTAAAAAAATTCAAAATGCGTTTTGAATGGGAAAAGTGGTACATTCGGATGCCATAAGGAGTTTTGTAGATAAACATTTATTTGCTATGTTATTTAATTTCAAATATGTTCAAAACTCGTATTTCTTGCATTTACAGATTAGAATATCTTGAAAACTTGTGGTGATGGAGCAATTCTAAGGCCAAATTTGAATCGTTATAACTTCCTTATTTTTAGTGGGAATATTATTACTTGCTACTAAAGATTTTTAATAATCTTTACCAATATTTAAGAATTAAAAATTCAGATTTCGCTTACAGCCATAAAATATCGTTTTTAAGCCGCGTTGACATTGATTTTAAGTAATAGCAATTTAATTCCAAGCAATAAATTTCTCAAACCAAGTCCTTCGTAAATTTAATCGAATTTTCATTTTACCGATCGTAAAACGTCAATTTTCTGGATGTTTTACTCGACACAAACGCACGCACACAACAATTGCATTGCGTAATCGTGTCAATTTCGTAAGCCCGTTAAAGGCAAACTGCTACGCCCACGGGAAATCCTTGAATGAACCGCTTTTGCACCACTTGCCGGCTACACACGAGAAGACGCCCACATCAAACTACCTATTTACATTAAGATAAACGGAATGTTAAAAGGCACGACCTGGGTTACAACGAGAAAGCTTCTTCAACTTCATTATTTCAAAAAATTAAATTGAATTAAATGTTAAATCAGGAAATTCATTAGTAAGTAGAAGCTTTGTGTAGTTGTGAGATGTTTGTCGTTTAGGTATGCGGGAATTTCTTAAAGATCATGTATCATTTCTAACGACTTTAATAATAGAGTTGTAGGAAATAGGCGTATACACAATTCGATGAATTTGTGAGATAAAGTCCGGGGTCTTGCGGATAGAGCAGCCTTTCGAGTCGGGTTACAACAAGTTTAGAAACGAAAGGCGCGACATTTAATGATGTCGGTTGGGTGCAGATATTGCATACGTAGGCGGCTAAATTGTGTCTTTGATTATTTACGATTGGAATTGCGGTCATTCTATACTATTTGTGTGGCATTTTAATGAAAATCCCGTCCGAAGAATTTCTAACAAACGCTTAGACAGGCAACCCATTTTACTTTAATGCTATAAATGTTTTATAATATAACTCACTTTATATTATTTTTAAATTTTCTTTTTCTTATATAAACAAATCGATTACCTAATTTTATAAATCGAACGATATTTTGATTACCAACCTTGACATCCTACTAAAGATAGTATTATTTATTTTATTTATCTACTTTAAAAAAATTCCTAATTTTTTAAATTCATAAAAAAAATCTTAAAATAAACTTAAATAAATAAATAAAATCATTAACATACCTAAAATTAAATTTACTTTAATCCGACTTAAGCCATCCGCATTGAAAACCATTTTATTTTTAATATTGCGGTTTTTATATAATAACACGCAGGTCTATAAGTTTCATCAAACACACGATAAAACTAGATAAGGAGTTTTTTCGTGTAGATAAGGCATTGCGGTTGTTGTACAGGAAAAAAAGCGTTAAGATTTAGTAACACCTATGATATCATAGTTATGTACTCACTCAAACGTGCAAGTGTAATAATTAAAACTGTTATAAAGAAAATAAAAAGAAAATAAAACATGTTGGAGGTTTATAATAACAGTGTTAATGTACCGAAACGAAGACGGTCGTTTAGTGGCTTAAGAAGAAGAGGTTCGCTTACTAAATTTTATTTAAATGATAAATCAGGTAAATAATTTTTAGTGATATAACCAAAAATTAAATTTAGAATATTTTTTTGAAGAAGTCATTAGGAAATTAAATTTCCTTTAATTTGAGTACAAACACGACATATCTAGCTTAAATAGTTTTGAAGTTATTGAATTTTTTTAACCTTAAAAACAATCGACGATCGTTATTTTTAAATCGATATAATTTCATTGTTTTTAATCGAAATGTAGTGATGTTTAGTATTAAATTAAATGATTTTTAATGACTTTTAAGAGTATTTAAGAATTTTTAAAATGTTTTAAACGTTTTTGTTTTTGATTTTCCAAAAATTAATATTTCAAAAATAATTGTAGAATAAATTTTGATTAAGAAATCGTTAGGAAATTAAATTTACTTTAATTTAAGTACAAACATGACCCATCTAGCTTCAATACTTTCAAAGTTATCGATTTTTTTGAGTTAAAAAATAATCAACGATCGCCATCTTTAAAATCGACGTAACTCTTTTGTTTTTAATTGAAATATAGTCACATTTGGTATTAAATTAGATGATTTTTAGTATTATTTAGGGATATATGAGAATTTTGAAATATTTTTAACGTTTTAATGATCGATTTTTTAAAAACCATTATTTAAAAAATAATTTTAGAGTAAAATTTTTACCATAGGTTAACAGGAAATTAAATTTGCTTTAATTTGAGTACAAACACGACCTATTTAGCTTCAATACTTTTAAAGTTATCGATTTTTTGACCTAAAAATAATCGACGGTCGCTATCTTTATAAGTCGACGTAATTCCTTTCTTTTTGGTTGAAATACGATCATGTTTGGTATTAAATTGAATGATTTTTAGCATTATTTAGGAATATTTAAGAATTTTGAAGTATTTTTAACGTTTTAATTATGGATTTTTTAAAAACAATTATTTGAAAAATAATTTTAGAACCAAGTTTTTATCAGAAATAGTGAGGAAATTAAATTTTCTTTAATTTGAGTACAAACACGACCCATCTAGCTTCAATACTTTCAAAGTTATCGTTTTCTTAACCTAAGAAATAATCGACGGTCGCCATCTTTAAAGTCGACGTAAGTCTTTTGTTTCTGGTTGAAATCTAGTCATGTTGGTTTGTAATTTAAATGATTTTTAATGCTATTTGGGAATATTTAATAATTTCAAGGTATATTTAACGTTTTTATTCTCGATTTTCCAAAAATTAATATTTAAAAAATAATTTTAGAATAAATTTTTAATAAGAAATCGTTAGGAAATTAAATTTGCTTTAATTTGAGTACAAACACGACCCAATTAGTTTACATAGATTGAAAGTTATCGATTTTTTGACATAAAAAGTAATCGACGGTCGCCATCTTTAAAATCGACGTAATTCTTTTGTTTTTGATTGAAATATAGTCATGTTTGGTATTAAATCAAATGATTTTTAGTACTATTTGAGAATATTTAATAATTTTTAAGTTTTTTTAATATTTTAATTTTAAATTTTTCAAAATTAATTGTTTAAAAAATAATTTTAGAACTAAATTTTTATTAGAGATTATCAGAACATTAAATTTGCTTCAATTTGAGTACAAACATGGCCCAATTCGTTTAAATGGACTCAAAGTTATCGATTTTTTGTTCTAAAAAATAATCGACGGTCGCCATTTTTTAAATTGGCATAACTCTTTTGTTTCTGGTTAAAATATACTTCTATTTCGTACTAAATTAAATGATTTTTAGTACTATATAGGAATATTTAAGAATTTTCAAGTATTTTTAACGTTTTAATTATCGACTTTTCAAAAATAATTATTTAAAAATAATTTTGGAATAAAATTTTTACCAGAAATTATCAGGAAATTAAATTTGCTTTAATTTGAGTACAAACACGACCCATCTAGCTTCAATACATTCAGTTATCGATTCTTTTAATCTAAAAATAATCGACGGTCGCCATCTTTAAAATCGATGTTATTTTTATTGTTTTAAAGCAAAATATATCATGTTTGGTATCAAATAAAATGATTTTTAATGATCTTTAAAAATATTTAAAATTTTTTTAAATATTTTCAAATTTTTTATTCTCGATTTTTTAAAAATAAACATTTCAAAAATAATTTTAGAATAAATTTTAGATGGCAAATCGTTAGGAAATTAAATTTCCTTTAATTTGATTACAAAGACGACCCATCTAGCTCAAATAGATTCCAAATTGTCGATTTTTTTTTAACCTAAAGATAATCGACAGTCGCCATCTTTAAAATCGATATAATTTTATTGTTTTAAATCGAGCTATATCATGTTTGGTATCAAATCAAATGATTTTTAATTATCTTTAAGAGTATTTATTTATTTTGTTATATTTCCAAAATTTGTATTCTCGATTTTTAAAAATTAACCATTTCAAAATTAATTTTAGAATAAATTTTAGATAAGAAATCGTTAGGAAATTTGGTTTACTTTAATTTGAGTACAAACACGACCCAATTACTTGAAATAGATTCAAAGTTGTCAATTTTTTAACCTAAAAAATAATCGACGGTCGCCATCTTTAAAATCGATGCAATTTAAATCTTTTTAATCAAAGTATATCATGTTTGGTATCAAATTAAATGATTTTCAAAGATATTTAAAAGTATTCAAACAAGTTTTAAATATTTTCATAATTTTTATTCTCGATTTTTTAAAAGTAAACATTTCAAAAATAATTTTAAAATAAATTTTAGACGGGAAACCATTAGGAAATTAAATTTCTTTTAATTTAAGTACAAACACGACCCATTTATCTCAAATTTCATAGTTATCGATTTTTTAACCTAAAAAATAATCGACAACCACCTTTAAAATTGACATAACTTTGTTGTTTTTAATCGAAATATAGTCGTGTTTGTACTCAAATTAAAGGATTTTTAATGATCTTTAAGAATATTTTAAAAATTTTAAATTATTTTAACTTTATAAAACGATAAATAAAAAAAACTTTAACTAATTTTAACAATATTTATTGTTTAACATTATCTAAAATCCCCAACAAAATACTTTTAAGATTTTATAAATCAAAAACGTTATCTCGAAATTAATACACATGGTGTTTTAAGATAATATAAATGAGTTTCTTATTATAAAACGATCAATTGAATAAAACTAAGATCACGTAGCAAATGGTTTACGAGAAATCCACTTATTTAAATAACGATTTCTTAACGATTGTTGAAAGATGAAGAGATAATTTTATCTGGAGATGTTTAAACATTAATTATCCGCAAGCATCAAGTGTAATCTTTACTCAAGTAAGTAGTGATTTATGAAACTACAAATAAAATACTGGGTACTTGGTATTTTTAACTCGATACGTCCCACAAATTAGTACATGTTAATGATGTTTACCGTCTAAATTAAAAAGGCGAGAAAATATGGTTAACACCGATACGTGAAGAAAATTTACGAAAGACTTCTGTTATAAATATATTTAAGAAAGATAAATGTAGCGTTTACAGTTTAGAAATCGTAACTTAATTATTTTTAATTGGAGGATTTTTCTTATTTTCTATGTTAGACAAATCACATATGGTACAAACGTCTCCCCTCAAACGAAACCCAACATATATAGTTAATTTCAAAGTTTCTACACGTGCCAGGCTTCACGGTATCTAAATTTAGTCCCCTTTTTAAGACATACGGGCACGAGCAAAAAGTCTATGTCTCTGGGGTATTATTAGTTCTTAGTGAGAGTGATTAAAGTTATTTTCTTATCCGGTTTTGGTAAAATTATACCCTTATTTCATTTTAATTTAGTTTTATTTATTTATTTATTTATTTATTAGTTAATTTTTAAAAATTCATTTCTAAGAAAATAATTGTTATTAAGATTTGAAATTTTATTACGATTTAGATTGATATTTAATCTTTATTTTTCCCAAAGATAAATTTTTTACGATTTTTAGTTTTTCCCTCAGAGGAAGAAATTCAAACGCCGATTAAAATTTGTCAATGGCAAATTGGTCAAATTTAAAAAATCCCCAAGCCTTTATTTTTAGGAATTTTAAAAAGATTTTTTTACTAAAGATAGATTGAAATGTTTATTTTAAAATAACACATAATTTCGTATATGTTGGATTATAAAAATTTTGATTTAGGAATTTTTTTGTAAACCTCTACAAAAATGGACATAATCTAACCTCAAAAAATTGGTCAACTTTAAAAAATCCCCAAGACTTTATTTTTAGGAATTAAAAAAAAAATTTTTCGTCAAAGCCAGATTAGAATGTTTAGTTTAAAATAACACATAATTTTGTATATGTTAGATTATAAAAATTTTAACTTAGAAATTTTTTTGTAAACCTCTACAAAAATGGACATAATCTAACCTCAAAAAATTGGTCAACTTTAAAAAATCCCCAAGACTTTATTTTTAGAAATTAAAAAAAAATTTTGTCGTCAAAGATAGATTAAAATATTTACTATAAAATAACACACAATTTTCTATATGTTAGATTATAAAAATTTTGATTTAGGAATTTTTTTGTAAACCTCTACAAAAATGGACATAATCTAACCTCAAAAAATAGGTGAAATTTAAAAAATCCCCAAGACTTTATTTTTAGGAATTTTAAAAAGATTTTTTTTTACCAAAGATAGATTGAAATGTTTACTTTAAAATAACATATAATTTTATATTTGTTAGATTATAAAAATTTATACTTAGAAATTTTTTTGTAAACCTCTACAAAAATGGACATAACTTCACCTGCCAAAAAATTGACCAATTTTAAAAAATAGTCAAGATTTTATTTTTAGGAATTTTAAAAAGATTTTTTCTACCAAAGATAGATTAAAATGTTTACTTTAAAATAACACATAATTTTCTATATGTTGGATTATAAAAATTTTGATTTAGGAATTTTTTTGTAAACCTCTACAAAAATGGACATAATCTAACCTCAAAAAATTGGTCAACTTTAAAAAATCCCCAAGACTTTATTTTTAGGAATTAAAAAAAAATTTTTCGTCAAAGCCAGATTAGAATGTTTAGTTTAAAATAACACATAATTTTGTATATGTTAGATTATAAAAATTTTAACTTAGAAATTTTTTTGTAAACCTCTACAAAAATGGACATAATCTAACCTCAAAAAATTGGTCAACTTTAAAAAATCCCCAAGACTTTATTTTTAGAAATTAAAAAAAAATTTTGTCGTCAAAGATAGATTAAAATATTTACTATAAAATAACACACAATTTTCTATATGTTAGATTATAAAAATTTTGATTTAGGAATTTTTTTGTAAACCTCTACAAAAATGGACATAATCTAATCTCAAAAAATTGGTCAACTTTAAAAAATCCCCAATACTTTATTTTTACAAATTAAAAAAAAATTTTTTCATCAAAGATAGATTAAAATATTTACTATAAAATAACACACAATTTTCTATATGTTAGATTATAAAAATTTTGATTTAGGAATTTTTTTGTAAACCTCTACAAAAATGGACATAACCTAACCTGTCATAAAATTGACCAATTTTAAAAAATCGTCAAGATTTTATTTTTAGGAATTTTAAAAAGATTTTTTCTACCAAAGATAGATTAAAATGTTTACTTTAAAATAACACATAATTTTCTATATGTTGGATTATAAAAATTCTGACTCGGAATTTTTTTTGTAAACCTCTACAAAAATGGATATAACCTAACCTGTCAAAAAATTGACCAACTTTAAATATTCCTCCAGACCTTATTTTTAACAATATAATGTTTATTTAAAAAAAAGTATTTTCTGATTTTATGTTCTGAAACTTAATTTAAACTACGTCTATTCTAAATGACCGGAGTTCTCTTTACAAACCGGTGAACTTTAGCATCTTTAGACGCGCGAGCAGGAAGCAAACTCGTTGGTCCTCGGGGGCCTCTGTACAGGACGAGTGCGTGTTCGCTGTCAGTTGATCGCCAAGTCGGTTCCGGGCAACATCGTCAATTCCCTTGGTGTAACACCGCGAGTTCTAGTGAGGACATTTTTTAAAAAAGTTTTTGTAATTTACAATGGTTTGGTGATCGGTGATCCGTTTGTGTTGTGAATGCAATCGTTCTTCTTAAAACTATCCAATCTGTCTAGTAAGTTTTTTTTTGCTTTGGTCATTTTACACTTTGGCTTCGTTATCGAAAACATTTTCTCGGTGACGACATTGAATAGTAATGAAACGGAACGATAAAATACATAATAATATAGACGGTAGACGGTGTTGCAAAAAGTTTAGTCACGGTGGTTTGGTTAATTTTTTTTTGGTGATTTATACTTTTACAATAAATATACGAAGAGTTTTTTTTGTGTTAACATTAAATTTTTCATTTAATTAAGTTGAGATTTTATTTGGAAAATTCAAAAATTATTTAAGTGAGATTTTTAGAACATATGATGAGTATTTATTGATTGTTTAGTAATTATACATTCTGAAACTCAATTTAATCTTCTCTGACCCAACGTAAACTAATTGGAATTTTATTTGAAGAACACAGAAAGTAAATAACTTATCCTAAGTATTTATATAATATTTTTATTCAACATTTGATCAGTTCAGAATTGTAACACATTCTCAAACTTACTTCAATACAATTCAAACCGAACCCAATCTAACCTAATCCAATCCAACTCAAATAAATGAGGATTTTAATAGATTTTTTTTATCTTGAATTCTGAAACCCAATTTAACGAAATCCATCCCAAATAAAATGGAATTTTATGTTAGAAATACAGATATCAAAGAATTTTGAGTGAAATGTTTGGAGCATGACTTGCAAATCAATAAAATTAAAAGTTCTAAAAGACTCAAATACAATTTTATATTAGAAACATGCAAAAAAATATGTTAAAAACACCGTTGAGAGGAATTGTATTAGTCCTGGTTTAAATTGAAGATAATATTCTACTTTTTAAAATTAAACACAATAAACAATGTTTTATTTTTTAATATTTTGAAAAAAAGATAAAATTGAAAAAAATTATAATTGTTACCTTTTAAGAACTTAATTAAAAATCGTCAAAATTAAAAAAATCATTTGTCCAAGTTTATTTGTAAAAATTAATAAATCGCTTTTAAACCAAATTAAAGATAAAACCCTCCTTTTAAAGTGAACAAAGATAATCATTGTTTTATTGAAAACTTTTTGAGGAAAATTAGAAAGTTTGAATAGTTACATTTTCATGGTGCGATTAAAAATTAACCAATTTTTAATAAGAAATTTTATCGATTTTATTTACAAAAATTAAGAACTGATTTCTACTTCAAATTAAAGACAAAGCATTGTTCTTTAAAATAAAACGCAGTAAATAATATTTTCTTTTAAATATCGTGAGAAAAGGAAGAAAATGTGAATGATTTTGAGAAATTGTTTAAAAATTGTAGATTCTCAAACTGAACCCAATTCAATCCAAAAAAAAGTAGGGATTTTACTTTAAAAACATAGAAATCAAAAGATTTAAATAAGTTATGTACTTGTTTATAGGATAGATAATAGAATTAAAAAATATGTTATCTTAATCATTTATTTATTTAATTTTAACTTGTTAGCTGCGTATGGGACTAAAGCTCAACTAAAAATCTAATTATTTAATGTTCATTAAAAAAAAAACTTAAAAAAATCAGATCATTTGAAAGCATTTTTAGAACACGATTTGATATGTTAGGAATTGTAGTGTTTTCTCGAGATGATTTTGACACAGAAATCCATATTATTAAGTGGCACTCATGAGTTAAGAAAATTGTAGTGGATTTTCAGACCAGTTTTTAACAGTTTTAGACATTGATTACGACTACATTTTTGTCAATTCAATCATTTAGTTTGATTTTTTTTCAGAAGTCGTTAGTTGAAATAAAAAACTGTACTTTTACTGGTCTTTTGAATTTATTTTTACGTCTAAAATCTAAACGTCTTACATCTAAATTCAAAAGACCAGTAAAAGTACAGATTTTTATTCCAACTAACGACTTCTAAATTTCCAACTGGTAGAACATGGATCAATCAACAAACTTTTTGTCATTGTTTTTTTGTTTCATTTTAGAATTGGTGTAAAAAAGGTTTAATAAACTGCTCACCAAAAGAAAAACAACACCCAGAAGAGAAGGTTGTACGAACTTGAAATTTTGATTATACGTGCAATTTAAGCCAGGTAGTAAATGATTAAAATTTGGTCATGATTCGTGCACTCTTTGATTGTTTTCTGTCTGCTTTTTAGTATTTTTTAGATATACTTCTTTTACACCGTGTAGCTATAGTAATGATCACAGATAACCTAAACCATGTCAAATTTTTATTTGTGTGGATGTTAAGGTTCGCAACCATCGAAATTAGACTTATATTCAATTAATTCCTGTTAGAAGGAGTCGAATTGTGGCAAGTTTTCAGTTTCACTGATGATAGGTGTTTAACGAAAAATAAATCTGAAGATTGTGTATGTTCCGGCAGTAAATTGACATTGTTCTTATTAAAAATGTTAGTGTGAATTGTACTTAGCGTGATCCGGTATTACAAAATTCTGCTCTAGAATTTTGTTGATGCACCAGATCGCAATTAGACTTTTCTTGAATGATGACTTAAGATTACCGGCTTTCCAAACTGAATTTTACCCCATCACAACACCAGATGTCAAGCTTGAATAACGTCCACAAGCGAATTCCAAATTTAGTCTTTCTGCCCTAGATCTTCTGAGACACTATTAACCATAAACTTCCTATAGACAAATCCGATATTCATCACTAAAGATGATTTGGTGTCATTCTTCGACCTCATATCCCCTCAACCTATCAAACTTGAGTTTGGAAACTTGATGTTTTTGGAATTAAAGAACTTTAAGAAATTTGTAGGTGAGACGCTAAACCATTGCAATGGATTCTTCGATAAATTGTTTGCATCAATGCCTAACTTCCCCAAACAGCCCTCCAAATTACCTCCACTAACTTCAAACGGGTTAATTAACACTTTGCCGTCCGGCGTCACCACAGTGGTGATGTGTGCAAACTAGCGGTCAACGGCCGGCGACACCACAGTGGTGTCAGGCACAAAGAATGGTTCGACCATAGTAAAAGATAGTAACTGAATTAGTGCTGCTGGCGTCAAGCAACGAAATATTTACAAAAAGCGCGGACGGGAAAGCGTTAAGGCATTTGGTCAAGATAACTCTTTTACTGTTTATTCATGATTTGTGATCGACCATCGATTCTATTAGGTGTTTCCCAGACTTCATTGGATTAGACACTCCATGGTTAAATGATAGTAAAGCCATTCCGACTCAATTTTCTGGCAATTTCGAAGCTTTATGCATATCCATACTTTAATTCTCCTTGATAGGGGTCAATTGAACGTAAGACTAATTTCGGTAGACAAGGGACATAACACATACGCAAGTGAAGGATTTGACAAGGTCTAAATAGCCAGTAACCATTAATATAGCTACACGTTCTAAAAGAAATATGTCTCTTAAAACATAAAATACCAAATAAACAACCACTAAAAAGTTCATGACAGATTATGACCAAATTTTAATCATTTACTATCTCGCATGAGCTGTATACCACCAAAACTTCAAGTTCGTACGATCATCTTTTCTGGGTGTTGCGAATTTTTTTGGCAAGAAGTGTATTTCCAACTTCGACTACTTCTTTAACTCATCTTTCAAAAAATGTCATTTTATTTTTTTATTTGTTTAATTTTAACTTATTAATTTTATATGGGACTAAAGTCCAACTGAAAAATCAAATTATTCAATTTTAATCTTTCAAAAATAAGGACTTAACAAGCTTAATAAAGGCTGTGAGCCGAAACTAAGTGATGGAATTGATTATAACTTTAAATGCAATTATTTTTTAAGAATATTTAATGAGTTAAGAATTGTAGTAATTTCTCAAAATCAATCCAAGACAGAAACCAAGAAATTTAAGTAATTTCCTAAACACACTTGGGTTTACACATAATGATCAAAAATCACATTTAAATAAGTTTCAAATAAAGGAATCTTTTGATCGTCTTTAACATGTTCACTTTTTCTGTATTACCATTGTATTTTTGTTAGTCTTGTATCCTAAGTTTTTAAAGTTTTTTGACTCACAATCACTTTTATAGTAAACATAGAACATAACTAGACTGTATCCTCTTACTATTCTAATATTATTTCATTCTGGTTTAATATCTCTATTATATTTTTACCAAAAACTTTATGACTAATTATTAGAGGAATAATATTATAAATATTCTCGGAACCTCTTCAATATTTATTTTCGAAGAGTTAAGATGTAAAGGTACGTTTAAATTTGGACAAACAGAAGCGAATGAACGAATTCATTCTCTCAATTCGTTCTCTAGTATTTGGCAAATCAAGCGAATCATCAAAGGAAATCGATCCTTGATGTGGATAATCTAATTTAAGAAAGAATACCTTCATATAATTACCAAACCGAAGTTGCTAAATTCTAACTTACTAGAGACTTGTATCTTTTCAAGAAATGTCACATTCAACCAAATTGAACAAAAATTTTAAATCCTCCATAAATATTCTAGAGAAATTTGTAACTTGTGTCTGAAATCTATTAACAAAACTATTAAATCACTTTTCGTTTTGTTTCTCTTTTTTGACAAATTTTAGTTCTCTTCTTACCATATTCGTTTTTTTAAGTTCAACAAACTGAAGCAAATGTACAAATTCGTTCTCTTAAGCTACCATAAGATAACTCTTCAATTAGAAAGAACGGACGAATATACATTAGACATCTTTACGTTCTTATAATTTTTTTAAACAAACATTTAGTGCAACTTAAGACCTAAAAATCAAATCATCAATGTCCTAATTTTGTATGAACGTAAACTAATTGGTGTTTTCAAGTCTACCAGTAAAATTGTTAGTCCATTAAGAGGCAGTCCATTACCGTAAAATCAATGTTAGCTCAGAGCTTTTTCCGGAAATTCGTTGATGCTTCAACATGAGTAATTAACGATTTTATCTAGTAACTTGTACAACGGTGCACCATTTTCAAAAAAACTCTAATCCAAAATGCATCACGTATTATGGAAGAGAAAAAAAACAATAGTTTTTGTAGACAAACGTAACATCCTGCCATTGTTATTTTTTTCTTTTCCTTGTTTTTTTTTATCATCCTATTGTTTGTTTTGTCGATTTCCTAATTAGATTTTCCCTTAAAATTAAACGAACTCGTTCCGAGAAAATCGTCGTTCATCAAGACGGAAGATATTTCCGTTTCGTTATTGCGCCGGAGAGGCACGTCGGGAATGTGTCCTCCAGGATAATCCCGTAAGCCGGGACGCGTCGGGACGCCAGGAGATCCGTCTCCGAGCTCAGAAGGGATTCGACCTTAACTCCCAGCATCGAGAACGAAAAACGTGTGGGCGCCAACGAATTGATCAACACGAACAAAACCGTTTTAAATTTCCTCCATCTTATGACCTTTTACCCACCGATTTTTATTAAAAAATTCCTACGATTCGCCACACTAGAAATGTCAAATGTTTAAATAGATTTAATGGTTCTCTAGAGGTAGAGAGAAACCGGCACAGAGCGGATGCTTGTACCTAGTACTAGGATATTTATAGATCTTAAACATTACATAGGGGGAACTTACAATCATAGGAATTAAAATTTTTCATTAAACCCAGATAAATTTAGAAATCATGATGGAAAAGTTAAACACCCAAACGAATTAAATTTTTTTCCCCTTATTGAACAAACACAATGCACTTATTCGTGGTTCGTGATGTGAGGCGATTGACATGACTTGGCGCGGTATTATGGGGGCAAAACAGGAAGTCGTTCGTTTATTTACCCTGCCACACTTCCCATCGTTTGCGAGCGTAAAACGCTTAATAGTCGAACTCTAACTGGGCCAATTAAACGTCGAGCCGGTCAATTCGCCGACATCGTCATTCCCAGTTTGCACACGCGGTGAACCGTCGTTGCCATCGTCGTCGTCGCCGGAAAAGTTTCCAAAAAAAACGTCCAATTTCCTCGTTACAAACTGGAGAGTCGGATCGTTCTACGAGGATCATCCGCGGTCACGTCAGTTGAGCAAGACGTGGCCTTTCGAGTCCAAACGGCCGCCCTCCACGTTACGTAATAGCGACGTCGGCGTCACGGTTCTGGCATGACCTGGATTTCAAACAGATTGTCTTCATCGAATCGATTGTATAATAAAAATCGAGAAGAAGGTGTATTTGATGCGTGCTTCTTTATAAAATACTACTGAAAAATATAACGGGAGCTGCCACTAAAATTATATGTATGAAAGATAAAGCCATCATATCAGGAATATAAGTGAATAAAAATATATGACCTTGTTAGGAAGATAAGGTCATTGAAATAGAGTTAAGAGTAGGTTACAATATGAGATGAGAGGATAGTTGGGGAAAGGAGGTGATGGAATGGATTCCACGAAGTGACATAAAATCATGAGGTGATGGAGAAAAAGATGGGTAGATGAAATAATGGTTAGAGTGGGAGCCACAATGACCGAGAAACTCAAACTGAATATAAAAAAAAAGGAAAAATAGAATAATGGAAAGAATGCAAGAAAGGAATCTTTTTATGTTACTTATTTGTGGAGTTCAACCTTCAACTACTTTTTGTGTTATTATTTTATAGATTAAATTTTTTAGAAAATTTAGATTTTATAGAAAAAGAGGATTTGTAGTCAAATTTAACTTATTGAAAAGTTTTTGGAAATTTTTGGCAAAAACATTCAAGATTTTTGAACCAATTTATTAATAATCAAGATATAAAAGAATTAAAAAAATCCGAAAAACATCTCAGAATTGTTAACGAACTTAACATAACTTCATCATTTTTCGGGGCACTTTAAAAAATCGTACCGGTCGTATTTATCGTATTTATAGAATGATTTTTAAGAAAAGGAGGATTTTTAGACAAATTTAACTTATCAAACAATTTTTGGAAATTTTTGGCAAAAACATCCAAGATTTTTAACTAATTTCTCATAATCAAGAGATAAAAGAATTTTTAAAAAATCCCAAAGACATCTCACAATTTTTACTGAACCTACAATAACTTCTAAAAAATTCTACAAGTCGTATTTATCGTATTTGTAGAATGATTTTTACTTAAAATTAAAAAATTAAGATTCTATTTTCTATTAAAAAGTTTGATTTGTTGTAGTTACCAAAAATAAAAAAAAAATTTCAAGACTACCGAAGAATTTTGATCGAATATAACAATGGTGGCCAAACGGCGGCTCTCGTGCCACATGCGGCTCTTTTTGAATTATATTGCGACTTAATTAAAAAATATCGTAAATACCTTCTACTAGGTTTTGAATTTTTAAGAAAATTTGTTTCCTATAATGAAAGAGAATTAGGAGTTATAATTTACTGGATCTCCTTTTTTTTGGAGGGCGAATTTTTTCCGATTAGGCTCTTAAAAACTTTAAAAGCGAACTCGATTTTTCAATACGGCTCTCAGTATCACCAAGTGTGGCCATCCCTGAAATATAACAAAACCTCTTAAAATTTTGGCAAACTTTAAAAAATGGTACAGGGATTATTTATGAAAATTCAGTAAAACAAGGTGGGGGAAGATAGATTAAAATATCTATTTTCTACAACATTTAACAGATTTGATCCAATTATTTTCAAATAATTAAAAAAAAAAATTTCAACCGAACCTAACATAACCTTACAACCAACGTGACCAACTTTAAAAAATCTTGCTGCCGTTATTTATAGAAATTAAGGGCACAAAATTTATAGAAAGGTCTATTGAAATGACTAGTTTTTATTAAAATGATTAAATTAGTTCTATTTATTACTCAAAAATTAAAAAAAAATCTCAAAATCGTCGAAGAATTTTAATCGAACCTGATATAACTTTTCACTCTTAAAATCATTTTAGACCAACTTTAAAAAATCATACAGGACTTGTTTATTGAAATCACGGAAGCAAAATTTAAGGAAAGATAGATTGAAATGTTTATTTTTCATTAAAATTAACAGATTTTTTCCAATTGAAGACACAAGTAGATGAGGGTGTTATGTTACAAAATCAAAGTTTTGCATAAATTAAGGTTAAAGTTTTTTTATGTAATTTTTTATAGATTAGGTCACTCAATGTCATGGTGCGGCTGGTAATTACCAAGGGCCATAAAATTTTACTTACTAAGCTTTAAAAAATAAAAGCTCATGACACCTTCTTCCATCTTCGAACTCAAAAGTAGTGTAACTTAACCCCTTCATACATTTACAAAACTCGAGTGTTCTTGGATTTCTGGCATTTCCAATGGTGCTATGTGAAAGATGGTTACATAACACCTTCATTCATACAAAAAAAACAGTTTTTGAAAAAAATGCGACATAACACCTTCATCCACTCGTCTCTTCAATTATTACAAAATAATATAAAAAAAATCTTATTACCAAATAATTTTAAAAAATTCTAAACACATTAAAAATTTTTGCAAGAATCTAACATAACTCTACAGGGTGTCCTGGAAAATGTGGGAAATCTCTTGGATTCTAATAGAACATTAAAAAATATGATTACAAGTTCCCATAATTTTTTTTCCTAGCGGCCCTCCCCTCGGAGATACGGCGTCCTAAAAGAAGCCACTGGAAAACATTTTTCTTGAATAAATTTCAAAGTACTTAATTTAATTTAATGAAAATTTAATATGATAAACAGTAGTAAGGACCTCTTAAAAAGATGACCTTAAAACATAATTAGTCTCTTTAGTTTACCAGGGGCGTACTAGGTTGTGCATTTTAATGCTTACATTTTTAACACCCTGTATGGTAAGGTGTTAAAAAAATAAATTTAGATACCTTGAATATTTAGCTAAAGAAAAGGTACTCTTATTCAGTGTCGATAAAATGAACCGTTTTCGAGAAAAAAATTATAAAAGAAACCATCAAGATTAAAAATTTATTAATATTTCGCATTAGTAGTAACGTTACCATAGTAACGTTTGTAAAAACAGCGCTTTTTAATACTGATGTTGCAGACAACAAATTTAGCTCTATTTTTACAAACGTTACTATGGTACCTACGAAATATTAATAATTTTTTAATCTTGATGGTTTCTTTTACAATTTTTTTCTCGAAAACGGATCATTTTATCGACACTGAATAAGAGTACCTTTTCTTTAGTTAAATATTCAAGGTATCTAAATTTATTTTTTTTAACTCCTTACCATACAGGGCGTTAAAAATGTAAGCATTAAAATGTGCAACCTAATACGCCCCTGGTAAACTAAAGAGACTAATTATGTTTTAAGGTCATTTTTTTAAGAGGTCCTTACTACTGTTTATCACATTAAATTTTCATTAAATTAAATTAAGTACTTTGAAATTTATTTAAGAAAAATGTTTTCCAGTGGCTTCTTTTAAGAGGCCATATCTCCGAGGGGAGGGCCGCTAGGAAAAGAACTTATGGGAACTTGTAACCATATTTTTTAATGTTCTATCAGAATCCGAGAGATTTCCCACATTTTCCAGGACACCCTGTATACATTTTTTACCAACTTTAAAAAATCGTACAGAGTTCATGAATAAAAATTAAAGACACAAAATTTAAGAGCAGGTCAATCAAAATGTCTACTTTTTATTACCATTAACAAATTTGTCCTATATAGTACTGAAGAATTTTAAATAATTCGCAAATACGTCCAGGAATTTTCATTGAATCCAACATAATATCATAAATAGTTAATATAATCTTTAACAAATCATACAGGACTTGTTTATGGAAATAGCGGAAGTAAAATTTAAGGAAAGATAGATTGAAAGGTTTGTTTTTCAATAAAATCAACAGATTTGTTCCAATTATTACCAAATAATTTTAAAAAATTCTAAATACATTAAAGATTTTTGCAAGAATCTAACATAACTTTATAAATTTTTTACCAACTTTAAAAAATCGTACAGAGTTTATATATAAAAATTTAAGACACAAAGCTTTAAAACGTGTCAATTAAAATATCTACTTTTTATTACCATTCATAAATTTGTCCTATTTACTACTGAAAAATTTAAAAAAATTCCCAACAACATCGAGGAATTTTCATCGAATCTAACATAACATTATAAATAGTTAATACAATCTTTAAAAAATCATACAGGACTTGTTTATGGAAATAGCGAAAGCAAAATTTAAGGACAGATAGATTGAAAGGTTTGTTTATCTTTAAAATCAACAGATTTGTTCCAATTACAGTAAAGCTCCGCTAATCTGAACCTCCAATAATCCGGATTCTCCAGTAATCCGGACGAAATTGAAATATGTTATTTACATTATTTAACCGTTAAGCGGCTCGATGGATTGAAATTACATGTAATCATGACGAATATATACGTCATAGCCGCTTAAGGGGTTAATATCATAATCCGGATTACTTGTGACTCCATAATCCGGATTGCCTCGGTTTTCATTGATCCAGATTAGCGGAACTTCACTGTATTACCAAATAATTAAAAGAAGCCTAAAAATAATGAAGATTTTTGACCGAACCTAACATAACCTTACAATTTTTCTTACCACCTTAAAAAAATCTTGCAGAGTGTACGTATAAAAATTAAAGACAAAAAATTTGACATGAATAATTCCATTCTTCAGTTTGATGTTAATAAATGAAAGGCTTGAAGTTGGACTGAAGATATTTATTAATGATCTTGACTATCCGGGTTTCGATCTAACAGATCGTCTTCAGGTCAATCGCGTCGTATGTGAAGAACATTTTTTCGAACCATAATGGAAAACGAAGTTAACATTGAAAAATTGCAAAAATATTAAAGAGTATAGTTTGAAAAATACAAAATTATTTGTTCTGCTCAAAGATCCGCCATTAAAACTGAAAAAATTAAACACGTTGTAATAAATTTCTATGAAATGATGAATGAGAATGAAAAATGTAAAACGTATCCACCCAAATTGTAGAAGGACTCCGATTAATATCCCCAACCTATCTCACCAACGACAGACAATAAACTGACAGTTTATTTTAATTTTAATAACGGATCTTCAAGTCTTTTATTTATTAAAGACAAAGAACTTAGAAACAGGTCAATTAAAATGTCTACTTTTTATTACCATTAACAAATTTGTCCTCTTCAGTACTGAAGAATTTTAAAAAATTCACAAAAACGTCCAAGAATTTTGATCGAATGTAACATGACATCATAAATGAGTGGCTCAGAAGTAAAGTGAACCAAGTCCATTTAAGTTTGTTTCGAGAAAACGGACAATTGTGGTTATTTTTTCAATGAAAAGTGGTGCAAATCATTCAGTATTAAAGTGAACTAGCGTACATTATTGGTAACCTGATGAACTAAGTATTGAATAAGTCAGCACATAAAATTATAACTATTCAAACGGACCTAAGTATACTCTTAACTAAATTTTAGAAAAATGGACTTGGTTCACTTTCCTTCTGACCCACTCAAATATTTGATATAATCTTTCAAAAATCGTATCAAATTTGTTCTAGTTATTAGCAAAAAATTTTAAAAATCTTAAAAACGTCGAAGAATTTTGATCGAACCTGACATAACTACAAATTTTAAACCAAAATTTAAAAGTCATATAAAACTAGTTTATAAAAATGTATGGAACAAAATTTAAGTAAGTGTATATTGAAATGTCTATTTTTCATTAAATTTAACGATTTAATTTTAACTATTATTAAATAATTAGAAAAAAAGTTTAAAAACACTGAACATTTTCAAGCGACCCTAACATTTTTTACCAACTTTAAAAAGTAATATCAAGTTTATTTATGTATAAAAATTAAAGGCACAAAATTTAAGAACAGGTCCATCAAAATGTCTACTTTTTATTGCTATTAACAAATCTTTCCTATTTATTACTGAAGGATTTTAAAAAAATTCCAAAAACGTTCATAAATTTTTTAAGGAAATTATAAAACAAGTCCCACATTAAATTAAACCATGAAAATTTAAAACTATTTTCTACTAATTCTAACGAAATTTTGAAAAAAGTTGCCAACTTGAGTTGAGTTGTAAATTTAAAACCTGATTTAGAATAATAAATTGGTTGAATCTCAATAAATGTTTCTTTATAAAAATCAATTTCCAAGTTTTAGATATTTCGTTCTTATTTATTTCATACTTAATCACTATTCTTCTACCTTCTTCTTAATATTTTTTATAATTTATTATCTCCAAATTTTTTTGAACTACTCTTTCTATGGGTTGGCAAAATCAATTTTGCAAATTATATTTTCAAGGTATAATACTCTTCAAAAATATCAAATTAAACTCCATTTATCTGACATCACTCCATAGATTTAAAAATAAATCACACTTTCAAGTAGTAACAAATCAAAATTAAATTTATAGCATTCCGTAATGCAGCCATTTCAACTTTTGCCAAACTATGCCAATTTAAAATTGAATATCAAGCACGGTTGAAGTCCATTACGTACTTGTACGAATTTATAACCCACCCATAGTTCTGTTTATTTTCTTTACGTTGGCAGGGATTCGCGTACACTTTTCAAACGACTAAAACGGGGTGAGTCGTTTCTAGACCAACAATTTATTTTAAGACCTTTCATAATTTTACATCTATCAATTATTTTATTATACCTTAAAATCATCTTATTTTAAACAAGAAATTTCAACCTCATTTAATTTCCAGGTTGATTATTACTTGGTATCTTTTAAAAATTCATATCTAAAAAACTAATAAATTGTTGTTGAGACTTGAAATTTAGTGTGGATTTAGATTAATACTTAATCTTTATTTCTGCCAAAGATAAATTTTCTATGATTTTTAGATTTTCCCTTGGAGGAAAAAGTGTTTAATATCAGTCGATTAAAACATGTTAAGCTTTAAAAATTCATACCTAACAAACTAATTATTGTTGAGTCTTGAATTTTTTGGGAATTTAGATTGAATCTTAATCTTTATTTTTGCCAAAGGTGAATTTTCTATAACAATTATTTTTTTTTGTCAGAAGAGAAACTGTAAATAAATATAAAAATAATTGACGTTTTTAAACATTAAAAACTAGGTTACGTTCTTAAACTGAATTTTTTTGGGGGTTACATTAAAATTTGACCTTTAAAAATTACAACTTTTTTATAAACAAAATAGTAGTAGTACAAATAAAAAGGTACACACGGTGTTTGTTTAAACACTTTAATCATTATAACGTGACCTCTACTTAATAATCTTTAACCCACATTATCTCCACAAGACAAGGTCGTCTCTACAAGAACGCATTGTTTACCCAGATAACGACTTACAACTTATTATCGAAATATCATCAATCCTTCCATTCGATTTCTCCCGGTTCGATTAATCAAAACGACATCAAAGAGACATCCGTTTTAAATCCGAACCACACATGCTACGAATAGGAATGTTAATTATTTTTCTAGAAACGAACGCTAGTCCGATCCAAATCGGAGTATTTTGCAAGCAACTAATTAACGGTGCACATCGACTCTCGGGTTTTACGAGATCCCGATGTGTGCAAATGAGGCCTTGAACGCGACCTTTGGAACGATCAGGACTGATTGATTACCACTGCACATGTTTGCTAAGCAACTTTAGTTATTTTTGGAGTTTAAAATGAGAAACGACCGAATCGATTTAATTTCTTGTTGCATTTACTTTACGTTGAGTGTATTTGATAGAAAATTTTTTTGTAGATGAGCCGAGGGTTCGGTCTGGAGTTTGGGAGGACACATCATGTGACAGAAGGATGGCACCGCCGATGGTCCACACCAGAACTCTTCAGCACACCAACTCTCAAAGGAGTTCCGAAGACAGTTGGTGTTCTGCAAGCGATCCAGATCTTTCATCCGACGATGAAAGTGATAGAAGTGCAGCTTCTAGTACTAGGTAATACTCATTTTTAACACTTAAATATATCCTAAGAGTTTAAAAATTAATTTTAAAGTAAAGTTTTTATAAGAGATTGATTGGAAATTAAATTCCCTTTAATTTAAGTACAAACACGGCATATCTAACTTAAATAGTTTCAAAGTTATCGATTTTTTTAACCTTAAAAATAATCGACGATCGCCATCTTTAAATCGACTTCATTTCATTGATTTGAATTAAAGTATAATCTTGTTTGGTATCAAATTAAAAGATTTTTAATAATCTTTGAGAATATTTAAGAATTCTAGGTGATCTTGAATTTTCAATTTTTGATTTTTCTTTAAATAAAAGTTTTAATAATACTTATAGAATAAATTTGTTATGACAAATCGTTAGAAAATGAAATTTGCTTTAATTTGAGTACAAACACGACTCATCTATCTTAAATAATTTCGAAGTTGTCGATTTTTTTAACCTAAAAAATAATCGACGGCCGCCACCTTTAAAATGGACGTAACTCCATTATTTTTAGTTGAAGTATAATTTTGTTTGATACTAAATTAGACAATTTTTAATAACATTTGAGAATATTTAAAAATTTTGGATGATTTTTAATTTTTTAATTTTTGACTTTTCAAAAAACAAAAGTTTTAACAATAATTATAGAATAAATTTGTTATGACAAATCGTTAGAAAATGAAATTTGCTTTAATTTGAGTACAAACACGACTCATCTATATTAAATAATTTCGAAGTTGTCGATTTTTTTAACCTAAAAAATAATCGACGGCCGCCATCTTTAAAATGGACGTAACTCCATTATTTTTAGTCGAAGTATAATTTTGTTTGATATTAAATTAGACAATTTTTAATAATATTTGAGAATATTTAAGAATTTTGGATGATTTTTAACTTTTTTATTTTTGACTTTTCAAAAAGTGAAAGTTTTAACAATAATTATAGAATAAATTTGTCATGACAGATCGTTAGGGAATAAAATTTGCTTTAATTTGAGTACAAACACGACTCATCTATCTTTAATAGTTTAGAAGTTGTGGATTTTTTTTAACCTAAAAAATAATCGACGTCCGCCATCTTGAAAATCGACATAACTTGTTAGTTTTTAATCGAAATATAGTGGTGTTTGGTATCAAATTAAGCGATCATCAAATTATTCTAAATAATTTTCAAGTTGTCGACTTTTTTTAACCTAAAAACCAATCGACGTCCGCCATCTTTAAAAACGACGTAATTTGTTTATTTTTTAATCGAAATATAGACGTGTTTGGTATCAAATTAAACGATTTTTACTGATTTTTCAAAATATTTAAAAATTTTGAAAAACAATCGACAATCACCATTTTTTAATCGACGTAATTCCATTGTTTCTAATCATAGTATAGTTGTTTGTACTCAGATTATCCATCTATCTAAACTAATTTTCAAGTTGTCGATTTTTTTAACCCAAAAAATAATCGACGCCCGCCATCTTGAAAATTGACGTAACTTATTTGTTTTTACTCAAACTATAGTCGTGTTTGGTATCAAATTAATCGATTTTAAATGATCTTTAAGAATATTTAAGAATTTTGAAAAATAATCGACATTCATCATCTTTAAATCAATGTAATTCCATTGTATTTAATCAGAATATAGTTGTTTGTACTCAAATTATCCATCTATCTTAAATAATTTCAAACTTGTCGATTTTTTCTAACCTAAGAAACAATCGACGTCCGCCATCTTGAAAATCGACGTAACTTGTTTGTTTTTAATCGAAATATAGTCATGTTTGGTATCAAATTAAACAATTTTTAATGGTCTTTGAAAATACTTAAGAATTTTGAAAAACAATCGATATATTCTTTTAACCTAAAAAACAATCGACGTCCGCCATCTTTAAAATCGATGTAACTTCTTTGTTTTTAATCGAAATATAGTCGTGTTTGGTATCCAATTAAACAATTTTGAATGATCTTTGAAAATATTTTAGAATTTTGAAAAACAATCGACAATCATCAGCTTTAAACCGATATAATTACATTGTTTTTAATCAAAATATAGTTGTGTTTGTACTTAAATTAAAAGATTTTTAATGAACTTTACAAATTGTTAACTGGAGCAAATTTTGTTTGATGTTTACATTTTTTGTCACATGTTATCATAAAAAATTAATTTTCTTTCCATGAAACACACATTTTATAAATTAAAATATAAACTAAACGGTCGACAGTAAATAGAAAAAAATCAAAACAAGCAGAATATGACGCCACGATGTATAAAAAACTCGCCACATAGATTGAATTCAACTGAATCATCACTACTTTAAATGGAAGTGGTTGCAGTCGCAGTAGACTTTGAACCAAAACAGTTAAACACCAGCGACTTTCAATTGATTCCATAGACGTGTCGATGCGTTTGCGGTGTTTTTGAAGTCAGACTGCGTGGCACCTCATTGGACGATAAGTAATATAAGTCGAGCGATGTTAAAAGGTTATCGAGATTTTATAAGAATTTATCGCTTAGAGACGCAATCGCCATCCAAGTGTAAACTCGAAATCAAGGATATTCTGGCGCGATTACTAACGTAACGATTTCGGATTTGAATAGAGAGAAGGCCAGATGATTATAACGGACCTTTGTCCGTTGGGTTTTGTCCATATTAAAACGTTTTTTTTTGCTTCCTTATCCGAATTTGGTAGTCAAACGCGCCGACCGTTTATGCATTTTCCGCTATAAATAGATTACGTCGTCCTTAGGCGGTTTAATAGTTGCAACGTTAAAATTTTGCGGACGTATATGGATAATTGTTAATTACGGTGTAGTTAACCGGGCATGTTGCTCGTAAGCCGACAAAGCTTGAGGTCGATCTAATTTTTCCCTTTCCTTTTCTCTTTTTAATTTTTTTACTACGTCACTTATAATTTGTAGAATTGATGTCGGTGACTTTGAAATTTTCCTTCCTGTATTACTAACGTTAAGTAAGTCGAAAGAAGAACGTAAATTACCCGGTTGTGTAAATCCTAAAAACTAAAATACAACATTTCAAAGAATTTTACTCAACAATACGACTTGTTTTGATGAAACAAGTCATACTTTTCTTATCTTTGTGGTAGCGAAAAGTACACAAACCAATATATTTCCATTTAATTTTGTATTTAAGATTATAATTGTATGAACTACATGAATTTTTTTACTATATGGATGAATTTTATGAATTTTAGGAGCAGCGGTCAATTAAGAAACACACTGAGTAAAGCTCGAACGTTATGCGATAAGCTTCGAAGTAGTGGAGGAGCTGGTGGTGGTCATCGATTATCTTTGGACTCGTCGATAGAGACGTCTCCGCAAAACCATGCGAACCAGGGAAGACTTTCTAGGTGGTTTTCCATCAGGAGAGGGTCTGCCCATCAGTACGATATTGAAAATATGGAAAATAATAGAAATCAAGGCAATGGAAAAATGCCCTTATTACCAGAGGTAAGAAAAATTTGATCTATCGATAAACAAAAAAAATAGTAATAATAAATAAACTTTTATTATTAGAAGAAATTTATTTTCTTAACACGTTCACGTCGGGCGTGGGTCACATGCTATGCTTTTCTTATGGGTGTAGGTCACGCCTCGACGTGAACGTGTTAATAGAAAATTGAATCATTATCTTTCTATTTTAACAAAGAACACCTTTTTTAAATTTTTATATGATTAAATTATTATACAGGGTGTGAGACAAAAACCGCCCAAAGCCATATCTCAGTTATTCCTGTTCGGATTTTCATGACCCAAATATCAGACTATGCTATTTCAAAGACTTTTTCTTTCTGAATCCAACGATGTAGAATACATGTAATTTAATTAACTATTTAGTGCAGAAAAATTGAAACACATCTCTTAAGAAGTGTACTCTTAACTTATACTCTAACTTTTTAAACGTTTGGGTGATGACTCTGATTACAACATTGTGTTTCTGGTACTAAATTAGAACCATGTGTACAATGCTTTATGGAACGGGTGCTCCCAGTGCCTTAAAAAGCTTTAACTGTATCTCTTCATCGGAAATCTGTGGATGGTGTGGATTTTATTCTTATCATTTTTCCCCAAAAAAATCTCAAAATCGGTATGTATCAATAAGAAATGGTTTACAATCGATGAATTTCCATACACTTTTCATTACTTTTCGAAAATGTCATTAGGAAAAAAAGCATTTTATTTATTTTTTCTGCAGATAACAGTGAATAAAAGCAGATATACTGTAGATTATTGGATTCAGAAAAAGTAGGTGTTTTAAATGACGAGGGAAAAAATATACATGATAATTTGAAAAACAAAAGTCGTAGTTGGTTCAAATCAAAGCCAATGTTGGAAAAAATTCAAAGGAACTCCAAAATGTAGTATTGCGTTCAACATTTAATTTATAGCGTTTTCATTTGGCTGCACTGGTGCCCACTAGAATTTGACCTGGAGTACATACATCGCATTCGCTTAGTGCAAAAAAGTGCAAGTTCAATAGAACACGATGAAATGAAAATTAACCATAACTGTCAATCTGATCAAATTGTCAATAGATATACGGGCTGTGATCTAACCATATAATAAATAATGACTGAGAATGAAAATGGTAACTGGTAAATAAAACATTTTCATTTTTTTCAAGTTGGGATATTATTAGCATATAACTGTTCTTCTGGACAAATGAAAATGTTTTTTTAACTTTAATAAAATATAGAGATTAGAAATGCATTGACAATATTGCAACTGTAGTACATCTTCTTCAAAATTGTTGTGGACAACGTTCCTTGTAAAGTTATTAATTTTTGGTAATCTTTTCCTAAATCTTTTTAACAGAAAATTCTCCTCCTCACTATCGCTGGATAACGTTAATAGTTCCATTACCACTTCTTAGTGGCGATCATTCATGTTGACAACTATATTGCAACTCGCACTTGCCGTCAAACCTCGTGTTGGAAATGTTGAACTGACAAGGAGAGTGCAAGGTCTTGGAGTGGTGGATTTAGTTCAAATTTCGTAGAATGGTAGATTTAGTTTCCCTGTTGATGAAAATATATGGTTATAGGGGCCACTATTCAATAATTTTTTAAATATTTGCAATTAAAGATGCAATTAATTCGTTAGGACAAGTCCGGATAATGTCAAAATTAACCGAATTTATACCGATTAAGTCAGGCTTTTTGAAGAAAGGTTATTTATTTATTTATTTATTTTTATTTTACAAGGTATTGGATTTGGAGTTTGAGTGTTTAGCTCTTCTTCTCCAGTCTCAAGGTTTATGCTTCACTTTTTTCCATTAAAATCTGCGATCTGAGTATGATGAGTACATTTTGATTACTTTATTCGTACTATATTTTAATTTGCCTAACCATTTATTATTTTTTGATATATTCTTCAAAATTACCAATTTCTTCGCCAAAATAGCGAATTTTACGTCAAATTTTCTAAAATAACTTTCATTTTGAAGAAAGGTTATAATGCCAAGTCATATTCCTGTATTAATTTTGAGGTCTTGACAGATCAAATGACAATTAACTGACAAATCCATAGTGTGGTGCACACTCAAAAAATGCTTCGATGTCGCAAAATTTTATATCCACTCATGGTATCTTTATATGTAAAAATAGACACTCTCAGTACTCGAACCCGGCGCCTAATGACGAGAAACACTGATCTATTGCTGATACGCTACACCCATTATGTTTAATCATTTGCTACAGACCTGAATTTAACTAGTGAATTGCATCTTCACTTGCAAATATCTAAAGAGCTATTGAGTAGTGGCCCCTACAACCATATATTTTCTTCAACAGGGAAACTAAATCTACCATCCTACAAAATTTGAACTAAATCTATGACCCCAAGACCTTGCACTCTCCTTGTGAGTACAAAACTCGTTGCACTTTTTTTACCAATAGAACATAAAACACTAATTTGGAAGAACCAATAGAGCACACTATTATACACTTGTGCGCACCAGTTTTAGCAAATGAAAATGCCATTAGTACCTGGCTCATGAAAATCTGAACAAAAATAACTGAGATGAGCAGTTCTGAACAGAAGCACGTCTGAATTCTTTCTAATAAGCATTATAAGGGAGAAATTTCTTCGATTACTTGTCATCTTTCGATTTTATCAAACCAATGGAATAAAAACATTAACTTTTATTTACCAGATCGCCATTATACAGGATCCGCCGGTGTAGCTAGAAATTTTAAAATGTCCAATTTTTTCGTCAAATAATAATTATGTGATTTCTTTCTACAAAAGTGAGTTTCAAAACCATGCCATTTAATTTTCTAACAATAACGACGCTCAAGGGAAACCTGTTTCTACAAAAACATTCTTCAAATTTTAAATGTAAAATTACCAACATTTTACTATACAGGTCTAATTATATTCGTGCAATTCCACTATGGTGTGCCTCTTGTTATTCAGCCTCCTCTTCACAACTCTCAAAAGAAAATAATTACAGAAGGATAAATCTAATTGTAAGGCTAAGCCATAAGCAGAAACTGAATTACTGGACTTTGGACAAATTCGACCAGACGTGCTTCGTAAAACGTTGGAAAATGTTCGCTTATAATTCAAAGAATAAAAAAAAAACTTTCGAGAAATAGCTTTCCTTTGAAGGACGTTAATTTTTACAAGTAAAATGACATGATTTTCTTAACTCAAATTTGTAAAAAAAATGGTGAGAACTAATAATTCTAAAAAGTAAATCATTATTATCAATTATTGCAACAGATTAATACATCTATTGTATTTACCGTAACAAATGAGTTTTTTATTTTATCGTTTAAATTCGAGAAATACTGTTCTATTTCAAAATATGACAGTATTATCAAAATTAAATGTAATAATAAACTTATCTTTTCAAGAAAAAACTGTCCAAATCAAAACACGACGGCAATACTTAAATTAACACCAAATCACTTTGACACCGTTGGTTTTAAAACAAAACGCTTAACGCTTTTGTAAAATGATTTTGAAAACTAATGATATGGAATTATTGCCGTTTGGTGGCAATTTGCTCAATTCAGATTGTAATGTTCTTACTGGTGATATAGCGTTATGACTGTCTTTCGAATATAATTGTCTTTAGGAATTTTATTGATAAGAACTATAAGTTTTAATTTAACCACTTAACTGTTTCGGTTTTGTTGGAGAATGTATCCCCTTCATGCGTCGTTACAAATTAAGCGATGACGAACATATTCACCAAACTCAGAGTATGTTTGCTAATAAAACTTAAGAGAAATGTACCGCTACTTTCCAAAAAGAGAACTCGGGTGCGAAAGTGTCACCACTTGGTAATTTTTTTAGCAGCTAGGTAATCCACATCCCAGTTCAGAAACAACTCAAATCCCGCAGACGAACCATAAAAAACCTCACCTGTTGAATACAGGTAAAAGAGAAACGAAAGAATCCTCATTCTGGTTTTTTATTGCACAGTCTAAACAATATATAAATCTGTATTTGCTTCAATGAAGATTAATGATAGACAACGATACATTTATGAAAAATAATTCAAGTTCTATCTGTTTTTTATAATAGTTATTTATACATTCCTATTAGTTCTTTTTATTTCGACATGGCCTTAAAATATTCCAAACTTCTTGCAGTTTAGGAGTATACAGTGAAATCTGCCTTATGTGGACACCAACAGGACTCACTAAAAGTGTCCGTTTAAGAGGGGTGTCCGCTTAAGAGAAATGCGAAGTAATTATATGAGAGTTGGACGTTTCCATGAGAAACTGTTCGTTCAAGGGGGGTGTCCATTCAAGAGGGGTGTCCGCGAAGGGGAATTTCACTGTATTTTGGTTTAAAATCAAATTGCAAACTTAACTGCCAATGGATACTACTGAAGATACATGACGAATATATTCCTCATAACAAAAAATTTAATTTTTTATGACTAACATTTTCGTCAAAAACAGTTAACTTATTAAAACGAAAATCGTTTCTTAATTCCTACAATTTAATAACGTGCGACTTTTCTAAACGCGTCTAACACATTACTAAAGCTGTAATGTTAGGTTCGATTGAAATTTTGCTGTTTTTTTTGTGATTTTAAGAATATACGTTTTCTAATAAATTAAAACAAAGATAATTTTACTAAACAATAGACAGTTTATCTCATATTTTTTCAAAATTTGTTTCCTTATTTTCCGGAAATAAATTCAAAATCTTATTTAAAACTGTGTGATATATGAAAATTAAAATGAAAGTAATAATTTTGCAGGTGGAGGAAGAAACCAGTTTTACAAATTCAGCATCTCACCGAAGACAAATCCCACCTTCTTTACCGCCAGCTCCGTCAAATCTAACACCAGCCCAATTAAAAAGAAGGATGATAGTCGCTGCAATTGTACATAGTGAAAATTCTTACGTAGCAACTTTACAAAAATTAGTTAATGTAAGTTTAAAAATAAACTCTCGCCCTTTTTTCAACCTATTTTTTATTATTACCTCTTTTTTATCTGTTTTTTTTTTTTTTTTTCTAATAGGATTATAAAAAGCCTTTGGAAGAAAGCAACCCACCAATATTAAGCGGGACCAAAATAGCCACACTTTTTCACAGACTGCCTGAAATATTACAGTGCCATAACTTATTTCGTCTAGCGTTAGCGGGATACGTAAAAAACTGGGATAGAGACGAGAAAATCGGCGACGTTTTCGTCGCGTCCTTCTCCAAAGCCGTCGTCTTGGATATTTACAGCGGTTTCATTAACAATTTCTCGGTCGCTATGGATTTGGCTAAAATGGAAGCTAAACGAAAATCCGCTTTAGCCGATTTCTTCAAAGTTAAACAAATCAGCTCTCACGATCGGTTATCGTTCTTCGGTCTAATGGTTAAACCCGTTCAACGATTTCCACAATTTATACTATTTCTACAGGTATAAAAATTACTAATTTTTATTTTATAATTTTGTTTATTTAACATTTTTTTTGACTTTTTTAGGATTTATTAAAACACACCCCACAAGGACATCACGACAGAATGTCTTTACAATTAGCTTTAACCCAACTCGAATCTCTAGCTGAAATGTTAAATGAACGCAAACGAGAAGCCGAACAATTCCAAGCTTTTAAAGAAATGTTAAGAAATATCAGCGGAAAATTCTCAGCTCGACCATTATCAGATGCCAATAGATATTTACTTAGAGAAGATAACGTTATGCAATTGGTAAGATATCTAAAAAAGATTTTTAAGTCATATTGTCTTGTTAACTTTTTATGTCAATTTAAGATGGTATAAAAGGTTAAAAATACTTTTTTAGTTAGTTATTAAATAATAATTTTAAAATAAAATCAAAATTTCATAAGAGATCGATAGGAAATTAAATTTCCTTTAATTTAAGTACAAACACGACCTGTCTAGCTTAAATAGGTTCGAAGTTATCGATTTTTTTTAACTCTAAAAACAATCGACGATCGCCATTTTTAAATTGACAGTACTCCTTTGTTTTTTATCGAAATATAGTCATGTTTGTTATCAAATTAATCCATTATTAACGAATTTTATAAATATTTCACAATTTTGAGTAATTTTTATCTTTTTGATTTCTGAAATTTCAAAAAGTAAAATTTAAAAAGTAATTTTATCAGAAAATTTTCTTCAGAGATCGTTAGGAAATTAAATTTCATTTAGCTTGAGTATAAACATGACCTATTTAGCTTAAATAGATCCAAAGTTATCGATTGTTTTTAACTTTACAAACAATCGACGATCGCCATCTTTAATTAGATATAATTCCTTTGTTTTTTATCAAAATATAGTCGTATTTGGTATCAAATTAATCAATTTTTGACAAATTTTATAAATATTTCACAATTTTCAGTAATTTTTATCTTTTTGATTTTCAATTTTTCAAAAATTCAGCTTTTAAAAATAATTTTAGAATAAAATTTTCATCATAAATCATTACAAAACAAAATTTCCTTTAATTTAAGTACAAACACGACATATTTAACTTAAATACATTCAAAGTTATCGATTTTTTAACTTTAAAAACAATCGACGATCGCCATCTTTAAATCGATACAACTCCCTTATTTTAAATTAAAATATAGTCGTGTTTGTACTCCAATTAAAGGATTTTTAGTAACCTTTAAGAATATTTAAAGGATTAATCGTATTTATTCATTTTTTATTTTGTTTATTTAGGAATTTAATCAATGTGGAAGTGTTGCCAAAGCAAAAAATCGTCGTCTACTCCTTTTAAACGACCTGGTTGTCTGCGTATCCGTGGCACCTAAAGCTTCCGACGATTTCGGAGCGAGCGAAAGACTGAGTTTAAAGTGGACTTACCCCGTTTCGGAAATAGAAATTCAAGATACGAGTGCGTCGCCGACTTTAAGCAGACTGTTAACGGCCGGTTTTAATAAAAGCGGTAGTCTTAAGTCGAACGCTTCGTTCGAAGGGACGCAACCACAAGCGGACAACCTTTGCACAGAGATGAGTAATTTAATGCACGATTACGAAGTGATGAGTAGAATCAGCGATTTGATCGGATCTCTAAGAGGGAACTATAAAGACATCACGTTGGATAACTCAAAGAGGATACTTCAACAGATACAAAGTTCGATACAACACAAAGACGAACAAATGGCTTGGGTCGATTCTTGTTGTCTTCAACTAGTCGCTAAATCTAAAGGAAAAGAAGAAGTTTTTACGTTTCAAACAGATAATCCTAATGTTAAGAAAGAATGGATTACTGAATTACGTTTGGCTCAATTGGCTTTGGATCCGAACAATTCACCTGCTTGGGATGTTCTGGAAGAAGAACAAAGGCCTTCGACTAAAATGCCTTTGTATGTTAGAGCTCAACCTGTTTATAGTTCACAGCATCAAACTGAGGTAAATAAAATTATAAAAATACGCTTTTCTACGTTTGAAGTGACATGATAGTAATCTCCACGATTTTTTTAAAGTTGATGGAAATTTTTAAAAATTAGGTTAAAAAAAATTTGTCAACTTTATGAATTTTTTTAATTTTTTGGGTAACAATTAGAACAAAATTGACTGTTTTATTACAAAATAGAATATTTTAACTTTCAATTAATACAAATTTTATTTCTTAATTTAAAAAAATAAAGTCTCCACGATTTTTGAAAATTCGTCAAAAGTTTCAAAAAATGTTAGGTTACTAAATTTTCTATAACTTCTTCTAGGTTATAAAATTTTCGAAAATGGTCTAAAAACGATTAAAAATAATTAAAAATGAACTTAAAAATGCTTAAACGATCTTAAAATAAACTAAAATTTTCTAAAATCGTCTAAAATCAACTAAATTTTACGAAAATCATCTAAAATCAACTAAATTTTACGAAAATCGTCTAAAATTAACTCAAAGATACTAAAATTAGTTAATATTTTCTCAAAACATTTTTAAAATCGTCCCAAAATCGTTAAAAATTAACTCAAAAACGCTTAAGTTGTCTTAAAATCAACTAAGATTTTCGAAAATCGTCTAAAATCATCTCGAAAATGCTAAAATTGACCAACTTCTTCTCAAAATAATGTTAAAACTGTCTAAAATCGTCTTGAAGTTATCATAAATTTACTCAAAAACGTCTAAAATCAACTCAAAATGATCAAAAATTTATTCAAAAACGTTTAAATGAGCTTCAAATTAACTCAAAAACACTTAAATTGTTTTGAAATCGACTAAAATCTTCGAAAATCGTCTAAAATCAACTAAAAATTGCGAAAATTGACCAATATCTTGTTTAACCCTTTCGCGACGGCGCGCCTGTACCATATATTGCCATTTACTTGTAAAATTACAAAAAAATTTTTTTTCGCTCTTTGTGATAGTCTACCCAAATCATACTTTGTCGCTTTATACAGGGTTAGTATAAAGTCCCGGAACGGTCGAATAACTTTGTTATTTGAGAAGTATCAATTTTGAAATTCTACTTGATTATATAGTTAAATGCGACGAATTTAATAATAACATTTTCATTTTTCTCTCGTTTCCGGTTTTACAGGAAATGCTCCCAACTTTGTTTTCTTAAATGGCATGTATAGTATATTCGTACATTTTCGAATGCGGAATAAAAAACTACGTTCAAAAATACCAAAATTCTTTATTCTCTCGATAAAAACGCATAATAAGACCCAAATTAAAAAAATCAGTTTAACGCAAAATCAAGCAGACATGTCACCTTACTGAAACCTCATATTGCTGTCATATGTTACCTGTGTCATTATCAATAATTAATTAAGTTAATAAAAAAATAAGAAATGACTGTAAAACTTGTTACAAGGACAAGTAGTATGTTTATTTTTATTGAATGAAACGCAATTATTAAAAAATTAACTAAAATTATAAATAATAAACGATTAACTTTAAGTTATAAATGTTCAAAATGCGACCCGTTTACCGTTTGACACCGACATAACCGGTCAACAACTTAATGAATTTTGTATTATTCGTGGTGTAACGCGATGCATTTCCTCAAATCTTGTTGCTGTAATTTGTCTAAATTATTTAGCTGAGTTTTATACACTTGGCATTTCAAATGACACCATAAAGAGAAATGCAGTAAGGATAAAAGTCTGGTAAACGGGTTGGCCAATCGCTCTTCTGCGCCCGATCGAGCGTGCAGGAAATAATAAACATGAAATCGCAGGAAATAATAAGCATATGACGGCAATATGATATTTCAGTAAAGTGGCATGTTTGCTTGATTTTGCGTTAAACTGATTTTTTTAATTTGGGTGTTATTATGCGTTTTTATCGATAGAATAAAGAATATTAATATTTTTGAACGTAGTTTTTTATTCCGCATTCGAAAATGCACGAATATACTATACATGCCATTTAAGAAAACAAAATTGGACGCATTTCCTGTAAAACCGGAAACGAGAAAAAAAATGAAACTGTTATTATTAAATGCGTCGCATTTAAGTATATAATCAGGTAGAAATTCAACATTGATACTTCTCAAACAACAAAGTTATTCGACCGTTCCGTGACTTTATACTAACCCTGTATGAAGGCTCAACTGACCGCCGTATATATACGGCATCCGCCAGTGTGACGCATTAAGTGGCTGCTGTATATATACGGCACCCGTCGCGAAAGGGTTAAGGGATGATATAGAAATTTAAAAAAATTTAAAGTTGGCAAAAAAATTTGTCACTTCTTAACCTAACTTAAGAAAATCGATTAATTTTAAAAATTCATCAAAAATTCATTTTTAAAGACTTTGATTTCATTTTTTTTCTAAATGAAACCTAAATCATTCTAATTTTAATTAAAAAAGACCGTTTTATTCCAAGTGTTGCCAAAAAAATTTAAAAAAATTTTAAAGTTGGTAAATATTTTTGACACTTCTTAACCTAACTTAAGAAAATCGATCAACTTTAAAAATTAATCAAAAATTCATTTTTAAAGATTTTGATTTATTTTTTTTCTAAACGAAACCTAAATCATTCTAATTTTAATTAAAAAAGGCCGTTTTATTCCAAGTGTTGTCAAAAAAATTAAAAGAAAATTGAAAGTAGGTAAACATTTTTGACACTTTTTAACCTAATTTGAGAAAATAGATCAACTTTAAAAATTCATTTTTAAAGATATTGATTTGATTTTTTTCTAAATTAAACTTAAAACATTGTAGTTTTAAATAAAAAAGACTGTTTTATTGAAAGTGTTGTCAAAAAAACTTAAAACATTTTCAAAGTTGAAAAAAAATGGTTTTTGGTTAAAAAATCAATCATTTATAAAAAATGCATACCTCAAAAAGTAATTATTAATGACGCTTGAAATTTTTATAAGGATTTAGATTAAAACTTAATCTTTATGTTTACGAAAATGAATTTTCTACGATTTTTAGTTTTTCTCTTCCGAGAGAAAAAGTAATGTCCTTAACCTGGCATTCGACACCTGGGGTGTAACAAACCCCAAACCATCCCAGATTAAAATATGTATACTATATTGTTACATCAGTATTGTTAATAAAGATATAGGACTTCTTATTTGCTTTGATTTAATTTTTGCAAACTAAATTAGAATCTTTTAAGTTCTATTTAACATAAAAATAATTTAATTCTTATAAAGTCGTCACAATTTTTTAAAATTAATGTCCATCTAACGAAGAAAAATCTGTTTATAGGTTAGTTAACTGTCAAAATTTTTTTCCAACTTTAAGAATTTTTTTAAATTTTTTGGTAATAATTAGAACAAAATTAACTTTTTCACAGGAAATTAGAATATTTTAAGTTCCATTTAATATAAAAATAATTTCTTAATTCTTATAAATAAGGTCGTTACAATTTTTTAAAATTAATGTCTATCTAACGAAGAAAAACCATTTTTATAGGTTAGTTAACTGTCAAAATTTTTTTCTAACTTTAAGAATTTTTTAAATTTTTTTGGTGATAATTAGAACAAAATTAACTTTTGGAAATTAAATTAGAATCTTTTAAGTTCCATTTAATATAAAAATAATTCCTTAATTTTTATAAATAAAGCCATTATGATTTGTTTAAAGTTTATGTTTAACTAACAAAGAAAAATCCTTTTTTTATAGGTACGCTGTGGTTGTTTCTACACAATAACATCCCAAAGACCAACCCGCCGTCGAAGTAAATCCCAAAGTTATCTTTGGGTGTGTACAACAGACGGTGCGAGTAGCCACATAGCAATTTTAGCCCAAAACCATCACCAAGCGAGTCTTCTTCGAGATCTCTCTTCATTCTCATTAGTTGAAACTCAAATAACTGCCATGGAATACGTAAAAGGAGTTCCACCACCTTGTCCGAACCTAGCTTCGGATTCAGTTTGGATGGGAACCGATAGCAGAAAACTTCTTTTATATGCCGCAGACGAACCGGAAAAACAAGAAGAAATAGCAAATACAACCGTCCCGGATGTTATAACCCAAATAAAATATCATTGCGACTCCGTTTTTGTCGCTTTAAGAAATGGAAGTTTATTAGTTTACAGTAGAAACCAACATAGTGATGGTAGTTGGATTTTAAATAATCCAATTAAAATTACTTTAGGTAACGATCCTATAACATGTTTATTACCTATTAATATGACTATTTACGCTTCGTGTGGATTAAAAGTTTTTGTTATAAACGCTATAAACGTTGAGGTACAAAAAAGTTTTAGTATTCAACCGGATTACGGAAGTCAGATTAATTTAATGGCACATAGTGGGATCGGTTTATGGATTTCTGTTAAACAATCAAGTACTTTATGTTTATACCATACAGAAACTTTCAAACATTTACAAAATATTGATATCGCTTCGAACGTTTTAAGAGTAATAAATTTCCGAAATGATATTTCAAATATAAATTATTATCGATCACAAATACATGTTACGGCTTTAATGGCTTGTAAAGGTTTATTATGGGTTGGAACGGCTTTTGGAATTTCTTTAACAATTCCTTTACCACGTTTAGAAGGTGTACCGATAATAAGCGGAAGAGTAAATATATCACATCATGGACATTACGGTCCGATTACATTTTTGTTAGCTTTACAACCAAAGAACACAAATATCCCAGTTAATAAATTAATTAAGGAAGAATCTAAAACGGAACAAAATGAAAACTCACCGGATAATGAAAATCACCGACCTAAAATAGAAAAACAACTTTCAGATTCTTCTATGTCTTCGGTGGCTAAATTAAAACAACAACTTACAAGTTCACCGGTTGTTATACGTCGTCGAAGATCAAAAGATTCAGATTTATCAAGATTAAGTAAAACACTTCCGAGAGGTTTAGGAAACGGTTCGTTTTCAACTAGTACTACATCTTCACAAGGTTCCGGAGATACTTGTGATGTTTATGGTTTATATATGGACTTAATGTATCCTAAAGATTATGAAAGCGATGATCATGCTTTAACGGATACGATTTATGAATCTCTAAGACGAAGCGATCCGGAATTAGCAGCTATTCCGGGGAAAGTCTCGACGTTAGATCGAAGATTAAAGATGAAAGTCAGCAGACCGAGATCTTTAGATTTATCAAATTGGTCCGTTGATTCGAGATCATCGTCTTTGTATACTTCTTCCGGAAGTGAAGAAAGTATGGCTATAAGAGGAGTAGGTAGAAGCGTTTCTAGAAATAATTCTAACGCGAGCAGACAACTTAATGGTGTTTGTGAGAATAGTGAGAAGGAAATTAGACCGGCTCCTCCACCACCAAAAACTTTACCAAGGAATAACCTGGTGGATAATTCAAGAAGGACGGTTATTACTTTAATGGGTGGTCGAGGATATGTTAATACCCGGCAAAGGTGTTGTTCGGTGGATAAAAATAAAGTTGTTGGAGGTTCGATGGTTGAACCGAACAAAAATGATGCGCATATCGTTATTTGGGAACTTAAATTGTGATTGTTGTAAAGAATATTTAAGAGAAAATGGTTAGATGTGAAAAAATGGATCAATTTAATGTTTAAAAATTAAAATTTTTAATGTTTAAAGTCTAAAAGACTCATTAAAAAGTCTAAAAGACTAGTTTAAAAAGTCTAAAGATAAATAAAAAGTCTAAAAGACTCATTTAATAGTCTAAAGATAAATTTAAAAAGTCTAAAAGCAAACTGAAAGATTTAAAGACTAATTTAAAGATCTAAAGACAAGTTCAAAAATCAACAAGATTAAACGTCTCACGATTTAAGAAAAAATCTTGTCTATAGTCTAAGAATAAAATAATAAATAAATAAAAGTGGTTGTTTTTCATTCCAAAATATTGTTATTAATAAAAAAAAACTTAAAAAAGATTTTTAAATACTTTTTTTGTAAATAATTTAATTTTTTTTCTCAAATCAAAAAAATTTAAATAAAAAAAAATGTCTGTATACTATTTTAATATAAAATGTTGAGAAAAAATGTAAAATGAGAAAAAATATATCTCATGATTTTACTTTGTAAATTGTATTTATTCTAGAATTAATTTATTTTTCGAATCGTAACTTTTTGTACGGACCACGTTACTATATTTTTCGTCCTAAAACGTTTTTTGCATGTTATCGCCCCAATTTATTATTATATTATTATTTTTTTTTTGTATAGTACATATTTAATAGATCGCTGTGTTATAAAAATAATATTAAAGAAACAAATCGTCTATTATCTATTATGAAATATATGTTGTATATAATATTAAATCTTAAATTCGTTTTATTTACGTCTCTTAATTTCTAACTTCAATAAATAAACGTTTAAAAATGTTTATAAGGCTGTTGAGATTGGTATCCTAACTTATAGATACATCGTGGAACATATCAAAAGGTATCAAGAGATTTATAAAGATAATAAATTCATTAAATGTGTAATAATTCTTTTTACCATGTGCCATTGCAATTAATATCTGATATTTAACAATTTTTAGTGTGTGTACAAGTGCTCTTAATCCTAAAAAGAATAAAAACCGTTTGATGTAAACATTCTAACGATTCTAACCTAACAACATTTACTGTTTACCAGGGGCCGGTCACGATATAGGGAATAATTTAAGCAGGTATGTAGTTCTGCACGCGACGATAGAGGCGCTTCCGTCGAATATTCTGCATTGTTTGTTTTCCCGCGATAAATTATTTTTATAATTACAATATATTAATGAATACTGTATTGATAAAAGTAATATTATACAAATATTTATCATTATAATTTAAATTTATAAAAATCTACAGTTGAATATTTCTGCTGTAATGTGTTCGGTACTTTACCTACATATGTCTGTGGCATAGAAAAAGAAAGATATAGAAGGTGAACTCCCACTAGATTTTTGAAATGCGTCAAATTTAGTACGTAAACCGAGAACTCACAGCGCTGATGTGCAACTATTCAAAAAAAGCGCGAAATTTGAAATAAAATATTTTTTTATTTAATTTTATTTCTTTATTCGTACTACAATAAGTGAGCCATAACTGACTCACTTATTGTGTACGAAAAATAAGTAGCAATGATAAAAGAAAAAACATTTTTTAAAATAGATTAATCTTTTTTATTTTCATTTATGAAGCTAATACAAGAATGCGTAATTTATTAAACAAAACAAATATACCTAATATCCACTTAGCCCAAATCCACTTATTAAGTCTCTCCGGATCCTTACTGCAATTCGGAAATCGATAGCGGGAAGACTCCTTATCATTACAAATAGAAACCGTACACGCTATATATATTTGAAAAGGAAACATAATATAACGAAAGATTGTAAAAATCTGAAAGTTAATCAACACTTACCGGTAATAGAAGTAAAAAAAATACTACGGAACACAATTGTAGTCACTGTAAACGTTATGTTTCACGTTTAAGCTCGAAATGATCAAAAATCAATCATAATAACTCCAAATGCTCTTACATGAAGTTAAAATATGTTTTGAACGTGTTGTCATGGAAACGTTGTTGTATTTTTGTATTTGTTTAAAATGAATATCCCTAGATTTATAAATCTAGGGACTTCACTAAAAAATTATACATCAGCGCTAAAGGTGTTTCGGTTTACGTACTAAAAATCAATTTCAAATATTTTACATAGAGTTCGCCCACCCTGGTCTGTGGTAAGAAACTCCTACGTGCGCTGTAAAACAGAATTTGTTAAAACCATTATCGTTTTAGTCCATTACACTTTTTTAGCATGATACACGTTTGGAAAGTTGTGTTATTATTGTGTTATTGTTTTAAATTAAACATACCTTCAAAACAAGTAAGTATAACGGTATAACGCTATTCTTTTATTTATATTTTAGGTTATGTATCACCGGTGATATTATTTAGAGTGAATAAATAAGTATTACGTTATTTTCAGGTCGTCCAATGTTGTCCGTGAAGGAACGGGAGTTGCTTGTGAGGTTGAGAAAGGCCGATTTGAAGGAATTTAGAAGTAAAGTCGTTTTTTGTCGGATATCGTTTTTATCTACTTTCGGAATGTGAAGAAAAAGTCTGCTAATATTTGCTACCCTTGTGTTACCACTATTTTAAAGTTTGTATTACATTCCTTCCATTATTAATATAGTAGTATTAATTTTGTTAATTTCAATGCTAATGTTAATGTTAATTGTTAATTTTGTTTTGTGGTCGCTACCACCCTGTATGGATAGGTCGTGAGTATCGCACTCAGAATTCAAGAAATAATGAATTTAAACAATAATTATGGCCACTGCACAAGATTTTAAGTTTTAAACTAATAACACTTTGTTTATAACAACTGTGGCCACGAATTATAGGAATTCTCCACTGTGCTGCTTAGTAATTACTAAGGATAGTATAAATAAATAACTTTTTTAAATATCTATTGTTTAATAACTTTATAATTTTTGTAAATGAAATTTATAAATATGTTTATTTTATATGTTATACTTATTATAAATATTATTCTATGTAAATAGTATATGCTTGTATGTGCTTCCTATTTTGTAATAATAATATATTTTTTATATTTTGCAACAATTGTTTTATTTTATTCATTTGATCACAAAGCGGTAAAGTGTAGTTTTGAAACGATTTAAATCCGCCAGATTCGCGCGTTTCTGTTTAATAGTTCCGCACGCGACGATAGAGGCGCTGTAAGCAGCACAAAATTTTTAGTATTACGTGTCCAGGCTTTATAGTATTGGTCTGTGCTGTTTACAACGATCTGGCAACGTCGCTCGCTACGCTCTCTCTGGATGGAGCATGAGCCGGTTTGTTTTGTAATACACATAAACAGTAAACAAAGCGCCCTCCTATCCTCATGTTTGTAAACAGTTGAGTGTTTATGGTTTTGATCTGAGTTTTCAAACATAGCCTATGAAGTCTTTTTCTAAATTTACTTTTTCAAATATCGAAAATCCTTGATTTCACGATTGAAAGTTTTTTATTTCATTACGTTTCTAAGCCCCAAGTTATCAAATTAATGTTTGTAAATAAACCTACGGTGTTTGTAAACACAAAATCAGCAAGATGGCGGCATTCATCCTTGTTACAAAACAAACCGGCAGAATACAATAGCAATGCTCCATCCAGAGAGAGCGAAGCGAGCGACGTTGCCAGATCGTTGGCTGTTTACTATATAGTGTCAAAATCAAAAGTCACTAAATTACAAGCGCGCCAAATTCAAATATTTTACAATCATTTTTAAACATAAAATCTGAACTGACATAAAACCAAAAATCTTTAAAATATCTTACAATCATTTTTAAACTACATATAATCAAAAGTTTCAATTAATATAAAATCAAAAATCTTTAAAACTCTTTTTTAAAACACCAAACAGATAACCTTTTTTATTAGAATAAACAATTTCTACTATTAGTCAATAGATGGCGCCTAAACCAAAAATTTTTAAATCCTATAAACACACAACATAACCTTCAATCGACTCTCGCCATGTTAGGACGAAAGATGGATGCTGTCTGATCTCTCAGTTGGCTGTGCGTTGTTATCACGTAGTGAAGTGTGATAACAAAGTAGTGATCGAAGTGTGTCGCGTGTAGTGACGGTGATAAGACAGACGCTGATTGGTCGGATAACGAGGTAAGTCGGTTTTTATTCGTTCTCGCGAAAACGATAAACAATCTAGCGGGCCATTTAATTTCAAAGCTTAACGTTTTTTTGAGCGAAATTGGGTCAAAAATGTAAAAAATCGTTTCGGACGATTTATATTTTGTAGTCGTTTGCGTTTTAATTAATTTTGGAATCGGAATGTGTGGCAAAGGTTATCTTTAGAGCGTGACGTACGATTTTCGGTGATTAAATTGCTCTTCACGGTTCACGGAACAAAGGTAATGTTATACTTTGTGTGAGTTTAAATGGGGTTGTATTTTTGGGTGAACACCTGTTTAAAAGGTTAATCTGTTAGGTAGGTTGAGAGCAGGTAAGTTTGTTTTAGAGATTTATTTTTAAACAAGAAAATTACGATTGAGTAAAATTTTAAATGTATTTAAATAGTGTGTTTTAATTAATAAAATGGTAAAGTGATCTTTATAAAAAAATGTTTAATTTTTCTAACCTCAAAAAATGTTGGATTAGTTTTTAAAAAAGTCTTTAAAGTTTATTTATAGGAATTAAGAAGTGATTTTGGTTTTAATTAAAGATAAAGGGTTTTATTTTGAATTTAAAAAGTCAAATTTGTTGCAATTATTATCAATAAAATTAAAAAAATTCGCAAAGATGGCAATAATTTTTGACAGTTGATAACCTAACTTTTAGAATGTATACATCAACTTCTAAAAATCGTACAGAGTTTATTTATAGGAATTAAGAAACGATTTTGGGTTTAAATTAAAGCTTAAAGATTCTATTTTATACTAAAAAAGTTAAATTTGTTCTAGTTACATTGAAAAAAATTAAAAAAATTCTTAATCTTGATAAAAAAAATTTGACGGTTCATAACCTAACTTTAGAATGTATACATCAACTTTAAAAAATCGTACAGAGTTTATTTATAGGAATTAAGAAACGATTTTTGTTTTAAATTAAAGTCTAAAGATTCTATTTTATACTAAAAGAGTTAAATTTGTTCTAGTTAAATTTAAAAAAATTAAAAAAAAAATTTATTTTAAAAAATTAAAAAAGTTGATAAAAAGATTTTGACAGTTCATAACCTAACTTTTAGAATGTATACATCAGCTTTAAAAAATCATACAGAGATTATTTATAAGAATTAACAAACGATTTGTGTTTCAAATTAAAGTTTAAAGATTCTATTTTATACTAAAAAAGTTAAATTTGTTCAAGTTATATTCAAAAAAATTTTAAAAATTCTTAAAGTTGCTAAAAAAAAAATTAACAGTTCATAACCTAACTTTTAGAATGTATACATCAACTTTAAAAAATCGTACAGAGTTTATTTATAGGAGTTAAGAAACGATTTTTGTTTTAAATTAAAGTTTAATGATTCTATTTTATACTAAAAAAAGTTTAATTTGTTCTAGTTATATTCAAAAAATTAAAAAAAAAAATTTAAAGTCGGTAAAAAAATTTTGACAGTTCATAACCTAACTTTTAAAATGTATACATCAAGTTTAAAAAATCGTACAGAGTTTATTTATAGGAATTAAGAACCAATTTTGGTTTTAAATTAACTCATAAAGATTCTATTATATGCTCCAAAAGTCAAATTTCTTCTAATTTGATTTAAAAAAATTAGAAAAATTTTTTACGCTGGCGAAAATTTTCGACAGTTTATAACCTAACTCATAAAAATGTAAATCAACTTTAAAAAATCATACTAAATTCGTTTATTTGAGAATTAAAAAAGGATTTTAGTTTTGAACTAAAGCTAAAAGACTATTTTGTGACAAAAACATCAAATTTATTTTAACACTATGACCAAAAAAAAATTTTTTTCCAAATTTAACTTGTAAAAGATATTTAACACTATAAAGGTCTTTTTAAAAGGTGTTTTGAAGATGACTTAAGATTTTTTTAAAGGTCATACGGCTTAAAAATAATTTTCAAGAGTCTCAATGTAAATAACTTTTATTACTCATACGATCAACGAAATCCTTAAACATTTCACTTCTTTCTACCTTGTACGGAAATGATATTTATAAACTTTCGAGTGCTGAATAAGCGAATTCTTCGGTTCCCACCGCATTGTTTTCACATCCGTCCTACATTTCAACAATTTTATCACGCCTTAGCATTGAAACATTTTCAAAACAACCTTCCCAAGACTAAATAGTTTACGTTTTTCATCACATTTTTACATTCCTATTTAAGGAGATGTTATCCAAAGCTGTGAGTCATCGAATAAGAGAGATTAATTTTATTTTTCACTGTACTCCCTTTGTACACTTGTATGATTCACGTTCGGTTTAATTGGGGTGAATATACAAGGGGTGGATTATACACAAAAACTTTTTATGCTTTTGTGACAAAAAAAGATAAACAAAATAAATGATCTACATTCTACATTTACATTTCTTTAAAATATACCGTGTTAAATCTCTTCTTTTTACCTTACCAGAAGGCGTAAATGGAATTTCTTTTTCTTTAACGAAGTAAACCCCTCCTCTTAATTTTTTTCTATCATCAACTTTACTAGCGACTAAATCTTCGAGTTCTTTAGCTGTAACATTATCATCTTTTTTAACAATCACTGCAGTTGCTAAATCGCCTTCATCTGTAGGTTTTCCAATAACAACGGCTAATTTTACTGAAGGATGTTCAAGTAAAATATGTTCAAGTTCGGTAGGAGCGATTGTTATCAACATATATCTTAACATTTCTTTACAACGTTCTACAAAAAAGAACCATTTATCTTCGTTGTAATATAATATATCGCCGGTTTTAAGAAAATTATCTTCGTCAAATCGATCTGAAAAGTCTTCTTTGTAATAACCGTTCATATTAACGTCGGATTTAACACATAATTCTCCCGGTTGGTTAGGACCTAAGATTTTTCCGGTATCCGGATCAACAATCTATTAAAATATTTAAATTTATAAGTGATTTAAAAAGGTTGATTTTAAATTAATTAATATTACTTTGTATGTAGATCCTTTAACTGGTCTACCACAAGTATTCGGATGGTTTAATAACATTTGTTGAGCTTCTGGACTAGAATCTACTTTTAAAGACCCGTTCCAAAGTTCTATTTGACCGTAAACAATGTATATGAATGTTGTAGGAAACATTTCTCGTAATTTGAAAAGGGTCGTTTTGGAAATTGATCCTCCGGCTGGTACGAGTTTTTTTAAATGAGGTAATTGTAAATCTTTTGGCTTTCCAGTTTTTACTAAAGTGACCGCATCTTGATAGGAGAGATAGAAACATGACACCTGTAACAAAATTTAAATGTTCATAAATTTATTACTTTATACAGCCCAAAGGTATAGCTCGGTTATATCTGTTCGGATTATCATGAGTCAGGTACCGCATGAAATGTTTTAAGGAATACTATGTTTTAGAGGTCATTTAAATTTTACGTTATTTCGAAGACTTTTTCTTTCTGAATCCAACGTTGTAGAGTACATATACCGGGCATTAATAAAGGTTCAATCAACGTTATTATCTGTGACTTGTCTATACTATACGGCGAAAGATGTCTCATGCGCCATTAATTAATTATGTTATCCTAGACTACTATTTTCAGTTTTCGTTTCTCTCTGACATGTACATTAAATAAAAAAAAAATATTGACATAATATGTCGAGAAAACGGCGACAACTAATGACACATGAGACATCTTTCGCCGAAAATAGTATACATCGTACCTTGCACATCATTGGCGTAGCTGGATTTATTTATGATTTATTTTTTTCAATATGAAGGGTATTTATACACACAGTCATAACTATTATTTGACATATATGTCAAAAAAGTCAACAAAATACCTCTTACGATTTTTTGATAACTTTCAATATTTTCCACATAGAAAAAATAATACACATAGAAGGTCAACTCTCACTATAATATATACAGGTGTCCTGGAAAATGTGGGAAATCTCTTGGATTCTAATAGATCATTAAAAAATATGATTACAAGTTCCCATAATTTTTTTTCCTAGCGGCCCTAAAAAAATAAGATTGGGGAGAATATCAAATAAGAACGATTTAAAAGTTGCCTTAGAGGAGGAATGGTGTAAAATACCAAAGACTTTAACAAACAAATTAGTGGAATCAATGCAAAGACGCTTATTGGCTATTATTAAATCAAGGGGATACTCAACAAAATATTAATGTCTTTTGTGTAGTTTGTAAGACCAATATTCACTGTTGTGTACGAATACTTATTGTTTGAATTAACATTCACACACTATGTTATAAAAAGGTTATTATTGTTCAGTTAATGCTTTTATCAATTTATAAAGATAATAAATGATGTGTCTTTTTTGCGTCCATAATTATTTTTATTTATTTTCAAAATTGCACTATCAAAACTATGTATTTACACCATTTCTTTTTGTAAATGGTAGGTGTACGAATACTTTTTACACTCACTGTATGTCAAAAAAGTCAATAAAATACCTTTTACGGCTTTTTGACAACTTTCAATATTTTCCATAGATTAAATATATATATACTAATATAGATGGAGCACTCGACGTATTTATCGTTGACATTGTTTTTAGTTGATCCCCAGACCAACAACGGCGCCACTAGCGCTACAGCACTCCCGCCATTTTTCAAAATGTTTAATATAGGGTCTCGATGTTCTTTAATAACCGTGCAAGATGAAATTAAACAGAAACGATTCCCACCTGAGGTGAAATCGTTTCTGCTTATTTTCGACGTGCAGAGTTTGTAAAAACGTTGATAACACTATGGTACATATACATATTGTTACACTATCCGTGCATGGAAACACCTTTTCCCCTAGAAGGGCAATTTGATACACAACACACATTAACCATTTTACCACCCAAGAAATATAAAGAAAAAGCTACAAACTATTAATAAAAGGCTAAAAGCTACTAAAAAATAAATAAATAATAAATAAAAAATACTATAAACAACTATTACTACTAATAATGAGAATGAATAAGAATAAGATACAAGTAAATACTAAGAAACTATTAAGAAAAACCCACAACCTGTTAATACAAAACTACACAATTACTCTATCAATACACAGAAGAAGATTAATACATATATCGTCGTTTTGGAAGAAGACTGTCATAACTCAAAAATTGTTAATTTTGACATTATATAAAACCATGACAAATTATTATCTGGCCGGTAAAGAAGCTAACATGCGATTTGCAATGTTAGCGCTATGGGTGGCTTGGGGATGAACTAAAATTATTATCAACGAATACCCAAACGTAGTTAACACAGCATGATATTTTCCATGACATGCCCATGAGATATGATGAACATCATCGCGTTTGTATGTAGGAGCGCTGGACAGGGTATTATCACCCTAACACTTAGGCCTTAGTAAGCCCCTTGTATTAAAATCTAGAAGGTTTGTTGGTATTCAAGTAACCAGTACCGCTTCCTCGCAGGCCCCCCGCAAACAAGATGGCGCGAGTCACGCTTTGGCTCTGATCTTACCCGCGATGTGTTGTTGCGGGACCGACGGCTTGACGACCCCTCCGAAGGCCGGTGGAGCGGCTAGAGGCGTTTTCTGGTGATGCAGCGGTTTCAAGGCTTTCAAAATCTATTCTTGCGATGAACCAGGATGTCACTGATGAAAACGATTCAATCGTTTCAAAATGCTCTACGGTCCCCGTTTAAAACTAAACACATGCGCACATTGAAAGGTGAATACACTCGATTCTGTTTTTACGCGACAGATACGTTCCCAATAAATTCGCGTAAAAAAAGATATGGTACTTATGTAAAAATAGGGGATAGGTTCAAGCATTCCAAAAATTGGTTAAAATGTTAAGATTAAAGCAACTAATTTATATTTTTTACGTGTTTTTATTTAAATTAAACTTATTTAAACATAATTAAAAAGAAAATAAGAAATAATTCATAACTTTAAAAAATGGAAAAATGAAAGTAAACAAAAATCATTATTTAGTGAAACTAAAATGAATTTCTAACTACTAGCACTTTTCGGTATGTTTTTCCTTCTCAAGCTGTACTGTCACTTAAATACTTCTAGTCACAAATTTTGTTATTGATCGTTGTGTTCCTGGTTTGATGAGGCTGTTATACAATTCACGATAATTGCCCATTGATAATTTAATTTCACGTTGAAATTTACGAGATCTTTCCTCGATACGATTATGCTTCTGAAAATGACTGCCTAATTTAGCAGCCAGTTGTAGTCCTTCTTTGATTAAATCTGCAGTAAGGAAAGGAACCTCTTTGCCACTATCTCTACATTTTTTAACATCAGGAGTCTCAAGTGCTAAACTAATGATTCCATCATAGTAGAAGTTAATCGTTATCTCCAGATGATATATCATCAAATCCTTCTCCGCCTATTTCATGAGCTATCTATATTAGAAGACATGATCTTTATTTTTTTACACATTCTGGCCAAAGAGATCTCCAACATGCGTTTAAAGTTGATGGACTCAGTTCAGATAGTGCTAATCCAGCATGTATGATTAATGCCAAAATTATTCTAGATTAAAATGTAGAATAAAAATTTAATAAGAAATAATTTAAATCGCGTAAAAAAAGACTACAATACTAAAATACAATAATAAAAACAGAATTAGGTGTATAACCTTCAATAACATTTCTAGTAAATATTCTGCTGATTGCTGGAAATGTATTCTCATTGCCAAATTTGCGTTAATATCATCGTTAATTAAATATAATGTTAAAGTGTTGTTGTCCATTTTTGAAAGCAATACCAAAGTTTTATGGGTTATATATCAACTGCTCCGAACGATTCGAAAGCGATTTGAAAACCATCGCGCAAACCTAAACATACGCGCGAATGCCCAAATTATGACATAGCGTTTCAAACCGATTCAAATCCGCATACGAAAGCGTTGCATGCCAGAGAACACCTTACGTGTTTGAATACCCGGAGCTCGAACCCTGGACATCATTGCGTTTATACCAACCTTAAAAATTAGTCCATATCGAAACAAATTCAAACGCCTTACAATCATTTATGAACGCTTGGTACTTTTATTAACTATTTGCTGCAAAAAAATTAAAATACTTTTCGTAGGCAGTGTATTTTCTTTTTAACGAGTAGCACATCAAAACATTTTTGTCGAGCTTTTTAACCGTTTAACTGCTGAGGAGAGTTATCGCATTTTCCATTTCGTTATAGCATATGTCCGAAAAAAATAGATTACAAATCAAATCAATCCTCACTTTTCGTTGGAGATCTTTTTCTCAAAAATTCTTGAAATCGGTGCATGTCAATAAGAAATGGTTAACAATCGTTGGATTTCCTTAGACTTTCCATATATTTTCAATTACTTTTCGTAAAAATACTCACGAGGAAAGGAAAGTGCTTTAATTTTTTCTGCAGTAAATAGTTAATAAAAGTAGATATATCCTTGATTCAGAAAAAGACGGTCTTTTAAATAGCGAGAGAGAAAATGTACATAACAATTTGAAAAACAAAAGTCGTAGTTGATTGAAATCAAAAGTGGCGCAAAAAAAATAAAATAAATTACAAAATATAGTAGGTATTCGTTAAAACCTTTCATTTGGTACGTGACTCATAAAAATAATAGAGATGTAGGTTTGAGCGTTTTCTGTCGGACACCTTGTATAAACTTATCATCTAACTTATGGAAAGCTTATTATTTATGTAAATTCATCGAACTGTCAACGACTATAAGGTATACCTTATCTACTGTTCATTAATATTAACAAATTGTTCTAATTAGTAACAAAAAAAATTTTTGAATTTGACAACCTTAAAAATGTTGCTTTAAAAAGTCGTATCGACTTTATTTATAAGAATTTATAAAATTTTTTAACCTTGTATTTTTCCAAGTCTCTCCAAACTTTTTTCGGTTCAAATCCGGTCGCTTGAATTTTAACTTCACCCAAAATTGTCGTTAGTAACATTTGTAAAACAGGAGTAACCCAAGCTAATGTGGCGTAAGATAAATAAGTTAGTGATTCTTTTGTGGGAATGTTAGGTCTTCAATAAAAGTAAAAAAATTGGTTTTTATTTTATAAAACGAAATTTAAAAACTCACGCTTCTCCAAAAAGCGTCATACTTGCATAATTACTAATACAAACTGCTTTTGGAATTCCTGTAGTTCCACTACTAAATACAATGAAAGCAGTTTCACGAATATCTTTTACTTCGTACGGAGTAAATTTGCTTTCTTCTTCTGGTAAAGGTACTAAGAAATTTTTAAAGGGAATATGTTTATCAGTTTCACCAAATACAATAATTTTTGTGTTAAGTTCAAGTGAATTTATCATTTTTTCCAAAGCATCAACCGTATCTTCTATAGCAAAAATAAATTTTGGTTGAACATGTTTTATTTGTCTTGTTCTATCATCGTCTGGTGCAAAAGGATCAATTGAAGCATTTTTAGCACCGATAAATAATATCGCATAAAAAACCGGAGTTGTATTTAAATGGTTTGTTGTACATAAAGTAACGATATCTTCGTGAGTTACTCCCATTTTTCTTAAATGGCAAGCAATTCTTATGGATTTTTCTAAAATCGTTCCGAAAGTTTCTTCTTTTCCTGTGTCAGCTTCGATTTGACCAATTGCATCTTTATGCTCGTTTAATGCTACAAATATTTGATGAGCAATTCCTTTTGGATCTATTGAATAATCAGCTTCTTTGGTTCTTATTATGTTATCTCCTTGATCAGGCAGGACGACATCATATACTTAAAGCATAGAACAATTTCTAATTAACTATACATGAATTTTTAATATAACTTAAAAAAATGTAAAATACCTACCTTGATTGGCCATTTTAACCATCTAAATGATTTTTGGTTAATGATTGCTAACTAAAGATTTTAAATAAATACATTATGTTTGTCCAGAATGTTCCATTTTAGAGAAAAAATCGCAAACAAATTTTGTATTGTTAGATATGATTTGATAACTTTGATGTCATGATGATGACATTTAAAAAAATTAATTTGGTTAAAATAAGGTAACAAGTTTTTATAGAACAAAATGATAGAAAGGTGGTAAAAAGCGAAGACTAGTTGCTCAATACAAATGAACAGTAAGATTTTTAATTGCTTCGTTAAAACTTTTAATTGCGGTGAATAGAAAGGCACAGTTCTTGGGAAAAAAATTTTTTTGTCGAATCAAATGCAAAATTGTCTTTATTGGTGCACTGTAATTTATATTCGGAGGTGGATAAAATACAAAGCACAGAATACGTTTATCTCTTGAAATTTCTGGAAAATCTTTTAGAAAAGGCGTTTTCAAAGTTTGCTGTTTTAAAATTTTAAAAAGAGTACAATAATAATAACGTATTTATAGTTTAATAACAAGTAATGTCAGATAATCTAATCTAACCATAAATTAACAAGATGCATATTTCTCTAAAATATACTTCTTCAAAGCTGTCCTTCTTAATTTTCCAGAAGGCGTAAAAGGAATTTCATTTTCATTAACAAAATAAACTCCTCCTCTTAATTTTTTTCTATCATCAACTTTACCAGCGACCAAATCTTCGAGTTCTTTCGCTGTAACATTATCATCTTTTTTAACAATTACTGCGATTGCTAAATCACCTTCATCTACAGGTTTTCCAATAACAGCGGCAAAATTGACCGAAGGATGTTCAGTTAAAATGTGTTCAAGTTCGCCGGGAGCGAATGCCGTCATTTAGTATCTTAACATTTCTTTACAACGTTCTACGAAAAAGAACAACTTGTCTTCATTATAATATAATATATCGCCCGTTTTGAGAAAACCGTCTTCATCAAATCGATCGGAAAAGTCGCTTTTATAGTAACCGTTCAAAACGGTATCGGATTTAACGCATAGCTCTCCAGGTTGGTTAGGTCCTAAGATTTTTCCTGTATCCGGATCAACAATCTATTAAAACATTTAGATATAAAACTGTTAAAAAATGTTTATTTAGTAATATTACTTTATATGTGCACCCTTTAATTGGTCTACCAGAAATACCTTGATGGGTTAATAACATTGCTTGATACGTTGGAGTAAAATCTGGTTTTAAAACAGGACCCCAGACTTCAGTTTGAGCGTATGAAATGGATATTAATGTATTGGGAAACACCTCTTTTAATTTTTTAATAGTTTGTATAGACATTGGTCCTCCAGCTGGGAAGACCATTTGTAAATGAGGTAGTTGCAAACCTTCTGGCTTTCCGTAGTTTATTAACGCAACCCAATCTTGAGGGGCCATGGCAAAAGTGGATGGCTGTTACAAAATTTACAATTATTAGTTAAAAATAGTTATAGTTGAATATAAATAAAATAAATAGTTCTTTTATAAATACAGGATGCGGCAGAAATATCTCCCACATTTCAATGGGTATATTACAAAAAATTATATGGGGTATTATCAAAAAGTATTAAAGATTATGTTCTCCAAATGGTCTTGGCAGCCGATACACATTTGGAGCCGTTCCTGAAAATGTTCCATAACTCTCACTAGTATGTCGGATGATGTTAGTTAATCTCATTAATAAAATCATTATTTTGGTCTTGAATCAGGCGACTAGCGAATATTTCTCTCAAATTTTCGTTCGGACGATGAATTGGATATGCTATAGCATCATTCTGTTGGAACCAAAATTTCTCTAGAGTATATGAAGCGTGTAAATACAAAACCCGACATTTGACATTCAAATAGTTTTGAGTAAAGCGCGAAAAACCTCTCATTGTCGTTTAAGTTACTCAATCGACTTGGTATTTTAACCAAAAGTAGATAATACATTGACGCCACTTTATGTGCTTTAAAGCGCAAGTCAGGCTTATAGTAAAAAAGTTATTTTGATTACAAAAATGAGAATGTCTTGCTTTGCATCTAAGGTTTGGAAATCTCTGCTTCGTGAACTGCAAAGATCTGGATTTGGCGTTTCTGTAAAAAAAACTACCAGTATCTGCACTAATAAAATTTGAAATTCCGATTAAAGAGACTTTAAAGAAGCTGATTTTATTGAAAAAAAGTACAAAATTAGTTTCTTAGGTACAAATTTAAAATTGTAAGTCAGTATCAGGTTCATTATCAGAAAACACTAGTGTGTCATTCACATCCACCTGAGTTTCCAATGTGTTAGATTGTCTTGAAAGGCGTTTTTGAAGAACTCCAAACGTTCATCGTTTTCCCATTCTGCACCATAGTGTTTGGCTAGCAAAGAGGAAATGCTTCTCATCTTGTCAGGTTTAAGCCTTCTGCCTTAAACCTCTGCCTGTTTGTCTTGGCTTTTTCACGCTTGCACTCTTGCTTATTTGCTATTCTCTTTCGCCCTTTGCCACGAGGACTTGGTTCAATGGTAATGTTGTTGAAGGTAATCAAAACTACATAATACATTCGTTACCACGCTCTCGTTTAAACTAATCATGCAGAAGTGAGCAAAACTAACAGCTACTTCAATGTCACGGCTATCACGTGAGGTAATGCGAGATCGGGATAGGTTCAAACACAAACGTCTGCTTTTGCATCTAACTACTTGGCGCAAATGTCTGCTGTTGCATTTAAAGCGGAATTTACTATTGCAATAACTCGCTTAAATGTATTTATGCTCCTGGAGGCCACAAAAATTAATTTCTTGCTAAATTTACAATACAGATCCGTGTCTAACTAATTTTTGAAGAAAATGTCGAATGTCTGCTTTTGCATTTATACGCTTCATATTGTCTCCCATATTCCTGCACCTGTATGCATAGTCAATCGCCAGTGACTCGACGAAGTTTCTCCGTTCGTTAGTTGAAAACTGTTGTATAATCAATCGCAATAGAATCATTCATGTGCATTATGCTATTTTTTCTTGCGATGCGCTGGAGACGATCAACACTATCTCCGGAGATATGCTGGAGGTTGATTGATAACAAAGATATCAATAATTTTGTAATAATCAAGTTTTCTAATAACTCAAAAAAGGTTCAAGCGAATTTAAAAAATAAGCTTAGTGAATGAAATATGTATTACATGTGTGAAAATAAATCTGAAAATACAGTTTAATGAATGTATTGGAAGTTCACGCCGTTTAAGTGGTGGTACATCAATGAGTACATGAGAATCTCCGTAAAAGCAACATATCTGAAGAGAATTAATAACTATTTATCAAAGTTAATTTTCAAAAATAGCTACCAGCATTAATCTACTATGGTTTACATACCTTTACATGATATGGTACATAATTATTTTGAGTAAAATAAAAACACATTTAATCTTTGTATGTAATATACTTGAATCGGTGAAACGAAAAACAGTACAAGTCCAAATTTTGACAATTTTAGTTGAGATAGCCAATCGATGTTAAATTGGCATTGCTATCGACTGAGCTAAAAAACCGTACATTTTACATTACCTTCTATGAGAAACAACCACGCGTCACTTGCTATTGAGTACAAAAACAGTACAAGTCCGGACTCATACTGTTTTTCATCTCACTGATTCAAATCCGGTTAAGGTCACTGAAGGTCACTATTGCCGACTTAATACGAGAGAGCATATAAACTGGTTACATTCATCCGAAGCACACAGTTAGAATTAAAGACCAAAATCTTAATGACACTGCCAAGCGAGTGGCAATAGCAGAACTGTTGGTTCATAAGAGGCAAGCCAAAAAATTCTATGCCAAACCAAAAGAAGTAGAGGAAATGAGTAATACTCGAAAAGATGTTATGGGATTAACATTTGACTACATCCAAAACATGCCCCTTCCACATATTCCAGCTCAAGAGATCTTTTACTACAGACAACTGTAGGTATATCGCGAGGTATATGGCTTTGAAGTACACAATATGAAAAATAATACAGGACATTTTTACACATACCATGAAGAACAGGCACGCAAGGGACCCAACGAGGTTTGCACTTTCCTGAATCATTATATAACAAACTATATTCCAGCTGAGATAACGGAGTTGCATTTGTTTTCTGACGGATGCCCAGGTCAGAACCGCAATCATACAATGGTCCGATTCCTGCCTGCACTACATGCGACTAAACGTTTCAATAAAGTTTACCACTATTTTCCATGTGAGGACATTCCTTTTTGCCTTATGACCGCGATTTTGGCAGTATTAAACGGGTTTTTAGACGACATGACAGGGTAATGACTCCTGAAGACTATGAAGACATGATCAAGTCCGCAAGAAAGAATTCACCATTTACTGTGACGCAAACCAAATCTCCTGATATATTTGACTTTAAAAACTGGTGGTCATCAAACTATAAGAAAAGTTGTAGGTACTTCCCTTCGCGAAAACAATAGAAACATTCGCCATTTCCAACTATAGGCAGTTTTCTTACGATAGCAGCACTCCTGGTTATGTCACAACATGGGAATACAGGAGGTTTTATATCATTCACCTTTAAACTCCTAAAACAGAATAAGGAAAATCCAGTCCTCCCCACCGATAAGCGTTATAGTTTTAACCAACCTCTTCCCATTAACAAGAAAAAAGTGGACGATATTAAGAAAGTAATGCAGTAACTTCATGGTTTACTACAAATGCCGAAGAGAATAACTAGACATTCGGTTCTGATTTTCTATTCTTTAATAAATAAATACAAATTTTGTAATAAATATGTCGTGTTTTTTTACTTTTTGAGTCATTTTATCATTTTATTAACCCTTTTTTGTCGCTTGAGTTGAAAAATAGTGTAAGTCCACAACCTTTTTTATGGCATAACTTAATTTATGGACGCTTTTCTCAAAATATATCTACTTGATACAATCAGAAATTACAAGAATTATGCTGTTTCAAATAGTTTTTAAATTATATAGTTTTTATTGATTTACTCAGATCTAAATTTTTGGACTTGTACTGTTTTTCATCTCACCGATTTAATTAATATGGTGTAGTATATTAAATATCTCGTTAACATCAGTTTTGCTTCCTTCTTCGGCATTATTAGTCAGTCTCCTTTCTTTAGTTCCTCATTTGCTTTAGTTTGTTATAATGAGCAAGGTTGTTACACTACTCGTCAGAAGTCACATGTCAGAAGAAAACGGAGAGCTCTGGGAGACCGACTATACAAATTATGTTCCGATCGTTCGCCGGCGACTTCTCCGGAGAGTTGTTGAAATGAACTTCAGAAAATCGCTGGCGATGGATTATGCATACCAGTGTTAAAATTTCGGACGAAGAAAATTCTCCAACATGTCACTGTACCGAATCGAATTTACACTAATTGTGACTTCGTGTTCTTCATAAAAAATAAGACCCAATTACATCTACGGAAAACATAGCACACGAAACATTTACTTTGGGGCAATGAAGTGATCGTTCACGAAATTCTTGAGAATTTTCAGTAACCCACTATTGAACATTTTGTTTATTTACTATGCTAGAGACGTTGAAATGGGTTTCATCGGTATTCCATAGAATAATAGTGGGAAGCATAGCTGCGAGAGTTCTATTACAACACTCTGCGTTTTCCGTAGTGTGATGGAGACACATCTTAACTAATCATAATCTTGTGTGGATGTAAATGGAGTTCGGGTTCCAAAATTCGTGCCAGAGTTCTTTTCAAAAACTGAAGAGCTTCGACATGTTAATGGCTCAACGCAATGGAGATTGTTCAATCAATGCTCTCCTTGCAGCAATGTTTCTCGGTATTTTAAGATTTTTTGAACGTCCAAGTGCTTTTCACTTCAGTACACATAGAGTTTATTTTACTCTTTAAACTGATAGAAAATTGCTCTTCAACTCAGAAGACTCATTAGTACGTAAACTAACTCATGTGCAAAATGCTTTCTATGTGACAATTAAAGGTTCGTTGTGTTGAACTGACTACAACATGCTGACAACTGAAAAATTTCGGCACGTCTTACACTGAGGCAACCAGTAAGGTGGGTCTCACGCTGAGGCAACTGGCAACAGAGAACTACAAACCAGCAACACGCCGAATGTGGAATGTCACCAAGTAGTAATATTGCGTGTTGCTGATTGCTAATTGCTTGTTGCTGGTTGCCTCAATGTGAGACGTGCAAAAAAGAAACTAACAACCAGCAATAAGTAGTATTGCCACTTGACGACATTTTACATATAATCATATGATAGGATCCGATATAGGCGATATTGAGTTGCTCCATTGTAAGAGACAACATTTAATTCTATGTAAAATGTCATCAAGTGGCAATATCGCTTTTTGCTAGTTGCTTAGGTGTCACTTTTACACTATAAAAGATTTTATAAAATATCTTTGTCAAAGAAATTTTGCAGTGTAACAGTCTATATTTTATAAAAGATTTTATAAAACATTTTATTAAAGTTTTCACAAAATGACGTCAAGTAAGCTCACGTGGACATTAACAGCTACCAGAATCTTAATTACCGAATACGAAAGACGTGAGTTTTTTTATAATGTGTAGCAAAGATTGCAAAAATAGAAATAAAAGATTGGAACCTTATAAATACATTTCTCATTCATGTATTATAGAGCTTAATGTACATTGTGGTATTCCAGTTAAATACATTAAACTGGAATAACTTTCCCCTATAGCAAAAAACGCAAAAGTTGCAAAAACACGATCTTCTATACTAATGCAACTTCTTAAATGAGTATTTTTCGTCCGATAAAAGGAGCAAGTTTCGATATAATCCACTGAAAGGTTATATTATCCATCCTTAAGTAACTTTTATAGCATAACTTGTCTTCAATTCTGAGTTCTTTTATCTATATCTATAGTTTTTGTTAGGTATTTTAATTTTACATACTAAAATAAGTAGACTTTAATAAGGGTAATTGGTGTTCATTGTTTTTCGTTCTTAGTTATTCCGATTTTAAGATTTTTTTTTAGCAATTTTTAACCTGTTCTTTAAAACCACATTTCCCAGCTATCGTTCAAGAAAGAAAGTTAATAATTCGCTCGATTACTCTCCAGACATTGCCAAATAGTCAGGAGTAGAGAATTTTCGATCCATCTTTTCACCAGGAAGTAATATGATTTGAATTAAAAGATATCTTCTGCACTTAACTGGTTTATTATTATAAAATAGCCTTACATGTTTCGACTTTTAAGTCATCCTCAGAGGTAACTACAAATTAATATAAAAAATTTTTATAAAAAAATTTTTTTGGTTGATAATTGAAATGTTAAATTATGTCAAATGTATAAAATTAACTGTAGAAACTAAGGTAAAATGAAGCATTGACAAAGTTATGTTAAAATTAAATATAAAATTATTAAAAGTTAATTAGAAAAATTTTTAAATTAAGCTTAAGTCTAAAAGTAATGTGGTTTACAAAAATGTTTACTTACTTACAAGGAGACCTTACGACTTGTCCCTCACCGATTTTAACGAAAGTGGTACCAATCGATAGATATTAATACATAGTACAAATGTATAAAATATTAGGGCGCACTATTCAGCGGTTCGCAAGAAAATTGGTGTTAAAGTATGCAATCGGTTTATATGTCAATGATTTGTCATTCCCCTTAAACACCCCCAACAGCCAAACTGAAAACATACCGGCTTCCAAATCCGTAGTACGGTGGTTCGAATCCCGAATAATAAATTTTAATTTTCTTTTTTAATACAATGTTCTAAGTTATTTTTATAACATGTTGATGTAATATTAAAATATTTTTAAAATAACATGAAATATTGTATTCAAAATAAAAAAAAAAAGTTATTGTTCGAGATTCGAACCACCGTACTATGGATCTGGAAACCGATATATTTCCAGTATGGCTACTGGGGGGTTGTAGGGGAAATGACAAATCATTGACATATAAGCCGATTGCATACTTTAACACCAATTTTCTTGCGGACCGCTGAATAGTGCGCCCTAATATTTTATACATTTGTACTATGTATTAATATCTATCGATTGGTACCACTTTCGTTAAAATCGGGGAGGGGCAAGTCGTAAGGTCTCCTTGTTAGTTTAAAATTATTTGATTCAAAAAGTGGATTAACATTGTTTAATTAGAATTTAAGTTTTATAACCACTAATACACACAAGTAACCGTAATAAAATCTTAAAACAGCACGAGGACATGTAACAAGTTAAAATGAAAGTCGGAAATGGAGGCAAGTATAAAAACTGGTTTATATTTTAGTGATTTTTAAGTTTATCGTTGTGAGCAAAGGAAATAACCTGTTATTAATAATTCAAATTTGAAAATATCAGTAAATTAAATTTAATGGTAAATGTTAATACAGGGATATGGAAAGGTCGTTCCAAACAGCCTAGGGATATCTTTTCCGAGACCGCGTAAGATATCCGCACTGTTTGGGGGCCTAGCGGTCTCAAACCTTCCCATCCCAAAATTAACCCCCCTTTCCTTAAAACTTCCCTTCCCATTCTCCATTTTTCAAGTTTTACCATCATTTCAATTTATAACGACCTTTCCATATCCCTGTATTAACATTTACCATTAAATTTAATTTACTGATATTTTCAAATTTGAATTATTAATAACAGGTTATTTCCTTTGCTCACAACGATAAACTTAAAAATCACTAAAAATCACTAAAATATAAACCAGTTTTTATACTTGCCTCCATTTCCGACTTTCATTTTAACTTGTTACATGTCCTCGTGCTGTTTTAAGATTTTATTACGGTTACTTGTGTGTATTAGTGGTTATAAAACTTAAATTCTAATTAAACAATGTTAATCCACTTTTTGAATCAAATAATTTTAGACTAAGTAAGTAAACATTTTTGTAAACCACATTACTTTTAGACTTAAGCTTAATTTAAAAATTTTTCTAATTAACTTTTAATAATTTTATATTTAATTTTAACATAACTTTGTCAATGCTTCATTTTACCTTAGTTTCTACAGTTAATTTTATACATTTGACATAATTCAACATTTCAATTATCAACCAAAAAAATTTTTTTATAAAAATTTTTTATATTAATTTGTAGTTACCTCTGAGGATGACTTAAAAGTCGAAACATGTAAGGCTATTTTATAATAATAAACCAGTTAAGTGCAGAAGATATCTTTTAATTCAAATCATTGCCAAATAGATTGCCACTGTCCTCATCACTCCTTCATATAAAGGTTGGCCGCAAAGAGAATTACCGATCTTTCATACTCAATTGCACAAAAGTCGTACATTTTAAATGGAACACTCCATATTTTATTAGCCTATCCGATAGATAATTTAATTCTCTACCAATTTGCAATACGCATCCCTATTCCTATCTTTTAAAGCCTCCCAGATATATGGAAATTTATCAAAATCACGATTAGAAAGGTTTTCCTTGATACACTTTTTCCGCTTGATACGGTATCAAATTTAATTAATACTTGGAAACAGTGCTTTAGCGAACACGAACAACTTGTATCATATGAAGTTAGACAGTAATATTTATTGTATTTAGTACTTATATTTTTATACATACAGTGAAATGTCCCCTCGCAGACACCCCCCTTGTACGGACAGTTTCTCATGGAACGGACTAACTTACTCTCATTTAATTTGCATTGCGTTAACTCTCTCATGAACGGACGTGGGCACTACCAAATGTTCTCTTAAACGGACAATCGCGCCGCGTGTCGACTTACAATTAGCTGTCTCCCTTTAATGGAAGGTTTTCTCTTTAACCGATGTTTTACCGACTTAAATATTTGCAAGATACAAGCGCAGCCTACATCTTGCCTTTCTGCTTAGCTTGAATGAGGGACTTCCCCGACTAACCGAAATTTAAACGTTTTCATTTTTTCGATACATACGAGATTCAATAGTAGTTTGACGTCTATGCAGAAAAATATATGCTGATGTATTGTACTTTGCAAAAATCGCTTGGGCCCAACTAAGCAAGGAAACAGTTAAAAGTTGCTCCCTAAAGCAGGATTTAAACACGACAATATGCAAAGTGAAAACTAGCTAAATGAGGTTTTTACATCTGATCCAAAAGAAGACTAAATAATTTACGTTTTTCATCACATTTTTACATTAGTATTTAAGGAGATGTTACCCAAAGCTATAAGTCACTGAATAAGAGAGATTAATTTTATTTTTCACTGTATTCCCTTTGTGCACTTGTATGAATCACGTTCGGTTTAATTGGGGTGAGTACACAAGGGGTGGTTTATACACAACAACTTTTTATGCTTTTGTAACAAAAAAAGATAAAATAAATTATCTACATTCTGCATTTACATTTCTTTAATATATACCGTTTTAAATCTACTCTTTTTACCTTACCAGAAGGCGTAAATGGAATTTCTTTTGTTTTAACGAAATAAACCCCACCTCTTAATTTTTTTCTATCATCAACTTTACTAGCGACTAAATCTTCGAGTTCTTTAGCTGTAACATTATCATCTTTCTTAACAATCACTGCGGTTGCTAAATCGCCTTCATCTGTTGGTTTTCCAATAACAACGGCTAATTTTACCGAAGGATGTTCAAGTAAAATATGTTCAAGTTCTGTTGGAGCGATTGTTGTCAACTTGTATCTTAACATTTCTTTACAACGTTCTACAAAAAAGAACCATTTATCTTCATTATAACATAATATATCGCCGGTTTTAAGAAAATTATCTTCGTCAAATCGATCTGAAAAGTCTTCTTTGTAATAACCGTTCATATTATCGTCGGATTTAACACATAATTCTCCCGGTTGGTTAGGACCTAAGATTTTTCCGGTATCCAGATCGACAATCTATTAAAATATTAAATTTATAACCGATTTAAAAATGTTAATTGGTACTACTTTATATGTAGATCCTTTAACTGGTCTACCGCAGATATTCGGATGGTTTAATAACATTTGTTGAGCTTCTGGACTGGGATCTACTTTTAAAGGCGCGTTCCAAAGTTCTATTTGACCGTAAACAATGTATATGAATGTTGTAGGAAACATTTCTCGTAATTTGAGAAGGGTTGCTTTGGAAAGTGATCCTCCGGCCGGTACAAGTGTTTTTAAATGAGGTAATTGTAAACCTTTTGGCTTTCCAGCTTTTACTAAACTGACTGCATCTTGATAGGAAAGAGAGAAACATGATACCTATAAAAAAAATTAAATGGCATAAATTTATTACTTTATACAAGAATGGATGAGTAAATGTTTGAAACTGACAACCTTAAAAATTCTTACGTATCTTTAAAAAAATCGTAACGTTTTTATCTGTTCGAGGTTTTTTACTTTTTTCTCCGTGGAAACGAGCTTTTCAGCAGTTTTCAGGGGTACTACCGGGACCTGTTTCTATATGGGCATCTTCCATAAGCGAGTATGGGGCCCGTACGACGTTTTTTAACGGAGAAAAATGCAAAAGAAGTGTTAAAATTTTTCGAAACTAACGCCGGCAGTCGACCATTTTCCCATTCGTTACACTCTTAAACGTCAAATTGGCCGTCTTTTTCCGGGATTTTCCGACCTTGCCGCCTTAGCTGGCGTTCATATTGAAGAAGAAAACATTAGGGCGGTCGTCCACTAAGGATGCATCAACTATGTAACATGCAACATAAAACACGGAGTAAATGTTGTCGTTGCTTTACCGCGCAATATAAACAGTAAATGTTTTAAGTCCCTTATGTCATATTATTGTCCTCTCTACCTAAGTATGGACTTTCTTGCGCGAAAGCCCGTTCTAGTGTAGTATGCAAAATGTCTTCAAGTGAGGAAGAAGTCGTTATCGCTTGGCAATATTTGCGAAGACCTAACAGGAGGCGTATAAAGCGTCGTCGTCGTTTCTGGGTTCATCCTTTATTTCTGCAAAATGCTGAACACAGTCCAGCTTCTGTTATAAAACAGCAATTAATGCTGGATTCGGCTAATTGTAAGTTTAAAGAATATTTTAGGATGAACCTTGAAACCTTTAATTATTTATTGCATATGGTGGAACCTATGATAGAAAAAAAGGAAACGCATTATAGAAAACCTATTTCTCCCGAAGAACGCTTGTTGATAACGTTAAGGTAAGTCAAAAACCAGTTAAGGTGAAGTGGGGTAAATGCGAGTACGAGGCAAGTGTACAAATAGCCTCTATTAACGCATTACATAGAGGCTATTTATCATTTTACCTATATTATTCGCTCCATGCCTTTTCCGTTTCATTCCTCTTAAATTCCCTGTATTCTGGTAAATTATAATTCCATAAACAAGGACGATTTTCTATAAGATGAATAAAGTTAATGTTGAATACAGGATCGTCAGTGTTAGCAGTCATTTTTGAATATTTCCTTCTGCCTGTTCAGACACGCAACAAATACTGCGGAAAGATTTGCTTACTAGAATGCCTCTTGCGACGTAGGTTGTGCGCAGTTACTATATCACGATCGTAAGCCTCACTATGGAGAGAAGGATGCAAGAGCGTGGTTCCTTCCCGTAACTTTACCGAATAGGCCCGACTAAACTACAGTGGAAGGGAGGACCGGAGTATCTACCGGTTCTTGCAAACGCAAAGGTCTTCAGGCAAAAACGCCGTTGAGGACAGGCCCACCGCACCTCGCTACTTTAACTTTTTCGGTTAACCACTTCGGTACGGCGTCTATCGGCCGCGAAACGTCGTTAAGAACCGGCTTTCATCGTCCGTACGCTGGCACAGCCGTCGACTATAGTTGACGCTCGGCTGTGTGAGGTCATCTGTTTCCGTCGACTACAGTCGACGTCCGTACCGAAGTGGTTAAATTTTTGGCCCTTTTCGGATCTTACAGCAAAAGCGAAAAGTGTTAACTCTTCAACCACATTTATTGGTTACAGTTTTAATCAAATTTTATACACATTAGATTGTGGGGTCACAAATTCGCTTTCACCGGTACCAATTTATTATTCTGAAATCAATTTTTGATAAACATTTATCGTTTAAAGGTCTATTTACACACATCAGTGATGTGTCTGTTCCGTGCCGTGTCCGTGCATCAGTATCAGTGGTAAATGATATCGTCGCCTTTATTTTGTATGAACACGTTCACACACGTCCGGCACAGTGCCGATTTTGAGCGTCAATATTGCATCAGTGTCAGTGCCGTGAAAATAAAAATACGCCAGCAACGATATTTTTCAATATCGCCTGACGTGTTTTCTTAATTTACTAATAATTTCTTAATTCCAAAACATACAGGACGAAACATTAATTGAGTTGGTGAAGGATTATCCGGTTTTGTACAATTTATCTCACGAACAGTACAATGACACTAAACACAAAAAATTAAGTTTGGAAGAAAATCGCAGAAGAAATAAATGAAAATTGTAAGTACATTTTGTTTGTGTATACATGTATGTACAGTATATCCCGGCTTATGCTACAAAGAGGAAAAAAATTGATTACTGAATTTTCAAGTCCAATTTTTTGATAAAACTTGAATTATTGACCAATCTTGATAGTCAGATAAGAAATTTTGTATTATTTAGGGATTCAAACACCTTCTACGCATTATTTATGTGTTAGTAATATGTAGTTTCGAATTTAATGGCGTTATGTTTGAAAATTCAGTAATAAAATTGTTTTATTTAAAATTTTTTGTTTTTTAAAATTGTTTTAGGATCAGATTGCAAAAGTAAATGGAATAACATCAGAGGCAATTATAGAAAATCGTTAAAAAAGCAGTACAAACTAGTGGTGCTAGTGAAAAAAAACTTAAATGTTATAAAATGCGTCACAAATGAAATTCGTAAAAAAAATTTCAGGGAGAGAAAAACTAAAGCAAATATTAAAAATGGGAATGCAGAAGAAAGCGAAGATGGAGAAGATAGCGATAAGCTTGAAGAAATTGAAGAAAATGATGGTGATTCCGAAGTAATCAAAGAAATAGATAATGCAGATGACGTAAACCGGTCAAATCCAAATTTGACAAACCAGGATACCAAAGATACACAAGTGAACAAAAAACCTAAGTTAACTGGGACTACAAAAAATAATATGAGACCGGCGGAAACACAACAAATAGCATCATCTAAATTGATGGATTACTTGTTGCAAAAAAAAAGAAGAAAGTCAATCCAACAAAAAAGATGTAGATGGAGTTGATGCTTTTTTGATGGGAATAGGAGCGACTTTGAAAACACTTCCCCCATATCTATTAAACCTGGCGAAGTCAGAAATATTCAACAGCCCAAAAATATGAATTGCAAATGTTCCAACAATTAAATCCACCACCATCCATTTCTATCCCAAAGCCTGCAAATCCACCATCATCCATTTCTACCCCAATGCCTTCCTCTATCATCGACGATAATGTTAATAGACACAATTATTAATCTGAGCCTGCGTTGCAGAACTATTATTCAACATATCCACAATAATTAATCGAGTTATTACACCTTTTTTAATATAATAATAAATATCTTTTGTAACAAAATATTGTTTTATTTAAGCCTTCCGTAATAGTTATTTAGGTATCATCATCCAAAATTATAACCACCATTACTAATTCTGTGTCTGTAAACATCTTGGACAACACTAACCAAAAAGTACACTGACACGGAACGTTGCAATATATTCACGGACATGTGTAGATATGCGTCACTGAGAAGACACTGATATCGCGGATACTGAACTGATACGGAACTGACACCTTACTGATATGTGTAAATGGACCTTAATTCTATCAGAAACGAACTACGTCGCCATGTCATAATTCACTGCCTAGCGGTGAAAGCGAATTTGTGATCCCACATCCTAATGTGTATAAAATTTGATTAAAACTATAACCAATAATTGTGGTTGAAGAGTTAATACTTTTCGTTTTGGCTGTAAGACCCGAAAAGGGCCAACTCTGACCGCAAAAGTTAAAGTAGCGAGGTGCGTTGGGCCTGTCCTCAACGGCGTTTTTGCCTGAAGACCTTTGCGTTTGCGAGGACCGGTAGACACTCCGGTCCTCCCTTCCACTGTAGTCTAATCGGGCCTATTCGTTACAGTTACGGGGAGGAACCGCGTTCTTGCATCTTTCTCTCCATGATGAATGAGGCTTACGATCGTGATATAGTACGTTATGTATGCATCTTCGGTGTACGACTCATCCATAGTATCACATGCTTTTAAATCGTGCAAATCTACTAGCGGTATTTACCTGATGTTGCGTGTTGCTTGCTGCGTGTTTAATGCATCCTTAGTGGGCGACCGCCCTTAGAATACAGCCTATTTTATAGGTTTCGTGCCATTTTTGAGCCTAAATCGGTTAAATAGCGCCTTTCCGAACGTTTGTTTTTCCAATCCCGATTTTGTGCCATTAGGACGGGTACAATTTCTATTGACCGTTTTTCAAAAGAAAAATCACTGTGAATTGAATCCGCGTTTGTAACCAACCCTGGGTTGGGTTGGCTGACTGACCACTACACCACCAAAAAAAAAAATTTTTTTTGTTAAAAACGTTTCTTAACGTAAAAAATGTTTATTTAATTCAGTAAAAGGAAAGAAAAAATTTTTCAAAAAAATTCGCTGTCAGTTGAATCCGCGCTGGGTTGGGTTGGCTGACTGACTACGCCACTAAAAAAAACTTTTTTTTTTGTTAAAAACGTTTTTTAACCTAAAAAATGTTTATTTAACTCAAAAAAAGGAAAAAAATCACCGTCAATTGAATCCGCGTCTGTAATCAACCCTGGGGTGGTAGTCCGGTGACTAACCACTAGTTTATAAGAATAAAGTTATAAAATTTTAAAGAATTTCTCTTTAAATATCTATTATTTATTAATATTAACAAATTTATTCTAATTATAACCAAAAAATGATTTTGGGAAAATTTTTCAATCTAAATCTTAAACATTTTTGGATAACTTTAAAAAATCCTAACGAACTTTATTTATAAAAACGTATTAAATTTATTCACCTTGTATTTTTCTAAATCTCTCCAAACTTTTTTCGGTTCAAATCCGGTCGCTTGAATTTTAACTTTACCACAAATTGTCGTTAGTAACATTTGTAAAACAGCAGTAGCCCAACATAATGTGGCGTAACATAAATAAATTAGTGAATCTTTTGTGGGAATGTCCTGTTTAGGCCTTTAATAAAAGTAAAAAAAAATGGTTTTTATTTTATAAAACGAAATTTAAAAACTCACGCTGCTCCAAAAAGCGCCATACTTGCATAATTACTAATACAAACTGCTTTTGGATGTCCAGTAGTTCCACTACTAAAAACAATAAAAGCAGTTTCACGAACATCTTTTACTTCGTAAGGAGTAAATTTGCTTTCTTCTTCTGACAAAGGTATTAAGAAATTTTTAAAAGGAATATGTTTATCAGTTTCACCAAACACAATAATTTTTGTGTTAATTTCAAGTGAATTTATCATTTTTTCCAAAGCATCAACCGTTTCTTCGGTAGCAAAAATAAATTTTGGTTGGACATGCTTTATTTGTCTTGTTCTATCATCGTCTGGTGCAAAAGGATCAAGTGAAGCATTTTTAGCACCAATAAATAATATCGCATAAAAAACCGGAGTTGTATCTAAATGGTTTGTTGAACATAAAGTAACGATATCTTCTCGAGTTACTCCCATTCTTCTTAAATGACACGCGATTCTTATGGATTTCTCTAAAGTCGTTCCAAAAGTTTCTTCTTTTCCTGTCTCAGCTTCGATTTGACCAATTGCATCTTTATGCTCGTTTAATGCTACAAATATTTGATGAGCAATTCCTTTTGGATCTATTGAATAATCAGCTTCTTTGGTTCTTATTATGTTATCTCCTTGATCAGGCAAGACGACATCATATACTTAAAGCATAGAACAGTTTCTAATTAACTATACATGAATTTTTAAAATATCTTAAAAAAATGTAAAATACCTACCTTGATTGGCCATTTTAACCATCTAAATGATTTTTGGTTAATAATTGCTAACTAAAGATTTTAAATAAATTCATTATGTTTGTCCAGAATGTTCCATTTTAGAGAAAAAATCGCAAAAAAATTTTGTATTGTTAGATATGATTTGATAACTTTGATGTCATGATGATGACATTTAAAAAAATTAATTTGATTAAAATAAGGTAACAAGTTTTTATAGAACAAAATGATAGAAAGGTGGTAAAATGCGAAGACTAGTTGCTCAATACAAATGAACAGTAAGATTTTTAATTGTTTCGTTAAAACTTTTAATTGCGGTGAATAGAAAGGCACAGTTCTTGTGAAAAAAATTTTTTTTGTCGAATCAAATGCAAAATTGTCTTTATTGGTGCACTGTAATTTATATTCAGAGGTGGATAAAATACAAAGCACAGAATACGTTTATCTCTTGAAATTTTTGGATAATCTTTTAGAAAAGGCGTTTTTAAAGTTTGCTGTTTTAAAATTTTAAAAAGAGTACAATAATAATAACGTATTTATAGTTTAATAACAAGTAATGTCAGATAATCTAATCTAACCATAAATTAACAAGATGCATATTTCTCTAAAATATACTTCTTCAAAGCTGTCCTTCTTAATTTTCCAGAAGGCGTAAAAGGAATTTCATTTTCATTAACAAAATAAACTCCTCCTCTTAATTTTTTTCTATCATCAACTTTACCAGCGACCAAATCTTCGAGTTCTTTCGCTGTAACATTATCATCTTTTTTAACAATTACTGCGGTTGCTAAATCCCCTTCATCTACAGATTTTCCAATAACAGCGGCAAAATTGACCGAAGGATGTTCAGTTAAAATGTGTTCAAGTTCGCTCGGAGCGATTGCCGTCATTTTGTATCTTAACATTTCTTTACAACGTTCTACAAAAAAGAACAACTTATCTGCATTATAATATAGTATATCGCCCGTTTTAAGAAAACCGTCTTCATCAAATCGATCGGAAAAGTCGCTTTTATAATAACCGTTCATAACGGTATCGGATTTAATGCATAGTTCTCCAGGTTGGTTAGGTCCTAAAATTTTTCCTGTATCCGGATCGACAATCTATTAAAACATTTAAATATAAAACTGATAAAAAACTACTTATTTAGTGATATTACTTTATATGTGCATCCTTTAATTGGTCTACCAGAAATACCTTGATGGGTTAATAACATTGTTTGATACGTTGGAGTAAAATCTGGTTTTAAAACAGGACCCCAGAGTTCAGTTTCAGCATATGAAATGGATATTAATGTATTGGGAAACATCTCTTTTAATTTTTTAATTGTTTGTATAGACATTGGTCCTCCAGCTGGAAAGATCATTTTTAAATTTGGTAGTTGCAAACCTTCTGGCTTTCCGTAGTTTATTAACGCAACCCAATCTTGAGGGGCCATGGCAAAAATAGATGGCTGTTACAAAATTTATAATTATTAGTTAGGAATAGTTATAATTCAATATAAATAAAATAAGTATATCTTTTATAAATAGAGGGTACGGCAGAAACACCTCCTACATTTGAATAGGGGATATTAAAACAAAATGATATGGTGTGTTACCAAAAAGTATTAAAAGTGATATTCTTTAAATGATGGTCTTAACAACCAACACATATTTGAAACCGTTCCTGAAAATGTCATAACTTACTCTAGAATGTGGGATGAAATTAGGTGATCTAATGACTTTGGCCTTGACGTTTTTCAAAAAGAAAAGTCACAGAGACTTGAATCAGGCGACTAGGGAATATTTCACTAAAATTTTCGTCCGGACGATGTATTGGATATGCTATAGCATCATCCTGTTGGAACCAAAATTTTTCTAGAGTATATTGTCTCCCATATTCCGGCACCCGTATGCATAGTCAATTGCCAGTGGCTCGCCGAAGTTTCTCCGTTCGTTAGTTGAAAACTATGTTGTATAATCAATCGACATCGAATCATTCATGTGCATTATGCTATTTTTTCTTGTGATGCGCTGGGGATGGTCGATATCATCTTCGGAGATATGCAGTTTGTTGATCGATACCAAAAACGTCAATAAAAAATCAAAATATAGGATGGGACACTAGAACCTCCGTCTTCTAATAAATCAAAAAAGGTAAAAACGAATTAGATAAATAAACATGTTAGTGAATGAAATGTGTGTTACATGTGTGGAAATAAACCTGAAAATGCAGTTTAATCAACGTATTGGAAGTGCATTCCGTTTAACTGGTGGTACCTCAACGAGTACTATAACCCAAAATGGAGCTGCACCATGAAGAGAAAGATGAAAGAGTAGTCGGTAATGTTAAGAAGAGAGGACTTACTTTTTCATCCTTCTCTTCATAGTGCTGCGCCATTTCGGGTTATGGTACATGAGAATCTCCATAAGAATAACATATTGGAAGAGAATCAATAATTATTTATCAGAGTTAATATTCAAAAATAGCCATCAACATTAATCTATGTTGGTTTAGATATCTTTATGAGATATGATGCAATACATCATTATTTTGATTAAAATAAAAACACCTTTAATCTTTGTGTGCACTATAATTAATATGGTGTAGTATATTAAATATCTCGTTCACATCAGTTTTACTTCCTTCTTCGGCATTATTAGTCAGTCTCCTTTCTTTAGTTCCTCCTTTGCTTTAATTTGTTATAATGAGCAAGGTTGTTACACTACACGTCAGAAACCACGCTAAAATTCACAAGCAATTTCCCAAAACGGAGAGCACTGAGATGAGAGACAGACTATACAAATTATGTTCCGATCGTTCGCCGGCGACTTCTCCGGAGAGTTGTTGAAATGAACTCCAGAAAATCGGTGGCGATCGATTGTCCATACCGGTATTAAAATTTCGGACGAATAAAATTCTCCAACATGTCACTGTACCGAATCGAATTTACACTAATTGTGACTTCATGTTCTTCATAAAAAATAAGGCCCAATTACACCTACGGAAGACATAACACACGAAACATTTACTTTGGGGCAATGAAGTGGTCGTTCACGGAATTCTTGAGAATTTTCAGTAACCCAATAGTGAACATTTTGTTTATTCGTTATGCTAGAAACGTTGAAATGGGTTTTATTGGTATTCCATAGAATAATAGTGGGAGACACAGCTGTGAGAGTTCCATTACAACAATCTGTGCGTTTTCCGTAGTCTGATGGAGACATCTTGACTAATCATAATCTTGTATGGGTGTAAATGGAGTTCGGGATACGTAATTCGTCACAGAGTTCTTTCCAAAAACTGAAGAGCTTCGACATGTTTACGTGCTCAACGCATTGGAGATTGTTTAATCGAAGCTCTCCTTGCAGCAATGTTTCCCGGTTTCTAAGATTTTTGGGTCGTCCAAGTGCTTTTCACTTCAGTGCATATCGAGTTTATTTTACTTTTTAAACTGATAGAAAATTGTTCTTCAACCCGGAACACTCATTAGCACGTAAACTATATCATGTGCAAAATGCTTTCTATGTGACAATTAAAGGTTAATTGTGTTGAGCTGACTACAACATGGTGACAATTGAAAAATTTAGGCACGTCTCACACTGAGGCAACCAGTAAGGCGAGTCTCACATTGAGGTAACCGGCAACAAATAACTAGAAACCAGCAACACGCGATATAGCCACTTGATGACATTTTACATAGAATGTAAGCGAACGTTTCACATTGAAGCAATTCGATATTGCAAATACAAAGGCCATATTTTCTTTGCTCCAATGTGAGACATGATTTAATTCCATGTGGAATGTCACCAAGTAGCAATATCGCACGTTGCTGATTGCTAGTTGCTGGTTGCCTCAATATGAAATGTGCCAAACAAGCAACTAACAACTACACTTGACGACATTTTACATATAATCATATGATAGGATCCGATATAGGCGATATTGGATTGCTCCAATGTGAGAGACAACATTTAATTCTATGTAAAATGTCATCAAGTGGCAATATCGCTTGTTACTAATTGCTTAGGTCGCTATTACACTATCAAAGATTTTATAAAAGATCTTTTATAAAATGTCTTTGTCAAAGAAATTTTACAATGTAACAGTCTATGTTTTATAAAAGATTTATTTCATAAAATATCTTTTATTAAAGTTGGTTGCATTATATCATATTTGATAAAAGATTTAAAACAGTTTGACAAAATAGCGTTAAGTAAGCTTTCGTGGACATTAATTGCTACCAGAATCTTAATTACCGAATAGGAAAGACGTGAGTTTTTATATAATATGCAGTAAAAATTACAAAAACAGAAATAAAAGTTTAGGAGCTTATAAATACATTTCTTATTAAAATATTACAGAACTTAATGTACATTGTGGTATTCCAGTTAAATACATTAAACTGGATCAACTTTCCCCTGTAGCCAAAAACCCAAAAGTTGCAAAAACACGACCTTCTGTACTAATGCAACTTCTTAAATGTGCATTTTTCGTCCAATAAAAAGAGCAAGTTTCGATACAATCAACTGAAAGGTTACTTTATCCATTCTTAAGTAACTTTTATACTATAAGGTATTTTCAATTCTGAGTTCTTTTAATAGATATTGTTGCTTTAACCCACATATGTCTTCTCCGTTTTTTTTTTATTTCAAGTTCAGAATCGAACTAATTGAAGCCACATAAGCATAGAACTGTTGTTCATCGTTACTGTAAAGCATACTTAAAGGAATAAATTATAACCCTCTAGTTGCTTCACAGACAGTGGTTATTCAAAATGTGGGAATTATTCCTGCCCACTATATTTGAAGGGTAGTGAAGCTTTTATTTGATCAGCATTCATTTAAGTTTTAACTACAAATAATCGCGCAATATTTATTTGTGCATCTTAATAACTTTTAAAATTAAAATTTTTTAAAACAGAAGAATTTTAACCACTCCTAAGATAATATCATTTTCTTTTTAAATAACTTAAAAAAATCTTCCAGGCTTTAATTTGTACCATTTAAGAAATAATGTTTACATTAATTTAAGGCTTAAAAATTCTATTTTGTATAATAAGATCAAATTATTTATTTTTTTTCGGTACCCTGTTAATACATTTACCTTGTATTTTTCTAAATATCTCCAACATTTTTCCGGATCAAATTTGTAAGCTTGAATTTTAATCCCAGCAGTAATCGGCGTTGATATACTTAACATAATAGCAGAGGCCCAAACTAACGAAGAGTAAGCTAGATAAATTGGTGTTTCGATTGGGAGAGAAAGTCTTCAACAAAAGAAACCAAAAATATTGGTTAACCTTCTACAGTATTTCCGAAAAGAAACTTACCCTTTTTCAGACATTGTCATACTTGCGTAATTACTAGTACAAATTCCTTTTGGACTACCAGTAGTTCCACTACTAAAAACAATGAAAGCCGTTTTGCGAATATCTTTTATCTCGTAAGGAATAAATTTGCTTTCTTCTTCTAGTAAAGGTACTAAGAAATTTTTAAAGGGAATATGGTTATCAGTTTCACCAAATACAATAATTTTTGTGTTAAGTTCAAGTGAATTTATCATTTTTTCCAAAGCATCAACCGTTTCTTCTATAGCAAAAATAAATTTAGGTTGAACAAGTTCTATTTGTCTTATTCTATCTTCGTCTGGTGCAAAAGGATCGATCGGTGCTAATTTAGCACCAATAAATAAAGTCGCGTAAACAATAGGAAATGTATTTAGGTGGTTTGTAGTACACGGAGTGATGATATCTTCTGGAGTTACTCCCATTTTTCTTAAGTGACAAGCGATTCTTATAGATTTTTTTAAAATCGTTCCGAAAGTTTCTTCTTTTCCTGTTTCAGCTTCGATTTGACCAATTTTATTTTTATGCTCATTTAAAGCTACAAAAATTTGATGTGCGACTCCTTTTGGATCTATTGAATAATCAGCTTCTTTAGTTCTTATAATGTTATCTCCTTGATCAGGTAAAATAACATCATCTAAAATAATTTTTTTTTAGGATAAATTATTTTAAAAATTAAATTTAAAAATTTGTTGAATACCTTGTATTAGAGTCGCCATTGTTGAGTTGCGTTCTTAACTTGTTGAGTTTGAAATTGAAAGTATTTCTTAAAAAATTTATTGATTTTATTTATGTTCTACGTGAAGTGTTATGAAGATAACTTTTCGTTATTTGCAAATCGCTCGGACGTGTCCCAAGAAACTTTTAATTTACCTGAACGAAGACTGGTTATTTTTGATAGTTTATAAATTATTAACAATTGAAGTTGGTGGTTGAAGTGTTTGGGGTTCAAAGTTAAAGTGAAACTATAAACATCTAGAAATTAATTTAAAAGGAAAACGCAGTTATCTGGGTTATTTATTATAATTAACCAGGATTAATTTTAATTAAATATATGGTATGTCGCTGATTTACTATTACAGTGAAACTGCAGCTCGAAAAAAAGTTAAATTGGAAGAAATGGATTTTAAAAGCTGTCATATCAACATACTTTCATGTACTAATTAACTAAAAAACACTCAGAATTTTTCTTATGGAGATTAAGATATAACTTTTACGTTAAAATAAAACTTAGGCTCTACCTTCGTTTTTAATTATAAAATCAAATTTATTCAATCACATTTTTTCCGTTGAAGAGATCGAATTTTGACCTCCTAATTTAACTTTTTTGACTAATTTAAAAAAACCGTCCAAGCTTTATTTATATAAATTAATTTTTTTTTGTTAAATTAAACTAAAATTCTATACAGGGTTTCTCACCTTACTGGTTTGTTAGAAGTTTATTGGTTTCCACTAACAGTACATTTTTGAGATTTTGCCAGTAGGGGGTTATTCGTCCTAATCTTTCGATATAAAATATTTTCAAGACGGCTGCCATTTCTTCCAGCCAACCGGAAGTAGTATACAACTTCGTTATTTTAAATGGAATGGTATAGTTTTTGTATACCACTTACAAAACTTATATAAAATAAGAAAACTTTAATCAGGGTTATTGGTGTTTATCGTTTTTCGTTCTTGAGTTATTTTGATTTTAAGATTTTTTTTAACAATTTTCAACCTGTTCTTTAAAATCACATTTCCTAGCCATCGTTCAAGAAAGAAAGTTAATAATTGGCTCGATTACTCTGCAGACATTGCCAAATAGATTGCCACTGCCCTCATCACTCCTTCATGTAAATGTTGGTCACAAAGAAAATTACCTACCTTTCATACTCAATTCCACAAAAGTCGTACATTTTAAATGGAACACCACATATTTTATTAGCCTATGAACACTTGGTAACAGTGCTTTAGCGAACAAGAACAATTTGTATCACCTGAAGCTAGACAGTAATATTTATTGCATTTAGTACTTATATTTTTATACATATATCTCTGTAATTCAGTTATATTACTTACAAAAACCAACATTATCCAAATTGCATTTAATCAAATGTTAATTTCTGTATTTTAATTTGAGCAGTTCAAAATTGAATATTCAAATGGTATATCGTCATTAATGACGTAGGGCTCAAAATAAAAAAAAAATGAAGTATAGAAAGATGCTAAAAATCGATGACTAGTTAAAAGGAATAATAAGTAAGATATTTAATTGCTTCGCTGGAACTTTTAATTGCACTGAATGCATAGCTTGTAAAAAAAAAGATTTCGGTAAAGCAAAACTGTGGAAATTGATGTATCGTAAATTGTATTCAGAAATGAATAAAACGCAAAGAACAAAATTTTTTTATTGAAATTTTTTTAAAATATTTCGAAAAGAACTATTTGAAAAGTTTGCAGTTTTCAAAATTAACCCTAAGAAAAATCAGAAATAAATAACATAAAAATTATTATAATTTAAATTTTTTTAAGGTGTTAGGAATGACGGTAGTTAACGGGTAAAATTTTCTCTTTTAAAATTAAAAAAAGTGCAATTATAGTAACGTATTTATAGTTTAATAACAAGTAATGTCAGATAATCTAACCTAACCATAAATTAACAACATGTATATTTATCTAAAATATACTTCTTTAAAGCTCTCCTTCTTACTTTTCCAGAAGGCGTAAAAGGAATTTCATTTTCATTAACAAAATAAACCCCTCCTCTTAATTTTTTTCTATCATCAACTTTACCAGCGACCAAATCTTCGAGTTCTTTAGCTGTAACATTATCATCCTTTTTAACAATCACCGCGGTTGCTAAATCACCTTCATCTGCAGGTTTTCCAATAACAACGGCAAAACTGACCGAAGGGTGTTCAGTTAAAATGTGTTCAAGTTCGCTCGGAGCGATTGCCGTCATTTTGTACCTTAACATTTCTTTACAACGTTCTACAAAAAAGAACAACTTATCTTCATTATAATATAATATATCGCCCGTTTTAAGAAAACCGTCTTCATCAAATCGATCGGAACAATCGCTTTTATAATAACCGTTCATAACGGTATCGGATTTAACGCATATTTCTCCAGGTTGGTTAGGTCCTAAGATTTTTCCTGTATCCGGATCAACAATCTATTAAAACGTTTAGATATAAAACTATTAAAAATGTTTATTTAGTAATATTACTTTATATGTGCATCCTTTAATTGGTCTACCAGAAATACCTTGCTGGGTTAATAACTTTTCTTGATACGTTGGAGTAAAATCTGGTTTTAAAACAGGACCCCAGAGTTCAGTTTCACCATATGAAATGGGTGTTAATGCATTGGGAAACATCTCTCTTAATTTTTTGATAGTTTGTATGGATATTGCTCCTCCAGCTGGAAAGACCATTTTTAAATGAGGCAATTGCAAACCTTCTGGCTTTCCGTAGTTTATTAACGCAACCCAATCTTGAGGGGCCATGGCAAAAGTAGATGGCTGTTACAAAATTTATAGTTATTAGTTAGGAATAGTTATAATTGAGTATAAATAAAATAAGTTTTTCTTTTATAAATACAAGATGCGACAGAAAGAACTCCCACATTTCAATGGGGAATATTAAAAAAAATTATATGGGATATTACCAAAAAGCATTAAAGATTATATTATCCAAATGGTCTTGGCAACCGATGCATACTTGGAGCCGTTCCTGAAAATGTTCCATAAGTCTCATTAGCATATCGGATGATATTAATTGATCTAATGACTGTGGGGGTGAGGTATCTCCAAAAATATAAAGTCTGAGGGTTTTGAATGAGGCGACTAGTGAATTTCTCTTGAATCATTTCTCTCAAATATTCGCTCGGACGACGTATTGGATGGGTTGTAGCATCATCCTGTTGAAACCAAAATTTCTCTAGAGTATATTACCTCCTATATTCTTACACCCGTATACATAGTCGATCGCCAGCGTTTCACCGAAGTTTCTTCCTTCTCTGGTTGAAAATTGCATTGCATAATCAATCGCCATAGAATCATTCATGTGCGTTATGCTATTTTTTCTGGCAACGCGCTGGAGACGATCGATACCATCTTCGGATATATGCCAAAGGTTAATCGATGAAAGAAAGGTCAATAAAATTAAAATGTATGACGGAATAGATAAACCCCCGTTTTATAATTGCTCAAAAAAAGTAAAAACGAATTAGAGAAATAAACTAGAATAATAGGTATTTAAAAAAATCACAGGGCGACTTGAATCAGGCGACTAGCGAATATTTATCTCAAACTTTCGTTCGAGCGACGTATTGGATATGCTATGGCATCATCCTGTTGGAACCAAAATTTCTCTAGAGTATATTGTCTCCCATATTCCTGCACCCGTATGCATAGTCAATCGCCACTGACTCGCCGAAGTTTCTCCGTTCGTTAGTTGAAAACTATGTTGTATAATCAATCGCCATGGAATTATTCATGTGCATTATGGTATTTTTCTTGCGATGCGCTGGAGACGATCAATATATCCGAAGATATGCTAGAAGTTGATCGATAATAAAAACATCAATAAAATCAAAATAGAGAATAGGAGAATAAAACCTCCGTTTTCTAATAACTCAAAAAAGGTAAAACCGAATTAGAAAAATAAACTTAGTGAATGAAATGTGTATTACATGTGTGAAAATAAATCTGAAAATGAAGTTTAATGAATGTAGTGGAGGTTCATGCCATTTAACTGATGTTGCCTCAACGAGTACATGTGAATATCCGTAAAAAGAACATATTTGAAGAGAATCAATAATTATTTATCATTAACCAGACTTAATTTTCTAAAATAGCTCAGTAGTCAACGATGGTTAGATACTTTTACGAGATATGATTTAATACAAAATAAATTTTATTAAAATTAAAATACTTTTAATCTTTGTATGTAATATGATTAATGTGGTGTAGTAAATTAAATATATTAGTCATATCAGTTTTACTTCCTTCTCCGGCATTATTAGTCAGTCTCCTTTCTTTAGTTTCTCATTTACTTTAATTTGTTGTAGTGAACAAGGTTGCTACACTACGCGTCAGAAACCATGCTAAAATTCACCTGGGATTTGCCAAATCAGAAAACACTGAGAAACCAATTATGCAACAAAACTTACGTTCCGATCGTTCGCCAGCGACTTCTCCGGAAAGTTGCTGAAATAACCTCCACCGAGCCGGTGGCGAGCGACTATGCATACCGGTGTTAAAATTTCGGGTGAAGAAAATATCACTTTACGGAATGGAATTTACACTACCTATGACATCGCGTTCTTAAAAAAATAAATTAAATACAATAACACCTGATTACACCTACGGGGACATAGCACACGAAACAGTTACTTTTGGGCTATGAAGTGGTCGTTCACGGAATTCTTCAGGGTTTTCACTAACCCAATAGAGAACATTTTCTTTATTCACTGTGCCAGAAACGTAGAAATGGGTTTCATCACTACTCCACAGAATAGTAGTGGGAAGCACAGCTGTGAGAGTTCCATTACAATAGTCTATACGTTTTCTGTAGTCTGATGGAGACAAATCTTAACAAACCATAATCTTGTATGAGTGTAAATGGAGTTCGGTATACAAAATTCCTCCCAGAGTTCTTTCCAAAAACAGAAGATTCGGCAAATTTACGTACTCAACGTAGGGGACATTGTTTCGTCGAAACTCTCACTATAGCAATATTTCCGAATGTTCTAACATTTCTGGTACGTTCAGGTTGTTTTTTGTTTAGTGCAGGTCAAGTTTGTTTTACTCTTTTAACTCATAGCAAAGTTGTTCTTCAGCACGGAACACTTTCGTTAGTGCGTAAACTAAATCGCTTTCAAAATGTTCTCTTTGTGACAATTACAGGTTTGTTGTTTTGAGCTGACCACAACAACCATCTACAAGCAACTAATAATCAGCAACAAGGAACATTGCCACTTGATGATATTGATGATATAATCAAATGATGTCTCTCACAAATCGCAAATAGAGAGGCGATATCGAATTGCTCCAATGTAAGACATCTGCTTTAATTCTGTGTTAAATGAGTGAGACGTATCTTACTGTAGAGTATACTTAACGCAATAAATCACAATTCTCTAGTTGCACCACAGACAGAAGTTTTTCGAAATCTGGGAATAATTTCTGCTGCACTCTGTATATTTGAAGGGTTATGAAACTTTTATTTCATGAGCATTCTTTTAAATTTTAACTATGAAAAATCGAGGAGTACAGTAAAGTGCCGATTATCCGTAAACCGTTTAACCGGGGTTCGGATTAACCGTGCTTATATTTTTTACAAATTCAATTTTACTCAACAACAAATTCTTAAAGTACACTTAAACTACGAAACGACTAATTTCTTCCCAAAAAAATAATATTGTTACGTATCAAATGAAAGTATAGAACGGAAAAAAAATGTTATGTAGTTATGTATGTTTTTAAAAAAATGACAGAGTGATCAAAACCCGTCTCAACGTTCCTAGGGAACGTTCAAATTACAAATCCGGGGAATCACAGACTTCAGTGAAATGGATAAATACGTCTTAATTTCAATTTTATAGTCAGTTCTCACAAATTCTTCGCGTGTTCATATCACCTACAAGTTCTTCTTCAATCTTCGTTAACATCAGTTCTTCTTCAATCGTTGTTACATACACTTCTTCAATCAACTTATTACAATCATCATCGCGCAACAGTGCAAAATAGTTCTTCTTCAATCCTCGCCTTGCATCGGCACAGTGATTCAGTGGTTAAAAATAACGTTGTAATGTTTTTTAGTACCATCCATGGCTCCTAAGCGAAAACAGGTGGTTTTAACAGTAGAAGAAAAATTAGAATTTATTAAAAGACGTAAACGTGGTGAAACTATAACTTTGTTAGCTAACAAATACGGAGTTGGACAACAAACCGTACGTGATTTAGTGAAACAGCAGCCCAAATTGGAAAAATTTGTTTCTATGTGTGCAACAACAGCCAGACCGCCACAGAGAAAAACAAGAGTAAGCAATTGGAAAATGTAATGGTAAAGTGGTTCTTTCAGCAAAGAGCACTAGGAGAGCCGATGTCCGATGCCCCCAAATGTTACCGCTCTGATTCAACCCATGGATCAGGGTGTAATTGAAACAATGAAGAAGTTGTACAGAAAAAAATTAATGATGGATCTAGTCGCAAAAGACAACATCGCTCCTTTACAGATTTGGAAATCAATTACGCTTCGAGATGCGGTATACAAGATATCGTATGCCTGGCAAAAAGTGAAAGTTACCACAATTAAAAAATCTTTTAGCATAATTTTATTCGATGAATCAGCTGAAGAAAATGAAATTTATAACGATGAAGCTGATGAACCTTTAGCTATACAATTTCAGTCGTTAAAAAATGTTCAAGGCTGTGAACAACTTGATGACAAAAGTATCCTGGAATGGCTAAATATTGATTCGAACGTTTTGGACTGTGAACACATGACCAATGATGATCTAGTCGATAGTGTAACCGAACCAATGGTTGTACCGCTCCAGGAATATAGTGATGATTACGTTGAAGATGATGCCTCAGAACCAAAGTCGAAAGTCAGTTGCAAAGAGGCACTAGCAGGTGCCGAAACTCTTTTAAATTACATGGAACAATAAGATGACACGGACTACATTGACATTTTAAAAATTCGTACTTTAATAACAAATATTAAAGAAAAGATAATAAATCGGAAGACAAAACAAATAAAAATAACCGACTTTTTTTTTAATAAATGAAGTGTATGCACGTTTGATATTTTCATGGTTTTAGATAAAGTTTTATATAAAGAAGATTGTTTTACATTACTTTATTTATTTTCTTTAATTCTCCATCCTTTCCTTATTACATGCTTATCAGAATATGAAACATTCGCATTATTAATTCTAAAAACCGTATGTTGTATTATCCGTGGTTTTCGATTTTCCGGGTTCCATTTTCCCCCCATTACCACGGATATTCGGCACTCTACTGTATTTATTTGTGCAATTAAATAAAAAATTCTTGAAAAGCAGAAGAACTTTAGCCGCACCTAAGATAATATTTTCTTTTTAGTCAACTTTAAGAAAATCGTCCAGACTTTATAGAATTGAAGAAATAATTTTTACATTACTTTTAAACTTAAAGACTCTCTTTTTTATAATAAGTAACTAATCACTTACCTTGTATTTTTCCAAGTATTTCCAACATTTTTCCGGATCAAATTTATTCGCTTGAATTTTAATCCCACCGGCAATCACCGTTGTTATACTTGACATAATAGCAGAAGCCCAAACTAAGGAAGCGTAAGCTAAAACAATTGGTGTTTCATTTGGAAGAGTAAATCTTTAACAAAAAAATACAAAAAAAATGGTTAATCTTATACACTTCTTCCGCAAAAAAAGCTTACCCTTTTCCAAACATTGTCATACTTGCATAATTACTAGTACAAATTCCTTTTGGACTACCAGTAGTTCCACTACTAAAAACAATAAAAGCAGTTTCACGAATGTCTTTGACCTCGTAAGGAGTAAAATTGTTTTCTTCTTCTGGTAAAGGAACTAAGAATTTTTTAAAAGGAATATGTTTATCAGTTTCACCAAATACAATAATTTTTGTGTTAAGTTCAAGTGAATTTATCATTTTTTCCAAAGCATCAACCGTTTCTTCTATAGCAAAAATAAATTTAGGTTGAACAAGTTCTATTTGTCTTACTCTATCTTCATCTGGCGCAAAAGGATCGATCGGAGCTAATTTAGCACCAATAAATAAAGTCGCGTAAACAATCGGAAATGTATTTAGATGGTTTGTTGTACACGGAGTTATGATATCTTCTGGAGTTACTCCCATTTTTCTTAAATGACAAGCGATTCTTATAGATTTTTCTAAAGTCGTCCCAAAAGTTTCTTCCTTTCCCGTCTCAGCTTCGATTTGACCAATTTTATTTTTATGCTCGTTTAAAGCTACAAAAATTTGATGAGCGACTCCTTTTGGATCTATCGAATAATCGGCTTCTTTAGTTCTTATAATGTAATCTCCTTGATCAGGTAAAATAACATCATCTAAAATAATTTTTTTAGGATAAAATATTTTAAGTATTAAATTTAAAAACTCGTTGAATACCTTTTATTACAGCTGCCATTGTTCAGTTGTGGTCTTAAGTTGTTGAGTTTAAAATTGAAAGTATTCCTTAAAGAATTTATTGATTTTATTTATATTCTACGTGAAGTGTAATAAAGATAATTTTTCGTTATCTGCAAATCATTCGAACATGTTCCAAAAAAACTTTTGAATACACCTGAACGAGGACCGGTTATTTTTAGTAATTGATAATTACCGACGTAATTACACCGTAATATTACAAAATTTCCGACAAACTTTCTGGATATGTTATACTAATCATTTTAAATACATTGAAATTAAAACCTCATCCTGCCTTTTTAATTTTAGAAATATTCATTGTTCATTCTTTTGTACTTTCGTCAGTTTTTCTTAACCCAGATACTCCTGAAATTAAAAAATTTTAATTTTAAGATTGTACACCGATTTTAGGATTTACCCTCAATTAAACTATTTTCAAGATTTTATTAACCTCATTTTACACTCTATTCATTTAACTGAAAAACTAGCATTTTTACACCACCTTCGAGGGTTATTTTAAATTCAAAAAAGTCTTTTAAAAATTAAAATAAGAAATATTTCCTTCATCTTTTTATTTACATATAGTGCACCCATTCGTCCTGCGGATAGACGCATTAGCAACATTTAGGCTATTGTAAGTGGGCGGAGCTTGCGCTCTCAGATATATCAAAAGCTTTAAAGATTTGAAAACGGGTGGTTTTCGTTAAGCTCGTTTTATCAAATGTTTTCACTAACAAAAAAATGTAAAAAAGAAGGTTTTATTCTTTACATATTTTTTGTTAATTAAAAGGAAATAAGACCCTCGTATACTGTACTAGCAATTTTCTTAGTTATGAAGCTTCAGATCATGTCACTTCAAAAAGTATTATAGCAACAAATGTTCATCACAACTTCATACTAATAACGAAAAACATAAAAAGCTGAAATTAAAAAATAACTGCTCATTTATTTAATAAATGCTCAAATAATCCTCCCTCTTGAGCTGAATAATAAGCCGACCGATTGTAAAAATTCTGTCGAATGTTAGCAAATACATCCGGTGTAATCGTATTGCTTATTTCAATAATTTTTGCTTATAACTCCTCTAAATTTGCTGGACGTTCATCTCCATATCCGTAAATCGAATTATTTAAAAAGAGCCACAAAAAATAATCGTTGGAGGCTAAATCAAGGACTGGTGCTGGTCATTTAATAGGACCTGAATTACCTATCCACCTATTTTGAAAAGACATATTTAAAAAAAATGGCCACGTTTTGGGTATTACGAGGCGGACAGCCGTCTTGCTGAAACCAGAGATTATTATCATAATGCTCCTGAATTGCAGAAAGAACATTGTTCTGCAATAGTCTAGATATTTGTTGCCGTTTAAATTTCCATTTATGAAAAAGGGCCCTATTATTTCATTTCCAATAATTTCTGCCCAATCATTTAATTTTTGAGGGTATTGTGCTCTCGTGGGAACATTCAAATGGAGGTTTTCACGGGACCAATACCGGCAAGTTCTTGAATTATGACGACCATGCAAACAAAATGTTTTTTCGACCGAAAGTAAAACTTTATTTAAAAATAATTCATTTTGTTATTTGCATTAAATTTGAAAAGATAAATTCCCAACTTGTAAGAAATCGCTAAAACTGTGCGGTTGATTACGTCTGTCTTCGTAGCACTTCGAGTTTCATGTAGTTATTGCAACCTGCGAATAGGGGTTTTCAATGTGTTAAACAAGGCATCTAATTGCATACGATTTTAATGTATTAGATAAACAGACACATATCAACTCCAATCGGCCCGATAAGTAAACGAACTATATCTGTCCTATGTTAACTAATAGAAGCCTTACTGTCGTCATTTTTGCACTTACGTTAAACGTATCCGCAGCTCACCGGCGTGCATTCTGTATATAAAAGAAAACCATGAAAGTTTGATAAAGAAATCGAATTTTAGACATATTTTATCAAAATTAATGATGTTATTCCAATTGACGTAAATAGAAAGTACTCCACACTGAATATCTCTGAAGCTATAAATAAGAGATCGAATAAGAAGTTTCAGTTTTAATCTACATAAAATAACTCAAGGAATATATCTTATTGTTAGCTGTTTTAAAATTTTGGGATATCTTGTATATACATATACAGGTAACAGAAAATAATGTTTAAGTACTTCAAAGATATGTAGTGTAGTCTAAACCAATCTAAAAAGTTATAATAAACATATGTTCGAAGATTGCACGTAAGAATCAAGTACAATAATGTATTCAAGTGTAGAAATGGCAGATAAGGTTTTCATGTTACGACTACACCAATGCAAATGTTATGGAAGCACTTCGACTCTACGCTAAATCGTTTCCCGTTCGTTAGATACCTTCGCATGTGCTTTTCGAGATGGTGCTTCAACGACTTAGAGAACCTAGTTCTTTTCGGAAGAGAAGACTGGATTTGATAATGGAACCCATAGGTCAATAAAATAATTAAAGTTAATAAAAAAATTAAGATAGATTGATAAAAAAATTTGAATATTATTAACGAATATCCTAAAACAAATAATCGAAAAATTCAATATCAGCTGGATACAAACAAGAAAGTTGTATGGAGTCTCTTCAAGAGCAGCTTTTAAACCGCTACCATTCAACGAGTTTAAGCTCTTGCAGTACCAGATTTTCAAACCAGGACATTTTATGGAAGGACGTTTTATCAAGGATTGATTACAAACAGTTGCTGAACGATCAAATTTCATTGCAAATACAGTTGTATCGACAAGTAGAATTTTGTTAAGCAATTCGATGACAAAAATGAAATGGAAGGATAACATTTTGAACCCATTCTCTAACAAAATTTTTCATGTAAACATCCAATAACAATATGTAATATAATTAAATTATAATTTAATTTTAATAATATGGTCTTTATTTTGAAAACGTTTGGTCTGCGGACATGACCACTAGTTAAGGTGACCAGACGTACGGAATTTTACTGTATTGTACAGCAATATGCAGTGCCGGATTATCCACTAGGCACATTAGGCATGTTCCTAGGGGCGCCCGTCGTGAGGGAGCCCCTTTCAACGTTTACGTAAAGTTAATCTTTTTTTTTCAGGAAGAAGGCTTAATATTAAAAAGTGTTGTGGAACACATGAAAAGCTTAGTTCAGTTTATAAAAGTAATGCGAAATAATTTTGATTATTATGAGCAGGAAGCCCAAAACATACTTGAAGAAATGAAAAATAGTGATAAGATTGATATTATTTGTATTAACAACACTTGTATTAATGAAAAAAGAAACGCTGCAAAACTACTAATAAAAAAATTTAAAGACGACCTGGAAGAAGAATTTGAAAACGAATTAATTCATTTTCATCAACATTTGAAAGGTAACCTTGAATTGCTTATAGAAAAACAGAATGATGATAACATATCCTCAACTATTTTACTTAAATCCGTGATTAATAAAGATAAGCTGTTAATGAGCTTTATTAATCACGGATTCAAATATTAACTGGTAGAAAAGATGGATCAAAAAACTAACTTCTTCTCATTATTTTACTTAAGTCTATCAAAGATATTTTGATGGAAGGATGTTTTCCTAATGTTACCATTGCATTCAGGATTTATTTAACAACGCCATGTTCTGTTTGTGAAGGTGGAAGAAGTTTTTCAAAATTAGCATTGATTAAAAATGAAAAACGATCAACGATGCTACAAAACCAGCTTAACGCTGTGAGTCTTATAAACATTGAAAACGATTTTGTAAAAAATATTAACTTTTCTGAATTATTACATTTGCTGCTTCAAAAATTAGAAAAGTGAATATTTAAAAGACTCATATACTAATAATTCTGTGGCTTGGTTGAAAAACGGCCCAATTTCAATAGAAAACTATAGGGAATTAGGCCGTTTTTTCACCAAGCCACAGAATTATAATTTATAATTAGGATACCGTACAATCTAATGATTTCTTTTGTTACTTTATGTTCAATAAATATACTATACACATTAACATTGAAGAGTGATTTTTCGGTGATCTCTCTATATACTAATAATACTCTCTAATACTCTGAACCAATTTTGCGAATAAAATTTCTTATATTTTTTTACGTTTTCTGTATCGTATATTAAAAATACTGTTGCTTATAAAGAACTTGAGTTCTTGCTTATAAAGAAGTTGCTTTTAAAAAATGTTTCTTTTAAAGGAGTTACTTATATAGAGAGATCACTATATTTATAAAATTCGCCTGGGGCCCTAAGGCGAAGAATATCTTCGCCTTAGGGCCCCAGTCAAACTTGATATGGCCCTGGCAATATGATACACAGTACAACATAAGCCCGTGTACAGCAAACGCACAGCATTCGCAATTTATTATTGAATATGTGATTGATTAGTGACCTTTTACAATGAGTAGCGTAGTGACAGTGACATTCATGTTATAGATTTTTCCTGTTATCGACAGGAAGAACAGACACTTCTGTGAATTACCAATTGTAATTTTTAAAGTTATGTTATTAGTATTAACCGAATTAATTCAGATTAATAGGTAAAGCATTTCTTTATAACAAACTTAATTTCATTGTCATATTTTTGTCTGTAACTATTCAATTAAAGCTTAGAGAGAACTCTAACCTACACCGCCAAATGTTTCATAATGAATGAAGACATTTCAAAAATGCACTTTTTCGAAGAACAGCCTGTATCTCTAGAATCGCAAGAGATATCACTATGCGATTTTAACCATTCAATTTCTTATAAAAATCAAGCATTAGTATACCAATATCAATTTTCCTCTGTCTCTTATAGAAACAACAGTCTCCCTTTAAAGATGTTCAATTTGACCCATCCTGTACATTTGTTTCATGTGTACAGCATTCAAAGTTGAGAAATCTGCTCACCCTACTACCAATTAACACTTGACTACCAGTTTTCAATCTAACAATTGATCGTCATCGATCGTGTCAAAAACAGCAAATAAAATGGAGAATCATCAACCACGTTGTTAATATTTTAACATTTAAAGCTGAAAAGTGATAAATATATTTTGAAAAAACTATCTATTAAACACTTTAACGTTTCGTTGTCGGGTTGAGGTCATAGACTTTTTTTTTATGGAGGGGTTTAGGAAATCTGTTGACAGACGAGTGGCCCGAATCACTATCTAAGTGATTCGCATCGATGACCACCCTGTGTTGGGTTGATGTACTTGAATACATCGACCAACTAAAACCCTTTCCCCTCCGCCTCCGGAACCACCCATCAAGGTATAACTTCAGAGGTATATAAATGTAATTTTCGGGGTCTAGTGTACATTTCTTCTTCTATTTTCTAGTTCTCTTTCATGCTTTTCCTTTTTTTTTCATAATGTTTGTTACCATTTCATCTACGGCTCTGCAGTGCTCTTGTTTTTCTAGCATTATATCTATTATGTTTTCTTTTTCGATATTTTTTCCGATTTTATTACGACAAATATTTCTTTCCTCGGCAAAATTATTACATATAAAAAACGTATGTTCTGGATTATCTATTTCTTCACAAAACCAACAAAATTCATTCTCCTTCTTTTTTATTTTGAACAAATAACTACAAAAAATTCCATGACCCGTCAAAAATTGTGTTAGGTAGTAATTTAATTCTCCCCATGTTCTTTCAAACCATTTTTTTAAATCTTTGATTAATACGTTGGTCCATTTAATTCCGTGATTCCATCTTCTGTTCCATTTTTCCAATAATTCTTTTCTATATAGTTTTTTATGTTCCTTACCTCTACTGTATAGGTTACATCTTTCCTCAATTAATAGGTCAATGGGCGGTAGAAGAGCCACCACTTCAATACCCACCGTAGAAACCGTTCTATATCCAGAAGATATCCTGATTCCTAATCTTCTATTAATTGAGGAAAGCATATTTAAACAGTATTTATAATTTAGAGCTCTACTCCATGTCGGAGCGGCTGAGGTCATAGACTTGAGGTATTGGAATCGAAACATACGATCTTTAAACGTAGAGTAATCGTTTTCAAAATATATTAATCATTTTTCGGCGTTAAGTGTTTAAAATTTTAACAACGTGGTTGATAATTATCCATTTTATTTGCTGTTCTTGGCTCGATCGACCTGATGACGATCAATTGTTAGGTCGAAACCTGGTAGTTAAGTGCCTACTAAATCTTTTCAGTACAAATTTTACGTTTTATTTCAATTTCGTCATAACTAAAGAATGGAATCATTTACATGATGTTTATTAAGACTTTCTAAACTCATTTTCTACCTTAGTACTAACATCCTTTAAACGTTATTCCCTGACACCCTTTAAAAATATTAACCAATTTTAAAAATCGTACAGAATTTATTTATTGAAATTAAGAAATAATTTATAACACCATCTAAGCTAATTATTTTTCTCACTAAAAATATTAAAAAAAAAAAATAAATTACTGCTTACCTTTTATTACTGTTGTTACTTTCGACACATTTTAGGGTGTGATTTTAAGTTGTTGAAACTTTACTTATAGCCTAGTTTAAGATAATTTTTCGTTATCTTCCACTATTTATCGCGTGTCTATAGTACTTGTTCCAAGAAAGTTTTAAGTGTAGTTGAATGAGAACCGGATGTTTTGATAATTATCCCTAACTTTCAATAGATCAATAATGGTCAATTTGTTACAATGTATATAAAATGTATGTGTAATGTTTTATAAAATTTGGTAATCTATTACATCACCAATTTTATATTATTTTTTTCTTTTATTGAAGTGTTTGGTATTAGATTTAAAGTGATAACGTAAACATCTAGAAATTAATTTAAAAGCAAAACACATTTTTCAGAGTTGATTATTTTTAATGAACTAACAATAATTTTAATTATATGTATGTTAAATTGGAAAAATGTATTTTAAAAGTAAATTATTAACATTCTTTAATGTATTTAGTAAATTTAAAAAAAATCGTTCAGAATTCCTTCATGAACATTAAGAAATAGCTTAAGTTAAATTAAAATTTAAAAATTTTATTTTTGATTTAAAAAGCCAAACTTATTCTATCACATTTGTTTATTGAAAAGATTTTGACCAAACTTAAAATTTTTTTTTGATTAATTTAAAAAAATTGTCCTAGCTTTATTTATATGAATTAATTTTTTTTTAATTTATTCGAATTATTACATTTTTTTTTGATATTTCAACTTTTATAGTCAACATTAAAAGTCAAGAACGATTTCAATGAAAACGCGACGTTTCATAAAATAAACACGGTCGACATTTCGGTCTTGGGGGGCCCCCAGAAAGCTTCGTGGCCCCGTGACATTTCAGCAGAACGTGACCGTGCACGGTGCTCCAGTTCTTAGCCGTGCTAATGTTTTATTCACGGACTCTTGTTACGCGATCCGTTCGGTTCTTTGCACTTTGTCGCAGCACCATCTCCTCGTGCCGGAGTTCACGGAGAAAACAAAGAGGGCCCCGCGACTTTATACGGCGTCGTTTCGGGATTAACGGCTTTTAAAATAACGTCGTTCCTAGGAAAATGTTTTATATGACATTGAAACAAGTTTTATATCTTTACATTACATCTAAACTACCGAAAATATAAAAATAATAGTAAAAAAAAGTGATCCCGTTAAGAACAAGAGTGTTATGTTGGAATAAACTGGGAAAGTAGAAAGGACGCCATTGTTCTAAAAATATGGTATACGGTGTAATTCATTTAAAAGTGTTGGGCTTTTATAAAGTAGCTGTTTAGACGTCATAATATTTGATTTGGCTTTTTTCCAGGGCTTTTTAACTCCCGGTCGAACAATAACCGGGGAGCTTTTTGACCTCAAAAATCAAATTTCCGCTTGACCTTATTTTCCGAGCACGTCCTTCCATCGCTTCGAACAAAAGATCGACTCTAATAAACCCGGAGTGTATTAGAAGAGCTCTTTTCATAACAAATTGCAACTGGGGTTTATTACGAACTATGTTTTTTATTTGCTTTTTTTCGTAAGATCAATCGAACAAAGGTAATCTCCAAATAATTTCTTTCAGATATATGTTCAATGAAAAAAAAAAAAAAATAAGTGCAATTGAAAATTTTATGGCTTGCATTTTGAAATTTTTATAAGTAAATTTTTTGAAATTATGGTTTTATTGTCAGTGTTGGAATTAATGGGTAGAAATCATCATTGACTGATAAATACATACAGGGTACATTTTGAATCATTTGAGTTTCGTCATGACTCTTCTGTGTTCGGCATCAGAGGATATCTACCGTATGTGACAATGAAAATTGGCCATAGTCTACTGTAGAGTACACAAACTTAATCTTGATGCTTGTGGAAATTATACACAAATAAATTGTAAATTGTTAAAAAAATGAAACACCACTTAAACAGTTTTATATGAATTGCTGTCTACCCATTTCTATTCTGGGACGCTGACTGTACTATAAGTTGATCCTGAGCTTCACCATGAAAAGAAGGATGCAAGAGCTAGGTTCCTCCCCGTAACTTTACCGAGTAGGCCTAATTAGACTACAGTAGAAGTGAGAACCGAAGTATTATCCGGTTCTCATTAAAGCAAAGATTTTGAAGGCCAAGACACCTTCAAAGAGAGACTTACCGCACCTTGCTACATTAACTCTTTCGTCCGGACTTTTGGCGCTTTTTCGAGTCTTACAGCAGGGGCGAAGAAGGTTAACTCTCAAACTACAAATGGATCGGACAATATTCAGGTTCTCCCTTCCACTGTACTTCAGTCAGACCAACAGTGGGTTAAAAAGCTCTTTGGACACCTATTATTTTCCAAGAAAATACTTGATGATACAGAAATGTTTTATTTCTAATAATAAAATATGATTGTATATAGTATGTAAACACACTACAAGAAAAGTCATGTCAAAATCAAAAAAAAATGTATAGTTTATTCAACAAAACTTAAATTTTAATTCCAATGCAGTGTTTGAACACTAAAATTTAATTAAAAGAACATTTAGTTTATCCAATTTCTACGAAGCCTTAGTACTTTGTAATCATTCCAGAAGCCTCTAATACTGCTTGCAATCTTCTGGGTATGGATGACAGAAGCTTGCTGGTAGTTTTCCTGGTAATTTTATTCCATTCATCTGGCAGGTACATTTTTAGCTCATCTTTATTTCTTATATGGTGTTTTCTTATATTTAAATCCAACTGATGCCATAGATTTTCCAACGGATTTAAGTCCGGGGATTGGGGAGGGTGGGGAAGGGTTTTTCTAACTCTGTAAAGCATCCATTCCTTTACAATCCTAGCGGTATGTTTAGGATCGTTGTCTTGTTGGAATATATAGCTATCTTCTATGCCTAGTTTGATAGCACTCTCTTGTAAGTTACCTTGTAGTATCTTCAGGTAACCTTTTGTATCCAAAATACCGTCAATGAAATGAAGATTTCCTACCCCATTGTACCCCATGCACCCTCAAACTATTACAATTTAATAGTTTGTCATGTCATGTCCACCTCCATATTTCAGTGTAGGTGTCAAGTTTGTTTTCTGTAGTTCAGTGTTAGGTTTACGCCATACGGTTTTTCGTCCATCCGAACCAAATATATTAAATTTACTTTCATCGGAAAAAATTACGTTTTTCCATAAATCTATTGGCTGACAAACTGTCTTGCAAATTCAACGCGTCGAAGTCTATTGGTTTCACTTATAAATGGCTTTTTTTTCGTGCCACTCTGCCATGATAGCCAGCTTTTCGCATTACATTTCGAACAGTTTAGGAATGTACATGTTTTCCTGATATTGTTCCGAGGTTTACGGCTAAAGTTTGTGCACTAATACGACGATTTCTCTTCATTTAGCGTAAAATGTACCTCTCATTTTGTACGCTTAACACCTTTGGGGGTCCGGAACGGTTTCGATTATCAACACTATTAGTGGTTTTGTATTTTTTATGATAAAATGTATTGTACTAGGCGGTTTTTTTTACCAAATCAGCTATTTTGCGGACACTTTTTCGTTGTTTGTGGATATTTACAATGCATTCTTTGAAGTCCGCACTAAGTTCGCGCCGTTTTTCACTCATTATGTCGCTAGTTTTAGCAAACAACTAAACTTAACTGACGTTTTAGTATTTTTGAGGATAGGTTAAATCAGCGTAAATTTCGGGAGGTTCCCCTTCGGGAAAACCCTCTTCGAGGAAAGGTTTTTTGAGGTAAAACGTGCAAGTGTCCAAATACTTTATTGTTGTTGAAATTTTAGTTTTTTTGAATAAAATAAACATATCTTTCTGATTTCAGCCTGATTTTTTTGCTAATATGTTTACATACTATACAGAATAATATTGTATTATTGGAAATAAAAAATGTTTACATCTTCTGGTATTTTCTTGAAATATGTTAGGTGTCCAAACACATTTTTGACCCACTGTACTTGGTAAAGTTACGGGGAGGAACCTGGCTTTTGCATTCTACTTTCCATGGTGAGATTTAGGATCAACTTGTACTACCATCGGCGACCAAACAATTTTGGGACAAGTCTGAAGTTGAATAATGTCAAAAATAATCAAATTTATATTAAGTCATTAAGCCAGGCTTTTGGAAGGAAGGTTATAATGCTAGGTCATTATTATTATTCTCCCGGTTGGGTTTTGGAGTTCGAACACTCATTGTCACTTCATATCACATTCCAGCTACAGAATTTTTGCAGACTTGATAGAATTCATGGATTCTTGAATTAATTAAATTTTGACACATTAAATGACAATTAACTGAAATTCAAAGTACGATAGACACTATGAAATTTTTGGTGTCCTAACATTTTCTGGGCACCGATGGCATCATCGATGGAAGCCTTACTTAATCGGTATAAATTCCATTATTTTGACATCCAAATTCAGATTTGTCCCATTATTTTATGGTCATCGATGGTACACATACTTGCCAAAGATGTATGATTAAATCTATTCATACATCTTTGTAGCTTACAACTAAAATCTTTCCACATCCATATTTATAAGTCTATATACAAACATCCTACAGCCCAATTTTATCGAATATACCCAAACTTAACTGAAATATAACTACTACCCTTTCACCCAGAATATTAATCCCCTCTCGTCCATAATGTTGTAGCTCTGACTTCGTCAATGTATATTTATTACTCTACCGTGCGTTCAGAAATGATTGTAGATCGTTTGAATTTGGCGCGCTCGTACTTTAGTGATTTTCGATGGTCAATATTGTTACCTGTGAATTACCTACGTCGTATCTTGCATATCAGTGGCGTAACAGGATTTACTTGTAATGTATTCTTTTCAGTATTAAGCGTATATGTAGATATACCCATAATTATTGGAGATCGGATATCAATTGCAATGGCATAGGTCAATAAATTCAATAAAATACCTTTGTCTTACGGTTTTTTGACAATTTATGACAGTTTTCAATATTTTCCATGACACGCCTATGAGATATGATTAACATTATTGTATTTATACCAACCTTAAAAAATAATCTATAGCGCGCCAAATTCAAACGATCTACAATCATTTCTGAACGCACGGTATAATAAAAATAGTTTGATCGTCAAATTTTTGACATTTGCCTGACGTTCCACATTTCAGTTCAAAGGATAACCAACCTAAAGTAATGAAAACTGTAAAGTGAGTTTTTTTATTGAACAAATTATACTTTTAAATGAAAAAATTCATTACATCAGCAACTAATTAAATATCTTAGGATTTTTAAAGATATCTTAAAATTTTGTTTATAATGTTCCTGGTAAATTTGAAACAAGTTTGTAATGTTATAATTTCTAACAGGAGTAAGAAAATATTTTTTATACTTATTTTTAAATTAAATTCTTTTTTAAATTTAGAGAGGAGGATTGCAAGAGAAACGTTTTTAATTAGAGAAACCTCGAAATAAGGCCACACATCTCAGCTTTCGACGCTTTAATTGAATCTCCCGCTGAATCTCCAGCTTGTCTTAAATAATCCGGATTGTTTTCGTTCCTCTGATGAAATAGAACCTTCCTTTAAGCAATAAAGTTTTTCTACGTATCTTCAAACGTTTTGAAGGATTTAAAAATGTAGAATAATGTTATCTCAAGTCATCTCTAGTAAATGGAAGAATTTTTAGACGAAGGATAAATCAATCAAATTAAAAATTATCGCCCAAGTATCTATTTCTAACTTCTTTCGAAGCAGTTCTGAATCTGAAACTTGAATAAGCAGAAATTTATTTCAGAAAAAAACAATGCTATAACGCAGTATATGTTTGAAAATGAAATTGTATAAAATATGTTCCAAAATGCATAAAATTTAAATCCTAACGAACTTAATGCAATAAAACTCCACTTTTCGTTCTTAATAAGAGAACGAATTTTAATAATAATTAGCTTACTTTCTATATCAAAACAAATCCATTAATAGTTAAAGGAGAAGTTAATTGTTTATGTCGACAAAGACCAATTATACGCTAACATAACATTGAAAAACTTATTGTTAGTGCCAAAAAAACGCTGGATTTGAAGCTACACAAAATTGAATTGACTTCTTCAACAGATGTTAAAATTTCAACGTGAAAAACAACAGGACATATGAGCACTAATACTGGTTCACTGGTACACACATTTTTTCATCAATACTTTCAAGGAAACGTCGAATTTCTTGTTTAAGTTCCAACAGATTACAGGATTTATTTTGATAAACTGCTGACTTGATGTACCCTCTTAAGAAAAGTCACAAGTGTAAAGTCATAAGATCGAGGGGTAAGTTTGATTTCTTTTCGTTGCCGTAAGATATTCGCTATTCATAAGCCGAGTTTTATTTCGTGAAGGGCTAATATGGGTTCTCATATACTTGATATGGTTTTGCACGTTTAAATTCCAACACATCCTTAAGAGGATTGTATGTTTTGTTTCTTTCAAGTAAATAAATTCAATTTTTATTAGCTTCAAATCCGGCGTTCTTTTTGAGATACTATACCGTGTGAACACCGATGAGTTGCGCATACGTTTAATGTAAGTGGAGAAAGGACGACAGTACGGCTTCCATTAGTTAACACAGGACAGATATACTACGTTTACTTATCTGGCCAACTGGAGTTGATATGTGCCTCTTTATCTAACTCATTAAAATCGTATGCAATTTCTTACCTTGTCTAACACATTGACCTGCCCTATGCGCAACTCGAAGGTGTTCAGTCTGTATATCAGAAAATGAAACAGGTTTTTAAGGTTGTTGTAAAATTCCCTTTGAAATTCATTACATAATCCTTATAACACATTTCTGTACCTCCAACTTTATCGCTATTATTTTCTGTGAAACGATAACTTACTTAGTTTTAGTTTTTAACAAGAACAAATTTAATTTTAACACTAGAACACAATTCATTTTCCACCTGAAACCAATCTAATAAGTTAGTTTCTCTATTAGTTTTTGTACTGATTTTAACTTTAAATTCATTTTATAATTTTTTTCAACTTTAATTAAATCTCCTCCTGGATTTTCAACTTCTGTCATTTAATCCGGAAATGTTTTCGTCTCTCTGATGAAACAGGAGTTTCAATTGAGCAATTAAAGAAAAAGTAATCTATCTGTAAATTTTGTTAATAAAGTTCGTATCATCTATAGTGAAAGTGACTCATCGCTTAAAAGCGTATGAACAGATGTACTAATAACATGCGCTCTCTTTCTAACACACATCAACTTACTTGTACCGCATGCGCAATATTGTACCATAAATCGATGAGTCACTTTCACTATAGATGGTACGACCTTTAAGTTGGTTTTTAGTAAGAACAAGCACTAAAGACATTCTTGAGTCAAGTTTTGAACACAAATTATTTTTGAGTTTAGAGATAGTTTGTTTTCATTTAAATCCCTGTTTTTTTGTCTTTTGAATAATCCGACCCTTTTTGCGTTCCGGGCATACTCTAGTTTCAAAAGTACCGAATTAGCGGGATTATATTGTAATAGTATTTGTTTCCAAGAGCTTACAAAGTATAATAACACAGTATTTTTTGTGATAATAAAAATAAATTTAACATTTATTATAGAAAATAGAGTTTCCAATCTTTAACTTAACGTAAAATTCATTTCTTGATTCGTAGAAATAAAATCTGGGGAATTTTTTAAAGTTAGTAAAAGAAATATGAAGTTAAATTCGATAAAAATTCTTCACTCTCTATCTCTTTATTTTTTCTTTTTTGGTGATAGTTAAAGTAAATTTAATTTTTATAATCAAAGTGAAATAACCTTATTAAGAACTATTGACCTAAAAAGCAATTCTTAAACCATAATATTAAATCAAAAAAGTAATAAATAATAATAATAATAATTAGTATTGTAGAATTGTAATGACTATCTTGTGCAATATTCTTTGGCGTTTGTGTTCTGGTGTTTGCCTCTTTAAGACAAAATTTCTCCAGTATCTGATTATTTCTTAGGGCAATAATGAATCTTTATCTCAAGACTTCATGGCGTTGTCTGATGGGCGCTACATTCCTCCTCGCGTTTATTTCAGTTTTATCAACAACATTCAGAGAACAGTAGCAGTGAACAGACAGTCATAATCCAACACAGGTCTACAAATACTTTGTTACTATATGCCTTTATCTTTGTACGTGAGGCTTCTAAAATGTTTGGCACGTTTTATAACCTCAGACTGGATTTTTCTGTAATGTGTTCTGAGTTTTAATTGTTGGTCCAATGTCACATTTAGATACCTATCTACGTGCGCAGCTTTAACTTCACATTGTACGTTTTTTATCACAGGAGATTTGTCCGTGCTTTTATAGTTAGAGATGAGAAGTTGGAACTTAGAGAGATTTGCTATAAGTCTCCATTTAGATAGCCACATTACGATGTCATCATATAGTTCTTAAAGAATCGCTATAGTTTTACCTGATAAGTTTATTTCGTGGGATAGTGATAAAAAGATATTTTCACCTGACCAGTTTCGGCGTTAACTTTGGCTAGCGTGCGTTTGGACCCTTTGGCGATATGTTTACCGTGTTGACTCTGGGTGATCCAGGCGTACACCACCGCTTGAGCCCCCTTATATCGTTTACTGTCTTTTCTACCTTTTTTTCGTAATTTCGTTATATCCACGTTGTCCACGGCAACTTGTCGTTCGGATCCCCTTTGTTCAGATCTTGACGCTTAAAAAACTGGAACTAATTTTTTTTGAAAGTTACATTTAAACTACTTGTTCTCCTTTGAGAATCTTTGCATCAATAATGTTAAATAAAATCAAAAAACTTACATTCGTCGTACAACTTTCTGAGTTCTCTTACGGACTCGATGGAATTTGATCGTGATTTCTCGGATAATCCGTTCCAACATGATATATATATTTTTTTTTTTTGAAACAGCTCAGGATGCTGAGCTACAAAGAATATAAGACAATTCATAATCAAATCATCGGTCTTATACAAGATGAAGATTTCGAAGAACATGACCAAATTCAAAAACAAGCACGTAGCACGTTTTATATCATTAAGGGCCTTACAACACCCTCCTTTAAATTTAAAGCCATCATAATACCGAACATCTGTTCCCATCAACCATCGTTATTGTCAGTTAGTATCGCATCATCAACAGTAGTGTCATCATCAGAAGTGCTACTAAAGATTAACAATATCATTAAATTAGTTATATTCAATTATTAAAATTACCACTAAATTAAATTAAGGAAATACAGGGTGTCCCACATTTTAATACGCAAACCTCACCAGGACATAGTTCTCATAAAAATAATACAAAAATTTTATATAAATATGGGGTCGCAACTCTTTTGTTTTCGAGATATGGCCGTTCAAAGTTGGAAGAAAAATTTACATTTTTATTTTTATTTCAGCTATTTATAAACGCAAGAATGTGAATTTTTACAATAATGTACTACAGCCTAGTATGTTATTTCCAAACCTTAATTAACCCACCCCGACGTACCTGAAAGTGTTGAAATTCACGATCACCACTACATTTTCCAATAGAACTTTTTAACTCGGTAAAATTTTAACATGAAAAAATATCCCTTAGAAATCTCATTCCTTAGCGAGACTTTTTTGTCTCTTACATTTTTTGCATAAAACTGATAGTTTTTGAGAAAAAAAATAAAATCTTAGCGCGTGTCAGACCAATTTTCCAAAGGAACTTTTTAATTCGGTAGAATTTTAACCTAAAAAAATATGCGTTAGAAAGCTCATTCTTTAGCGAGATTTTTTTGTCTCTTACATTTTTCGCATAAAACTGATAGATTTCGAGAAAAAAAATAAAATCTTAGCGCGTGTCGTACTGTACCGCTTCACCCCTAACCAAATGTTCTTTAAAAGTTGGCTATGGTTTTAGAGTAATAAGTGATAATAATAATAATAAGCTAAAAAGATTAACAATTATACTTTAAATTAAATGCATTCTATTTTAGTCAACGTACAGTTCATCAGTACAAAGAAATCAGACCAAAACCATGGCCAACTTTTAAAGAACTTTTGGTTAGGGATGAAGCGGTACAGTACGACACGCGCGAAGATTTTATTTTTTTTCTCGAAATCTATCAGTTTTATGCGAAAATTGTAAGAGACAAAAAAATCTCGCTAAGGAATGAGCTTTCTAACGCATATTTTTTTAGGTTAAAATTCTACCGAATTAAAAAGTTCTTTTGGAAAATGTAGTGATGATCGTGAATTTCAACCCTTTAAGGCAGGCCGGGGTGGCTAAATTAAGGCTTGAAATGAACATGCTTGGCTGTAGTAGATAACTGTAAAAATTCACATTCCTGCGTTTATAAATAGCTGAAATAAAAATGAAAATGTAAATTTTTCTTCCAACTTTGAACGGCCATATCTCGAAAACAAAAGAGTTGCGACCCCATGTTCATATAAAACTTTTGTATTATTTTTTTAAGAACTATGTCCTGGTGAAGTTTGCGTATTAAAATGTGGGACACCCTGTATAACAACACTTATGTTGTTTGGATTAATATTATGGGTATAAATGTTGATAAATCATAATGCTGTTAAATTAGAAGTTCAAAATTAAAAAGATTATAGATTTATGTTTAACAATAAAATATGAAATGATGCCTTATGGGATATAAAATTTATAAATAAAATTCGGTCTAAAGAGGTATAATAGAATTCTTGCAATAAATTGCTCTAAATCCTACTCAATCTAACCTAAGTTAACCCAATGAAACAGAACTTGGCTTTTGATTCCTAATAAGAAATCAAATGTTTATAAGAAAATAACTTCCCTTCGACAGGAAACCAGTCAAATAACTTAGTCTCAATTGAGTTCTCTATAAAATATTAAATGATTTGTATTAAAAAACGCGCAAATCCCTTAAAAATTCAAATTAAATAGACAGCCTTTAGATTCAAATCTCACCAAATCCATTTTCAATAAATGCGCAGTTACAAAAACTGTACAATAGATTCAAAGGAGTTTTTAGGAAAAACCAAACCGCCATGAATATCCAGCCAAATGAAATTCCTACCGGAGTGAAACCAAAAGATCTGAAAATGAGAGATGTAAATAACTTGTTAAGCAAACATTATGGAAAGAACTGGAGAAAGGTAGAAAATTTGACTTATTATAGAGATGTGTTGGGAAAATTTCAGAACAATAATATTCCTGGCAATTCCCGAGAAGACAGTGGGTACGAAGAGTCTAGTTTATGTGAATCAACCGAAAATATACCTGATGTTAGAGTTTAAGAGTTTATTAAGTACAGTTTTTAAATAACATATCTTTCAAAAAATAAAGTTTTCTGTTATTAGCTACAAAGAGATTTGATTCACTTTCAATTCATGCCTAATCCATTTTGTTCAGATTCAAACGAGCCTGAATCCACAGTTTGGTGGCAAACGCAACCAAACACCATTTTTAAATCCACTTTGTGATTTTTATATCTATTTCAAAAGACGTGGTTATAGAATTTTTGAAACTTCAGTTAGTCTTCTAATAATAAATAAATTACGTTTGAATTAATAACGCCAAAATCATCCCAAAATACTTTTTTGCCGTTTTCTCAAAATCGAAAAATTTGGACTTAAGGGGGATTTGAAACCAATCAACTCAATTTACCTAATAAAAACTGAAACAACATAAATGAAAAAATACTCCTATATTTTGTAGTTATTTATAATTTTCCCTTTGTCATCGTTTCATAATAATTTTAACATGAAATTCGTTTTTAAATTAAAAAAACAAGAACATTAGAGACGAAACCTTTTTTAATTAAAAGAGAACCAGACCATAATCAGCTTTCAACGCTTTAATTAAACCTCATGAATCTCCAGCTTCTGTTAAATTATCCAACATCGTTTTAATTTTTCTAATACAGGAGAAACAATTATATGTATAACAAGATTTTCTTGAAAAGTAATTGAGAAATTAATAACGGAGTAGTACGCAAATTTAAATCTTGTAATTCAGAACAGTTATTATTTACACTCCAAAAAGTAGGAAAAGTAAGATGTAATTTGTTTCATTAAAAGCCTTTATTTATAATTGATGAGTTTTCAAGCTACATTGAGTCCATTATAAAGACGGAAAGAAAGCAAAGATAACAAAAGTTACATTATAAAATTAAAGGTTGAGTTATACTTACCAGATAAATTTGAGTAAATCCTACTACTGTAAAAACTTAAAGTTGTTTAAATATTGAATAATACGCATAATGGATATACAGGTGTCTCAAAATTAGTCGGTCATACGCTGCCAGTGCATTTTACGTTAAAAAATAAGAATAAAAATTCAAATAAACACTGTTCGAAGCTACCCACCCTTGAAGAGGGTAACAGAAAAATGGTTTTTATGGAATATTCTTGGAATAGCTTGGATTAAGTCAACAAAAATTGGTGCACTAGCCTAAAATTTCAAGAGCAATTAAATGGTAGTGTCATTTTTGCATGAATCAGTTGCATGCGTGGAAAGAGGTGACTTGGTTAATTGTTTATCTAACTTTTTTGCATGTCAACTTTTTACTACCCTGACTTAATATTTAGATATCTTAGACCCTTCTGCATAAGAATGGTTGTTTTGTTGCAATAGTGTAACTGCAACAGTTTTCGTGAAAATCGTTTTTGAAGACCGACTAATCTCATCTTTGAACTAAATAGGTTTTTTTTGCTAAAAGTGTACTAAGCGCTTTAACAGCACATTTAAGCTTTTTTTATTAAGATTTAAGATCTTCTTTATCCAATTCTAATATAAATTCCATAAAATTCTAAATTATTACATTTCTTCCTCATTACATTTTCAAGATAGTTTTTAGTTCGATTTAAAAATCCGTATTTTCTCTCCATAATATCTAAAAGACACGTTCAGACATTCATCTCATTCGTTCAAAAACCCGCTAAAGGCAATAAAACCGTTCGCGAAGGCTTTCCAGGAGGTAGATGCTTTCATACGCAGACGTGTCTCCTTGTTATATTTTCGCCTTTGTGAATATTTAAATCGGAGCCCCTTTGAAAGGGCTTCCGCTCCCGGCCCCCGACGTGGCGGTAACAAACTGCAGCCGCCCCCTCTAAGGCGCTCCAAACGACGTCAGACAAAGCTGCGTAATGGCTAAAGTGGTCCGTTTCTAAAAGGACGGATGCTGCAGAAGTTTTTGCGGTTTTAAATTCGTTCCGGCTGCAGTTTTTTTCCGCCAAGCCTCCACTCGGAGAGCGTTCGCGTGAAATAGGAGTTACGAAATGGAATTTATTTGAATTTTTACTTCTGCTTGGAGAGATAGAGAGAGGGCTTTGGGAATAGTTCCATGTTCCAAGTTGTAATTATCTGGTAAAACTTGAATGACTAAAATGTTAAAGTTTAGACAAGAGTTTTTTTGGTAAAAGTGTTTATTCAACAAAAAAAAAATTCTTTTTCATCATTGGTCATTTTAAAAATTGACCAATTTTTTGACATAAAACATCAAACAAATCTCAAAAATTTAATCTTTATTTATTATCTCCAACTTCAAACATTTGTGAAGTGACTTAAAGTAAAAAAATGTAATTTTGAAATTTCTGGATATTAACCTATAAAATTAATAGAAATATTACACTCTTGAAGTTTCTTCATCATTGATCATTTTCAAAGTTGACCAAATTTTAAAGTGACATATACCGTGCGTTCAGAAATGATTGTAGATCGTTTGAATTTGACGCGTTCGTAATTTAGTGATTTTTGATGGTCAACATTGTTACCTGTCAATTACCTACGTCGTATCTTGCATATCAGTGGCGTAACTGGATTTATTCATGGTGTATTCTTTTTAATATTAAGTGTATACTCTCTTTTCGCGGAAAGATGGCTCATGCGTCATTAGTTGTCGGCGTTTTCTCGACATATGTCAAATATTTTTTTCTTTATTTAATCATATATGTCAGATAGAGACGAAAACCGAAAATAGTAGTCTAGGATAATATAATTAATTAATGACGCATGAGACATCTTTCCGCGAAAAGAGTATATGTACAAATACTCATAATTATTGGAGATCGGATATCAATTGCAGTGGCATTGGTCAATAAATTCAATAAAATACCTTTGTCTTACGGTTTTTTGACAACTTATGACAGCTTTCAATATTTTCCGTGACACGCCTATGAGATATGATTAACATTATTGTATTTATACCAACCTTAAAAATTAATCCATAGCGCGCCAAATTCAAACGATCTACAATCATTTCTGAACGCACGGTAGAACCTCAGACAAATGTCAAAAAGTTGATGTTTACTTATAAACTCTAACCTCAAATATTTGTGAAGTGACTTAAAGTAAAAAATGTAATTTTCAAATTTCTGGCTGTCAACCTATTAAATTTGCCATTGCAGTTTTTTCAACGTTAGCCATACCGTGCGTTCAGAAATGATTGTAGATCGTTTGAATTTGGCGCGCTCGTAATTTAGTGATTTTTGATGGTCAATATTGTTACCTGTGAATTACCTACGTCGTATCTTGCATATCAGTGGCGTAGCCGGATTTATTCATGATGTATCCTTTTCAGTATTAAGTGTATATGCACATATACTCATAATTATTGGAGATCGGATATCAATTGCAATGGCATTGGTCAATAAATTCAATAAAATACCTTTGCCTTACGGTTTTTTGACAACTTATGACAGCTTTCAATATTTTCCATGACACGCCTATGAAATATGATTAACATTATTGTATTTATACCAACCTTAAAAATTAATCTATAGCGCGCCAAATTCAAACGATCTACAATCATTTCTGAACGCACGGTATTAAAAGTTGTCCTATTTTTAATATAACCTATAAAATCTCGGATAAATGTCAAAATTTGATGTTTACTTATTAATTCTAACCTCAAAAATTTGTGAACTGACAAAGTATAAAATGTCATTTTGAAATTTCAGGATGTCAACCTATAGAATTTTCTATGGCACTCTTGAAGTTTCTACATCGTTGATCATTTAGACACATGTAAAAAATTTGACGCTTACTTATTAATTCTAACCTCAAAAATTTGTGAAGTAACATAAAATATAAAATGTCATTTTGAAATTTCAAGATATCAAGCAATAAAATTTCCCATGGCACTCTTGAAGTTTCTTCATCGATAATCATTCAGACAAATGTCAAAGATTTGACGCTTACTTATTAACTCCAACCTCAAAAAATTGTGAAATGGGCCTAAGGATGTTGGACTTACAGGATGGCTCAATCCCATAAGATGTGTATTCGCTGAAATTAACTGCGCAGCCGCCAGTTTGACGTAACTTATGGTTTCAGTCGAGTGTAAGATAGAGAGTCGAATGTGAGACAGGCGAGTGTAAGACAGAGACGCTAAGGTTAGCAGTGACGTCAAAAGGTGGCGGACGATTATCGCAGATTGAGCTATCCTGTTACTTCGGCGTCCTTGAAGTTAACCAACTTTTAAAATGACATATAGAATGTCAGACAACTATAAAAAAAATTACATTTATGTATTAACTCTAACCTTAAAAATTTGTAAAGTGACTTAAAGTAAAAAATGGAATTTTTAAATTTCATGTCAACCGATAAAATTTTCTATGGCATTCTTGAAGTCTTTTCATAGTTGATCATATTAAAATTGTTTCATCGATGATCATTTTCAAAGTTAACCAACTTTTAAAATGACATAAAACGTCAGACAACGATCAAAAATTTGACGTTTCCCTATTAACTCTAACCTTAAAAACTTCCAAAATGACAAAGTCAAAAAATGTAATTTTGAAATTTCAAGATACCAACCTACAAAATTTTCTGTGGTACTCTAGAAGTTTTTTCTGTATTGGATAATAGGATAAAAAACTTATCTTGAAAGATTTAATCACAAATTTTACTCTACCTAGAAACAAATTTTCTTCCGACTAGAAACAAATTTCCCAATTTGTTTCGTCCCTCTACTTCTTAAGACCGCCAAAATGAATATGGTAATTTAATTACCGCTTTTAATTTGCAAAGTTTTCGTCGACTCAGCCCAAACTCTTTCGACTTTTTGCGGCTACTACTTTTATTAAAGGATTTCACGTCCCCCCTCCTTTCCGGCCTGCCATTTGCATTCGGATTTCCTTGGCCCTTTTGCCTTTATTTCAACCAAGGTCTCAGCGTTTTCCTTTTTTGTTACAGGCGCCATGTCGCCGACCACAACCATCGAAACGGTCACCATTACGAGGCCGCTGAAGGTAAGTTACGGCATTAATCCTTTCGGTAACGATACTAAAACGAAAAAGGCGCGCATAAATCCTCTTATTGTCCGATGCACGTCGAACTAGTTAATGGGAATTACTGCAACATCCTATTTTAATCCGATGTGTTTGTTCTAAGGATTTTAGATTTCCGTGTACCGAACGGTATTATGCAATAATAATTCTGTTCATTCTGTATAATTCCGAATCTGCAATTGCGAGTTTATCTAAAGCTAATGATTAAACATTACGGTTGGATGCAAAGTTTGGATTTAAAACGTAGTTAACTAGGAATAAACAAGGAGTTTTTAATAAAAACCTATTTAAAATTATTTTTGAAAAATCGACAATTAAAAAATAAAAAATCACTAAAAATTCTTAAATATTCTCAAAGATCATTAAAAATCTTTTAACTTGATACCAAACACGACTATATTTTAACTAAAAACAAAGGAGTTATGTCGATTCCAAGATGGCGATCGTCGATTGTTTCTATGGTAAAAAAAATCGATAACTTCGAAACTATTTCATGTAGATATGTCGTGTTTGCACTTAAATTAAAGGAAATTTCATTTCCCATCAGTCTCTTATGAAAATGTTATTCTAAAATTATTTTTCAATTTTTTATTTTTGAAAAGTTGCAAAATCAGAAAATTAAAAATTACCCAACATTCTTAAATATTCTCAAAGATCATTAAAACTCTTTTAATTTGCTACCAAACACGACTATATTTGAACTAAAAACAAAGGAGTTACGTCGATTTAAAGTTGGCGATCGTCGATTGTTTTTATGGTTTAAAAAAATCGATAGCTTCGAAACTATTTAAACTAGACATGTCGTGTTTGTACTTAAATTAAAGGAAATTTCATTTTCTAACAGTCCCTTATGAAAATTTTATTTTAAAACTATTTTTCAATTTTTTATTTCTAAAAATCTGCAAAATCAAAAAATTAAAAATTACCCAAAGTTCTTAGATATTCTCAAAGATCATTAAAAATCGTTTAATTTGATACCAAACACGACTATGTTTTAATTAAAAACAAAGAAATTACGTCAATTTAAAGATTGCGATCGTCGATTGTTTCTATGGTTAAAATAATCGATAACTTCGAAATTATTTAAGCTAGATAGGTCGTGTTTATACTTAAATTAAAGGAAATTTAATTTCCTAACGATCTTTAATAAAATTTTTCTTCTAAAATTATATTTAAATCTTATCATCATTAATTTTCTTAAAATACAGGGTGTATTAAAGGTGTTTTAAAATTATACGGATGGATCTAGTTATTTATTTTATTATTATTTTTTCCAATTTTTTCTTTTAGTAATTTCCTAGTAGTCGAAGGCGTTGAAACACGTTATCTCATGGGTAAACTCGCAATCTCGACTTCCGGGACGTCCTGGAATTGTTTAGAGGGAAGCGGAGGCCGTCGGGAGTCGGAAAATAAATGGAATTACCGTGTGAAGGCTTCTTCCGCGACTGGAAGGCCGCGTTCCGTTGGATTTCTGCCCGTTTGTCGCTTGACGTGGCATTGATTAAATACGACGTAGATGGCAGCACATTATCGGACGGACTCGCTCTCGCGCGTTTGGCGCAGATGTTTGCTTTTCCGTGCGACGGCTCCGGAATGTTAATCGACTTGATTTAGTGGCAAAACACGGCTCGCGCACGCTTTATTTGCATGCCGTTAATTTATTAATGAAGAAGTTATGTTGCGGAAAATTAATTCGCGTTGAATTCGCTTGATTTATGTCCCCCCGGGGAAAATCTTTCTTTTTAAAACGATAAGTGGCGGCGAGCTTTCGCGTAAAGCGCCGACACTCTTAAACATGTCCACCTGCAGCGAATTTACGCCTCCATAAAGATCAGCTTTTAAGCTCGGTACTTTATAGTTCCGATTAGGTTACATCGTGTCGCCTCGCCAACAATTGAAACCGTTCCTATCTGTAAAATTGTGGCTAACAAAAGCGTCCTTTTTTCGTTTTAAAACTTTACTGCGGTTCCGCTTTATTTTATTTATTGCTTATACGGTTGAAACTGATTTAATTACGGGAGCTTTTACAGTAATTGAGTTTGAAACGGTTGATTGAATTATCGTGTGTCAAGTGGGGGTTTAAATTGGGTCGTCCGGTCTCGAAACGTCCTTGAACCTTTAAGATTACCGGTTATAAAAAAGAACCTTGACGGTAAATTGTATTTTATTGGCTGAAAAAGATAAACACAATGAAATTTAAGTGGATTATTAAAACGTATTGATTTAATTTTCGAATTACATTACGTCAGCGTTTTCGGGCGTACACACGAGCAAACATACGGAACTAATAGCTTTTAACAAAGTAAATACGCTGCACGGGCAAAACTGTACAGGACGAATTTAATTAAATGTACAAAATCAATTTGTTACCGCTTTCGGTTTGAAACCACAAGGTAAAAGTCCATGAAATGCAATAATTTTTATGTAAAATTTTAATTTAAAAAAAGTTCGAAATCAATAGGTTTATTATTATTTTTTTAATTTTAAAACATCAAAATTCATTAATAATAGTTTAATTTGGTACCAAACACGACTATACTGCGATTGTAAACAACGACGTTCTGTCGATTTAAAAATTGCGGTCGTCGATTTAAAATCGGTTGTTTTTAGAGTTAAAAAGATGGAGAACTTTTAATTTATTTAAGCTAGACAAGTTGTGTTTATACTTAAATTTAAGAAAATTTCATTTCCTAACCATCCCTTACAATTAAACTGGTCGCCAAAAAAACCGCAACACCCAGAAGAGATGGTAGTACGAACTTGTAATTTTGGTGATATGCACATCTCAAACGAGATAGTAAATGATTAAAATTTGGTCACGATTCGTACACTCTTTGGTTGTTTTTAGTATTTTTTAAGTAGACTGCTTTTACACTGTGCAATTATACTAATGATCACCGACAACCTAAACCTTGCCAAGTCCTTTTATTTGTGTTGCTGTTAAGCTTAGCGACAATCGAAAACAGTCTTAATTCAAGTAACTCCTGTTAAAAGGAGCCAAATTGTGAGAAGTTTTCAGTTTCATTGGTGATAGGTGTTCAACGGAAGATAAATTTGGAAATTGTGAGTATTAATTGAGTAGTAACACAGGAAATTGACATTGTTCTTATCAAAAATGTTAGAGTGAATCGTACTAACAAGGAGACCACAAGATGTTGTATTCACCGATTTCGATGAAAGTGGTATCAATCGATAGGTATTAGTGCACAATACAAATCTATAAAATATTAGGGCGCACTATTCAGGGATCCGCGAATAAATTGCAATTTTAGCTCACGATTTAAGGCCACCGCCCCTGGTTGTTTTTTTAATTAATTTAAATTAAAAATCAAAGTAAAAACGAAAAAGTGTGTTGAATTATTTGTTTTCAAAACATATAACAATAAAATATTAGAAGAAATAAAGTGAAATATTAAAAATTTTGATTATATTAAAAATAAAAAGCAGTTATGACACGAGGTTCGGACCATCTTGTTCCGCATGTGGAAGCCGATTCGTGGTGAGTCAACAAGAGGAGTGGTCGGGAGGAGGACAACCATTGACATATAAGTGGTGTGGCCTTGAATTGCGACCTAAAATTGCGATTTACTTGTAAATCGCTGAATAGTACGCCCTAATATTTTACACATTTGTACGATGTACAGATATCTATCGATTGGTACCACTTTTATTAATCGGTGAATACAACATCTTGTGGCCTGCTTATCAGTGTGGTTCCATGTAGTCTTGCTGATAAACATTGTTACGAAATCTTTGAAATTATAGTAACCAAATTGACTCTAGAATTTCGTTGATCTACCAGATCGCACTTAGACTTTTTTTGAATGATGACTTAAGATTACCAGCTTCCAAACTGTATTTCACCCTATCACAACACCAGATGTTAAGCCGGAATAACGTCCATATGCGAATTCCTTGGTTTCTCTACTCTAAATCTTCAAAGACACTATTGACCATCAAATTGCTATAAACAAAACCGATATTCATCACTAAAAATGATTTGGTGTCATTCTTCGACTTGATCCTTCCTCAACCTATACCACTTGAGTCTGAAAACGTGATATTCTGGGATTAAAGAATTTTGAGAAAATTGTGGGTGTGATGTTAAACCAAAGCAATGGATTTTTCGATAAACTGATTGCATCGATGTCTGACTTCTCTAAGCAGCCCCCAAGTAACCTCTAATGACCGAGTTGTCTCAAACGGGTTAATTAAGGCATTCGGCGAAGACATCTCGTTTACTGTCTATTCATGATTTGTGATCGACTACTACCTATACTAGGAGTTTTCCAAACTTAATTGGACTACGTAGGCAGCCCATGGTTAACCAATTGTAAAACCATTTCGACTCATTTTGTTGGCAATTTCATGAAAGGTTACTCAAAACTTTAGGCATTTATTATACTTTGACTGTCTTAAAAGGGGTTAATGGAATGGAAGACTGATTTCGGTAGACGCGGAACATAATACAAACACAAGTGAAGGATTTGACAAAGTTTAGATTGCCAGTAATCATTAATATAGTTACACGCTCTAAAAGAAGTGTCTGTTAAAATATAAAATAACAGGTGAAATGAAACTCAAAGATTTTTAGTCGTAAAAGTCCAGCATTCGACCGTCCACGTCTGAGCTTTATATACATGACCATGTGTTGAATCAAGTCAATTTTCAGTTTTTAAGACTTTTACCTTGATTATTCACCTTAATTTTAGTATTTCAAACCCAACATGTCACATTAACTCATTATCACACCTTCAGCTTTTTCAAATTTCGTATAGCCTTTGTGCAATTTTGTCTTAGCGTACTTTCAGCTTTTACTTTTGTTTATACACTTGTGTTTCCTGCGCTCTTCGATGATTAACCTTCTTACCCTTTAAATGTTTTAACGATATCCCTGAAGACGCCTAAAGGCGAAACGTATACGTAGCTCTTATAACAATTAATAAAATTTGTCGTCGTTAGCTAAAAACCTTTTGAGTTTCATCTCACTTAAGTTAACCACTTCGGTGCGGCGCCTATCGGCCGCGAAATGTCGCCAACAACCGGCGTTCATCGTCCGTACCCTGCCGCAGCCGTCGACTATAGTCGACGCTCGGCTGTAGAGGGTCATCAGTAGCCGTCGACTATAGTCGACGTCCGTACCGAAGTGGTTAAAATTTCCACGATAAACCTGAAGTATGCACTAGCAAAGATAAAACACCAGATAAAAAATCATTAAAAAGTTTACTGATCGTGACTCATAAAGAGTTCATAATCAAAATTTCAAGTTCGTACGACCATCCTTTCTGGGTGTTGCGGTTTTTTAGCGAGCAGTATATTTTACCCTAAAAACTATAAAAACTTAAAAAGTGATTAATTATGTATTCTTTAAATGGATATGTTAATAAATACTTAAAAAAAAGTATAATATAATCTTTAAAATAGGATCCTTCTTATTGGATTTTATAAGAAGACTTCCTGTCTTCTAAAAGTGGGAAATGAGGTACAAATTGATTTTGAAAATTAATTTTCCCCAAAGTATTCGTAATTCAGATTTAAAATTTTATTAAAGTATAGAAGACATATTCGTGTTTATTTATAGTAAAATTTAAGGTTGTGGGATTTTTAATTATTTTTATTATTTCTTTTTAATAAAAAAAATTTAACATAATTTTAGTTAACATATCTACTACACTTCTAATAAATTATTGAGGTTTGAAATTTTATGAATATTTAATTTCGAACTTGATCTTTATACTTATCAAAAAATGAACAATTTTTTGTTTTTTCACAAAAAAAATTGTAACTTTAATTAATATGACTATTAAATTTTTTTAATGTTTAAAAATTTACCTTTAACAAAGTATTTATTACTGGGATTTGAAATTCGATTACGATTTAGATTGAAACTTAATCTTTATTTTTACCACAAGTTAATTATAAGTTTTTTCTACAGGAAATAAATTCTAACCTAACCTAATTTACATGTCTATTGAAACTTGTTAATTTTTAAAAATTCACATCTAAGAAACTACTCGTTATTGAGATTTGAACTTTTGTGACTCTTTACTTTGAAACTTATTCTTTATTTTGACCAAACATGAATTTTCTATTACTCTTACAATTAGTTTTTGTTTATAGAAGAGAAATTCTAACCTATTCTTATTAATATGTTGTTTAAAACGGGCCAATTTTTAAAAATTCACGTCTAAAAAGCTGTTTGCTGTTAAAATATGAAATTTTTATAACGTTTTAAGTTAATATTTAATTTCTATTTTTATTAATATTGATTTTTCCACGAATTCTAGTTTTTCCTTTCGAAGAGAAAATGTGTTTTAAGATTTAAAATGTTTATGCCTATTTAGATTGAAAAATAATTTTTATTTTTACCAAAGATGAATTTTCTACGATTTTTAGATTTTTCTTCCATATAAAAGAAAATGTAACTTAAAATCAAAAAAATTTTAAAGTTGGTAAAAAAATTTTGACACTTCTAACCTAACTTTAAAAAAATCGAACAATTTTAAAAATTCACCAAAAATTCATTTTTAAAGATTTTGATTAGATTTTTCTTCTAAATGAAACTTAAAACATTCTAATTTTAATTAAAAAAGACCGTTTTATTCCAAATGTTGTTAAAAAAATTAAAAAAAATTTCAAACTTGGTAAACATTTTTGACACTTCTTAAATTAAGAAAATAGATCAATTTTGTTTTTAAATGAAACTTAAAACATGTTAGTTTTAACTAAAAAAGAACGATAAAAAATCGTTAGAATTTTTTTAAAGCTAGATATGTCGTGTTTGTCCTCAAATTAAAGCAAATTTAATTTCCTAACGATTTCTTATAATAATTTTATTCTAAAATTATTTTTAAGTTTACAAAGAAAATATTTCCATTAAAATTTTATCAAAATCATTTATTATTTACTATCTCCGTCACACCTTTGATCGTTAAAGACCTATCCTACGTTTGAAGTATTACGATTCCATCCTTGTAACGAACATGAACAAAGCGGATTCGTGCTTGTCGGATTGGGAACGGGACAAAAGGAGTTAGTGTGGGAGGAGGCCCTTTGGCATTAATTACGCACGTCACAAAGGCTAGAAAAGTGGAGCCTTCGGGGAAAAATAACGAAAACGCTAAACCGTGGAGGCCTCTGCGAGCGTTGTACGCAAAAGGGTTACGTCGCGAGTTGAATATTTTAGTTGGAGCTTTAAAACGAAACTTGGAAAATTGCTGTTGGCACGCTGCACCCGTCTGAATATGCAATCCGAACGGGCGGTCAACTTTTTTAATAAAGCTCCCTCCCGCAGCCGGATTTATTCTCCTGCATCGGGGCGAGCTTTTATTATTGCTTGTTGCGCGCCACACGTTCGTTACTTTTATGCGGATCGTGTTATTTTCAAAAAGATTTCGTGACTGTGAATAATAAATTATTTTTAGCCATCATCTCTTCTTTGTAGTGAATTTGAACTACTTATTAGATAAAAGTAACATTTTTTTAAATGCATTAAAAATTTCTTTTTTATATTTTTCAGCTTATAATAAGAATTTATTGTACCATTTTATATTCTTTGGATAAATACAAAGGGAGGATACAAATATTTACATTCTATTCCGTCGGATACTGAATATGATTGAATATTGAATATTGTGGGATAAAGGGAAATAAATTATTAAAAATGTAAATAAAAAATAAATAAATAAAAATAATAGCTGGTATTTCAAAGGTTCTAGAGAATTTAATTCATATCGATTGTGAATATTTTTATAGAACATCAACTAATTTCTCTTATCTTTAACATTCTTCCAAATTATAACTTTAAAAAATCCTACAGGGTTTATTTACTGACATTAAGAAATGATTTTTACTTTAAATTAAAGTTTAAATATTCTATTTTTTATTATAAAAGTTGATTTTGTTTTAAATACTACTAAAAAGTTCAAACAAGAATTAATAAGATCAAGGAATTTTAATGACATCTAACATAACCTTACATTTTTTGTCCAACTTTGAAGAATCGTGACGACTTTATAAGAATTAAGGAACGATTTTTTTATTAAAATAAATTTAAAAGATTTTATTTTGGATTAAAAAAGTCAAATTTATTCAAATTGTTATCAAAAAAATTAAAATAATTCTTCAAGTTGGCAACAATTTTTGACAGTAACTAACCCTACTTAAAAAAAAATTAATCAACTTTAAAAAATCACATAGAATTTATTTATGGAGATTAAGAAATGATTTTTAGATTAAATTAAAGCTTAAATATTCTTTTTTTTTATTATAAAAGTTGAATTAGTTCTAAATATTACTAAAAAAATATATACAAAGATTTTGAAATGGGAAGAATTTTAATCGAACCTAATAAAACCTCACAATTTTTTGACCAACTTTAAAAACTTGTATTGATTTTATTAACCCTCCGTGTGTATACTGGGTCTTTGAAGGGGCAGTCAAAACTTGAAACTCGAAATTATCTCTTATGGAGACAGGGCAGGTTTCGGCTGCCGACGGAAAAGAAATTCACGACGAAATACCCGATAAACAAGATAGTGACGAGGACTACGATTTCGAGCAACCAAAAAAAAAAACGATGAGTCAACCAAAGGGCGAAGAGTGACGAAGCTGAGGAAGAACCAGGAGAACAAGCAGGCCGTCAAAGGTTAATTATCAAAGGCAAAAATTATTTCCGATGGTCGCTGAATGCACCTGAGAGAAGGGGACGCCATTTCACATCGAGTGTACTTGCCGTAAGCAAAAGAAGAAGCAAGGGATATCACAACACCTTTGGAACAGTGTTTCCCAACATTTTTTCTGCCATGCCCCATGTTAGGTTTTGTAATATTGCTATGTCCCCCCTAAGGTTCCGCGAGGCCCCACCAAGAAAAATGTGTTGATTTGGGGATTTAGATATGAAAACAATGTAAAGTTGAAACATAAAATCTACCTAAAAATATGTCATGAGACACATCCATGCGGCAAAAAGAAAGGTCACACGGTTTAAAAGTAATATTTTTGTATGGGATTGTTCATATAACAATCTTTTCTGATGCCTTTTACGAAGAAATCAATAGCAAATTTTTTACGAAACGGACAAACAAAATTTTTTAAACACATCTTCAAAAACCGAAATTGCCCCCCTTAACAATCAAATTGCCCCCCTGTGGGGCCTAGGCCCCACGTTGGGAAACACTGCCTTTGGAAGCTTGGGCTCTATTATTTACTGAAAAAATGCTCAACATGATTGTTCAGCATACCAATAAAGAAATCGATCGAAAACAAGAAGCAAGTGCAGAAATTTCAATGTTTGCTAAAACCACTAATATAGTTGAGTGGGAAACTTTTATTGGATTATTATATTTAGCCGATATGGAAAAGAACAATCACACAAATGTAGAAGCTCTGTGGAACCCTGAGTTCGGATATAATTTGTACCGAGCCGTCATGTCAGAGCCTCGATTTCAGTACCTTCTAGAAAACCTTCGGTTCGACGACAAGAATATGCGAAACGCAAGGAGAATAGAACATGCTCTAGCTCCCATAAAGGATCTCTGGGATCTATTAATTGCAAATTATAAAAAATACTATTCGCCATCTTCTAATTGCACGATCGACAAACAACTTCTCGGATTCCATGGCCGTTTTGGTGAGAGAGTATACATCAGTAATAAGCCGGATAAATACGGAATAAAAATTGTCACTTGCAACGACGTACAAACATCGTACTTGCTAAATGCAGAACCTTATATTGGAAGGGTTGAAACAGTCGCAGAAGACACGGTGCCGAGTTATTATGTTAAGAAATTAACTGAGCAGATCCACCATTCTCAACGTAACGTCACCCGCGACAACTGGTTCATGTCTGTAAAGATTGTTGAAGAGATGAAGAACAATTATTCCTTGATATAATAAATACCGACGATGTTTACAATCAGCTGCTGCTGGCACGGTGCGGTACGCCTATGCCGATAGTTTGCCTTTACTCTTTTACTGCTCTAAAAAAGCAACATAGTTTTACTACTATCCAGTTTGCACAGAGCCAGCCGAATGAATGAAAAAATCGGAAAGCCAGAAATCGTTAGTTTTTACAACCTTACAAAAGGTGGAACGGACACGTTTGATGAACTTTGCATAAAATATACGACAACTTGAATCACCAAACGATGCACTTCTTTTTTGGGATGGTGGATCAGGCAGGATTGAACAGTGCAATTTTGTATAATTAGCAAGAAACAAACCCCTTTAGAGAAACGAAAAAGGTGTTCTGTTTGTAGCTGGAAAAAAGAACACTATGCTGTTGTGCCTCGTGCGGAACACCAATTTGCGAGGGCCACCGTACGCATATTTGCAACAATTGCGCACAATAATTTACTTTTCTTAAATCACTATTTTCTTTTAAAGTAATAAAAAATACTATAGGCTTTTGAAAGCTCATAGTTTAAGCTAAAAAGACCTACAACCGTTTTTTTAAACATATTTATTTTAGAGTTATGAGTTTGTTAATTCAGTTTTTCCGACTTTTCAGACAATTGTTTCATTTTTGTTGACAACTGTTTTCAACTTTTGAGTTTGGTAACTGTTCGGCCATGTAGTAGACGCTTCACATCTACGTGAATAAGTAACTCAGATTTTTTTTTAGAATTTTTGAAAGCCTAGAAAACTTTGAAAGCATGGCTATTCCCTAAAAGACCCAGTATACACACCGTGTCTCAAAAAGTATAGTATACACACGCCGGGTTAATAAGAATTAAGGGACGATTTTTATAACAACTTGAACTTGAAATATTCTATTTTGTACTAAAAGAACCTAATTTGTTCTAATTATTACCAAAGAAAAAACTAAAAAATTCTTTTTACTTATGAAAATTATGAAATTTAAAAATTCTATTTTTGATTATAAAAGTTAAATTTATTCTAATTGTTACCAAAAAAAATTTTAAAAGGTTCAAATTTTTTACCAATATTACAAATATTAGTCTTTTGACTAATTTTGAAAAGTCGATTGGACATTATTTATTGGAATTAAAGAAATGATTTTTACTTTTAATTAAATCTTAACGACTGTATTAGCCATAATAAATGTTAAATTTACTGAAATTATTACCAAAAATATCAAGAAAAATTGTTGGTAAAAATGTCGATGAAACCCTTTATTAAATTTAAATTCCTATACACTTAATTTTTGCTGAGTTACACATAATATCAAACTTGACCAATCGTATTAATCAATTGAATAGGTATTACGTTCGCGTTTCAATATGAGTGTCGTAAATTCGGAAGGGTTTACGAGATGAGCAAAATTTGGAGAACGGATCGTCGGCTAAATTGAGAGGCCGAGCGCAAATTCCATCCTGTAAATCACAATTACACTGTTCATTTATCACGCGAACGGCGGCGAACCAATTTATCATAGGTCGCCGTTTGACGGTCCGAAAGGGCGGGAAACTAAAATTACGAAACGCAATGACGCCGGAATAAAAACTAAAAAACTTCGTGCCATCGATTAAACGCGTTTCATTAGCGAAATTTATGGCAACGGTATTTTGCTCTTCGCGTATGTACACAAAAGTGGTAGTTTTCAACCGCACCACAAAAAAAAGAAAACATTTCGAACGAACGTTGACGTGAAAACGGTAAAAATGCTAGATAATTTGAAATGAACTGACAATTTTTTTTTAATAAACGTGACGCGGACGTAAAGAAATTTATTATGTGGGTGGTTTTTTGGTCAATTTTAATAACGTTTAAACGCAAGGATATTCGTAAATCTTGGTCGCCCACGCCCCCATACATTACAGAGCGATAAATAACGCCTCAAAACCACAAATTACAACCTCCAGCTCCTGCGGATGCGATGCATCGCTCGCCCGAGCCGCCAGAGGTCGTTTTTCAAGCAAACCTCGAGCTGATCTAATCTAACAAACAGGCGGGAAACGGACGAAACGTTTCTCTTTCTATATAAAGGGATTTGACAAAATCCCGTACCTACTAAAAACCATATAAATGTTAAATGATACGATCTCGTAACTGTGTAAAGGGTTAAAAATTATTTTACAATAACACGTTCATAAGAAATGGTTAAGAAATGAAATTTTCTCGAATTTGAGTACAAACACGATATATCTAGCTTAAATAGATTCAAAGTTATTGCTTTTTTTGACCCTAAAAACAGTCGCTTGTAGATTTTCTAGTGTTTTTCAAGTTTTAGATTTTCTACTTTTCAAAAATGAAAATTTTAAAAATAATTTTACCTTAAAATACCTTTGATAAATCGTTAGGATATTAAATTTGCTCTAAATTGAATACCAACATGTACTATAATCCGAAATAGAGCTACACCATGAAGTGAAGGATGAAAAAGTAAGTCCCCTTTCTATAACACTGTCGAGTACTCTTTCATCTTTCTCTTCATGGTGCAGCTCCATTTCAGGTTATAGTACCAACAACGTATTTGAAGAGCTACGATCCGCTTTAATAGACCTTTCTTATTCCTTACGTTGTGCTCTTGTACTTCTTGTCTACTATGACATATTTTTGTTGCTATACTTGAATATAGCCGGAAAATCCGAAAACAGACTAAGAAAAATGATACCCCAAACTCATAAAAAAAATTCTGTATTCCAATTAATTACTTTCTCAACAATAATGTAATAAAAAAGAACTTCACATATAAAGATAACAATAAACTTATTAACCTTTTAACAACTCAAAACATTAATTCGATAACTTAATCAAAATGAAGTATACCAAACTACTTGCAGACAATGTTCAAAACATTACATAGGACAGACAGGTAGAAATATTAGAACAAGGTTTAAAGAACACTATATTTATAATTATATTATTACTAATACAGATAAAGCTAAGAACAATAACTTATCAGCAAGCAAAAAACACATAATACTTAAATTAAGAAAGTTAAATCTTTACCAGGAGCGGGAAATTTGGAAAAACTTTAAAATAAAACTTACAATAAGTGATTTGTTAAATAAGATTACCAACATAAATAAGAATTATTTGTTCATTCTTATAGATAAATATTTTTCAAATTGCCAGTTCAATCAGTGCCAAGAGTCAAATCAGTGAAGTATGGTAAAGACAATAAGGATCGGTGATCATTTTTGAGTAACATAGCCAAAATTCAACATCGTAGGTCACGCGATTTAACAAAAAGCGCATATTAAATGCTTAATATTGAATGCTTAATATGCCTAATATTAACCAGTGCGCGGAAAACTCAAACTTTGGAATTTTTTTTCTCGGAAATCCCCGAAGAAAAGAAAATTAGAACCTTTTGCAGGATGCAGCTTCATCAGTTTACTACAACATAGTATTGTTTTCTTTTTCAAAAATTCCGTCTATTTTCGTTTAAAAATTCAAATCCTGAAATAATCGATCTTGAGACCATTGGTGAACCATTGAGAACCATACTACTGACAGGTGGCAGTTAAGAATTTTAACTGTCTCAATTCCTACGAATATGCTGATTTTTCGATTGTTAAATAATAAAAAATTATTTTGTGTTTATAGAAGTACCCAAAAAAACACAAAACCACCTGGTGGCAATTTCGTTAAGATGCGACTAGTAATTCCCCAGATTGACTATATCGGAGATTGAATTTTTAACCCTTTCACCGCTGAGTTGCCCGAGGTTAAGCGTTCGTCGTAAACTCCCCACTCCATATAAATATGGTTGTACGACGACGCATATATGCATTCATAGCCAAAATCGAATGGTTGTGCAATGACGCATATATGAGTTCACAGTGCTGAAAGGGTTAAACGAAAATGGACGGAATTTTTTAAAAGGAAAAAAATACCACGCTATACTAAACTGATGAAACTGCATCCTACAAACGGTCCTATTTTTTTCCTTTTGCCGTTTCTGAGAAAAAAAAATCCCAAAGTTTGTGTTTTCCTCGATCTGAGAAAAACCGATCGTTTTTTTATTTAACTCGGAATATTTCCTAAACCGCGTAACCACCGATTTTGAATTTTGGCTATGTTATGGAAGAATGATCACTGGTTATATCAGCCTTTACCTTGATTTTTTTTGACGAAAACTTTCAGATTACAAGCATCCTACACTTGACTGATTTGACTTTTGATGCCGACAGTAGTCCCATAGAAAAAATAATATACAGATCTGGAAATTTAACTTCAGGGTATAGGAAAACAATGCGTGCAACAAAGAAGCATATAAGAAGTAGATTAGATAAACAAAGAGCGATGGAGCGTGGGAACCACCTCCTTCCCACGAACTGTCGAACTGTCAGACTGTCAAACTGTCAGTTCGACAGTTCGTGGGAAGAAGGTGGTTGGTTGGGCGACTAGGGTCGGATCGGAAAAGGCGTGGTTAAACAGTTAAATCGGTCTTTGTTTATCTAATCTATTTCCTATATGCTTCTCTGTTGCACGCATTATTTTCCTATACCCTGAAGTTAAATTTCCAGATCTGTATACATAGTAGTCCTAAATTAGCTTTAAGACTGATTGTGAGAGCTTAGTTTGTAACCTAATTTTTGAAATCGGAAGTAATCTCATTATGTGACAACGTGTAGCCAAAACTATTCGTAGTCAAGATCAATAAATAAATAACCAGCTTCAGTCTTATGTCCGGTTTTATTAATTCATTCCTCGCTGAAGATTCAAGAGCTTCATTTAAATTCTGTACATTTCAAAAATATTGTTTAGGGATCGTTAGAAAATAAAATTTGTTTTAAATTGAGTGCAACTAAATAAATTAACTATAACAAGTTTTTACCTTAATAACAGTCAATGACTATTTATATTATACGAATATAATCGTGTTTGGTGTCAAAGAATTTCAAAAATATTTTAGAGTTTTTAGTTTTTTTAAAGTTTTTGATTATCAAGTTTTCAACAATCATCATTTTGAAAATAATTTTAGGACAAAACTTTTATAAAGAGTGTTAGGAAATGAAACTTGTTTTAATTTGAGTTGATTTTTTTACCCTGAAAATAATAGATCTTTAAATCCACGTTATTTCTTTATTTTTATTTTATTTTAGTATAGTCGTGTTTGGTCTCAAATTAAAGAATTTTGAATGATCTTTAACCCTTCGTCAGTGTGGTGATATAAAGTTACATCAGTAGTGTGGTGGGGTATCTTATACCCCACGATTTTTTTACACAATACTTTTACTTTTTTTCTAGGAGTAACAAATACTGAAAATACATTTTTAAAAATATAATGGTTGGGGTATGTCATACCCCACCACACTGACGAAGGGTTAAGAACATTTAAGAATCTTTTATAAATCTTAATTTTTTGATTTTCCACTTTTCAAAAATAAAAAATTCTTTTCTTCTCTTTTACATTTTTTATCTTTATTTTGACAAAAGCTCATACTAAAACAACACAAATATTAAATGAAATGATCCACCTTGTTTTAAAGGATTATCATTTTCTAAACGAGCTTTATCTTTTGTTGAGCAAACTTTTCCTTAAAATTCAGACTGTCAGCAGTTAATGTTGTAAACATACTTTATGGTTATGTTTGTTTTACGCGCCCTTCAGACAACTTTGGGAAACATTTCCCCCGTTTTCCTGTACGAAGCATTGTCCATTTAGGTCGCTCGCTTCGTTTGGCTTGTTTAAACTTCACTTTTAACGTGTTAGCACGCGTTATCTCTTATTCAATTGTACACACCACCAAACCCGCGGTCTACTATCTCATTTTGAATTAGTAATTTAATTTAATTTTATTTCTTGCCGTTTTCAACCTTGTTTTATTTTATTTTCGATTAAATTAAATTTAATAATAGGGGTTTGTCGTATCGATCGTCGGAGGCCAAATCAAGTAAATTCCAGGACGTTCGTGACTCCAATTACGCTGCAGGTCTGCAGTTATGCCCCGGGAATGTCAAGCTGCAGCATAACCACGTCTTAATCTGACGAACGAATTAAAATCGTGACCGTGGAGAACAACTTATTGTTTAGACGGGAAACAATTAGTTTAAGTTTTTTTGTCGTAAGATATTTGTAAGGGATTGAAGGAAATTCCGGTTCTTTCTTGTTTGTCTTAAACTTTCCTGCTTTTGCGGATAAATCGTGACTTGGAGTTGATGGCGGAACCGTTTTGGCATAACTTTAAACTCAGTCGTGTTTGTTCGCGGATTTATCGTGAACTTTAATTTTACCGTTACGTTTCTATAGTTTGTAGAGATTTTAATCAACACAACTCGAAGTTTTGTCGTGTTTTTCCGGTTCGTAATCTTACTTTTCGATAAGTTTGAAGTTGCTTTGAAGGGAAGCACACCTGGGTCCAGTTCTCCAGGTCAAAATAACCGTCACAAAGCGTTGGAGAAGTTCAATGGAAGATATCCGACAACCGAGCTGAACGTATTTATTGTACCGTGAAATTCCGCCAGGTGATAAGGCATTAATAAAAGTACCACGGGCACTCTGAGGGGTGTAACGCGGAGAGAAAGATCTCTCGGAGGTATTGATGTCACGTTTTCTGGAGCATGAACCTTTCTCGACAAGCTAGACATAATAATGAGAAAGGAGGTGTCAAGATTTAAGATGATGTGGAGATTGTTCAAAAACTACCACTTCAAGTCAATTTTGGTTATTAAATCCTTTCCTGAAAAAAAAAAGTAATATAAATCGATGTCATATTTCCATTTGATTGATGGGACTTATAGGATAGCTTATCTGTCCTTCGAAAATCCCTAGATAGACACGAGGCAAGTAGAGTCCATTAGGAGGATTATAAAAGCAAAGTAGTGGATCGGGGTTGGAATGGAAAACTGGGAACGTCGTCGTCGTGCTAATTGTCTAAATTTTAAGTGAATTACCGCTTCGCTTTCCTTCCGGGTAAAAAGTTTACTCGACGCCCTTTTAAGACGATGGAGTTTCCGGGAGTTGTTGAGAGGTTTTTGAATTACCAGGAAGTCGATGTGGATAAACTAGGTTTAATTGTTGAAAAAACTGATCGGAAACTTGAGGATATTTAAAGATTTAATTTTGTTTGGTTAATTTATTCACTTTCGAACTTTATTCTTGCTTTATTGATTGACCTAAAGTGATAGGTAAATAAGAAAATAAGAAAAAAAGTCTATTGAAGAGTCAGTAAATAAATTTGATTTTATTCCAGAAAAGTGGATCATATAAAATTTTAATGAATTAATTCTGGTGTTTGATCTTAAGTTTGAAATCCCTCTTTGAAATTTTAACTAGTTAAAAGATTTCTCCGTCTTTATTTATGGAAATTTTGAAGTCATCTCTAGTTTTAATGGTAAAAGTCAAATTTATCCTAAGTATCACAAAAAAAAAAAAATTTATTGTGAATTTTAAACGAACCTAACATAAACTGACAAATTTTTGAATTAAAGTGCTCTACAGAGGTTAGAGATTACAAGGATTGGGAGCTTGTGGGAGGGAAAATGAAATTCGGATATAAGCAAAATAAAAATCATATATTGAAATAAAATAAAAAATAAATAATAATAAAAATTAAATTAAATCAAAATTATTAATCGTCTGAGAGAAGAGGGAAAACCTAAACTTTATTTATAGCCGGATAGAATGGTGTCATAACGGTTCTGAATTTAACTAGTAGTGGAAACTTTTGAAAATTTAACACATAGTCATAAATATCTCGGAAAATTTCCCAAAATACAGGAACAATAGAAGATATTGCCGGAAATTTTCGCTGAGCAACGAAGAAAATAGAAAATTTAAAGATGACTTTAAATCCACTAACAAACAACAACCACTTTATGAGTCTTCATTTAGGGATTCGGTGGTCTTTTGGTAACGACTGTCGCGTATCAAGAATTTATCCAAATTTTTGTAACCTTAGTTATCAGAAGTTAATTTTCACAGAGCGAAAACCAGGTTATTGCAATACGTTTTGCAATTAGTTAGACCTATAAAATAAGCTAAAAGAGATTCCACAAAATAACTTCCTATTCACAACTACTTCAACGGTACAAACTTATCTAACAAACGGGTTTTAATAACAAAAATCGATTAATTACAAAATTTAATTAAGATTTTAATTATTCGCGAAAATCTAAAAGATGTAAAAATTAAGAAATCGTTAACTACCACAACCTTTCCAATTAACAACATCCTTCTGATTATTTTGCCATAAAAAATTATTAACATACAATAAATATATTTCCTACACTGACAAGTGTAGTTCTTTTGAGTTTTTTAAATTTAAAAATGTAACGAATCAACGACGGTTCCGAGCAAACCTTCTTCAAAAGCTGTCTAAAAACTAATTGTCGGTGATGAAAATTATTCAGGGGACTAAAAATAGCAACTGAATAATAATTACTTGAAAGGGGTCGTGAATTATTAATAAAGAAGATTTTCAATAATGACTGCTGAAAATAGCTCGAGTAAAATGTGTCAGCTATATTCCGATTTTTAAGTTCAAAATAAAAAAGAAATTAAATAACAACCCAAAACTGTAACTTTGCTACAATCATAACGATTTTATTTATAAAAAATTAGAATCGACTATTACATTAGATTAAATTAACAGATTCTATTTTGAATTAAAAAAGTGAAATGTGTTGTAATTATTACAACATTATTAAAAATGAAAGAATTTCTAAAAGTTGACAAACATTTTGATAGTTTACCACAACCTTTAAAAAAATTTGACTGACTTTAACTCTTTGAGTGTTGGTGAGTGGCTTAATGTACCACTTCGAATTTTGACCTTTGCGCTCGCTGGTACACAAAATAAACCATTTTTTTTAATTTCTACTCCTTTTGCTGTACAGTAGTTGAGAGCGCGTACCACCTCACCACTTCAAGCTTCGCTTTATTATTATGCTTTTTGCTAATCTCTTAGATGACACAGCATCTCTGTTGTGCCCATTTTGGTTTTTTTTATTTGAAAATATCCGCCCGTCAAAGAGTTAAAAAATTGTACAGACTTTATTTTTAAAGATTAAGAAATGATTTTTAGTTTAAATTAACACTTAAACATTTCTATTTTTGATTATAAATGTCCAATTGATTCTAATCATCGCCAAAATCAATTTTGAAAACGTCGAACTCAACATTATAATTTTTTAACTAAATTGTATTGAATGAAATTCAGAAAATAAATTTTACGTTAAATTAAAGCTTAAAGACTCTATTTTCCGTAATAAATGCCAATTTTATTCCGATTGTTACTATAAATTTGAATTAAAAATTACAATAAATTATTGAGGTGTTGAAGTTTAGATATAAATGTGAATAGTGTTTAAATCTATTATGAAAGCAAACTTATAAAGTTGTACGTGACGATCTATAAAGTTACTTTACGTGAGATGTATAGATTTTAAGATTTAAGTACATATGTGAATGATAATTGAAGTTATTGTGAATGTAAACCTCATCTACAATGTTACATTTGACCAGTTATTAAATAGAGTAATTTCATCGTTCTAGAGCGATCTTTTAAGATTTTACAAATTCAAGATAGAATTGCAGCAAATTATTGAAGCTGATTTTAAGTAACAAAATAAATCGTCAGATTTTGAGTTTTAAATGTTGATGTGCTGAATTCTATTTGATGTGTTATAGAATAAGAATTTTAACGTTTTAAAGCGGGAGTTCAAAATATTCCAAAATCAATTAAAAATTATAATAGGTTAATAAAGTTTGTTTCAAATAATGGTGGGTTTAGAATGTCATACAGGTTGTAACCGTAACCATAGCGGTAGCTGTAACATTTAAAAAAGTTCAGCTATGCTTATTTAAATGGTATCGTTTACGCAACGGATTACGGTCACTAAATATTACGACAAATTTAATCGTAAGTGAAGAAGTTGGTCAACTTTTAACTTTTTACGGTTACGGTTAAAAACTTACTGACAATTTCCTCAGCGTATTGACCAGTGCAGGCAACTCACAATCAGTGTAAAATAGCTAAAACAACTTGGATTAGTATGTAAACCGAGACACTGATGATTCTAATGTAGAAATTTTAAAAAATAACAAATTTTTATAAGGCTGTAGAATATAGCTTTGTTTGTTGGGTTAAAACTTGCACTGCACTAATTGTAAGTTACACTACGGTGCAAACGTGTAGTTTCGCGTAACATTTAACACGTTGAGCGCCACGTGAGCCACCGGTGGCTGACACTGGACTTTCCGTTTAGGCCGCGTCAGCCACCGGTGGCTGACAGCGTTTAACATCAGCGCTTCTAAGTGGCCCGCGTGGCCTGGCCGGGACTTCCTTAACCCATTCGAGACCGATTGCACACGGTGTGTGCAATTGCTTTCCGAGGCTAAAAGACGGGTTGCACACCATGTGTGCAATAACAGTAAATGAACTATATAAAGAAAAAAAAGTTTGGCTCCTGGGGACCGTGTTCGAAAAAAATCGCCGTCTCGAATGGGTTAAGAATCGACGTGGCGCTCAACGTGTTAAAGGAGAATGACTGTGATTCAGTGTAATTTGATGCCCTTTAGTTCAGGTATGAAATGTGGTCCAACGAACGCATATATGACCAAAATTTAATAATGCACTAAACTGCTAAGTGCAAGCAGTGCAGCCCTAACGAACAACGCTTATGTTTTCATAGAAGTTTGTTTGTATCTTGACATTTCTTGTTTCTTTCTACTTTAGCGTCTTTCAGTGCGGTTAGATATCGTTCATACGTGCAATACAATGCTTTTTGAGAGGACATTCAGAAAAGTAGTTTCTCAGTAGTATATGAAAAACTGTATAAACAAGAAATATGTAAAATAATTAATTGTATTACTTTCAAATATGTTCAAGAAATACATAAAATGTTTACTTCCTTTTAAAACCATTTCTTGTCTACTGCTGTCTATGTTCTGTATGTAATAATTGGGCCACATACCGTTCATTTTTTGTGAGACAGATGAAATAATAAAAATCTATATTGAAAAAATAAAAGTATTACTTCAAATTTCGTGTTTTTTTTGAAATAGTTTTTAGTATTTCGGTGCTTTCTAAAAATTTGCTATCAGCGCCATCATTATGTCGGTTTACTTAACGTACTGGCGGATTTCAGAATTTTAGGGCGAGTTGAGCTTCTATATTATTTTTTCTATGGTATTGACAATGCCAGCTTCTACTGACTTCTATTTTAAACTAGTTCTTTGTAGATAGGTCCTGATATTTTCTCGAAATGTTTAAATTCTGCAAATGATGTTCTTGTATATTTGAAAAAGTAATCATGATCTTCTTCACGAAACTTATCTTTTATTAAGATCAAGAAATGAATTTACAATTTTCGTTTTCAATTTATGGGTCTTTTGGAAATCGCCGACGTCTTCTAATTTTTCTTTTAGCCGCAACAGCAGTTGCAGCTACAGATAAAATTCCTCTTGTTACACCAAGAAAAATAGTGAATGTTGGTGATTATGAATGTCTTAAAACTTTAGCTATATTCCGCATTATTTTATTGGTTGATTATTAACATTTTAAAATCTAAAGTATGTCTTCCTAAATTAGATATAAGTAAACACTATATATTTTACAGTAGAATTACTAAAATTACGACTAAAATTACTCCTGCAATTAGAGTTAAGGTTGATATCCTAAACCTACCATAAGTGAAAATTAATGAAGCAATAGATTTTAAGGTTTATAATATATAGATTTGAACTTTAATGCTAAATGGAATAAAAATAAAACCCATAAGAGGAACTTTATTAATTCAATTGAAAAGTGCACATTATGGAAATCTCTAATCAGTAACCATCCATCGGTTATAAATTCAAGCTCAGCTTCACTTCCCCCTTGCAATTTTCGACCGTTCGTTCGCGAAAGAATGAACGATTAACATAGCGACGGCGCAACTCTGATCGATTCGGAGAGGCCCGGCAAATCTGGTGGGGAGGCGCCGCCGGCGTCGGCGTCGACGTCGGGAACGTTGACGTCTGCCACTTGTACGTGAGCCCCCACGGAACGGACGGTATATCCCCATCCTACGTGTTCGAATTTTGTGATACACTTTCCCCCCACTTTTTCTCGCTCTACAACTCAAAAAAAATAATAAAAAACACAAAAAGATATACGAACCGGTACATATCCCCCCTTTTGTGTTCAGTGGATTTAACTCGTGTAACGTCCACCAAGTGATTTTACCACAACTTCTTCTATCCTTGTAATCCAACAGTTTTCCAAACAGTGTTCAAAATGTATCAACAATTGGATTGGTATAATGTGTGTGTTGATTTGCTTGTTTGATTTCGATTTTTGATAAAACTTTAGTGCGGTGTGAGAAAAAAGGCAGAGAGAAGAAAATGACTGAAAATCAGATAGCGCAGGTAAAATAAAAGTAGAAATGTACAGTTTATACGGGGTTTTAATAATAACAATGCGGGTGTATCACGTTTTATTCGAAAGGGGGGTTAAAATAAAAGGTAAATCCGATCATTGTCCGGATGCGAAAGCTATTGGAAAAGGACGGTCGATTATTTACGGTGCAAAACCCAATCGACATCGCGTATTATTTCGGAAAAATTGTTTCCGCAACGCGCGCACCAAACATTTTCTGTATTTAATCGGCTGAAACTGCCGTTCGACGTAATGGATTCAAATTTATAGCGTTGTAAAATCGCGTCCTGGTCTTTCTATCTGATTTTATATTTATTTCCTGTTTTTATCCGTGTACAATAAAAAAAAACTATAAAGTACCTGATGATTTAAGGTTTTTCTTTAATTTAAGTTGGAAACTAAATTCACAAACGTTAAAAATTTGACGGTTAATGGTTAATTCTAATCAAAAAAAAAACTTATTTATAAAATTTGTGAGTACCAATCTATAAAATTTTTGATGATGCTCTAATTGTAAGACAATTCTTAATGAAATTCTTCAAATTCATTTTATTTTATTTTTCATAAAAAGGAACACTTATAACAAAGAAATTCAAGATCTCTAGTAAGTACAATGAGTTCTTGTGCATTGTAAAATACATAAAGAATAAGAATGTCGTAGAAAGGAAGGGAGTTTTAAGTCGAAATTGCAACACGACCCTAAAACGCACCGGGAAAACACTAAAGGAAGTAATACGCGCGCCTCGCTGCAGATGGCGCAACGTTTTGTAGGACTGGAGCGAGGCCGTAAGGACGCGATTAGGGGTAAATTGAAAACCGGTGGCCCAAAATTTGCAATTCGGACTGCCGTTTACCGTCAGCGCAATTTTGCGCTCTGCTCCTATTTAGGATTGTGCAAATTTTAACCGGTCGCCTCGGATTGAATAAGCTTTTGCAATATTAAACGAAATCCTGCAAAAGTTTTTCAGTTGAAATAGGATTATAATACTCAATTTCAATATTGTGACTAAATTGAAAAATATTCCATGTTCAATAAAAAAGAAATCCTTGATTGATTGAATGCGATGGACACATTTTTAACCCTTAACGGTCCTGCTATTTTGACATATGTTATTAGCTGAGTCCGCATTTATTTTTTCGTGAAATATTGGTTGCCTAAGATCACGGGGTTTACATTTGAAAAGTATATATCTATATATATTTTTCCTTACTAATTTTCTTTTCATAGTCTTTCTCAGAACGTCTGGACAATGAACCAACTTGTAAAACAAGCCTTCATAACAATGAAAACTATTTAATTATTTGTCTAGATACTTCAAATATTAAATTTGTTGTGTCTAAACGTCATGTCCACAACGTCTGGAGATAGGACTTGACAGGAATAATGCAATGTCCACAACGTCTGGACAACGGACCGTTAAGGGTTAAGTTAACACCCTGAGTTTGATAATTAAATTTTTGTATGTCTTTTTTTGTGTGTGTTTTTTTAGTAGAGAAAATGTGATTGTCATCCATTTTAATCACTGTTAGTCAATTAAGAAATAAAAGTTTTTTTGTACCATACTGGTTATAACGAAAATTTTTTATTGTGTAACATGTTTCGGCGTTAACAATCTTCAGAGACAAAAAGTCGAAATATAAAGTTAAAAATAAAATAAGGGTTAACGATTTTACAAGACGAAATTAAAATGTTAACAATATTCTTAAAATAGATGTTTGAAAAAACATATTTTTTTGTTAGTTTGCAAGTTTTAGAAATTAGAGTTAACAAATAAACGTCAAATTTTTTATGTTTTATATGTCAATTCAATGTGTGTCTAACTGAAAGTAAGAAAACTGTTAAACTATGTCGTTTATTGGACGTTTTATGTGTCAGTTTAATGGGTAGCCAACTTAAAGTAAGGAAACCCATTAAATCATGTTACTATAGATGTTTTTTATTGGACATCTTCATAAAGGTTATTTCATTTAAAATTACATTAAGTTAATAATCTTATTACATTATTAATATGGATTAATTTCCTAGATCAAAACTTGAATTAAAAAAGTTTCAAAAGTTTTCAGCACATTTCCAAGTATTTCTAATAAATGATTTGTTGATATAGACTGAAAGAAAAAAAATCAACAGAAGGTAAATTAGGTGATCTATATGACCATTTGACCTGACAATTGTTCTTAACAGTTCACTAACCGAATAACTTACAATTAGTCAACCAGTCATGATAAGCATTTCGTCGCCTGAATGCAGAACTATACTATGTCCAGAAACTAAATTTTTCAGGAGACGATTTTTTTTCTTTTTTAGGCTTATTATATTTAAGTATTTTAAACTACAAAACCTTAATTGAAGTGGAGGGGAAACTGAGCGCTGGGACTCATAATACTTCTGCATGCAACGAAGCGCACTATTAGCTATTACATTAGCATTTACTGATCAAAACCGATTTTAAGAAAATATGGACTTACACTGGTTCTACATTCAAGCGACGATTAGTTAAAGAGAAAAAAAATTTCTTTCTTGTTTAAATTATTGTCGATATCTCCAAAATGAAGTGTTTAAGGGAAAAATTTTCAGGCAAGAATTAATTAATTTTTAATTTTATTTTATTTAAAGATTATAAAAAAATACGAGTGCTATTAAATAGAAAAATAAAACAAAGAAAAAGAAAATAAATATGACGTCGAAAATTCCCTTAATACAACTCTGAACAAAAGTCGACTTATTTGCACTGTGCGTTCCCCTGCTCAACAAGGAAAAGTTGCTTGAAAGTTGTTTCGTTTTAGTTTCGGTTTAAGAGATTTATGTACTACTTTAAATTAAACACGTTTAAAGTATGGAAATATTAATTGAATCGTTTGTTTCAGAAAGGGACTAAGTAACATTTTTGTAGTTTTGAAAAAAACGACAAAAAAGGAAAATTTCCAATGTAAAGATTATTCATGGCATTTTTTATTATAAATTCTATGTTTAACTATCAGTACATGTTGTCCTGACACAATTTATTGTTTTTTTTTTTTTCAATTGCGATAGAGAAAAAAAATCAAACTAAAAAAATTGTACTTAGTACCTCTCTGCAATAAACCTCATGTTTATAGATTTAGTTTATTCTGTGCTCTCATATTAACATGACAAACAGTATCCAAGATGTTTCATTAACTAAAAAAAGGATTACAGATATTTACAACAATATATTTCACTAAGTTTTTAAGAGAAAGAACGAAAATGGACACTACGAAAACAATATTTTATTTTATTTTATTTATTTATTTTTTTTTTTCGTTAATCCGCACTGTTATTTTCTTTTTTGGTTTTAGATGGCTATTTTAATATTTCCTGATAAAATTTCACATATGGTTCTTCAATGTAAGGAAGCATTTTATTTAGATGTTCAATCTAGGATTTTAAAATTGGAACTTTATCAGTATAAGCTTTGGTTATGGCCATTTTTATCGTAGTTTTACCAGAACTTTTTGGCGTGTGCAGATGAAATGTGTGAGATGTGAAACCATTTATGTACTCTGAAGCCACAACATACCCAGGTGTTTTATGTTCATGAAAAAAATAATGAAAGTGAGATATTGAAAATGGTTGTTTGTTAACTCTAGCCACATCGGGTTTCATACTTTCAAGAGAGTTTGCAGTTTTCTTGTAGTATTTAGACCACCAGTTCTTAAAATCGATTATGTCTTTTGAAGAAATTACGATGATACATAGTCGCTTTCTACAACAAACCAAAAATTCTGTCTCCACAATAAAATGTTCCGAGCATATAAATTATAAGCCTTTCTACTCAAAACGATAGGTCTACAGCCAGAGAGCACGAATATATATTTATCTAAAAATCGTCAAAAATGTTACTTAGTCCCTTTCTGAAATAAACGATTCAATTTGTTCAAATTAAAACGTATGAAGTAAGTCAATAGTAATTATTAAACCTAACCCGATCATAAGAGCAGGTTACGATTTTTTCTATATTGTTTTCAACAAATGGAACTTTAGAACAGTAACAATCTTCGAAAATCATTTGAAACTTTGTCTAATTTCTTTAAGCGTTATGTAGCTCTTTCAAAAAAATCAGATGTTGCAGTTTTTTTTTTAAATAATTCAATGCAAGACAATCGTTAAAAATGCTAAATTTTTGCTTGTTTCTTTCAGAATTTCAGGGCTAAAAATAATACAATGAGCAAATTATAAAAGGTGAGATTATGAAATTTACCAATGAAAACTTAAACAAGTACAAAATATTAAAAATCACTTAAAAAAACAGAAAAATATATATAATTTTTATACACAAGAAAGGTTTAGATGGGAATTTCATATTTTCTTTAACTCATAACATTTAACCTAAGAATAGTTACTTAAATCCAACTTAAGGTAGACGCCACGCTTAACTAAAAAAAACGAAGAAATGTGATTTCGAAAAAACTCGTTTTAAAATAGTAGGAACTTCATATTTTTATTAAATTTGTTTTTGAGAAATAGTAAAAATTTACCTTTAACAAAAAGGCAAAATGAAGCCCTTCTTATCGATTACTGCGCTGATATTCCACCTTAGTAGTCTTCATTTTTAATTTCACTTCGGCAAAATTTTGTTGGAATGGGTTTCAATAGAAATTATAAGAACGGCTCCAGATTATGGTCGAACAGCACGTACAGATCATCTGTGCACTATGCGGATGTTTAATACCGAATGATTTATAATTGCAGAATCGCTTGTATTTGTGAAAAGTAAGTGAATATCTGAAATCTATGAAATTTTCATATTTAAAGGTTGGACTCACAGCTTTCTCTTCCTCCTGTTTTGTTTCATAACGTAGTATACACAAATCATTTCGTTAACATTTATTTTAAAGCATTCAATATAACGGCTTAGCATATATTGATTTCAGTCGCAATATGTATCATATCAAAACAGACGAATTTTACTCGACTAAAGCCCGTTACTTCCAGTTGTAGTTAACGTCGTGGATAACTTTAACCACTAATTAACGCTATCTTAGAGACAAATTTCACGAATGTTTTGACGTGGTTTTTACAAGATACGTTGAAAATACCTAATTATCATGTCTTCTAACCATTTAGTGTTGCAATTTGAAAACAAGTCCCTAAAACTGTTCCTAGATTGCATTATTATCTCATAGATAGCCTATCGCTTGAATAGCATTAAATTGGTAGTAACGGGCCAAAATTTACACAGTGTAATTTTCGTTAAGTGTGACATCTGCCTAAATAAGTTACAACAACAAGCAGAAACAAATCTGAAAAACAAATTTCATAAAAAAATTCTACATAATCATTATATTTTTTTCTAAATTGTTTTATATTTTTTAGCGAGAGTAATCTTTTGATTCCTTTAGAGTTTTATAATCCTTACCTACGTATATGAAATATTTTATTGGTTGTTATACATTTTTTTTTTCAATCAAAGGATTTAATCCAAAATAATTTATCAATCCCTAAAATTATTTTACTTTTTCTTAACGTACAATTCCAGATTTGTTCGTGTGATAATGGACTTTTGTTAGATTCTATAGGCAAATGCAAATATAATCCTATATATTCAAAGCTACAGTATTGAAAAAAAGTAGAGCAACTGTTAATATTAGCAAATTAAATTTATCCTTTTCGTCAGGTTTTACATTACTATAGCAATGTGTATCATGTAGTAATTGTTTAGCTAAAATTGGATAAAGATAGCTTTATTTTTATAGAAATCAAACAGTATTGCAAAAGCTGAGTTGGAAAAAAGTAGAACAACTTAATAATTTATAGGTAAATAACAGTTAAATTGAACAAAAAGAAAAGACTTTTTAGTACTTAATGCAATCTCCTTTATTATTAATGATATCGTGACATTGAGTGTATTAAATTGTCAATGGTTTCTTTTGATATTTTAGACCATTCATTTTGAAGAGCAGCGAATAATTCGTCACCATCTTTGTAAATTTTATTTCTAATTTTGTCATCAAGTATTTTCCATAGGTTTTCTATAGGGTTTAAATCTGGTGACTGTGGCGGCCAAGTCATCAAATTTATTTTATTTTGTTCAAACCATTCCTTTACCAGTTTAGATGTGTGTTTCGGATCGTTGTCCTGTTGAAATTTGTAAGAGATAGGCAGATTTTCCTCGGCATAAGGTTCCATAACATTTCTTAATATATCACGGTACATAAATTTGTCCATTATTCCCATGACACGGTGTATAGGGTCTACACCAAAACCAGAGAAACATCCCCAAACCATCACAGAACCTCCTCCATGTTTTAATGTTCCCTGCATGTACTTAGAAGTCAGCCTTTTTCCTCTTGATCGGCTTACATATTGCACTCCATCACTTTTAAATAAGTTAAAGTTGGATTCATCACTAAACAATACCTTTTTCAATTCCTTATATGTCCACCCTTGATGGGTGCGTGCAAACAGTAGTTTTGCGGCTTTGTTTATTTATTTATTTATTTTTTTGATAGAAGAGGCTTTTCACTGGTCTTCGGGCAAATAGTTTATATTCAATTAATTTATTGCGTATTGTACGTGTCGTTACTTCCAAATTGTGTTTCTTCTAACTCAGCCTTAATTTTGACTGAAGAATAAAATGGATATTTTTTAACTGTTCTTACAATTATTCGATCATGGCATTTATTGGTTTTTCTGGGACGTCCACACTTTTTCTTCAAGTATACAGGATCTGTCTCACGATATTGTTTAATAATTCTCGATACTACACATTTGTGCAAAGAGAATGTACGAGCGATATCACATTGTTTAACATGGTTTTTAAAATCATTAATAACCATTTCTTTCATAGTTTTACAAACAGCTACACCACGAGGCATGTTTAAGACAGGTCTTATCGAATGTATCTTACCAAAAACTCGTTCTTATTTGCCATATGTTTGTATTTCTTAGCAAAGTTGTTTTACTTTTTTCCAACCCAATTTTTATAATTTTATTTTATTTCTAATAAAATAAGGCTAGCTTTGTGAAATTTACACTACATAAATGCTATATAACAGACACTACTATAGTAATACTAAGTAGTAAACCTTAAGGAAAAGCATTAATTTCAAATTGAATTTACAAAAATTAAAAGTTGCTCTAATTTTTTCCAATACTGTATAAACGAAATTGATCACTTGAAATTTGTACTTGTAATAGCAGTTTTTTAAACTACTGAACCCAGAATGTTCAAAACCTTGTGTTAATGGAAGATATTCGGAACCTAAAATGTGCACTTGTAATAATGGATTTGTTCCCGATACGAAGTTTTAAAAGCTGTTGAACAAGTTTTAAATTTTGTGTAAATGGGAGATGTACTAAATATCACCATGAAGAGATAGACGCAAGATAAAGGTGTAAGTCAAAGAAAAGGGAACTGATTTTACATTTTTCTCTTTGTAATACAGTTTATCTTCTTTTTGATAGTACAGTTACGAAGACTTGTTCAATTAATAACGGGTTTTTGCCAGACTCTTTTCTAAATTCTTACGTATACATTTTTTTAATGAGAAAGAACTTTTGTAATCTCTATCTACATACAGTGGCCCATTTTGATTATCCAATGCTTTACTGGTGTATTCTTTGATACAAATACGTAAAAAAGTTCTAATAAACATGGATTCGACAGCAGTTTTCGAGATATTGAGAGTTCAATTCCATAAATTTACCTATTACTAACAGTAGACTTTTATTAAATCCATATTATAGTTGAATTCATTATGTTTACCTTTCTTCACCTGAGCTATTTAAAATCAAGCCTATAATTTTCTAAAATTTCTCACAAATAATATTTTTTGTTCTAATAATAAAAATGTATGCAAAAAGTATTGCAAAACAACAATTTTTGAAAAAAAATTTATATCAATACTCTAAAAATTTTGAGGATATATTTTACAATCTGTTCGCAATAAGATAGAACATACACTAAAACTTTAAAATCTCCAGTTGAATCAAATCATACACGATAAAGTTCCGAACCCGTCTCTCCTTTAATCATACGACACACTCGAGCAAATTTTATTTGCCGTGAACTAAACGAAATAGGAGACGAGACGGAACGAAACTGAGAGAAAGAATTGGCACCAAATTGCATCCACCGGTTGAACGGTGCCGCTCTCTCGCGTCTTTCGCCTGCGAACGATCCACCAAAACTTTATTACGAACCGAGCTGTCGGCGCTTCGAAAATTGGAAGACGCTTCTCTGATTATGACGTTCGTCGAGGGAAAAAACACCCAAAAGACCACACTCGGTATATCCACTAACACGTATGTCATTTCTACCAAAACGGCCGGATTCGTACAAACTGATTTGAATTTAAATGAAATCTACTGTCTCCCGTCAAATGTACGTATGTACTCGATTTGATACGTTTATCAATACGAGTTTGAAATGGATAAACAGCGATAGGTGGACAAGTAATTATCGGTTGTTATGTTAGTGTGTAATTTAGGTTGACTGTAATGGCTATGAATTAACGTGTTTAGGTTGTAAATCTTCTGGTTTGTAGGAAATTAGATATTGAATCTAATAATAATCGCGTTTAGGAAACCTTTGTGGTGATGGTAGGAAATTATTAAACCGCGAAATGAATGGGGTGTGATTTAATCAAACTTCAATGAATGTGTCCGTCTAGTTTCATTACATTAACAAAATTATTGTTTCCAGTAATTTCCACTTGATTGGTGTTAATATTAAATTAACTGTTGATTTACAAACAAATACTATCATTATGTAGTTTGTTATATAGGATGTTTAGTAAAACATTTAAAGTGTCTAGGAATTATTTTTAAGTTGGCAACTCTAAATTTTATTAATTAAACTTTAACCATCATTTTGTTTTTAAACAATTCAAAATTTTTAGAGATTAGAGCTGTCTAAAAATAAAGTAAACAAATAAATATGAGATATATGTTTGATTCTTTATACAGGCTGTCTCAAAATTAAGTGGCAACACGATACTAGGGTATTTTATATCCAATAATAAGTGTAATAGGAATAAAAGAAAAAAACTAGTGTATCATGGTTAAAGTTTTTCTTTACTTTGAGTTGGCTACACTTTGAATTAACACATGAAACTTCAAACAAATGTCAAAAACTTCACATTTACTCGTTAATTCTAACCCCTAAGATTTGCAAAATGAGGTAAAGTAAAAAAAAATGATTGTCAAATTTCAAGGTGCCAACCTACAAAATTTTTCATAACTTTCTACAACTTTTTTTATTGATCATATAACAAAATACCTAATCAAGAATTTAGTTATCAAAATAAATTACATTTAGTGATCTATTTTGTCACTTAATAACTTCAGGTGAAAGATGTGAAGGTAATAGCCTCTTTATAGCCCCATTAATGGTTCTTCAGTATACTCCTTAAAGCCGCCAAAGGTAATAATTTATTCCCTCCCGATTCAAATAGGCCCCCATTTCGACAGTTGGCGGGATTTAATGTAATCTAAGGATAAAGATAGGGGTTGGCGGCTATAAAGGATAATATACGGCCGAATCTAAGAAATTTAAACCGTAAAAATCTCAAGCCTCAAGAGAAATATTAAATTCCTACTCGCTTTTAATCTATTTGAATCTAGAAATATCTACTTGCAGCTGGATTTAAAAGGTTTGTGAATTACCGTTTTGGACTCGGAAATATTAATTAACTTTCTCCTCCGTCGACTGATTGTGAGGGTAAATTCGTGTTAGATACCGATCGTTGGTAACCGCGGGCAACCCTCTGCAAAAATCAATAAGCACGTGGTCCTTGGAAGTTGGCAACTTGCTTACACGGTAACCAAGTCGCGTGGAGAAGCGGCAACGTCTTCTCCGCGTTCGGAGAAACTTGCCGCCAAACTTTCCCGGATTAACGAAGCCCGAGGATCGAAATTTTGAAGTATGAAAGTCTCAGCGAGAATCCTCCCTCTTTGTTTTGGAAGAGAAGCGTTGTATACAAGGGATTAACAAGATTAGCGCGCGAAGTGCGGCCCGGACAACTTCTGAATGTCTGAAACTACCCCTATTAGACTAAGCTTATTGTTCGGGTTGGATAACAAAGTTGAAATGTAATAATTGTTTGAAGGGGTAACGATATACATACAAGAGATTTAAAGGGATCAACATGAGAATAATTTCTTTCTTGAAATGTTATAAATTAAAAAAAAATTAAATATCTCAAATGTTCTTAAAGTTTATTAAAAATCCTTTAATTTGATACCAAACACGATTATATTCGGATTAAAAACAATGAAGTTGCGTCGATTAAGAAATGACGATCGTCTATTGATTTTAGGGATAAAAACAATCAATAACTTGGAATCTATTTTAGCTAAGTTTGTCGTATTTGTACTCAAATTAAAGAAAATTTTATTTTCTAACGATCTCTTGTAAAAGTATTATTCTAAAATTATTTTTTTAATTTTCATTATTGAAAAGTCGAACATCAAAAAATTAAGAAATCAAAATTCTTAAATTTTATTAAAAACCTTTAATTTGAATTATTTTTGGATTTAAAAAAATCGATCATTGCGAATTGGCAGCTGAAACGAGAATCAGCGATTGGCGTTTAATAGAAAGGGTGTTTCAATAAGAGCGCAAGATTTCAGTGTTCAATAAAACATGTTTTTTTGTAGCAAAGTATTGAAATATTTATTGATTTAGAAAATATACATTTGGGAATTATGTATGAAACAAAATATCTTGTAAATGGCCGCCACGGCTTTGTTGGCATATGCGTACCCTTTTGACAAAATTTTCAATAACGTTATTGCATACATGCGGTGGTATTTCATTGATACAGCGTCTAATTTCGGCTACTTCACACAGCCAGAAGTCTAATGGCGTTAAATCGCAAGAGCGTGAAGGCCAATTATGGTCACCAAATCGGGAAATGACATGACCAAGAGCGAACTCTTGCAAGATCGTCAATGTTTCATGGGCGCTATCACATATGGCACCGTCCTGCTGAAACCACATGTCGTCAAGATCAATAGCTTCCAAAGGAGGCACAAGAAACTGTGCTATCATAGCACAATAACGTCCGCCATTCACCGTTACTGCATTACCATCTTCGTTTTCGAAGAAACATGGTCCAATTATTCCTCCAGACCATAATGCACACCATACAGTGACCCACTGTGGATGCATTGCTTTCTAATTAATCATTCGTGGATTTTCTGAGCCCCAAATGCGACAGTTGTGCATATTAACTAATCCATCAAGGTGAAAATGGGCCTCATCACTGAAAATGATTTTGTTAGTAAAATCAGCAGTTTGCTCAAGGATCCAATTGATAAATTCTCTTCGCTTTTCATGGTCTACTGGCAGAAGTTGTTCAGTCAATAGGATTTTGTAGGCATGCAGCTGTAAATATTTTGTGAGAATTCGCTGAAGAGTGCCTGTTGAAATATCCAATTCTTGTACCCGATGGCGAATTGACGTCTTTGGTCTTTCGAGCACTAACCGAATCAGTAGCTTTGACTTTTCGATTATTCTTTTCACAGTAGATGAATTAGGCACATTCTTTCGACCGAACATTGGACGCACTTTACAAATAGTGGCAATTAAACTTTCACCATTTTGATAATAAGTTTTGACAATCAGGACGCGTTGTTCTACAGTGTAATGCGCCATGTTTACTAACTCCCGTCTGTCAACTTTCGATCTGTGACATTATAATCATGTGAAATTATGACTGTAAAACATGGTGCGCAATTAAAATCTTGTGCATTTATTGAAACACCCTTTACTATTCCCAGAAAACCTTTATGTTAAACGGAAACGTAAACCGTAACAACTGGAATGATATTAATCCACATTCGATTCAAGAAGATTGTATTCAATATCCTCAAAAATAATAATAAATAAACAAGAGTTTGAGCTGGAATTTTACTCGAACAGATTTTGAAATTTTTTTATAAACTTCTAACACATAAATGCATTTAAAAATACTGTAAAATTATATCTTACCTGCAATGGATGCCTTATTCAAAATGGTAAATGCTAAAATCGATCAAGATATCATTCTTCAACAAGATGGAACACCTCCACATTATACTGTTCAGATACGATACTATCTAAATTTGCGATTTCCTGGAAAACGGATTGGCGTACGGAGACCTATTGAATGATCTGCTAGGTTACCTAATTTATCCCCATTAAACTATTTTTTTTGGGTTATTTAAAAAAAGACTTTATAAAAACCGACGTCGAAACATTTGGACGACATACATTAAAGAATAGCATTTAGAATACCGCAATTTTCAATTGATGTTCTGTCTAATGCAGTGAACAGTTTTAGAATCCATTTTAAAGCTGATACGGAAGTGAATGGTGCTCAATTTGGACATTTGTAATTTTTTTATACTTACTACTTTTTATACGGTTAATGTGTAATGCTATACCGAGCGATCGTAAATGATTGCAATTGGATATCAGATGTTAATTAAACTGAACATGTCTATAAAGTCGATAAAATATCAACCATTAATTAATTACGGGATGTATTGAATGAATGACCTATAATTTACCTCAAAAAACTCTCTTGACAGCTTTCAATATTTTCCATGATACGTCTATGAGATATGATTAATATTAGCTTTGTTGGTTGGATTAAAACTTGCACTGCACTAACTAAGTTACACTATGGTGCAAAGGTGCAATTTCGTGCAGCATTTAAAGGGGAATGACTATAATTCAGTGTAAGTTGGTGCTTTTTAGTTTAGGTATGAACTATGATCCAACGAACACATATGTAACCAAAATTTAATAGTGCACTGTACTGCTAAGTACAAGCAGTGCAGCAATAATGAACAAAGCCCTATTATTACATTTATACCAACCTTAAAAATTAACTTGTAGCGCGCCAAATTTAAACACCTTACAATCATTTATGAACATTCGGTATTTTCCTGATATTTTATAAATTAACAATCATGTATTCCTAAATTTTCGTAATTCTATATTTTCTTTTTCTTAACCATTGAAAATCATTATTAAATGGTTTGCTTTTGTACGAAAGATTTCATATGTTGTCTGGGTCCAAATTTCCTAGGAAATCCTGAATTACTTCACTTTCTGTCAGTTTAAAAATTAAAACCTTAGAAATATGACAATGTTTTAACACTTTGTTGGCCAGGAATTTTACACAGAAACCATGTCATGTCACCGGCTCAATGGTAAGTGAACTCAGCGCAAAAAAGGTACATACTCCAACACAATGATGGCGCTGATGTATAAATTTTGAAGAATTACCGAAATGTTTTCATTACAGTTTTATTTGTTCAAATATATTTACGAAAAACTTGAATACTTACACCAAAAATTTGAAAACAAATTCAATATTTTTGATTTTCTGTAAGATTCAAAAATATCTAACATATTTATCTGTTCCCGCATTACTCCTATAATTGCTAATGTTAATTAATTGAGGCATCTTTCGGCGAACTGTATATACATATGTGAATTCACCCGCTATTATTTTGTAATTAAATATGGAAGTAAAACTAAATAAATTGTATTTATACTAAATGAAAGTAGTGATAAAAACCTGAATACCAAGAAAAGTTTTTTTTTGTTATAAAGCGGACACAACTAAATACGGTACGCCAAGTTTTTGCAATACTCTATATCGCCCTCTGTGTCATAAATTGAAATAGATAATGCAAGTGCAATGATGACTTAACTCGTCGCTAGTCAGCAAAGTGTCTGTTTTAGTTTTGGGTATTTCGATAGGGGCACTTTCTTAAAAAAATCATATTAGCTCCATCATTATGTCGGGATATGAACAAAAGCTTTTCTGTGGCAAGTACAATGACGAGTTTTTTAAAGTAACTCGTCACCGGTCAACAAAGTGTTAAGTTCATTAAAAATCCATTTAATTTATTATTAAAAACGACTATAGTTTGATTAAAAATAAAACAGTTACATCCATTTAAAAATGGCGAATGTTGATGTTTTTGTGGTCAAAATATTCAATAACATCGAATCTATTTAAACCAGACATGTCATGTTTATACTGAAATTAAAGGAAATGTTATTTCCTAACGATTTCTTATATAAGTTTCACTCTAACACTTTTTTATTTTTCATTATTGGAAGATCGAATATCAAAAAATTAAAATTACTTCTAAAATTTTAAATATTTTTAAAGTTAACTAAGGAAAAGTGTAATTTGATATCAAGCACTATTATATTCCGATTAAAAACAAGGGAGTTATGTTAAAAATATTGATAACTATGAAACTACTTAAAGTAAAGAGATTAATCGTGTTTGTGGTTAAATTAAAAGAAATTTTATTTCCCAACTATTTCTAATAATAGTCCTATTTTGTTTTTTTTATCTTTTAGGATCGGTTCATTTACCTTTGGGTAAATTAATCTATCTAATATTTACCTTGGTTATTGGCCAAATAGCTAATCATGGCAAATGAAACTACAATAACCATGGGAAATATCAGGCAAATAAACTTATCTAAAGGTGAATAAACCGGCCCTTTTTATAGTACAAGAAATATTAACCTAACATAATTTACATGTCGATTAAAACTTAACTTTTAAGAAAATCATACCTAAGAAACTAATTGTTGTTGAGATTTGAAATTTTATCAGAATTTAGATTAATACTTTATTTTTGCTAAAGATTAATTTTCTACGACTTTTAGTTTTTTTCGATAGATGCTAACCTAACTTTATTTACATCTCGATTAAATTGTTAATTTTTAAAAATTTACATATAAAAAAATTATTTACGATATTTTTTTAATCTTTTATTATAGTATTAGGAATTTTTCAACAATGCCAATTTATTTCTTCTAAAAGTTGTAGATCGATATGTGTGCCTTGTACAACACTTTTCAGGAGGCGTCATTCTTCCCACCAACCCTAAAAAGGTTCTTGACGTCCCGACGTCTGGCGTCGCAGACGACGGCGCCGTCGTCGTAAAATCATACATTACCCGTGCCTTTTCGTCCGGGCAGGTTACACCTAGACGGTTTACGACACCGGACGAAATTGCTATACCAATTTTAACCGACCTTACGTCGGGTTTACAACTCGATAAGGGCGATGACTCCATTTCCCATACCGAAACAATCTGTTTATTTTTAACCAAAAAGGAAGGAAAAGGGAAGTTTTTTTTTCCTTTTTATCCGAGAAAAACTTTCGGCTAATTTCCACAACAAACGGTATATTCGACCGAGACCCATTGGGGACTAATGGAGCAGAAAACCGACCTGGGGGGGTGTCCATATCCGGGATCCAGGAGTTGAGACGTGACCCAGGCCCCCGATTTCTCATTTTCGATCCGCCGCTTTCGGGTGTATTACAAGGAAAAACCCGGGGATTTTCCGTGAAAAATGGCGTCCATTTCCTGCGTGTTTCCTCTCCCCCCGGTCCTTCGAGATTCATGCAAATAGGTACCGGAGCCTCCCTGAGGAATGATATGACCCTTTTCCCTCCCCTTTAAAGGATCAGACATTTTGCAAATTGTTCAACATTTTTAATCTAGGATTATAGGTTATACTATATATTCAGTAAAAAAAAATCTAAGGACGATATGTAAAAAATTATAATTTTATCGTAACATGATAAAAAATATCTAAAAATCTGTATGTAATCTGAGGTAGTTAGTTTACAAAGTAAAATGGATACAATAACAAAATGTAAATCGTGTAACATGCAGAAAAGGCACGTTTTGCCATTGTTCTTTTACCCATTAACTGTAATAAAGAATTGTGGAATTACAATACGACGGGGGTCTGGGTAAACAAAAAACAGGGCTTTGTTTCACAGTCGAAATAATGGATGTCACGTTTTTACCGTAAGAATTATTTTTAGAGTTGGGTACAAACTTCTTGAACTTTCTATAAGTTCAATGTTATAACGAAGAAAAGTTTAAAAATCTATCTACATATTATTCGTAACTATTAAGAAGATAAAAGTTTGAAAAAAAATTCTTCATAGAAATCGTAATAGTAATATAATTTTAGCATTTTTTTATAAGAGCTCGTTAGGAAATAAAAATTCCTTTAATTTAAGTATAAACATGACATATAATCTCCATTCGGCAAAAAAGTCTTATGCGTGACAGAGAAAGATGAAAATTGAAAATATCAACCAGAACAGTATAATTAATTAATGATAGGTCTATAAAGGTGCATTTAAATTAGAACGAACAGAAGCGAACGAACGAATTCGTTCGCCTAAGCTAGCATAATTTATATGGAGAACCAAACATGAACGAACGATCTCGTTCGTGTTCGTGCATATTCTAAACCCTGTCGGTAAATCAGCGAATCATCAAAGGAAATCGGTGCTCAATGTGGACAGTGAAATTTAGAAACGATCGAATTCGCAACGAACGCGAACAGCTGATTTTTACGCTATATCGATTTTTCAAGTTAGGTTATTTTACATTCGTGAATGTTGTAAGTTTTTACCAACATGGAATGGACAAATGAAAAAACACTTGAGTTGATTGAATTATATGTATAGGAACGAAACATGTTTGTGGGATCCACAGTCAAAACTGTATAAACTAATAAACAAAAAAACGGATGCATGGAATAAGATCTCTACAGAGATGAATTGTGATGTAATTGAAGTAAAGAAAAAGTTTAATTCGCTTCTCGCCTCATTCAGACGAGAAAGACAAAAAGAAGGCACTTAAAGAAATCTGACAGTGGGACTGACGAAGTTTATCATTCCTCGTGGTACGCTTTCAAAAGTCTTATGTTTTTAAAGGATAAGTTTGAACCCAGGAAGACTCAAAATACTAAGGAGATAAGTCATAACTACCTAAAATAGTGAAAATCATATTTATTTTCGTACACATATTTTACAATTATTTGAGTATATTACTTATTTATCTTGCTGCCACGGAACCTGACCCGATGTTGTAAAATACTAACATGAATTCTTGCCTAATCTGTTCATTATGAGCAGAAGATAAAATTTAATAAGAATTCAAAATCTTCCGTTGACATTCTGCAGAAGTTGGTAACTTGGGCCAAATTGTCACTCGTTAAGTCCATTAACAAAGCTTCCCCTCCCGTTGTGCTTCTTTTCTTTAATTAATTAGAACACCACACTCTCTTCTTTCTTTTTTTCTCGGACAGTCCGGCAATAACTACAAAACTAGCGGCGCTAACTAAAATGTCTTCATCCGTATCCGACATCGTGAACGAATGGATGGATCATCGACGAACGCGAATGTTCGCTCTAATTTAAACGCTCCTGTTTTATAGAGGACAAACGAACGAGCGAATAACTGCGAATTCGTTCCTTCGTTCGTTCGCTCTAATTTAAATGCACCTTAAGACGGCTTGCACACCGTGTATGCAATAACAGTAAATGAATTATATAAAGAAAAAAAAAGTTTCGCTCCTGGAGACTGTATTCGAAAAAAGTCGTCGTCTCGAATGGGTTAAATGGTTTCGAGGTTGACAGTCAATTTTTTCAATCTCAATAACAATCGATGATCGTCATCTCTAAATCGACGTAACTGTTAAGGTGCGTCCAGACCTGTGACAAAACCCCGTAACATGACTGCATCGCGTGTCTTTTCTTGACGGTGCGAACTTCGATGCCTATCAGAAATGTGCGCGTATCATCATCGCGTATCAACATCGCGAACTTCAGTACGTTCCAGTTAGTTAATAGTTTATTCGTAGAAGCGATTTCTAACAGTTTCTGATTTTTTTTTCAACCGAGCAAGAGTTAATTAAGATTGGTGTTCACTATACGTTCCGTTTCCTTTCCATATCCAAACCATTTCGTTTACATAAAATGTTTTAGGTTGTCAAACAAATTAACGTATACACATTTTCCGTTCCGTTTACTTACCGTTTCCATACTTGCTATTTCCAATCAGTTGCATATCATAGTGGTATGTTACGCTTTTCAAGAACAAATTTTAATATTTTCTGATATTTTTCAACAAATTTTAAAGTATAAATGATTTTCAAATAGTAATCATCAATTATTAAAAAATGTTTATGCCTGTGTAGGTGGTTTCATGAAAAACATCGGTTTTCTCACCAGTAAACAAAGTACTTAATTTGCACAAAGGTAAATTCAGTTTATAGAAGGACTAATATGCTTTACAAAGGAGTACATTTAATTAAATACAATAAAATTTTAAGCATTATAAACATCCTAATAATATCATTCGTATTGTGTTGAAATGTTAATATCTTCAAAACGTCTCCTGTCCGTAAAAAATACATAAGCAGTATAGAACATGGAAGGAAATGGATCTGAAACGGTATGCAAATGGAACATAAACTGTGTATACGTCCATTGATTTACACCTAACAATATTTTTATTGAAACAGAACGCAAGTGTATGGAACGGAAACGGAACACATAGTGAGAATCAACCTTCAGGCTGATTTTAGTTCTCAACCGACGATCAGCGCTGACGTCGGTCGCGCGCAAGGATACTGGACCAATAGGACGGCTCAATCCCATAAGATGTGTATACGTCGAAATTTAGTGCGTAGCCGCCAGTTTGACGTCTCTGCTGACCGTTTTGTTGTGGTTTCAGTCGAGTGTAAGATAGAGAGTCGCGTATAAGACAGAGACGCTAATATACTATTAGCCCAGTTTCCTTGGGTCACGCGTAGCTATATCAACGTATTTATATGTAGCTGCTCAACAGTGCAGCACTGATTAGACACATCTAAATACGTTGATACGGCTACGTGAAACCGGCCTTAAAATTGTTGCATATGATCAAAATTAAACAATTTGATTGGTTGAAAAAAACTAGAAACCGTTGGAAATCGCTTCTACGAACAAAGTTATTGTCAGTACATAAACTGTCATCATGGATATTGCAATAGCTGCGTATATTATTATTGGTCAGCTTGTTCGTAATAAAAGGAATAAAAATAAGACTTTGACAACAACATTTATACACGCATTGACTTGAAAATTGCGGAAATAACTTACTGAAAAATTTAAAATTTAAACAAATTGGCGGTCTTTATAAACATTTTACGAGGATGTTACCAACCGATTTTGAATACCTTATAAGTTTCATTTGACCAAAAATTTCTAAAAAGATACATTTTTAATGAATATTATAACTATCCAAGAAAGACTGGTCGTGACTCTTAGATTTAGATCGCTCTCTTAGCATCGCTTTTTTTTTTAATTTGTTGTAATAATTTCTACTTTTTATATCCCACCGTACATCTTTGTCTCTATACAATTGTATAAATGTTGTTGCGTCCACTCCATACTTTTAACCACTGAATTAAACGAAACCCTCGATGCTGCAACTTTCAAGATGCAACGACAATACGCGATCACGTCTAGACTTGTCGAACTAAACTACGTATCACCCCTTTGATGTAACGCAGAAAACCCGACAAGACATGGTACGGGCTGATGACGTGCAGCGAACATAACGATGTAACGCGTTGTGGTTACAAGGTACCATTCAGAATATACGTGATGAAGTTCGCGATGTCGTCACGTCACTAGATTTTGTCACAAGTCTGGACATACTTTTAGGGCTGTTTCACACTCACCGGTTTTGACCGTACGGCAAATAATCGTACGGTTTTTCCGTGAACGATTTGCTTTCACACTTAACGATATTTCACCGTACGTTTTCATGTTTTTACGTTTTAGGGCCGGTTTATTCACCTTTAGGTAAATTAATTTGTCTGATATTTACCATGATTACTGGCTAAAGAACCAATCATAGCAAGTGAAATTGAAGTAACCATGAAACATCTCCCGCGACCTAGTAAAATCTTCATTTAATCCACTACACACTTCTTCCGAAACCTTTTTTGTTTCATTTTTATTTTTGTAGATTTCTTCGTTTTTATCCCACAACACGAGTCTAGCCTCGATAAGACCAATCAACACCTTTGTGTCAACATCCACTGTAATGATACTAACTTAATATTTTCGGCTAAAGTCATCCTGTATGAATACATCTACAGTTTGCGCGCATTCGAGCTGCGGATAAGGCAAGTCATTGTGTTAGACAAGGCATCGAATTGCATACGATTTTAATGAATTAGATAAAGAGGCACATATCAACTCCAATCGGCCAGATAAGTAAACGTAGTATATCTGTCCTGTGTTAACTAATGGAAGCCTTATTGTCGTCCTTTTTCCATTTACGTTAAACGTATCCACAGCTCACCGGCGTGCACACGGTATAAAGTCACATACATCACTATAGAAAAAGATCCATACGGCAAAAATCGTCTACCGTCCAGTGTGAAAAGACGCATTTATATTATTAGTTTACCACCGAACGTTTGCGATAAAAACCGTACGGTTATTTGCCGTACGGCCAAAACCGGTGAGTGTGAAACAGCCCTTAGGGTATTAGCCCTAAAGTTAAGTATTAACTTTACGCAGAGATGCGCAATGAAGAGAAAGATGAAAAAGTATGCCCCCTCTTCGTAACATTACCGAGTACTCCTTCATCTTTCTCTTCATGGTGCAGCTCCATTTCGGGTTATAGTACATGTTTATAGGAAAATATTTATTAACAAGTAAAACTACAATTAATTAATTTAGTTAACTAAATATGGTAACGGTAACTATATCAACATATCGTATATCTACACGGATATTTGATTAATTTTTCATTCAGCTCATCATCGCATCGTATAAATTAGAATTTCTATGTTATGATAACACCCTATTATTTTAAATCGAAATATAATCGTGCTTGCTACCAAATTTAACAATTTTTAATTCTTTTTAAGAATATTTACAATTTTTAAAAGATTTTCAATTGATAGATTTTTGGTTTTTAAAGAACTAAAATTTTAAAAACGGTTTTAGAAAAGAATTTCATTGGAAAACAATGGAAAATGAAATTGTCTTTAATTTGAGTACAAACACCACCCATCTAAATTGAATGGACTCGTAGTTATCGATTTTTTAACCATAATAACAATTGACGATCGTAACTCTTTTGTTTTTAGTCATAATATAGCTACGTTTAGTATCACATAGAACAATGTTTAATTATTTTTGAGAACATTTAAGAATTTCAAGAGATTTTAAAGTTCTTGATTTTCGATTTTTTAAAAATAAATTTGCCAGGAAATGAAATTTATTTTTGAGTATAAACACGACTTGCCAATTTTTCCAACCAATTTTGTGCCAATTTTTTTAACCCTAACAGCAATCGACGACTGGGATTTTTAAATTCACTTCGTTATTTTAATAAAAATATAGTCACGTTTAGTATTAAATTAAATCATTTTTAATTATCCTCGAGAATATTTAAAAATTTGGAGAAATTTTTAATTTTTACATATTCCTGATTTTTTTTAAATTAAAATTTTAAAAATAATTTTCTTAAAAATCGATAGGAAAGGAATGAATTTGCTTTATTATGAATAGAAATACAAACCATCTACTTAAAATAAATTTGAAGAAATCGATTTTCTGATTGGAATATCGTTCATTTTGGTATGAAATTGAATAATTTTTTAAAATATATATAAAGGATTTTTTGAAATATTTTTAATTTTAGATTTTCAAAAATTAAAATTCTATCCTAACCTTTATTATAATAATATATTGTCTCAAACCAAATAGGAATAAGTTTTTATGCATTATAATCACGATGCGTTAAATTAAATAGCTTCCTACTTCATATTACTCATCTGAAACTTTATTTATGCAGCGCAAATATTCAGAGCGTTATGAATTTCATTATAACTGCAATAGCATCTCATCAGCATACAAGTTACCTCTTATCTCTTCCTTCTAATTTAGAACCCTATTTCCTGTTTATAAAACGCAATCTTCACAACAACTTCCCCCGCTTAGAAAAAATATATATTTAAATTTCTTTCTTTAAATAACAACGTTGAACTAAATTTAGGAACCCATAAAAATTTAAAGACCTTGACACTTTACCTGTTTCAGAAATCCCCATTTTTACCCTCTTGACGATCTATTTTCGGTCATTCCCACCCCACTCACTTTGAAATGAGTGAGTGAGTGCGGGTTTGTGTTCTCAAATTTCGTGTGAGCAGCCGCGTGCCGCATTGCACACGATTAAGCTTGTCGCTCGTCGGTTCAATCGATGACTAACCGGCGAAAGAAACCAACGAACAACGATAGAAGAACGAACAATGGTCCGTTGTCGTGTTAGAGCACCGTATCTAACGAGCTTGCTGTTATCAGCGCACCTTCAATAAGCGGTTTCGAACCAGTCGAAGCCGACCGATCATCCGGTGTGGACGTCTTTAGGAATGTTGAGGCGAAAAGTGAAATCGATCGAGTGCCAGTGATAAGTTCAAGCTGGTTTTTTCTTCTCTAAACGTGACCCCCCTCGAGGTTTCTTTAACTTTTAATCGGTCGGAATTTTTCTATTTTAATATTATGGCTAACCAAACGGAAATGCAATTGGCTGTTAGTACTGTTAAATATAGAAAAGTATGTGTAATTTTTTTCTATTTTAGAATATTTTTATTGAGTAAAATTATTGGGTAATTTTGTGTTAAATCGTGAAATAGTTAAAGTCTTACTTAATAAATTCCTAAATTAATATTTAAAATTTATTTCAGGTTATCGCTTTTATATGTGGAATAATCGTAATAATTCTAATGATTATGGGATTGGTTTCAACGGATTGGTTGATGGCAGCCGGTTGGAGACAAGGTCTTTTTATGCACTGTATAGAAGAAGATGCACCCCAACCTTTACCATTTAACATGGTAAATCCGGCAGGATGTTATCCTTCAAGAGACGCAGGTAATTAAATATGATAGGTACTTACAATCTACCTCTAATTTCACTTCTAATTATTATCTATGAAGAATTATCTCTAAATCATTTAACTTTAAAGTTAATTTTAATTAAACTTTAGACAATTAATTGTAGGATAGTTATCAAGACATTACCTTCATAATATATTCTCAAAGTTAACTCCAAACTAATATGTTTAATGTTTGTATGCGAAATGTAATAGAAAGTGAAGAATTATCTCTAAACTAACTTTAAGGTTAACCAAAAAAATTAATTGTTATTGAAACTTAAAATTTAATAAGGATTTAAATTTGCTGTAATTCCTAGACTTTGCCTAAACGTTAGCATTTAAATAACATAGTTACTGCTACGATTATAGTTACAGCCTTTAAGTTTAACGCTCTAAACCCATAATTAGACAATCAAGCACACAAACATATTAGATAGTTATAAAGACCTTTATAACACTTTATAAAAGTTAATTCTAAACTTATATGTTTAATGTGTTTGTTTGTGAAATGTAATAGAAAAATAAAATGAATGAAACTAACGGTTACGAATACAGTATGATTTATTGTAGTTAGCTGCTTTATTGAGTTTAAAGTCAATAAAAGTGATAAAGTTGTTTGAATACAAACGATGGGTTAAACGAAGGCGTCGTTAAATATTTGTTATCGTTCAGGGAAAATCGTTGACACAAGTGTTTCTGATAATCGGTAGCGCATATTTAAGATTCTTTTTCTATGGCAGGTTTGTTTCAAATCAGAGGTCTTTTTTAAAAACATACTATTGAGAAATTTATGAATTTGTTTTGATCATTAAATTGAGATTTAGTCTTTTAAATTTACTAGCTTTCTCCTTATTAAAATGCACTGAAGGAAATCTCATCATATTTCAACAGTATAAAGTTTTCCTTAGAATGCAATAAATTTTTCTTAAATCCCGTTAAGTTAGTGAGGAATTAATTCTATGACTTTTTTTTAAATTTTTTCTAAAGTTTAAAAAGATTACTTTAAATTGGGCTAAGTTGATTAACTATATTACTAACTAAATTAATTATTTTCAAACTAACGTTTTCAGAAATTGTTCAAAGAATTTAAAAATATCTTTGGAATTTAATAAAATTATACTAAATTGACTTGATTTAAAAAGGATTAAAGTAATTAATTTAAAGTCTAAAATCTTTTGAAATTACTTTTAAAAAAAGTAAAATAATCTTATCAATTTATTTTCTAAAGAACATCCCGCTGTTTATTTATATCTCGATAAGATTATCTTCTTAAACTGATTTATATTAATTAATTATTTCAAGATGAATTATTATCCAAGATCTTCATAGATTAGTCTAAGGTTGGTATTAGACTATCAGAGATTTTATTTATAAAAGGTCTTCTATAAAATATCTTTATCAAAGGAAATTTTCGGCATAATAGGCTGTAATTTATTATATTTTGAAAATTATTTCATAAAATATCTTTTGTCAAAGTTTACAGCATTCGACCACATTTTATAAATGATTTAGGGAGATTGGGGTGTTATGATAAAATGATGTCAAGTAAGTTAAAGCTCATATTAGCTACTATCAGAATTTTAGTTTCTCGGTATCAAAATCTCAAAGTACAATGTGCAACACAAAGATTATAATAACCAAAATAAAAGATTGGAAGCTTATAAAGACATTTCCAGTATGATACGTCGTCTGAAGGGTGTACATACACATTTTCTTGTTTTTTTTTTCCTCAGTTTTTCGCTTTTTTTAATATTACACAAATGATCATTCTTAAACTAAAGCCACACAACTATAGAGTTGTTGTTCATCTATTTCTAGTCAAAATATGATAGTAACTAACGTAAAATGTCTAATGCAGTGTAATATTACTTTTTAAATCAAATACCAATTTTGATGAAAGAATAATTTTTATTTTTATATTACTAATGTCTTTTATGTAACATATTTCATTGATATTTTATAAAAAATTTTGATAGTCTAATATTAGCCTAAGCATTAAAAATTCCAAAGGGGCAAATAGTGGAAAGGTTTAGTTGTAGTTTTAATTTTTTGGTACATTCATATATAGGTTGTCCGGAAATGTCGTGTACAACGGAGTACCACAGATACCTTGGTCAAAAATATGATGATTTTACCCAACCTATCTACATACAAAGTTGCTTAGTTCAACCGCTAGAAGACTTTAAAAGCAATATTTTTCTTGAGTTTTTCCTAAATTACTCAAAAATCTTTAATAAATTTTATTCACTTTTTGCCCATGTCTTTATATCAGCAGGCTACAACTTCCTCAAGAACAAATTTGAATTTCGACACATACACAATGTTTAGAAACACTCTTACCACAAGTTATCCATCTAGATCTTGTTAACCAGCCTATAAAATTTTCTGACAATTTTTTCCTGAATAACTACATTAATTTAGAAACTATTCTATCTCTCACAAAATTTCAGTTGGGCAAAGGGTTGAGTCAGAAAGAAATATTTTTTAAATCCCTGCAGGCCCAAATCGATAAGTTAAGGTACCATTAATAAAGTTCAGAATAGCAATTACTTTAAGGGGTATGAAATTCTTTCCATAAAGTCAGATGTTACAGGTTTATAAGTAAAAATGCCACGAAAAAACAAATTGTAAAAATTTTGCTCTCTGTATTATTTTTAGCCTTAATGATGGTCACAAATCCTGCCGAAAAATTTGAATATTTTACGCAATAAAGTACGTCTAAACCTGAAAAATTTGTTTTTTTTTAAGAACTTTGCACCGTTTAAAAAAATTACTATTTTGAACTTTGCTAATGGTACCTGAGTTTATCAATTTGGGCTTGTAGAGAATTAGAAAATATTTTGTTATGGCTAAACGGTTTGTCCAACTGAAATTTTATAAGAGAGACAATAATTTCTAAATTAATATAACTATTCAGAAAAAAAAATTGACAGAAAATTATACAGGCTGGCTAAAAAAATCTGGATGGATAGCTTGTTGTTAAAGTGTTTCTAAACACCCTTAATATTTCAAAATTCGAATTTGTTCCATAGAAAGCTGTTGCCTGCTGATATAAAGACATGGTCAAAAAATTAATAAAATCTAATAAATATTTTTCGAATAATTTAAGAAAAACTCACGTTGCTAAACTAAGCAACTTTGTATGTAAGTTGGGTTAAATCATCATATTCTTGACCAAGGTATCTGTGGTACTCCGTTGTACACGATATTTCCAGACACCTGTATATATTTTTGGATTCCCAAATATGAATTTCAGCTTTGCTATTTACATTTGAATTTTTATCAGACGTAGGGTAAACTCACCAAATCTCGGCCATGCGTCTAAAGTCGGCCTTCCAGTTTTTCTGTGTGAATTTTTATAGAAAGACCGACTTTAGGAGGCATTTTTAGGGGGGCCGACATTTGGGCAGTTTACCCTATGTTTTTCTTGCAAAAAAAACATAAACATTTTGATTTTTTTATTCATTTGTGGCTAGCACGATAAAAATCTCATGTTGACATATGATACCATTATCGAAAATGAACGATATGCCGGTTAAAGAGTTTTTGTATTACGTTATATAAAAATATAGAGTATTTGGTACATTATCTTTTATCTTTTCCAATGATCAATCATTTGATTGCTACACCTACCCCGTTGAGAAAACACAAAAATACAAGATTGGGCAAAAGATACTAATATGGAGCAAATGCCATTTAGTGCGTGAAATCTTGTCATTTTGTATAAACTATAGTTGATTGAAGTCGTGGACAATGGAAGACTGCGTTTTTGCATATGAAGGTTTTTCACAATAAGTCTATATAGCTCTGTTTCCATATTATGATTTCGGCAGATTGAAACAATAACATGAAATCTTATATACTTTAACTAGTAGATTATTTACAAACTTAACCTGTTTCGACTAATTAATAGTCTTCTTCAAGAAGCGATAGTTAAAAGATACGCTTAACAATGTCGAAATAATAAAAAATGGATTAAGATCAAATCACAGAAACAGTTTACAAATGACAAATCGAACACGTGAGTTATGAAACGACGCAGTTGAAACTATGGTTTTGGTGGTAAATTTGCGGTAAATAACCTACAAAGTTTCTGTTTTTATTATTTCGACATTGTTCAGCGCATCTTTTCACTATCGCATCTTCAAGATAACTATCGCATCAGCAAGATGACTATTAATTAGTCAAAACAAATCAAGCAAAATTTATATGTAAACTACCATTAAAAGGGTATAGGATTTTCGTTTCATTTTCTTCAGTAAAATTCTATTACCGTATTTTACCCTATTTGCCTAGATTTACACTTACAATAGATTATTGGACTAGAGTATTCTAAGGCCAAAGCCAGTGACTCATTTCTGTAGTGTGTCCAAAAATTGGTACCACAGACATTCCTACTGCACTTAATCAGAGGCGGGTGAACACAAAGGGGGCGATTGTCTGATGTAATTTAATTTTATTACTCTTGGACGTTTTGACACATTATTTTAGTTAAATTAACACATTTATGAGAGCCGGGCTTCTTATAAATGTATCACCGCAATCTTCCAACACGCGTGTTTGTACGTTTTAACTTATTTGATTTGAATTAAAGTTGACACGACAATGGTTTTGGTTCCTACAGAATGTGGGGGGAGTTGTCAAACCGGCATGAGGTAAACATGAAAATTCCTAAAAACCCAATCAATCACTGGCTTTGGCCTTGGAATACTCTGTATAGTTTCTCTCGAAGAAGATATTTGTCAATAATTAAGTACTATTTGTATTTGAATTATATTATAATAAAATTATCTAATTGTAAGTTTAATTTTATAAAAACTAAAGTTATTTTATCGCAACACAGTAAACTAATGAAAATAGACTTGATTTTAATTACTAAGATTTGTTGAGTTGGTATGTAATATGCAGCATACTTATCTTAACAAATTATTTGTTCACTACAAAAAGCTTTTTAAAAATATCGAGGATATGACTCAAAACCTCCTCATATTTTTCAAAGAAAATTTTATCTATTTACATTTGATAGTATAACAAGTTTACGTTAGATGAAATTTACATTTTCATACAGCTCCTATCTGTTTACAGCATACATTCACGCAGCTGCAGCACTTTGCATAATCACCCTTCTAACAAACGTCGTAGCTACCATCCTAACCGGGTTAGGATTAAGAAGTAAGGACCATCACACAAAGTACAAATATTATCGATTTGCGGTTATCGTAATGGGATTAGCACGTAAGTTTTAAGATAAATCTCCAACTTTTAATAATTTATATAAATACGAAGGCTTTCATAGCCGGTATTAACTGAATTAACACTAGAACTAACTCTAATACAACACCTAGAACTAGAAACTTTCGGATTTAACGGTGTTTCTTTTGAAAAGGCGTTTAACGTTTCAGATGCCATGTTGCAACCTTCTTCAGAAATTACTTTGAGGTAGTAACGTCAAACATGTTTTCAAAAGACACATGGCTTAACCCGAAAGCTTCTTGTTCTGGGTCTAATGTTAAAGTTACTGCTAATGTTAGTTCTACTATCCGTGCCAAAAGTCAAGTCAATCAAGTTTATGGTACTCTTACTCCGAAAATTTTCGTCGAAAAAAAAACGATTATTTCTCCGTAATATAGCCAAAATTCAAAATTGGAGGTCATGCAATTTAGGAAATATCGCGAGTTAAATGAGAAAAGGACCGGCTTTTTAACCGATCCACGGAGAACAAACATTGGGAATTTTTTTTCTCGGAAACTACTAAAGAATAAAAATTAGGAACTTTTATAAGATACAGCCTAATCAGTTTGCTATAACGTGGTGTTTTTTTTTTCTTGTTCAAAAATTCTGTCTATTTTCGCTTAAAAATTCAATCCCGGAAATAGTGGATTTCGAGGCTCCTCAACCACGATCTTACAGTTTCTGAGGGAGTTTGCTGTGTAGGAGGAAGAAGCTCAAAGATGGACATGATCTAAAACTAGTGTGATTATTCAGTGGAATGTTTTTATTAGCTGACAGTGAGATGTTGTCGCAATATCAGATTTTTTTTCTTGTATCTTGTGTAAATAAACAGGGTAGGCATACAAATACAAAGGTTTGTCTGGATACCGAACAGCATTTTTAAAGATAAGTCCGGTGTAAACAAAAATAACTCACAATCAGTCATTTTACGACCATACCAAGCGCAAAATTTTTAGAATTTATACTTTTTTTTTTGGTTTTAATGATCTTCAGTAAACTATACGTATTTGTAAATAGTAATATTAATACATTTTTAAATCTAAATAGTGATATATTATTTTTATTATTTATTATTTTTTAGAATTTACGCTTAATTACTACAAACAATGAGCACCAAACAACGCCACCATACAAGGCGATTTTTATGACTTACAGCTCACTGGTACTTACTGTTTCTATCACTTATTACACGACCAATAACACTTATTTTTGTTTGTACTTCTAGAAAAAAACATATACTTATTGATGGTTGAAAAAATTTCATCAAAACGTTTGGCTTTGGATAATCGCAGCTTAAAAATACCTTATTAGGTATCTATAGGTGCAATTGTTGCTAATTATTCGCTTACAATTAATAAAAAGGAAAATCAAAAATGTAAGACTGCTCACAGAATCTATATACATTTAGTCAACATTTTCTAAAAGAATCAATTGAATCCAATGTTTATTAAAGTCACAATTTGTGAAGTAAAAGTACAGTAGAGCCTCGATAATCCGAACTAATTAGGACCGATGGTGGTTCGGATTATCAAATTGTTCGAATTATAAAATATTACTACTAAAGAGCTAAAAATAGACGTATTGAATGAAAGAAATAAAGCACGTACACACTTGGACAGCGATTACGACGCCTAAAGCTTTGTGCGAGAGCGATAGCTAGAACGAGCTCGGGCACGGTCGGTTTTCGAGGGAAAGAAACCTGGCACGAGGCTAGGTGTAGAAACCATCGACGGGCCGCACCGAGTCTGGCTGCGGCCCGTCGAACGTTTCTACACCTAACCTCGTGCCAAGTTTCTTTCCCTCGAAAACCGACCGTGCCCGAGCCCGTTCTAGCTATCGCTCTCGCACAGAGCTTTAGGCGTCGTAATCGCTGTCCAAGTGTGTACATATTAGAACTTAAAATAGTATAATTTTGCAAACTCAAAACAATTATTGTAAACATAAACAATATAGACAACAAAATGAATTATGTTTGTTATACTTTAAGGGCCTATAGATACATATGTCAGGTTCAGTTAAAATAATCAGAAATTTTCTTCTGAACTGTTGTATCAACCCTTTTTTTTCGCAGCAAGATCCCGGATTCGTTTTAGTAACAGCAATTGTGCAGAAGTAGACTCGGGCTGTTTTTCGAACCATTTCAAGACAGTTTCCATTAAGTGAAATGCTTCTGTATGTGAAGGGGTCAAATTATCATCAACGTCGTCATCATCGCTGCTATCTTCGACGTTAGCATTATCGTTGTTGCCTAGTACCACGTTGACAATTTCATTATCTTCATAAATTTGATGTCCTTGTAAATTACCGTCAGTTTCCAGCCATTCATTCACATTTTGTTCGTCACACTTTTCGAATCCGGGTATACTTTGACAAATGGTCACAATGTTTGTTGTTATATTATCCATTTGAACACTCTCGTTTTCTTTGTCAGTTTCTTCCCACAGTTTATTCCAGCCATTTTTTAAATTAGCTGTTGTTAAACTGGTCCACGCGTCCGCCAACATATAACAACAGACGTTTAAAGTTAACTGTTTCGAAAAAGCGATCACAGTGTCTTCGTGGTGGTCGCTAATAATCAAGCGTCGCAATAATTTTTTATTTTTTTTGAGCGTTCGGATTAGCGAGAGTTCGGATTATCGAGGTTCTACTGTACATCTTTCCCTTTATCTATAATTCACGGTCGATGCCCCTTAACAGGATTACCGCCAGGTGGTAGTTGAGAATGCTAACTATCTCAATTCCTACGAATATATTCATTTTTCCATTGTTAAATAATAATAAAAAATTATTTTGTGTTTTTTTGGTGCTCCTATTAAACGAGTACCCCAAACTTGATTGACTTTATTGGCACGGATAGTAGTCTTCGTTAAGTTTTATTAATTTAATGTTTTTTTTTATTTTTCAGTGGTTTGCATAACGATAGCATTGATAATATACCCAGTTTGTTTCGCATTGGAATTAAATTTGGGCAACAGAACGATTTGGGAGTTCGGTTGGGCGTACGGAGTCGGTTGGGGAGCCGCAATTTTCCTCTTCGGCGGCGTGATGTTATTAATGTGCGATAAGGAAAGCGAAGAAATTTATTACAAGGAGAGGAAGATCGTGCACGACAACGACTCGAGAGCCTAGTGGCCACAAAGTCTGCCCGACGTTGTTCTCTGATTGTAAGAATACTGACGACAAAAAAAAACGATCGGCTGCTCTCAGAGACTTTGAACGTGTCCGTGCGAGTGTGGAATTTTGAGTGAGTGCGGTTTACGTGCGCCTAGTCAGTTTGTCTCTTAAGTTTCGGTTTTTTGGCTAAAAATCCGGACCCGTTACTGTATAATATGATAATTATTATTTTTAAGGACTATTTTTCGTTTGTGTAAGACTGATTAATTAATAATTATATTGATTCTCTTCTCTCTCGTGACGACAAAAAAAAATTACAAACTGATTAGGAATAAAAAAAAATAATTAAGTGAATTCATTTTCGATTTTATTTTTGCTTGCCTGGTACTTTCCGCCAGTCAGCCAAGTTTTGTTACCAATTGTATCGTTGGGGAAAAAACGACATCGCGAAAAAAAATTTTTTATAACAAAAAAAAATTAAAAATTATACCTAATTTTTTTTTGTGGTGTTCGTAAAAATGAATGAGTGAGTTGTTTGACTGAGAGACAACCCGGGCAGGCTAGTTGTGCGTTATTAAGACTTTAAAAGAAAATTATCCAAGTAGATAGAAAAGAAAAAAAGTAGTAACGTCAATAATTAATTAATTAATTAATTACTGATATTTTAATTAGTAACAAAAAATCTGCGCAGCTAATTTAATAATTAATTTAATGCAGGGCATTAATTTTTTTACTTTTTTCTATTTTATTATTATTTTTTTAATTATACACAAAAACAAAAACATATCTTAAAAAATAGTTTTTCTAGTCTTCTTCCAAAATAAAAAAAAATCAACTGGACCAATTCTTTGCGGGACAAAAAATAATTTTAATCCGTCATAAAATAAACTGCCATATAGTTTATTCCGTTTTCTTCCTTCCTCATTGACTTCGCATGTTAATTTAATTTTAGTTTTATAAGATTAGAATAGTTATCGTTTGTAATAAGGAATTATTTATATCGAACGTGTACATATACGTAAAAGATATCAACTCTGCGTTATTAATAAAGAAGCAAACATACAAAAAAGAAAATTAATAAAGCAACTTAGAGACTATACTAAGAAGAAAAAAAAGTTAAGTAGCTTGTGTATATATGTAATGGAAGCGAAGAGTGCGAGGAAATCTAAAAAAAGACGGAGATTCCGCGATCGTCTACTATAATAATTGTAAATTAAATTAAATTAATTAAATATTTAAGCGAGAAATGATATAAGTTGTAAGGGATAAAAGTAACATAGGAATTTTTGTCTTTAAAATTAAAATTCGCGTTTGACCAGGACGAAATCTTGTTTTATTAATCTTGAAAAACGAAATCCATTCGTTTATTTTGCAATTTATTTATGTGGGTGTTACTAACACTATGTAATTTATCAATGAATATAATGGTATGAAAATTTTTAAATGTGTGTATGTTTTTTTTAATATCCCAAATTGATTACAGTTTTAATTGATACACTAGAATGTTTAAGTTTCATTTAGAAGAAAAATCAAATCAAAATCTTTAAAAATGAATTTTTGATGAATTTTTAAAGTTGGTCGATTTTCTTAAGTTATTTTTTTAACTTGAAAAAATATTTTCTGAATATTTTCCAATTTTGGGGGAGTTATTTCTAAATTGGCTTATTTTTGGGTATTTTAGAGATATGCTTCAATCACAAAAATTGATTAAAATTTAAAAGTAACAAATTATAATTTACGAAAACAATAAAATTATTTTCTGGGGATTTTTTATTACAAACTTCTAAATTTAGGATATTTTTCAATTGTGATTGGGGAAATCCAATCGAACGATCTGGCAACCCTGGCCTAGCAGTCGTGTGCATCCTTAGGCTAATTGATACTTCCAGGTTGAGCACATTTATGGTCCAGTGTCAATCGATTCCTGAGAGAATGGCAAGTATGTCTCACCCCACTCATACCAGCGGTGTGTATCTGCAACCTAAAGATCCCTGCAATCGTCTTACCTTTTACCAAGAAGAATAGAAGTAGTAAGCCTAACAAGGTCTCCAATAAAGCGGTTGGGCACTGATCATTCACATTTCACAGTTTAATTTGAAACTCGTGAATGAGTGTGCATCTCCACCACGTGACTCGCATAGATAATTATAAGTATCACTATCATCTTACAGATTCTAGATTTAAATCTCCAAAATTTCGCAAACCTGGGAAGTATATTTGGAACAACAGTTCCAGCGTTTCCGCTTCAATGTCGATTACCCGTTTATTGTTAGACAGCCAATTGTTGATGTCCCTTGGGCATCTTTTCGATACCATCGCAGAATATCTTCTAAGAGTTCCTCTGTGCCTTTCTGATAACATTGTTATATGAGGTTAGTAAAGTTCTGTAGGACTTTCACTCACCCGTCCTTTTCGCGCCATTGTTTAATGTTCTATTCTCGCGGTACCTCGACTCCCACATGCCACCATAGCACTTTTCTTGAGGTTCTCTTCGTTCTTACCGAGCAACTCATCTCAAAAATCCACCGTTATCATGTACCTAATGCATATATCAAGCAACTCCAGCTCTGTTGCATTCGTAGCCTTGAGCGAGCGGTGTTCAAATTCGACCTCGAACTTTTCCCTCTATAAATCAGAGTTGATCATTTGAGGATTCCAATATTCCTCATTAATGGCGTTTTTTTGATATTACATTAAATCGTATCTGTGATCCTAAAGAGACGTCTCATCAGAAATATGCCAATCTCCCACCATTGAACTGGATGGACTTGTGCAAATAATATCTATAGTTAAATAAACATTTTTTAGGTTAACAAACGTTTTGACAAAAAAAAATTTTTTTTGTGGCGTAGTGGTAAGTCAACCAACCCAACTCAACCCTGCGTTAGTTAAAGACGCGGATTTAATTGACAGTGAATTTTTTTGATTTTTTTCCTTTTTCTGAGTTAAATAAACATTTTTTAGGCTAAAAAGCTTCTTTAACAAAAAAAAAAATTTTTGGTGGCATGGTGGTCAGTCAGTCAACCTAACCCAACACAGCGTTGGCTACAGACGCGGATTCAATTGACAGTGAATTTTTTTGAATTTTTTTTTTCTTTTTCTGAGTTCGTTTTCTGAGTTTTTTTTTTGGTGGCGTAATGGTCAGTCAGCCAACCTAACCCAGCGTTGGCTAGAGACGCGGGGATTCAATTGACAGTGAATTTTTTTTTCATTTTTCTGTGTTAAATAAACATTTTTTAGGTTAAAAAAACCTTTTTAACAAAAAACAATTTTTTTTGTGGGGTGGTGGTCAGTCAGCCAACCCAAGTCACCCCGGCGTTGGTTACAGACGCGGATTCAATTGACAGTGAATTTTTTTGAAAATGTTTTTTTTTTCTATTTCTGAATGAAATAAACATTTTTTAGTTTAAAAAACGTTTTTGCCAAAAAAAAATTTTTTTTTGGTGGTGTGGTGGTCAGTCAGCCAACCTAACCCAACACAGCGTTGGCTACAGACGCAGATTCAATTGACAGTGAATTTTTTTGAATTTTTTTTCCTTTTTCTGAGTTAAATAAACATTTTTAGGTTAAAAAACGTTTTTAACAATCGGAATTTTTTTTTTTTTTTTGGAACGTAGTGGTCAGTCAGCCAACCTAACAATTTTTTTTTTCTTTTTCTGAATTAAACAAACACTTTTAGGTTAAAAAAATTTTTTTTGTGGCGTAGTGGTCAGTCAGCCAACACAACCCAGCGTTGGCTACAGACACGAATTCAATTGACAGTGAATTTTTTTGAAAAAAATTTTTTTTTCTTTTTCTGAATTAAATAAACATTTTTTAGATAAAAAACCTTTTTAACACAAAAAAATTTTTTTTGTGGCGTAGTGGTCAGTCGCGCTCCAAGCATTCGTTCGCTAGATAGCCCTATCTCGTAATCCCTTTGCTTTTTCGCAATTCTGACCCCAGAAATGGACTCTCGATTCGGGTTTACAAATCCCATAGTGCGCAGTTCGAAATATCAAGGTTTGGTCGCGCTCGAAGCATCCGTTCACGAGATGGCCCTATGTCGTAAAGGCTTTGTTTTTTAGCGATTCTGACCGCAGAAATGGACTTTCCATCCGGGTTAACAAATCCTGTAGTGCACAGTTCGAAATATCGAGCTTTGGTCGCTCTCCAAGCATCCGTTCGCGAGATAGCCCTATCTCGTAAACCCCTTGCTTTTTCGCGGTTTTGACCGCAAAAATGGACTCTCCATCCGGGTTTACAAATCCTATAGTGCACAGTTCGAAACATCGAGCTTTGGTCGCTCTCCAAGCATCCGTTCGCGAGATGACCCTATCTCATAAACCATTTGCTTTTTCGCGGTTTTGACCCCAGAAATGGATTCTACCTTAGTTTTCAAAAAACTAGGAGTTTAATAAAGTTCACAATAACATTTTCAATTTTAAATAAAGTTAACAAAGTTTATTTAAAAAAAAATTCGCAGGTAAAATTCTCCATATCTCATTTTAACGCATTTGCATAATCCAGAATAATGAAAAATTTGTTCTTATCACCGAACCTTTTTTTATATGCGAAGACCGCATATAAGCGTGCTCTGATGATAGTGGCCAGGAAAAATGCGCGCACATATGCGCTTATGATGGAAATGGGTTAAGGCTCAAAACCATCTTTTAAGACAAAAACATTTTTTTTTAGGTTTTACATAGATGTTACCCCCGAATAATCTTTTCTAAAAAAATCACTATATTAAAAAAAAAAATTGCTAAGGTAAGGTGGGGCAAGAGCGTCTACGGGGCAAGTGCACTTTCAGTCATTAAATGTTACATGTTTGAATTTATTGCACTGAAACCTATGAATAAAAAATTTAACAAACGTATTCATCCCTATCTTATCGACTGGCGATATCCGCTTCCCTTGTAATTTTGAAAAAACGCGTTCAAAATTGATGATGCAATCGAAATTGCAAATCGAGTTAGTAGTGTTTGAGTAAATTATCCAGTATTCTCGAAGTTAATTAAGTTGTTGTGCTAATTTGTACTAACAAGGAGACTTTACGACTTGCCCCTCACCGATTTTAACGAAAGTGGTACCAATCGATAGATATTGGTACATAGTACAAATGTATAAAATATTAGGGCGCACTATTCAGCGGTTCGCAAGAAAATTGGTGTTAAAGTTTGCGAATAGCGTACTGTCAGTGATAAGCCCCGCCCTATACGGACAGCCCATTGTCGTACTGAACATGTATAGGCTTCCACATACGAGGTTCGAATTCTGAATAATACTTTTTTTTATTTCCATTTTTAGTATTAATGCAACATTTCACTTTATTTTTATACTACTTCTGTCCCATAATAAGTGTCCGATTTTGGCATTTTAATAAGTGACCATATCGTCACTTATTATGGGACAGAGGTAGTAATATTTTGATATTACAAGATATAATCAATTAAGGACACTCTTTCGTTATCCTACTTTTTAATTTCTCTACTTCTATGTTTAGGAAACTTACGATACTTTATTAGAATCATTCTTTCCAATTTCTTCTTTACCATTTAAAATGGTATTACGTTTTATAATAAAAATACCCACATAAGTAATATAAAATAATTTATTATATTGCTTTACATCTAACTTATACGTATTATCTATGTACATGATATTACATATTATACACTAGGGATCGATATTATAATTATATTGATAATGATTCAAAGTAGCAAATCAACGTAACTCTTGAGTGATACTTATATTAGTTGTATTTTGAAAAACTGCTAATGAAAAGTGATCTTGTGACTGTGGAACCAACTGTGGAAATTTCAAAAGGCGCTATGTAAATTGGCGAAGAAATACTTAATGTCGGTCTCGACATCTTGACAAAGACAACATTTTTTGTAAGTACGGATGACTTAATACTCATGGACTAAACTGACAAAGAATGTGCTTCCGAATTCGTGTTTCCGTTTGACGCAAATTTATCTCCGGAACTGCCGATAAAGCAAGTACAAGATGATTATAATATTCCCTTTCATTACAAGTTAAAAGTTGTGAATCGCGCTAAAGAACATCCCTATTGACCTTTGCAAACTCTTCAGAAGAAAGGATGATGACGCTTAAAAAACATAAGAGAATTAAAGAGATGGGAAGAACATGTCAGAAAAGGAGGAACGATTATCGATAAGTATAAATTGATTGACTCTTGTGCATATGATTGTTTTGAGGATCGTTACGTGCTACCAGCCAATTTACATGGAACAAGATAAAATGTAACTAAATATACGTTATAAAAGACTGTTAATCAGATTCACATAATACGCAAACATGGATTGCCTCAACGCCATCATCATCTACAAAAGCACATTAATTGTACGTGTTCTTGTGTTTGGGGTTTAATCATAAAATGTTTCTTTTTAATCAGTTTTTCATCTTCCTTTTTGAGTCTTTTAGCTTTCTTCTTAACACTGGGTTCCACATGTTACCTTATCTCCCCGTCTTATCTCATTCTCCCCTAAATAAAGGAGGTAAGACCGAATGTTTACATGGGTATTTTTATTATAAAACGTTTTATAATAAATAAAAAATACCATTTTAAATGATAAAGAAAAAATTGTAAAGAGTGATTCTAATAAAAGTATCGTAAGTTTCCTAAACATATAAGTAGAGAAATTAAAAAGTAGGATAACGAAAGAGTGTCCTTAATTGATAATATTTTGTAATATCAAAATATGATAAAAATAATGTGAAATGTTGCATTAAAAATAAAAATGGAAATGTGGAACCTCGTATGTGGAAGCCTATACATATTCAGTACGACAATGGGCGGGGCTTAAGGGCGTAACTTATCATTGACAGTACGCTATTCGCAAACTTTAACACCAATTTTCTTGCGAAGCGTTGGATAGTGCGCCCACTTTCGTTAAAATCGGCGAGGGGCAAGTCGTAAGGTCTCCTTGTAAGTATACAAGTTTCTAAACTACATCAATTATTCCTAAGGTATTTTTCTTGTTGGTTAATGCAGTTTATTAGTTCATCTATGTGGCTATAGCGCACTTGCCCCGTCTATTTTAATTGACAGTACAAGTGCGTTTATTTCAGTAGGGGTTTCGTCCTAACCAGAAAAGAAGTACAGAGGAATAATAACGTTTCTTGATCAATTGTAGACTGAATTAGAATGATATTTTGTTTGTTATGTTCGGTGCAGCTTTTTTTAACGAAACAGCCTTGTATTAAATTCCATAGCTTATGCTCTGACAGTTAATAGTTACTGAATTTGATATCCCACAAATGAATGATTTTCGCATCTGTACACAATAAAGAATGTTCTTCAAATTAGATTGCATTGGCCCCATTTGCTAATCAAATTATTTTTTTCTGGCCCCATATTATTTCTTGCCCCATATTAGCGGGGCAAGTGCGTTCGCGACGAATAAAAATAAAAATAATGTATTCAGCATTATTTTATTTAATCAAATATCTTTCATTATCTAGAGTACTCTCTTTTCGCGGAAAGATGTCTCATGCGTCATTAGTTGTCGGCGTTTTCTCGACATATGTCAAATATTTTTTTCTTTATTTAATCATATATGTCAGATAGAGACGAAAACCGAAAATAGTAGTCTAGGATAATATAATTAATTAATGACGCATGAGACATCTTTCCGCGAAAAGAGTATATGTCTCAAGTTATTATACTGACAAAGTAAAAAATCCGTTAGCAAGCATTATTGATGTTGTAAGGATTGAAACTTATACTTATCATTTTTTTGGGCCACACTTACCCCACCTTACCTTATATTTTAATTGGCTTTAGAGAAAGATCACGAAGACTTAAATAACAGATCTTGTAAATTTTATCAATAAAGTTACTAAATTAATAAAATTGTAAAAAAATGTAATCAGCAAAATTAATTCACTAAATTTTTGTCACTTTTACAAAAAAATCTTTAGATATTTAAGAAAGTCACTAAATTTTAATTAGTTTTGAAAAAAAGATCACTAGACTTAAAAAAATTACTAAAAATAGTAAACTGAGAAAAGTTACTAGATTTTAATCAGTATTGCAAAAAGAAAATCACCAGATTCAAACTCTCCAAATAAAAACCAAAACATTTATAATAAAAACTATACAATTCATTATTTTTATAAACATTATAAATTAGGAAATTACAAATTTTCATTATCAACAACACAAACATCCAAAATACAAAATTTAGCTCTACACATCGGACAAGTACACTTTAAAGACAACCATTTATGTCTTTCTTCGTCCTTCTGTCTTGAAGCAAACCACCTTCCCATACAATCTCTACACCACATCGGTCTACAATAACAATTTGTGCAATTATTTTCAACATTTTCATCATCTTGGCACAATTTTTGGAGTTTTACGTAAACGGTAGTTTGCATACAACCTATACATTGATCGGAAACCTATAAATCAACAATTAACCTTACAAAATATTTTTAAAAAATTATATTTTACTTGATCTGTGTAATATTTAGGATTTTTATCAATATTTTCCTTAAAAACATCTAAAAATCTCTCGATAGTACTTTTTTTAAATTGAACTTCAGGTAAAATATCAATAGATCTAGAGATTCGATCTTGTAAATCTTGAAAATCAGTAGAATTCAATCGGATTGTAAACGGATCTATATTATTCCTCCTCGATTTAACCTCTATATTTATATATTGCACTTCATCTCTACTATCTTGAGACATATTATGAGTTTCGCATTTATTTACAACAAGAGATGCATCGCTTTGATGAATTAAATAAATTGTTAAGGGCGTTATTTTCATCACCCAATTTTCAGTAGCGACAATTCTACATACACTATTTGTTTGAATGGAAATTTTGTCAATACTTCGATATTCCGCATTAATATCACTTGCCACAGTGTTCCAATCACTATTATTATTGTTTAAAAACTTTTTGATGTTTTTCGTAATAGGATGATCCTCGTAATTATTTTTACACCAATTCAATAACTGGTACAAAGCCATTAAAGGTAAAATCACAGCAGTTGCAAAGATTATTTGTTTTATATAGGAGTTTCCGAGAATCCATATTTGAGTCAACTTAAACATAATAAATTATATTTTTTAAACCAAGCAAACATTTTAAAAGGGATAAGCTTACTTTATTATCAGAAATAAACGCTAGATATCCCAAAAAGTAACCTAAAGGAATTAACGAATACACTAATAATGTGATACTAGATCTTTTGATGTGATATTGTATAAATTGGGTGTGTTCGGAACCTAATAAAAACGAAAATAGGTTAGGAATTGTAACACCGGCACTTATAAATTCACTAGGTGGATAAATAATGCAAATTGAAAGCATTAAATAGAGTATTGTATAAAAAATTTCTGTGTTCATGTTTATAACTGTCACATCTAACGTTTAATATAACCTTAAAACTAAAAAGATTAAAACTAACGTCAACAAATACGCCATCTATTATCAATTTAATTAATTAAAACAACTTTCAAAATAATATTAAAATATTATTTATACATTAATTAATAAAACAACTATTTCTTAAAATAAAATCCAAACGTAATAAATATTAAAAATAAATTAAATTTATTAAATAAATAAAGCCATTTGAGTAACCTTCAATTTTAACAAATATTCGCGCCATCTATCATCAGTCTTTTTACTACAATTAGTAAAAAAAAATTTTATAATCACATTTAAATATTAACTAAACTTTAATTATAATCCAATTACATCTTAAAATAGCTTTTAAAAACAATAAATATCAAAAATAAATTCAATTTATTAAATAAACACACCTGTTTGAGTTTTTTACGGATGACTAATCATCATTAGGTCAGTGGTTATATCCATCTTTTTCTAACAGAAACAATACTTATTATAACTATCTCTTTCTAAACGTTTTAGTTGATTGAGGGAGTTGGTCATATTTTGGTTATGGGTGTGTTTTTGATTCGTAGATAAAACTGTGCGAAAAAATGAGAATAAACAAGAGTTATCAGTGTTTTATCACGTTACTTATCAGCACCTTTGTGTTCGTAACAGCAGGTTAGATAAAAACCGTTGAAATTCATTCTTATAACCTACTAAGCATGTTATGGCGTTAATTTTCCATTTAAACTTTCCATTTTTTTTCATTATTTCCACTTAATATCAATATACAGGGTGTCCGGAAATGTCGTGTACAACGGAGTACCACAGATACCTTGGTCAAAAATATGATGATTTAACCCAACTTACCTATATACAAAGTTGCTTAGTTTAGCCACTAGAAGACTTTAAAAACAATATTTTTCGTGAGTTTTTCTTAAATTACTCGAAAAATCTTTATTAGATTTTATTCATTTTTTTGATCATGTCTTTATATCAGTAGGCTACAGCTTTCTGTGGAACAAATTCGAATTTCGAAAATTACAGGGTGTTTAAAAACACTCTCACGACAAGTTATCAATCCAGATCTTTTTAACCAGCCTGTATAATTTTCTGTCAATTTTTTTCTGAATAGCTACATTAATTTAGAAGCTATTTCTTCTCTTATAAAATTTCAGTTGGAGAAACGGTTTAGCCATAAAAAAATATTTTCTAAATCCCTGCAAGACCGAATCGATAAGTTATGGTACCATTAACAAAGTTTAGAATAGTGATTTCTTTAAGCGGTATGAAGCTCCTTCTATAAAACCAGATGTTACAGGTTTATAAGTACTTTATTGCTTAAAATATTCAAATTTTCGCCAGGATTTGTGACCATCATCAGGATTTAACTTTGACTGGTCAGCAAGACCACTGCACCTAAGATTCTGTTTATAGGGTGTCATAAAGCAAAAATGCCAAGAAAAAAGCAAATTGTATATTTTTGGCCAAGGTATCTGTGGTATTCCGTTGTACACGACATTTCCGGACACCCTATATAAAAATTAACAATGTTGGTTTTTATTAACTTTTTATTTAATGATTTCTTTATTTACATTTTAAGTAACATCTATAACCCATTTGGTGACTAATAATTATTTTAGTAAAGGTACTTGGAAGTAATTAATTTATTCATATTAAGAAATAGGTTTGTGTTTGATGGGTTAAAATCGGATATTTTTAGCACAAGATTACAACTTTATAAGGGGTAATCGTGATATTATTTATAAGAGGATAGAATGGTGTACGACTAGCACTTTGGAACAGACAAAATGTTTACATTTTTCTGAAGCTGTGGCCAGAGATCAACAAATTATTGTTCGGGGATTCGCATTTTTAGTAAATTGTACACAGGTAAGTTTTTGGTATTTACTTGTCAAAATTGACAGGTAACCTAAAAAAATTTTAAATGTCAAAATTGACATGCATAAATTCTAAAAGGGAAGGCTACATTCTAAAGAATTCTTAGATAACCACTTGCGGTGGCAAGAAATTTACGACTGAGCATGCCAGGTGCGCTGACGTTCCGGTAACAAAAGTATCTCGACATACAGTGTACGTCTAGCCACCGCAAGTGGTTAAATTTTGATGATTTAAAAATAAATAATAGTAAATTGTATTTTTTTTTTATTGAAATGTAAAAATTAGATAATCTCAAAGTAATTTAAATTTCAAAAGCGATACATAATCTCTAAAAGAAAAATTTCAATGTTTTCTTATAAAAAAAACTTTTTTTAGAGGTTATAAAGATTAATTTAGGATTGTTTAATAACATTTTTTCATCTAAATATTTATTATTTATTTAAGGCGTTTAGTAAAGAAGAATGTATGTCATTACTAGACGATGAAAAGGTAACATTAACCACGCTAGACGCCGGCCAAGTCTTCACAGCGGGTCGTTTTCACAGTTTAGTACCAATCGCAAAAGAAGTAACTGAACTAGGAGCAACTGAATATTATTCAGTCGCTGTTATTAAAAGAAATACTTTACAAGATGTAACTTCATTAAGAGATTTAAGAGGTAGAAGAGCTTGTTTTCCGGGAGTTGGAACTATGGCCGGTTGGGTTTTACCAATTCACGCAGTAAGTTTTAATTTCAATTTTACATAATAATCTAAATTTAAATTTAATTTAAAACTTTGCTAGTTAATGAAAGAAGGCGGAATGGATATAATCGATTGTAACAACATTGTAAAAACAGCCACTGAATTTTTCGGCCCCTCTTGTGCAGTAAACGCTTTAGTTGACGCTAATAATCCAATCGGTGACAATCCAGATAAGTTATGTCAACTGTGTATTGGTAAAATACCCGGAGGAAAATGTACAGATGCAGATCCTTATGCTGGATACGAAGGAGCGTTTAGATGTCTTTTAGAATCTGGAGATGTCGCGTTTTTAAGAGATACAACAGTTCCAGAACTTATGAAAGGAACCGGATTTAGTAAGTCATAAAAAAATGTATAAAAATTCTTAAATATTCTCAAAGTTAATTAAAAATCTTTTAATTTGATACCAAAGACGACTATATTTTATCTAAAAATATATATTTTTTTAATAATAACTTTCGTCGTGTTTATATTCAAATCAACAATAACAACGCATGATAAGTTCCCCCATCTTGTTCCCCTGGGGCCACCAAGACGGTATAACTTCAGGGAACCAAAGTCGGGAACCATCATGTACGTTTTTGCTTCACCCGCCATGTCCAGGGCATCTCAGGTGCGGAAGGAGGGGGGTATCTTAATACCTCAAGAGGCACCCCCCTCTAGTGTCCCATGGTCTCAGCTTATCCGCCCCTCAGAGGGAGTCGGTTCGTTATCGCCATCAGGTCATCGTCAGATATGTTGTGAAAACTGCTGAAGTGGTGGCTCTTTAGCGTGTATGGGTCTTCCCTCTTTATGTGTCTTCTAGATTTATGGAGGTTTATGGCAAGAGTGCGTCCATAGCCCGCTGCTTCGTCTTGAGTATTTTAATGACAAAGTCGGCTATCACGTCCCACGTTTCTTGGTCACCCAGCATCTTAACCATAACAGTGTTCGGAGTCAAAGCCTTCACCTTAGTAGTTAGTTGCACTCTTTCCAATCTCCAGTGTTCACAGTAGAAAAACGTATGTTCGGCGTCGTCGATTTCTGCGTCCGCAAAAATGCAGGTTGAAGTTTCCGTTTTTCTGACCGTGTGTAAGTATTTCATGAAATACCCGTGGCCAGTGAGAAATTGGTTCAGGTAGTAACTCACCTCTTTGTGACGTCGATCGCTCCAGATCCTAACGTCCGGTATTAACCTGGTCGTCCACCTTCCACTAGTTTCAGCGTCCCATCTGATTTGCCAGGTATGATAGGCCTGCTCACGTGCTTCCCGCTTAGCCGTCGCTTTATCTCTTAGTTATTCTTCTTTCGTAGGTGGTTCTGCTTAGCGAGGCCATCAAGTCGAGCGGGAGTGTGCCTGTTATTACCTGTATGGCCGGTCCCGACACCGTTCTGTAGGCGCTGGCGATTCATAGCATCCCCCTCCGCTGGATATTGCATAGACGTTTCCATTTCATGGCAGTCAGATCTGCCGATCACACCTCGCATCCATATAAGAGGATCGCATGCGCCACTTCCATCAGCAATCATCGTATCTTCGCGGTTAGGTTTCCGACGTTCCCTATCATCCTTGGCAGGTTCGAGACAACTCTAGCCGCTTTATCGCAGGCTGTCTTAATGTGTTCCGTAAAAGCGACTTTGCTGTCAATGGTCAGACCCAGATATTTCGTGCTTCTTCTAGATGTTACCTCCACATCATGAATCCGAAATGGGACCTCTAAAAATATTAATAATTTCGAAATTATTTAAGATAGATGGGTCGTGTTTGTACTCAAATTAAAGTAAATTTTATTTCCTAATTTTAATCTCTAATAAAAATTTTATTCTAAGATTATATTAAATCCTAATTATTTTTTTTTACATTTATTTAGCTGGTGTATCTATTGATAATTTCGAATTACTATGTAAAGATGGTACAAGAGCTCCAATAGATCAAGCCGTTCGTTGTAATTGGGGTAGAATTCCAACAAACGCAATTGTAGTCTCTTCGGCAGCTACGTTAAAAGAACGATCGTTATATCAACAGTTTTTGAATAAAATAGCGGAATTATATGCGGATGGTCGTCGTGATGATATAAATCGTCCACAGGATGATTTACAATATGATCAATTTGGGAATAAGATTAGAGAAAAGAGACAAAACTTTGGAAATTCTTACGATATTTATTCTAATAACAAACCTAATAATTTTGATCAATACGGTAAAAGTGAACCGTATAATAATAATGATAGAGAACGTGATCAAAGTTTTGAAGATAGATATTTATTAAATCCGAGTAGATTTGGTGTAAATATCGATCCTTACGGGGATTTAAGACCTGATTATAGAGGAAGTGAGAAATTTGATCAACCGACGAGTTTTCGTTATACGGATAAATATGAAACGTTTTATTTGTTTCAATCGTCGCCTAAATATGGTAGACAAATTAATTTAATGTTTCAGGTAAATAAAAAATGATTTTAAAGCTAAAAAAAAGTGATTTTTGAGAAATCTTTTCTTAACTTTAGGATTCAACAAGAAGGTTTTACTCCATTCCGGAGTCTGAACAGACTTATGATGGTTATTTAAAAGAATTGGTTAGTGTTGTTGTTGGTATAAGAACGTGTCCAGTTAGAAGAATGACTTTGTGCGTTACTTCTGATGTAGAATTGGAGAAGTGTGTTAAAATGAAGGTGGGTTATTTATTCTTTAAAATGTATTAATTAAAATGTATTTATTAATTAAAATGTATTCTTTTCATTAAAACTAAGTCGAATTTATTCCAATTATTACCAAAGGATTAAAAGAAATCAAAAACTTTGAAGATTTTTGACCATTACATAACCTTAAAAATTTTAATAAATGATATTTAAGTCAAATAAAAATTAAAAACGTCTCAAAAAAAGTAAATAATGATATAAACTTTTATATCACTATTTACTTTTTTGAGAATATCATTATTTACTTTTTTGAGAAGTTTTTATTTTTTATTTGACTTAAATATCATTTATTAAAATTTTTAATCATTTATTAAAATCTTCAATGTTAGGTTAGATTTAATTAAAAATGTTTGATGATTTTAAGAATTATTTTCCATCAAACTGTTAAAAAGCTATTCTAAAGATAGAAGAAATCTGTGTTTGGTGATAATTAAATAATTTTTATTTCAGATTGCTTTAAAAGCTCAACTATTAAAACCTGAAATGGTCTGTTACAAATCCCACTCTCAAATAAGTTGTATGGAAGCAATAGAATCCAAAACGGCAGATGTAGCAGTTTTCGACGCAGGCGATATTTACACTGCAGGATTACGCTTCCAATTGATCCCATTTATAAGTGAAGTATACAATTTAGGATCTCCTGAATATTATGTCGTAGCAGTAGCAAAAGAAACCGACCCAGATACCGATTTAACGTACTTAAGAACGAAAAACACTTGTCACGGTGGAATAAACACCGGAGCTGGTTGGATTTATCCTTTGGCGTTTTTAATAAGTAATGGATGGATTCGACCGTACGGTTGTAATAGTATGAGAGCTGCAGCGGAATACTTTACAAAAAGTTGCGTTCCTGGAGCTTTAAGCAACGAATATAATACCGGTGTGCCTTACGATAACATGTGCGATTTATGTCGCGGTTCTAGTTTTCGTTATTGTCGAAGAGATGCTTCCGAAATGTTTTATGGACATACTGGGGCGTTTAGGTGTTTGGTTGAAGGCGGAGGAGATGTTGCTTTTGTTAAACATACCACTGCTATTGAGAATACTGGCGGGAAAAGGAGGGAGTGGTGGGCTAGGGATGCTTTAATTGATGATTTTGAACTTTTATGCCCTGATGGTAAGTTTTAAAGATGTTTTTTTTACCAAAAAAAGACAACAACACCCGGAAGAGATGTACGAACATGAAATTTTGGTGGTATATATATTTCAAATGAAGTAGTAAATGAACTGAAGTAGTATTTAATATGTTTGTGGGTACACTTCTTTTACGCTGTGTATCTATGTTAATGACCATTAGTAATCAAAACCTTGCAAATCTTTTACTTGTACCGTTGCACATAGGGGTATTTGACCTAAAAAGTTGGTCAAAATTATTTATTTACTCTAATAGATTTATTTTCTTTTTTTTTGACCAGATAACTGTATAAATGCACATTAGATTAAACATACCATGAAATAATGACAATAATTTCTTAAAAATTATATAAAAGTAATAGAAGACCAGTTTCATAATCAGAGTCTGCTTTAAATCGTTAGATTGGAAGCAAGTAGTACTAACCAATTTATATCAATCATATTAAACATGGTGCTTTTGTGATTCTACGACATTAGTGAATTTTAAATCATTTTTTATGAATATAGATTACATTTTTTTCTTGGATATGAAATAAAAAACTTGGGTTCATACTATATTATAGGTGAAAAATCTGATTATATCAATTATTTGTGATTTTCAGATTAAATTAATCTGAAGAATCATCGAATTCCTCTTCATCTGTGGTTTCTTTCGGATTTTCTTACCTTTCATTCTCTTTATAAACACGTTCTTCATTTTGAACGTCCACATTCCACGAAACACACATTTCCATTCTTTCTGGCCTAAATGGATTTTATTTTTTTGAAATTCTTCGTCTAATACTACTTAAAAATGGGTCTGACGTCAATAAAAGCCTATTTATAATATCTGTATTGCATTGAGCAAGGGAAAATTTTCTTGAGTACTTTTCTCTATATTGTCGGAAATTTTTATTACGTGCCTCTGCTGCTTCTTAGACATCACTTTCGGTTATCCGAAAGATTATAATAATTCAGTTTTATAGTAACATTATTTAATATTTTATTTGCTGGTTTAGTGTTAAAAATAAACAACTTTTGGTCTAAGAAGATTTTACATCTATTGAGATTTTCAAGGCAAAGACAATCTTTTATACTTAACACATGGAATAATTAACTATTCACAAACTTATGCGAATAAAAGTTATTTACAACTATATCTTGAACTGTTCAGTAAATAAAATTTTAGATATTGCTCACTTAAAAACATTCTCCACTTCCACTATAACCAGAAGTACTAAGGATATGATATTACACTGTAAATGTAGAAATGATTCTTCTGTATCGATAGTGGAAATATGAAATTGAAATTTAATCTATAAAAATGACTAATAATTAATAAAACTCTATGATTTATTTCCAAGGCCCCCCCTCCCGTATTTATTTTGAAAAAGCGCAATTAACATTAACAAACCGTATTTACATTTTTACCCCTTTTTTCAGCTAGTTTTTAATAACATTCAAAGATATAATATCAACTTACAAGGGGAGTGCAAGGTCTTGGGGTCATATATTTAGTTCAAATTTTGTAGAATGGTAGATTTAGTTTCCCTGTTGATGAAAATATATGGTTGTAGGGGCCACTACTCAATGGCTCTTTAGATATTTGCAATTGAAGATGCAATTCACTAGTTAAATTCATGTCTGTAGCAAACGATTAAACATAATGTATTTAGCATAGCAGCAATAGATCGGTGTTTCTCGTCATTAGGCGCTGGGTTCGAGTTCTGAGAATGTCTATTTTTACATATAAAGATATCATGGGTGGATATAAAATATTGCGACATCGAAACATTTTCTGAGTGTGCACCGCACTTTGGATTTGTCCGTTAATTGTCATTTGATCTGTCAAGACTTCAAAATTAATACAGGAATATGACTTGACATTATAACCTTTCTTCAAAAAGCCTGACTTAATCGGTATAAATTCGGTTAATTTTGACATTATCCGGACTTGTCCTCACGAATTAATTGCATCTTTAATTGCAAATACTTTAAAAATTATTGAATAGTGGCCCCTATAACCATATATTTTCATCAACAGGGAAACTAAATCTACCATTCTACGAAATTTGAACTAAATCCACGACTCCAAGACCTTGCACTCTCCTTGTTAGATGTTGTGCAAGAAATCACTCGCGGGAAAGGTCCGGAAATATACTAAAACAGCTTTTTAAAATAGATAAAGCAAAAAAAGAATTTCGAATCGATAACTGCCAAAAAATAAAAATAAATAGAATTATAGTGAAATAATTTCAAAGTGAAATTGTGTTTTCCGTTATACACACCTTCTTCTATAATATCCATAATCAAATTCGATACGATTCACCTGATTAATCTTGAAAAAGACTTAATTGTTCACGCCGTTTTTATTGCAGTTATTTGTTGACAACTAGCACAATCAGCAATATGCTTTAAACATGGCTGATAACACGGCACTGAGTGACAGTTATTAAAACAAATGCCAACTTACTACTTCCTAGATCTTTTACCTCATGCTAGGTAATAGCAAATTTTCGAAATTTTGAGTTTCTTATTTTCGGTTTTTGGCCGAGTTTTTGAATCAAATACCCCTGTGTGCGTTGTTAAGCTCCATGACTATTAAAATCAGTTATAAATTGACTTAACTCCTGTTAGATGGAGTTAAATTGCGGGAAGTTTTTAATTTCTCTGGTGATAGGTGTTGAATTCCAGTATAATCGTATTCAATGCCGCTCAGTGTTGTTTGGTTGAACAACATTGTTACGATGTCTTTGAAAGTATGATAACAAAATTACCTTTAAAATTTCGTCAATGTACCGGCTTGCAGTTGGGCGTTTCTTGAATAGACGTTCGATATTACTCGCTTCCAAATTCTATTATATCCCATCATAAGACCAGAAGTAAAACCAGACTATCGTCGATAAATGAATTCCAAATTAAATCTTTCTGTTCTAGTTCTTCTGAGACGCAACTCTCCATGAAATAACAATGAACACAATTAATATTCATTAGTAATAACGATTTGGTGCCATTCTTTGACTTAATGCTTCCTCAACTTACACCACGTGAGTCTGACAACCCTTCGCTCTGAGAATTAAAAAATCTGACAAATCTTCAATAATTTCGCGTCAGTATCCAATTTCCCAAAACATTCATCCAAGTAAGTTCAACTGACCGAGTTGACTAGACGCTACAGAATATTCCAAGGTCAAAGCCAGTGACTCATTTCTACGATATATCCAAAAATTGTTATCACAGAAAATCCAAATATTCCTTCCCCACTTAATCATAGACGGGCGAACAAAAGGGCATTCTTTTAGTTAAATTAACTCTTTTATAAATACGTCGTTGTAATCGTTCAACACAGTATTTATATATTTTAACTTATTTAAGTTAGAATAGACACGATAATAGTTGAGTTATTTCAGAAGGGGATGTCAAGACGACAATACGTAAACATGAAAATTCTCAAAGGCCCTATGGAATTAATTTTTATTCTTTAAAAGAGATTAATTGAATTAACAAAGGAGTTATGTTCCATTTTGTCAAAAAGTGATATACAGTGAAATCTCCCTTGGGCGGACATCAACGGGACCCACTAAAGTGTCCGTTCAAGAGGGGTGTCCGCTTAAGAGAAATGCGAAGTAATTGTAAGAGAGTCGGACGGTTCCACGAAAACTGTCCGTCCAAGGGGGGTGTCCGTTCAAGAGGGTTGTCCGCGAAGGGGAATTTCACTGTATTGCTATGGAAGAGTTCGATGTACCATCGATTATATACTACCAAACAGACGAAACGCTCGGATAAAAATTTCATAACAAAATTGTTAGTCTTGATTAGAAAATGAGAACTTACAAAGCGGTATCACCCAAATTTCAAATATATTATCCAACAGTTAGTAAATTTTTTTGAGCAAATTTTAAAAAATACAGTCATGCATTACAAATTTATGGAAACTTTGCAATTTCTTTAGATAATCTAGAATAATTTTTTAAATTTTTTAAACAAAGTTGATATTTTAATCAAATATCAATATGAAACCAGAATAGCACCATCTAACAATCTTTGGTAACTACTTCTAAATCTAGGACCTTTTTTCATTTTTAATTAATTGTTCTTTAATACGCATTGATTACAAAACTATTAATTTTAGGAAAGAATTCTAAATTTCAAAGTAGATCGATAAAAAACATGAATCCAGATTTTCACCACCTTACAATTTTCGGTGACAATTTCTAGAGATAAACTCTTATAATACCTGTTTTATATGTATTTTTCAAAATATAACCTATTTTTCATCACTAAACGTTAATAATTCATAAAACTAGTCATTTAAACATTAAATATTTTTAATACTAACTGTATGTTTGTTATTATTTTAGGTACCAGAGCAGAAGTAAACGAGTACTTAAAATGCAACTTAGGAAAAATAAAAGCAAACGCAATTGTAACACGCGGCGGTTACGATTACAACGAAACCCAAGTAAACGCATACATAAATTTGTTTTTGTACGCCCAAACGTTATACGGCGGAAAAATTCCAGACGAGTTTAGTTTTGGCATGTTTTATTCTCCACCGCCTTATACCGATTTAATTTTCCAAGACGCCACAACCCAACTAAAAGTCATCCCACCGCATCTCCGCGAATATTCCAAATACTTAGGTGGAGATTTTATGCGAGCAAAAAGAATTGTTGATTGCCATGCTGGAACCACAACTTATACAACTAGTTTATTCACATCCTTTTTATCATTGGTTGTGGTATTATATTTTTTATAATTTGTTTTTGACTGATGTGTGAAAAAAAATCAATTTTTATTAAAAATCAACCGTCCAATTTTTTTTATATTCATAAGCAATTTTTATGTGTAAATATTTTTTATTAGTACAACAAAATAATTGTTATAATAAAAAGAAAAAGTTGTAGTTTTAGTAAATTAGCTTATTAAGTGCCTTAAAATTTTGAAATTGTAAACAAAAAGAATTTTTAACATTCCCATTGTTGAGGATTTTAAATCCGTCCATTTTTTTATACTTTTAATTTTTACATAAATAAATCATGTTTACAACTTAAGTAAACCTATTTTTTTTTTCTTTTTTTTTATTTCCCAACCTAAACATAAAAAAACCACTCAAGTTACTAAATAACCCGAAAGATACTTTATTCACGTTAATAAAGTACCGAAAAGACTTGATGAACTGAACTGTTGAAGTAAAACAGTAAAAGATACCGATTCGGCCGGCTTTTACAAACACGTTTGTCTATTATCGTAACGTTAAGCCGAGGTAAACGTTTACGGCAGATATTTATCGCGTTCGAAAGATTTATTTTCGACCCATTCATCTTCGGAATGCGCGTTGCGTAATTCGCGAAAAATTCGCATTCGCTTATAAACGATACTTCGACGAAAATGAGTTAGTACTAAAAATACTACTTTATACATCGACTTTGCTCGTAAATTCGACGCTCTCCCAGTATTCCAGATGGAATTTACTTGAATCGCTAAAGGCTTGGTTGAAAGCCTTGGGGCGACTTAAATTGGAGACAAAAAAAAAGAAACGAATACGTTAAACGACTTTAAAGTGAAAGTAAATTAAATGGATAAGTAAGGTAGGGTTAAATACAGAGGTGGATTGACAATAAAATTGCAAATTTTATAAAAATTTATGTATTAAAGGCGATTTCTTTTAGATTTTTAAAAAAATTTGAAAAATTGAAAATAAAAAAAAAAAAAGTAAAAAAGAGAAAATAAAGAAAAATTATAATAAAGTAGAAAATTGAATAGAAAACTAAATTTTCTTTAATTTGAGTACCAACACGACATATTTATCTTAAATAGTTTCTAAGTTATTAATATTATTAACCCTAAAAACAATCGACGATCGCCATTTTTAAATCGACGTAATTTCGTTGTTTTTGTACGAAATATAATCGTGTTTGATATTAAATTAAATAATTTTTAATAGTTTTTGAGAATATTTAAGAATTTTAAATGATTTTCAATCCTTTAATTTTCGATTTTTTTAAAATAAAAATTAAAAAAATAATTTTAGAATAACATTTTCATTAGATATCGTTAGGAAATGAAATTTACTTTACTTTAAGTAGAAACATGACATAATTAGCTTAAATAGATTCAAACTTATCGATTTTTTTAACCTAAGAAAAATAATCGACAGTCGCCATCTTTAAAATTGATGTAATTTTATTGTTTTAAATCAAACTATACCATATTTGGTATCAAATTAAATGATTTTTAATTGTCTTTAAGAATATTTAAGATTTTTTTGAATACTTTTAACGTTTTTATTCCCAATTTTTTAAGAATACATATTTCAAAAATAATTTCAGAATAAATTTTAGATGAGAAATCGTTAGGAAATTAAATTTCCTTTAATTTGAGTACAAAGAAGACCTATTTATCTCAAATAGTTTGAAAGATATCAACATTTTTTACCTTTAAAAAACAATCGACAATCGCCATCTTTAAATCGACATAACCTCGTTGTTTTTAATCGAAATATAGTCGAGTTTGGTATCAAATTAAATGATTTTTAATAGTTTTTGAGAATATTTAAGAATTTTGAATGATTTTCAATTCTTTAATTTTCGATTTTTTTAAAATAAAAATTAAAAAAATAATTTTAGAATAACATTTTCATTAGATATCGTTAGGAAATGAAATTTACTTTAATTTAAGTACAAACATGACACAATTAGCTTAAATAGATTCAAAATTAGCAATTTTTTTAACCTAAAAAATAATGGACAGCCGCCATCTTTAAAATTGATGTAATTTTATTGTCTTAAATCAAAATATATCATGTTTGGTATCAAATTAAATGATTTTTAATTATCTTTAAGAACATTTAAGAATTTTTTGAATTCTTTCAGTGTTTTTATTCTCAATTTTTTAAAAATACACATTTCAAAAATAATTTTAGAATAAATTTTAGATGAGTAATCGTTAGGAAATTAAATTTCCTTTAATTTGAGTACAAAGATGACCTATTTATCTCAAATAGTTTGGAAAATATCAACATTTTTACCTTTAAAAAACAATCGACGATCTCCATTTTTAAATCGACACAACTTCATTGTTTCTAATCGAAATCTAATCATGTTTGGTATCAAATTAAATGATTTCTAATAATCTTAGAGAATATTTAAGAATTTTGAGTGATTTTAACTTTTTTGATTTCCGATTTTTCAAAAATAAAAATTTGATAAATAGAAAATTATTTTAAAATAAAATTTTCATAAGAAATCGTTAGGAAATTAAATTCACTTTAATTTAAGTACAAACACGACCTATCTAGCTTAAATAGTTTCTAAGTTATTAACGTTTTTAACCTTAAAAACAATCGACGATCGCCATTTTTAAATCAACATAACTTCTTTATTTTTAATCCAAATATGATCGTGTTTAGTATCAAATTTAATGATATTTAATAATCTTTAAGAATATTTAAGAATTTTGAATAATTTTAAATTTTTTTAGCAACTTTTTAAAACGATTTGAACTTATTTATTCAAGAAGAAGCATTTTAAACTGACCTCTGAGAAGTTTTTAGAAATTATAATTGACTTTCTATTTTTGAAACGTTTCCAATCAATCTATGTCAACCTTTGAAACTGTTTTCGTCGAAATTATTGACTTAAAAATACTTTTCCATCTCGAAACGAATGCATAAAATAAACACATTCATGTTAAATAAAAAAAAGTATAAATCTTCATTTATAAAAAATCTTTTTATAAATTTTAAGAAAGAATAAAGAAAAAAGTTTGAATTTCTTTTTTTAGAATTCTCCTTAATCCCCTCCTGTTCGCCAATATTGTTATCTCACATCCATCTCGATCTCCCTCCTTTTCTACTCAAGGCACTCTATTCGAATTCGTTCGTTTCGTATGTCACAAGTGTCATCGACCAACATGGCAAATTACAGGACCGCTTACGCTTTTGCGAGGGAAATGCACCCGAAAACCGAAAAGGCAGACATTCAATACGGTACTTCCGGATTTAGAACAAGGTAACCCTTTAAATCCGACACTTTCCATATTGAAACAAAGTTAGGTTAAGGTCGTAGGAGGCCTGGCATTCAGCTACCTTGATTCCTTTTAATTCCTTTATAATTTCTAATTTTTTCTATGTTTTCTTTTTTTTAACAGAGCTAATAAACTTGGATATGTTATGTATCGTATGGGATTATTGGCCGTTTTAAGAGCTAGATACAAAAAAGGTTGGTATGACAAAAAAAAATTTTATGTAATAATTGTTAAAAATTATCTTGACGAGTTTGATATAAAGATTAAATTTAAAAAATTTATTTGATTGAGATAAGAGCGATGGTAAATTTATAAGAGGGTTTGTAAGGTGGGGAAATGCGAATTTTAAAGTGTGTGTGTGTGAGAGAGCAATTGGCTGTTTCCTGTTTTATAAATGGTTTTGAGTATGATTCAAAATCTTTTCGTATGAATCATTTATAAGTGTGTTTGAATAAGTTTATGTGTGTGTTTGGCTAATGAGAATTTGGTTCAAGGAATCTATTATTGAATTAATTTGATAAAATGAACTTAAAACAACCATTTTATCCATGTTTTTAAACATTAAAAAAAATCTTTTGATGATAGTTAATACAGATTTAAAATATTTAATGAAAAAGAGACATTTTAATCAATCGTTTCTTAATTTCTCGTTATTTAATTCATATGAATAAAGTTGGTATAATTTTTTAAAGTTAACCAACAATTTTTAAGTTGGTTTTGATTACAAATTGCCTGTTTTCAGAAATTTTTTTGTAATTTTGTGTCAATTATAGACCAAATTTGATGGCTTTGTTTAAAAATACACATTTGAATCCATCATTTAACAATGGTTTATTTTAAAAATATAATAAAATAAACTCCTTACAATTTTTTAAAGATGGTTAATTCTTTTAAGGATAAGTTAGACTCAGTTAGAAATTGTTAGTGTTTTGAGATTTTTTTAAATCTTTTGACAAAAATTAGAATAAATTTAGTCATATACAGTGAAGTTCCGCTAATCCGGATCAATGAAAACCGAGGCAATCCGGATTATGGAGTCGCAAGTAATCCGGATTATGATAATATATCTGTACCTTAGAGCTAAAGGGACTTAAGTCCAAAATGATATAATTGTGAAATAACGAAAAATATACTATTTTTAATTTGAAATAACAGTTTTCATATTCTCAGCTCAAACAATTTACCTCATAATGGCGGAAATATTGTTATTTAATACTAATAGTCTGTCTTTGTTCATTAACAAAACATTTTTATGAAAACTTTTTATTTTTACGAACTTATTGGACTTACTACATTTTGGCTTGAAAAAATTATTTCTGAATGACTGTATGGACTTACAACAAAACAATAATTTGGGACAATAATAACATGTATGAACTTATTACAACAAAGAATAAATTTTAAAATATATTAACTCATAAACTCATTCATGATCAGGGAAATCTGATGCTTCTTCAGTATGGGGTAAGTTTCTGAAATAATCCTGATTTTCTTCAGGGACCCACTTAAGGAGAGTTACAAGATTGTCGTACTTTGCTTTACTTATAGATTTTCTAAAGAATCTTAATTTGGTCAAACTTTTTGGTATATTTGACGGTTTTCGAATATTTCTATACAAATTAATGGAACAAAAATTGTCATTGAATGATGTTTTATAAAAAAGAGTTCCATATACTTCTCGCCGAAGTTGAAGCCAAACAATGTTGGACAATTTAAACTCTAGGCCATCATTGCTTTTCTTTCTAGATATAAATGGCGCTGTTGATAAGGACTACAATGTACTAAATTTTTTCAAATCTTCTAGGGTCATGGAGTACTCATTAAATCTAGGCTTTTTACAATTGCGAATGAAATTTAGCAAAAACAATAAAATAAGTTAAAATAAAATAAGTTAAAATAAAAAAATAAAAGGTTAAAATAAGTTTCAACCTTGATAATTAGATTTTTTGTGGACTTACGACTATTTGGCGCTAAAATGGTAAGGATTTACTTCTTTATAACCCAAAAAAATTTGTTCGTGATCAATTTTTTTAGATAATGTTGTAAAAAATGAAATGTTGTATTTAACGAGATACTTATTTTAAGCATATCTCATTTTCATAAAATTTGGACTTACGTCCCTTTAGCTCTCAGGTACAGATATAATGTAAATAACATATTTCAATTTCGTCTGGATTACTGGAGAATCCGGATTATTGGAGTTCAGATTAGCGGAGCTTTACTGTAGTTGAAAAATAGATATCTTTGTGTGTATTTCCTTAGCTTTTCATTTTTTAATTCTTATAAATAAAATCATTACGAATTTTTAAAGTTAACCAACTATTTTAAGGTTAGATTCAATTAAAAATTGCCTCTTTTCAAAAATTGTTTTTGATTTTCTGTCAATTATTAAACCAAATTTGATGGTTTTGTGTAAAAGTACACCTTTGAATTCATCATTCAACAATGATTTATTTTTAAAATATTATAAAATAAACTCCTTACAATTTTTTGAGGTTGGTTAATTTGTTTAACAATAAGTTAGATTCGATTAGAAATTGTCAGTGTTTTTGAGTTTTTTTTTCCAATCTTTTGACAACAATTAGATTAAATTTGCTCATATAGTTGAAAAATATACATCATTATCTATACAACGTGTCCCAAAATTAGACGACCATAATTAACATGTGCCATAATGACGGCCCAAGTAAACATTGGTCGAAGAATGATTCCTAAACGAGCTACAGTTTGTTGAAAGGAGAAATAGCAAAGTAGACATCTTAGATGTATGTAGTTTCCATCGTTATGTAGTTTAGTCATAAAATTAAATCCTTAACCATAACGACATAATGCGGTGTTAAAGAGCTTAGCATACTTTTAGCAAAAAATTCTACTTACTTAGTTCAAAGGTGAGAGTAGTCGGCCTTCAAAATTGATTTATTCGAAAACGGTTGCAGTTACGTAATTGCAACAAGACGACCATTCTTACGTAAAAAGGTCTAAAATATCTAAATTATAAGTCAGGGTAGTAAAAAGTTGAGATGCAAAAAAGTTAGATAAACAATTAGCCAAGTCACCTTTTTCCACACACGTCGCTGATGAGTTTCATGCAAAATCGATACCACCATCTAATTTCCCTAGAAAATTTGAGCTAGTATTCCAATTTTCGTTGACTTTCGTTGACCAGGTCATTCCGAGGATGTTCCTTATAAACCATTTTCCTGCTGCCCCCTGCAAGGGTCTGTAGCTCCCTTAAGAAACATTTTTCGCCCAATGTTTATTTGAGCTTTTATTCTTATTTTTGAACGTAGAATGCACTGGTAACCGATTGCCGTCTAATTTCGGGACACCTGTATTTCTTTAATTTTTCATTTTGTAATTCCTATAAGTAAACTCAGTATGACTTTTTAAATTTAACCAATATTTTTAAAGCTAGCTCCAAAATTCTTAATAATTATCAACGTTTTCAAAAATTCTTTAAAATTTTCTATCAATAATTAGAAAAGATTTGATGGTTTTATTAAAAAATAAACATTTAATTCCATCATACAATAAATTTTTCTTTGTAATTTTCTATGAATAAGCTAGGATTCTTTTTTTGATTACATTCGATTAGAAATTATCAGTTTTTGAATTTTTTTAAAAAATATTTTGATAACAATTAGAATAAATGTGCTGATAGTTACAAAATAGATATTTTGAGCTATCTTTCTTTAATTTTTTGTTTTTTAATTCCTATAAATAAAGTTAGTGCGATTTTTGAAAGTTAATCAATATTTTTAAGGATAGGTTAGATTCAATTACAAATTGTCGGTGTTTTCGACATATTTTTAATTTTTTTTTTTTTCGTTACAATTAGAACAAATTGGATTCTTTAAATGAAAAGTAGACGCTTTGAATTATTATTCCTTAAATGTATGTTAATGTTTAAATTCTTATAAATAATTTCACCATGATTTTTTGAAATAGATAAAACAATTTTAAAGTTAGGTTAAATTCGATAAAAAATTTTACGTTTTCCATATTTTTAAAAGATTCTTTGATAATGATTAGAACAAATCTGTTGAATTTAGTGAAAAATAGACATTTTAATGCATCTTTTATTAACTTTTCGTTTCTTAATTCGAATAAATAAATTTTGTGCGATTTTTTAAGATATTTATCTATAAGTGATTTATAGATTTACAGATTATTTGAAATTTAATTACAGATTATTAGATTTATAGATTATTTAATGATTTATAGATGTCGGTGATTTCGGGAATTTTTTAAAATGCTTTTTAAACAATTTGAATAAATCTGTCGAATTTAGTATAAAGTAGATATTTTAATTCTTCTTTATTTAACATTTTATTTCTTAATTTTTATAAATAAAGTCTGTGCGATTTTTTAAAAGGGGAAAGTTTTGGAATTCGCTGAAAACAAATTTGATATTTTTGGTGAAAAATAGACAATTCTATATCTTTCATTCTATAATTGTTCGTTTTTCAATTTCTATAAATAAACTCCCCACGATTTTTTTAAATTGATCAATATTTTTAAGGTTGGGTTAGATTGGATTATAAATGGGCGGCGACTTTAAAATTTTCTTGAAATTCTTTCATAACAAATGAGACATATTTGTTTAATTTTTGTATTCTTTCACTTTCAAAAATAAGATCCGTGCGATTTTTAAAAGTGAGTAAAAAATCTTTAAAATTAGGTTAGATACAATTAAAAGATTACAATATTCATCAAAGTTGATTTTAATAATAGATTTTTTAATCTACATTTCTTTAATTTTTTATTTCTTAATTCCCAGAAATTAATTCCGTACGATTTCGTAAAATTTATTGAAGTTATATTAAATTACATAAAAAATCAGTAATACAATATCTTAGATTCTTTTTTTAATTTTAACCTTTTTAATGATAGTTCTTATAAAAAATAAGTATTTTTAGTTATTATTACCATAAATAAAATCATAACAAATATTAAAATAAAAACTCTACTAATAGGACAATTTAAATTCTTTAGCAACAATTGGAGCAATGATAACAGCATCACATAACCCAGAACATGATAATGGTGTAAAACTGGTAGATCCACATGGAGAACTCTTAGAGCAAAGTTGGGAAGCGTGGGCGACTAAATTTGCCAATGTTGGGTAAATTTACTTTTAAATTAAAAAAAATATTTATTCTATTTAAATTTATTATTGTTATATTTACAGTGATGATCAACTTGAAGCAATTATTGCTGAAATAATTAAAGAATACGACATCCCAATGACTGAAAGAGTTCATATTTACGTTGGTAAAGATACCAGGTATGAATTAAATTAAATCTATAGACAGACTGATTCAAAACTTTTAAATAAAAAATTATTTACGTTTTATTTTTAGACCAAGTAGTCCAAGTTTAGCAAAATCTTTAATGGACGGTGTTCTTGCTTTGGGTGGAAAACCAGTAGATTTCGGAATCGTAACAACACCCCAATTACATTATTTCGTCGCTTGTAAAAACACCCAACAAGAATACGGAGTAGCTACTGAAGAAGGCTATTATAATAAATTAATAACCGCGTTTTTAAAGTTAAGAAATAACGGTTATACTAAAGGAAATTACGTAAATAGGCTATTTTACGATGGTGCTAATGGAGTTGGTGCTAAAAAAATTAAACCCTTCATAGAACGTTTAGGACAAACTTTAAAAATCGAGATGTACAACGACGAAGGAATCGGAACTGGAAAATTAAACCATCTGTGTGGAGCTGATTTTGTTAAAACGCAATTATCGTTTCCAAATGGAGTTCCGCCCGAGAAAAACGTTCGTTGCGCTTCTGTAGATGGAGATGCAGACCGAGTTGTTTATTACTTTATCGATGAAAATGACAAGTTTCATCTTTTGGATGGCGATAGAATCGCTACGTTAGTCGCGGGTTATTTAAAAGATCTCTTATCGGATATTGGACTTGATCTCAATTTAGGTTTTGTTCAAACTGCTTACGCTAATGGTGCCTCTACTGAATATATTACGAAAGAATTGGTAAGAATTTAGTGCTATAAATAATTATTATGGTTTGATGATTAAGGGAAAGGGTTGGGTTAATGTCAAAAAGCGACACAATTTAATTAACAAAGTTGGATTACCAACTTAACAAAGTTGAGTATTTTACAAGATTTAGTATCCTTTTTGAAGAAATTTATAAAATCTAGTCTCTTTTAGAAAATTCATGAAATTTTGTTACTTGAACCTTCTTCAGTCTCATTTGACACTCTTGGATGAGTGTGCGTTTCCACTAAATAACACTTCCATAGATAATTATGGGTATTATTATCATCTTGTAAATTCAATAAATCACCCTTGATCTAAGTCCCCAGTGGTAGCAGTAGTTGTTATCCTCTGAACATGTTATCTGAAAGTGAGTCTACTGTTCAGAGTCACTACCACGCCTCTCACCTCCGCCACTCTCTCAAAAAGGACCCCATCAAGAAATACATGTTGTCTTGGTAAAGGCAACTATTTAGACTGATCTTTTCGGGATTATTCGTCAGTCCTTGCGCAGTCTACCCTCTCTTGGTATAGTTCAGGGTCTGTATTAATAGTATTAACATCATTATTATAATTCGTACCATCTATACTGAAAGTGACTCGTCGATTTATGGTACAATATTGCGCATACGGTACAAATAAGTTGATGTGTGTTAGAAAGAGAGCGCACATTATTAGTACATCTGTTCATACGCTTTTAAGCGATGAGTCACTTTCACTATAGATGGTACGAATAATATTAGCCCACCGCAGTATACCCCGCAACGTTTAGCCCCCTCAGAAGTTCATCCACTACTAGGTTCCACAACTAATCCATCTACTAATAATGGTCCAATTCACGTCCCTGCTTTCCACGGCAAGATTAGGGAAGTACACTGATGTATTATCGACAAGACCATCTATGCCAAGGAATGCCCCTAGAACAATTTCCTTGTACATCAAGGCGTCCTCGGCCTTTCGGACAATCACCCCAAGAGCTTTCTCATAAGACTTATCTGGTTGGTAGGCGCACTAATGTTGACAATGAGGATAAGCGCTTTGGTGTAAATACCACTTTTATCTCCCTCCAAGCTGATACGTAAGCTGATAGCTTACGGTACGTAACCCAGCATCAAACTGACCCAGTACAGCCCACGTAACTGGAACTTTTCCTTGGTTTAGTCTCTGGCAAGCAATTATAGAGGAATATAATATTCAAGTATTTCCATTCAAAAAAGTTTTTATTATTTGACGACAAAGAAATGAACTTATTGTTAGTTCCAATTTGAAATTAATTCATTCCAATTTGAACTTGAAAAGGTATATAATTAATCTTCTAATTCAGATCTATAATAGGAAGGTCTGCTCACTCAAAATTTCTCAATTACTGAATTTCTTAAAAATTCTTTTCTGAATCGACGACCATCTCTCGAAAAATAATACCAAATTGTCGACTACGATAAAATCACGAACAATAATCAATTCAGAAACTGATCGGGATTATTTACACCCTTGATACGGCAAATCTGTTATCTCTAGAGGGAAGATACTCGAAACTTGACACTTTGGTCGATATGGTCCGTAACTCGTCCCTCGTGAGTGGATTGCAGTACTGCTCGTCCAATCACAATCCAAACAATATATCGCCATATTAGATTTTTTGGGCTGAAATCATGCAGGCCATATTGTGTGTTACCACTTACTCTCTATCATCAATGGCAACGTTGGTGCACGGAAAAGACTGATTGAAACATCGAGTGGCATAGGATTGTTTTTAGTGATCAATCTAGATTTTGGCTAGGTATGCATGATGGTCGTAAGATGGTCAGACGAAAACGAGGAGAAAGACAGAATTTGCAATACGCTATAGAAAGGCCTATGCACGGAACTGCTGGTATAATGGTATGGGGCGCGATTGCTTATGGAAGCAGGTCCCAGTTAGTTTTTATCAAGGGCAGCTTGACTGCACAGTGATACATACAGGAGGTTTTGGAGCCGTATCTTCTCCCGTACCTTCAGGGGCTGGAAAATTCAACTTTCCAACAAGACAATGCGCGGCTCCATGTGGCAAAGCGTACTTTAACCTTTTTAGAAGAGGCTCAGGTAGACCTTTTACCATCTTGAAGCAAAATCTCAGGTTTTCTTCACAATAGAAAATGTATGCAATATTATAGGCAGAAAATTAAACAATTTGCCACAACCTCCGCCGATCTTGGGAGTTCTCAGACACGAAATTCAGATAGCCTGGGATACAATATTACAAGATGATATAGAATAGACAACTTAATCGAATCTGTACCTCGCCGTCTTAACCGTTTGCGTACCACGAGCCACTTTCGCGCTCTTCAGATTTCGTGTTGAAGAAAGCCAGGGCATTTTGTCGAAACAGTCAACTGACGGCTCACTGGCACGTTATGAAAGGAGCGCTATCGCGCTCTTTGGCTTTTTTCGGCACATAATCGAGGAGCGCGATCGCGCTCCTTAGAGTTTTTCGATCGTATTTTTTCAAAACCCTCTGCTACGCAAACGGTTAATCAACGTTTACAAAACAGGGGAGGGGCAACATTTTATTAAAGAAATAGGAGTTATCCTTTTACTTCTTTTTCTCCAAACTTTAATCAATTGGTATAATCCTATAACCCATCATTTATGCCGAATTTAGTTAAATAATATTTACTCCTCTGGGTGTTGTAATTTCACTGTCATTGAGTATATTTTACCAAAAAGCTTCAAGTATTTCTCTCTATTTATAAAAGAAATGTCAACATTTGGAGATAACACGTCTGACTTTCTTGTTAAATTATAAAATCGCATTGATTTTTCCAATGTTTATGAAAGAGTTGTTATATCGGTTGCAAGTATCGTAATATTATTTAAAAAAGAATCATATATAAAAAATTAATTTGAAAATTTTTAACCTAATCTTCTTCTTTCTTGTAATAACAACTGTAATTTTTGACAACTTAGAATTAGATTACTAAACCGCTTTCTTTTTAATTTATCAAACCGTAATAATAAAAATCTATTTTCGATACAATTTTAAATTAAATCTGAATAAATAATTAATTCTAACAATAAATTTTAGAAAGTTCCTGTGGCTTGTGTATCAACAGGTGTAAAACACCTCCACAGTAAAGCTTTAGACTACGAAATCGGAGTATATTTCGAAGCTAACGGTCACGGAACCGTCTTATTTAGCAAATCGGTAAAAGACAAAATAAAGGCAATCATAGACAACGAAGCTGCCACGGAAACCCAAAAAGAAGCCTCTAGAAGACTCCTAACTTTAATCAACTTAATCAACGAAACCGTCGGAGATGCCATATCAGATTTATTATTAGTCGAAACGATTTTACTCGCCAAAGGTTGGGACGTCAAAGATTGGGAAGCTATGTACAAAGAACTACCGAACAGATTAATGAAAGTAACCGTACAGGATCGATACAGCATAACGACAAAAGACGCGTCGAGGATTTGTGTTACCCCGGAAGGTTTACAAGCTGAAATCGACGCTTTGGTGGCAAAATACAATAAAGGAAGATCGTTTGTTCGTCCTTCCGGTACTGAAGATGTCGTGAGGATATACGCAGAGGCTGAAACTAGAGAAGAGGCTGATAAATTAGCTGCTGAGGTGTCTAAAAAAGTTTATGAAATGGCGGGCGGTATTGGTCCTATTCCCGAAATACCCCAATAGGGGTTTATTATGCATTTATTAACCCATTAACCGCTCTCCTCGAATCACGCTACAAGCTTTCAAAACTCATCTTATAATTTTTCTTTACCCTTCAGGACTCTTCATACAAATAATTATTTAAATAAATAATAAAAAAAGTCATAGAGGAAATAAACAGGACCAAAAACGGTGACGGTAAATTCTTTTTTTACTTTTGTATCTTTACTAATTAATAATAAAAACTAAGAATAATCGAGTGCAATACTTTGTAACTCTTTAAGCGCCTACAAATTTAATATCTTGTATACTACGCTTTATTTCGTGAAAAAAGACGAAAATTATAATGGTTGTATTTATTTTATAATTTGTATATTTTAATGTTTGTATAGGATCTTTATTGTAATGTTTTGAAAATAAGTTTTCTTAAAAATAATAAAAAAGGAATTAATAGAAATAATGTGTTTCACAAATTTAACCTTAAACATTTTTCCAGATAAACTTTCAAATAAGGTTTTAATCGAATTGACAATAATTAGTAATTGTTTTTTTTTATCAAAATGTATAACTTTTTAGTTAAACTTTGAAAAATTTGATAATGTTTTTGGATAATTTCTATAAATCTAGTAACTTTTTTGAACAAATTTTATACGTTTGTAACATTTTGTAGCCTTTTTATAGACATTTAAAAAGCTTACTTTTTTAAAAATCGTGAAAAGTTGGTAACTTTTAGTGAAAAATTTTATAGAATTTAGAAACTTGTTTGTCAAAATTCATGAAAATTTATAATCATTTCAGGTAATTTGAACAAATATAAATTTTTAAAGAGAATAAAAGATTATTTTTAAACGGGTTGCATTGTTAGATGATTAGATAAAAAACGCCAATGAACGTTAATTTATATTGCTGTTTTCATATCAACTTATAATTACATTCCTTGATAGGCCGCATGTGGTTCACGGGACATGTGTTACTTACCCAAGATTAAACGAATTTAATATTACGGTCTACTATGTTAATAAAAGCTATAAATAAAATCAACAAATTTAAACATCTGTCAAAAGACAGATAAAAATTTTATGTAATCATGTTTTTTAATTCTCGTGATTGATTAATTATAGAAAAAGAATAGATTAAAATAAGTACTAACTATAATTTAAACTTACTTTTAGTATTTATTTTAATTAATTGACAAGCTTTCAGTGAAAACTATTAAAACTAACCTTTTTTATGATGAGAATTGTCATTTTTGACGTTTGAAATTCAGATTAGCAGCCATGTTTTTTTTTTTCCTTAGCAACCTGCCGTTACTATGGAAAATGAACTGAAATAAAATAAGGTAATAAAATAAATTTAATTAACCATAAAAAGAACGGATTGTTATATTGTTATTACTTACTTTAATTTATTAAAATGTGTTTTTTAACCACTTTTTAAATAAGTTATTTCGATTTTATTGATTTATTTGAAACTGTTCATAGATGACAGCAAACGTTATTAACGTCATTTCTATTGGTACACTTGAAAATTAGCGTAAATGAACGAATTTTTCATCTAATACATTTTTTGAACAAAACTGATAGTTATATCAAAAATTTAATTACTTTTTTGGGTAAATTTATAAAATTTAGTAACTTTACTTACAAGGAGAGTGCAAGGTCTTGGGGTCATAGATTTAGTTCAAATTTTGTAGGATGGTAGATTTAGTTTCCCTGTTGATGAAAATATATGGTTGTAGGGGCCACTATTCAATAGCTCTTTAGATATTTGTAATTGAAGATGCAATTCACTAGTTAAATTCAGGTTTGTAGCAAACAATTAAACATAATGGGTTTAGCTTAGCAGCAATAGATCTGTGTTTCTCGTCATTAGGCGCCGGGTTCGAGTTCTGAGAGTGTCTATTTTTACATATAAAGATACCATGCGTGGATATAAAATGTTGCGACATCGAAACATTTTTTGAGTGTGCACCGCACTTTGAATTTGTCAGTTAATTATCATTTGATCTGTCAAAACTTCAAAATGAATACAGGAATATGACTTGGCATTATAACCTTTCTTCAAAAAGCCTGACTTAATCGGTATAAATTCGGTTAATTTTGACATTATCCGGACATGTCCTAACGAATTAATTGCATCTTTAATTGCAAATATTTTAAAAATTATTGAATAGTGGCCCCTATAACCATATATTTTCATCAACAGGGAAACTAATGGCGTATTCGATTGGTTGCACTGGTGCGCACCAGTGCATAACAGTGTGTTCTATTGGTTGTTTCGTTGTGTTCTATTACATTTTATTATTCTAGTTTATAAAACATTTTAAACATCATCAAGCCTTGAACACACTTACAAGTGATGTTATGATTATGTTTGATTTCATCGCGTTCTGTTGAATTTGCCCTTTTTTGCACTAAGCTAGTGTGACATATGTCACATTTTGCACTCAACGAGTGCGCACCAGTGCACACTAGTTTTGCCAATCGAATTTGCCATAATTCTACCATTCTACGAAATTTGATCTAAATCCACGATCCCAAGACCTTGCACTCTCCTTGTTAGAAAATTTATGAACAGTTAATAACCTTTTTTTACTATTTTTTAAAAACACATTTTTCTTTGATCTTATAGAATTAAGTTTATTGATTGAGTAATAAAACAGTGTTATTAAAATACATAAACTTAAATAAATAAATAAAAGTAAAAAAAACATTGATTTCGTTTTAAAAATCATAATTTTTATTAGACATTGAGTGATACGTATACGAAGACCGCTTCGAATTCCTTGAGCTAAAACTGTTTGGAAACAAAATGAAAATAATAATTATAACACTTACTCATAATAATTATTAAATTTACATTCATACAGATTTTTGGCACGGATCTTACTTTTTGTTCACAATACATAAGCAGAATAATAAAAGAGATTACATACATATTGTAGATCAAAGTGGAATTGAGAAAAGTTTTGAGAGATTTTTTTTAATAGATAACTTTAAAAATGAAGATCTCACTAATATTAATATTAATTTATAGGTTAGTAATAAACATATTATCCGTATTTTAACAAATATTTTCTTTTTTCTTTTAATAACATTATTTAAATTTAATTTTTAATTTTTTAGACTAGGAATAGAAGTCATATTTATATCCTAAATAATTTTTTTTTAGTTTAAACTTATAAATAATTGCATATAGGGATTATAAAAATTGAGTAGAGTACTACATTTAGAAAAAGTTACATTTATGCGTATAAAACCATAATTATCTAATGATTAGTTCTTCACGGCCTATTAAATGGAAAAACAAAGTCGATTTACTAGTCTACTGATTTATAAAATTCGAGTTTTCTCAAAGATACGAGTTAATAAAAGAACATTATAACCTCACTTTTAAAAGTTGTGTCAACAAAACATTTAAATTGTGAATTAGATTATCAACCTAAGCGATTTTTATCAGATCTGTCATTTTTGATATAATTAAAAAAATTTTTTTTCATTTTCATATTTCTCAAGACGATTTTCATGGAATAAACCAAGGATACTGGACTAACAGAATTGCACAACCCCATAAGATGTGTATATGCGAAATTTTTAGTGCGCAACCGTCACTACGTAGTGCGTTTGACGTCACTGCTAGACATTTTCAAAGTAAAATATTAAAATTTATTTCATTTACCTTATCATTGATATCCTAAATAATTTTAAAGTTAATTCAAAGTATATTGTTGCCATTCCATGAAGTATTCGCAAATCAGTTCATCAATAAAATTCACGGTTTAAGTGAGACAACCAAGTATAAGATAGAGACGCTATTTCTGGCACTGACGTCAAAGGTGGTAAACGATTTTTGCTGATTGAGCAGTCCTGTTAATCCAGTATCCTTCAGAAGAAACATCATAATGACGTTTTCATAAAAATATGTCGAAAAAATCACCTTGAAGTTGCCAATTAAACTACCAACCTAAGTTCCTAATCAATTTTTGTAACTAAATCTCCCAATTCTGATAATTTAGATTCGAAAATCGATTTTTTTTTATTCAAAAAATAAGTTTAAGAGTTTTTTTTTTGCAGCGCGAGTCAAACAAAAAACCTCAAATTGTTGTTACTTTCAAGTCATTCTTGACACTTTAGATTGAATTAATTTGAATTCATTAGTAAAATTAATTTTTTTCGTTCTGCAAACGGAATTTAAATTGTTAAACATTATACAAACCTACAAATTAGTGCCTGTAAAGTTTTCATATTTCCTACGACGATTTTCAAAGAACAAAATACCCTAACTTCATTTTTGTATACAGAGTATTCCAATGCCAAAGCCAGTGACTCATTGGGGTCTTTAGTAATTTTCATGTTTAACTAATGGCGTCTTGATATCCCCCTCCCAAATTTTCCAGTAACCAAACTCATTGTCGCGTGAACTTTTATTCAAATAAGTTATAATGTACAAATACGCGTGTCGAAAGATTACAGCGATGTATTTATAAGAAGCGTCGCCCTCATAAAAAAGTTAATTTAACTAAAAGAATTTGACAAAACGTCCAAGAGCAATAAAATTAAATTACATCCGAAAATTTCGTACCCCTTGTGTTCACCCGCCTATGGTTAAGTGGAGACGGAATATTTGGATTTTCAGTGATGCCAATTTTTGGACACACAGCAGAAATGAGTCACTGGCTTTCGTGGTGGAACACTGTAAATACCGAGCGTTTAGAAATGATTATAAGACGTTTGAATTTGGCGGGTTAGAGGTCAATTTTTAAGGTTAGCACCATAGTACATAGGCGTAACATACCTAAAGGTATCCAGAAATTTATGAAGTTAATGAATTCATTCAATGTGTAATAATTAATAAAATTAAATAATAATAACAATTTTCTTGACATGAACCATTGCAATTTGACATCAAGCATTCAATGATTGCGGATTTTTTCAACCGCTCTCATTCTTTAAAAGAAATAAAAATCGTCCAACGCACTGCTATTGTCAAAATTGCGATGTAAGCATTTCGAAGGAAACAACCTTCAGCATCAAAAATCACTAAAATGCAAGCGCGCCAAATTTAAATACCTTACAACTATCTCTGAACACTCGGTATATCAAAAAATCGCCTTCAAGTTGTCAAATAAACTGCCAACCTAATCAATTTTTTTAATTAGGTCTATCAATCCTGGTAATGTAAGGTGTTTTCTGGCGAGTAGCGCTTTCGTATCTACATTCGATTCGACTTAAAACGCTATGTCGTAGTATGAGCACTCGCGCGAATATTTGTTTTAAAACCGCTTTTGAATCTTTCCAAACAGTTAATACATCACCTACAAATTTTTCTTTGTATTGGTATTGTTTTCAAAAATGGACATGAAAACCTTAACCCATGTCAGCTGACCTGGAGTCTCACAGACTCCGACCGTTTTATTTTCAGGAATGCCCGGTCCTACAGTTCATTTCTTTACTTGTCCTTCTGTCTACCTTCGTAAATATACTTTTTATTATTTATGGACAAAACCACTATTACTACTTAAAGAAACCCCCTTAATTGGCGTACGTGTATTTTCTACCGATTTATATTTAAAATTAACCGTTCCGGATGGAGTCTCTGAGACTCCACATCAGTCTCACTGAACTAAATCTTCACGTCAGTGGTTAAGGGTTAATATTATGTTTAATTAACGATAATGTTAACGCAAATTTAGAAATGAGAACACATTTCCTGCAATCAGCGGAACATTTTATTATACCGAGCGTTCATAAATGATTGCAAGGTATTTCAATTTGGCGCGCTACAGGTTAATTTTTGAGGTTGATATAATCACAACTATGTCAATCATATCTCATAGATGTACCATAGAAAATATTGAAAGTTGTCAAGATTTTTTCGAATTAAATCATAGGTTAATAAATTCATTCAATGCGTCACGTAATGAATTAAAGGTCGATATTGTATTGAATCTATAGACATGTCATTTTAATTAACATCAAATATTCAATAATTATGAATGTGCCCGCAAGTTCCCTTAATCCTGAAAAGAATAAATCCGTCCACGCCACTGATGTCAAAGATACGATGTGGATACTCTACAGGAAATCACTAAACAATGAGGGCACCAAATTCAAACAGCTTACAATCATTTATGAACGCTCGGTAGAAGTTATTAAAAGTTATGTTCGCCTTTCAATGTGTGCATGTGCTTAGTTTTAAACATTTCTTAGAGCATTTTGAAACGGTTCAATCGTTTTTCTTAGTGATGTTACGGTTCAATGCAAGAATAAAAATGTTTTAAAAGTCTTGAAACTGCTGCATCGCCAGAAAACGCCTTTAAATTAGAATATATATATGTTCTTTTAATTCAAAAAAGAAGTTCGAGTTTTTTCAGCAGTGTGAGTTAAACGTTTTGTAAGCAGTAACTAAATTGTTAGACATTACACAAACCTGTAAATTAGTGAAGATTTCATATTTCGTACGTCACGATTTCATGCACCACTTTTCGTGGAAAAACATAACCTTTCTTATAAAAAATAAGTCAAAAATCGATTTCAAGTTGTCAATTAAACTACCAACCTAACAATTTTTTATAACTGGATCTGTTAATCCTGATAATTTAAATTAAAAAATCGACTGTTTTTAATAAAAAAAAAGAAATTGGAGTTTTTCCACAATACTTATCAAACGAAAATTTCATAACCTCACTTTTATCAGAATAATTTACCAACCTAATTTTTTTTTTAACTAGAATTGTCAATTTTAACGGTTTAAAATAGAAAATCGACTTTTCTCACACATAATATGCCGTGATTAGGTCATATTATTATTAAATTTATCTTTTATACGAATATTCTAATACTAATATGAAAAAATAAACCAAAAAAACAAAAATTTTAAATCTATTAATTTCTTTCATTACTTTTATAGCTTCTTTCTTTTAAATTTTTCAATAAACCAAACAAAAATAAAAAAAAAACTTTTTTTAATTGGTATAAAAATCGTCTAACTACGTAAAAAACTCGCTTCCTCTCAAAGTCGTCAGTCCAGGATATTCAGTCAGACATTTTACAAATACATACAAAGATTGAACAAATAAGGAATAAGACTGCACTCAAAAAGGAGGGACGAAAGACGATTATACACGGCCAAGGACGCTATTTACACGTAAACGTGGGGCCCGACGCCCCTCGAAGCGTAACTTCAACTGACCCACCTCGCTTTCTGCATCTCTATCTGGCTCTCGAGCGTTTTCGCCAAGTAAATTACAAACAATTGAGACAAAGCTATACCTAATGCTATTCCAGCTATCGTGTATAAATTTCTTTCTGCCCATAATCTAAATGTTTCTATACAACCTGATGTCCAGACTTTTTTTGAAGCTTCGGCAACCTAAAAAGAAAAAAATACAAATAAACTAACTTTATAATTCAATTTTATTTAATTTAAGATAAAAAAACCATCCTGTATATATCAGATAATTCATATTTTTTTAAGACAATTTATTAAAATACTTACAGGATGAGTTTGAACTTTATATCCACACATAATATTAACTAATCCAGATGAAATATCAGTAGCGTTAATACAACAAGAAAAAGGAACCCCACATCTTTCAACGCTCGGTGACGTACAATTAAAATATTCATTTTTAGACCAATCCATATAACCTTCCGTGCTTAATCCGCAACAACGAAATTCTTGTTGGGCAAAATCGATAAAGTTTTGTAAATCCGGATCATCTCTGTACGTTCGAATAATATTATCTGTAAAATTTTCTTCTAATACGGATTGCATAGATTGTGGGAAAACAAATCCGACAATAGCTATTCCCATTTCCAATAAGAAAAAGATCAATAAACATAAGGAATACTAAAAAATATTTTTATTAAATTAAAAAAATTTTTTTTAAGGACAAAACTTACAAATTTGAGCAAACAAGTATTTTCCCTTAAAGCTCCAACACATCCGGCGAAACTTACGATGAAAATAACTCCTCCCGTTATTATCATAACTAAAGAAACGTTGAGTATCACATCGTAAACGGTATCCAAACGAACCCAACCGTTCAATTGAACTTTATCGAGAAACGCGTAAAGACCTATACCGATAAGTAGTCCACCGAGTAGCTAAGAATCGTTAAATTAATGATAATTACTGTCCCAATTTAAATAAAAAATAAGTTTATTACTTACCCAAAATACAAAATTTAGTATAAATATCAAGTATTTTACACAAGAACTAACGTAAGTGTAACCGCTACGATTTGCTCTGTACGGCGGCATTTTTTTGTGTGTTTGTAAAAACGCTTAATATTACGGCAGTATAAGGAAGGAAGTGGTAAGATTTCCCGTAGGTTGTTGCACTTTCAGATTATTAACATTGTGATTCACTGATAATCACTGTTTGGGGGAACAAACTGTCAAACGTCAAAATTACGTCAGATTCATAACAATACAAACAAAGGGATCTTGTCAAAGTAATTTCTTATTTTAAATATAGATGGAGATATTAAAATTTTTTGATATAAATTTTAATTTATTATAATAAAATCAAGTTTAATTTACTATTGAATAGGTTGAAAATTAAAAATTACGAAAAAGTGCTTTTCAAACTTAAAAATCAATGAATGAATGAGTGAAAATTATTTGTATATTTTTCATTACAGAAATCTGTACTTATTTAGTCTTCAAAGTATTCGTTTTTATTCTTCTTAATTTTGTTAATAATTATGATTAGAATTAATTGCTTTTGGTGAATTTAAGACAAATTTTAAATATTAAAAATTAAATTTTTATATTTTAAAAAAATTAAAAACTATTTAAAATCAGGACATTTTAAGAGCCATCTATCAACAACATTAATAAACTAAATTTTAATTTAAAACTTTATAATAAAACTAAAATGTTTTATCTTTCATTTAAAATAAAAATCATTCCTTAATCTCAATTAATAAAGTCTGGACGATTTTTTAAACTTGTTCGATTTTTTTTTTTAGGTTCGGTTAAAACAGTCAAAATTTTTATGAAGTTTAAATTTTTTTTAATTTTTTTGGTAATATTTAGAGAAAATCGGTCGTTTTTAATAAAAACTAGAATGGTTCACCTTTCATTTAAAACAAAAATCATCCCTTAATCTCAATAAATATAGTCTGGACGATTTTTTAAACTTGGTCGATTTTTTTAAAGTTAGGTTAAAAAACAGTCAACATTTTTATGAACTTTAAATTTTTTTAAAATTTTTTTAGTAACAATTAGAATAAAGCGGTCTTTTTTAATAAAAAATAGATTGTTTTATTCTTCATTTAAAACAAAAATCATTTCTTAATCTCAATAAATAAAGTCTGGACGATTTTTTAACAAGTTTATTTAATTAATTTTAGGAATCTATACGATTTTATACTTTACTCAATAGATGGCGGCATCTATTTTCCTTATCCAATTAATTTTTAAACTTAAACTTAAAAATAATTTTTTTAATGGTTTAATCTCGGTTTAATTATAAAACGGAGACAATGTTATTAAACGTACGTATTATATAAAAGTGATCAACTTATTTCGCGGCGCCACGTTAACAACCACCCAATATCCTTGCATGTGTTTTTGGGGCCAAAACACTCACGATATCGATCTGTAAAAGTCGGCGCCCTTTTTTCATTTTATTTAATCCAACCGGTAAGTAGTTACATCGAGATACAAATCTACACTTATCAATAATTTTCGACTTGTACACAATATTTATTTGCTTTTGGCAATTTATGAAATTGGTGAAAAAATTCTTATCTTTATTTTTAAAACCGAATTATTATTAAGTAAATAATAAGATTATTTGGTAAAGTACACCAATAAAAAGACTGTTTATTTAAGAATAGAAAAGAAAATATTTAGGTAAGTATATTTTTAATTAACACCAATGACTAATCTTTAAACCTATTAAAAAAAACCGACTTTTTTAATATAATTAATATGTAGATCTTATCGATATTATCAGCATAATAAGGTCGTTATCAGTTAAAATTACGAACAAAACGAGACAGTATCGCGACCAGTCCTCAACTTAACACCTGACAGTGAGGTTTAAAAGTGTCGTAAGCGAAATGACGACGTTTTTTCGAAATTTATTCCACCAAAACAAGCAGCAACCGGTTAAAACCGTCAGCATCAAACAAGATGAAAGTGGGGAAACGTTTAAAGAGGAAGATATCTTCCCCGTGACTCCAAACAGAAGATTATCCCTTTCGAAAAGTGGAAAAATGAAACGGAAAAGTTATAGTACGCAACGAAGTGTAACGGATAAAAAGTTTTTCGAACAACCAAACGGAAAAAATAAAAACGACGAAGAAGTGCATGAAAATATTGACGATATCGTTAACGAAATGATAGAAACGGCGGAACGTACTAAAATCTAGCATCAATTGTGTATCTGTGATAAAAAAATACGGTGATATTTACTATGTAAAAAAAGTAGGAATAATTGAGAACACTTTGTTTTAGTTTGATTGTGTTTGATTTAACGTATAAATTAATTTAATTAATCTATTGAGTTTTTTTAGTCTATATGTACTCTTTATCTTTAATGAATTTTTATAAATAAGCGGTGATATTGAAACGATTCGGTTTTCTAGTTAATTGTATGTAACGCTGATAATCTACTTTATATTTATATATATTATATTGTCAGAAAAGAGGAAATTTCATCGTAAACGAACTGATCTGACTATACGCCTTTTTATCTGATCGGATAAATAAATCTTAATTCTAGCCAAATGTTATATATTATGATTATGTCAATAAGTTCATAATAAATTATGATAAAGAAAAAGAAACGTAATCGATTTTTATTTTAAACGATTCTTTTACTATGATTAAAATTTAATTGAAAGATTAATATACAGGGTGTCTCATCGATACAAGTCAAAATATCTTGAGAACTACAAGTAAAATGAATTTTAAATTTTATACAAAGATTTAGTAGATATTAACTTACATTTAAAAAATTATTTTTAAGTGTTTGTTACTTCCGATTATACCGGAAATGGTTTATAAGGTAGTGCTTTTTGTACAAAAAAATATTTTTAATTCAATTAGTTAATTTAAAAATAATTTTGTTTGAAACATTTTTTTTTCTTTCACTTGTAGTTCCTAAGAAAAAAAAATTTAAATAAAATTATCTTCAAATTAACAAATATAACAAAGATTAATCACTTCCGGTTAGACCGGAAGTGACAAATGCTTGAAAATATTTGCAAACTATAACTTATAATCTACTAAGGTCCGGTTTATTCACCTGTTCCTAAGTTCCCGATAACTTATGTTAGTAGACAATAAGTTTATAAGGTCACTGATTATACTATTAATAGAATTGGATTTATTCCTGTCACCTGTCTATACCTATTCCCCGGTCTTTCAAAAGCATATAAAACCAGAAATTACAGGTTAGTGATGAAGGAGAAGAAAGAAGGGATAAAAGTGTCAACTTTAGTTATAATGAAATTAATCTGTTGGTGGATTTAAGACGGATTTATTCGCCTACCTATTATAAACTAACTTATAACTTATCATACACATAAATATCAAAATAGGTTTATTCATTGCTGCATAACGCTATATGTAACATAAATATACCTATCTGTCGGATAGATTTATGGTTTGGTTTATGTAGCTGATAAGTGTTATGTGACAAATTGGGGCGCGCAAATCAGCCAAAAAAGTTAAAAACTAAATTTCAGTCGATTTTGGTTTTAATTATAATTCATGACGTGCGTTATAGAATTTCTTAACAATTTCGATAATATTCGGAAGATCAATTTAATCTAATATGAGCTCCCTTTAATTCTGTTAACAGAATACGACATAGAAAATATGGGAAAATGGTCTGATTTTAATAATCGCGGTAGTTGTAATCGCCACCAGGGCAAAGTTTTTCACCTAGTTAAACCTTCCGGAAACCGTGGGCTCTTTCACTAAGGCGTGGGTAGGAAATAAAACTTTAAACTTGCGATTGGGCGAATTTCGGATCGGTAATTTAACGATTGCGAACAGGCTGTTACTTAACTCCTTGAGGGGCGAACTTTTTCAAATGAAAAAACCCAAACTGGGCACAACATTTTAAAAGCGTTTTTATTTGGTCAACTGTTGTTAATGTGTCTAATCTGATGATTATTAAAAGTAGTATAAACAATTTTTCGAAAAATTTGTGTATTTGCAAAAAATTTAGATGCGGTTCATACAATGAGCCACCGCCTACAATAAACACTTTAGCCGGAATGGTATCGCTCAAAGCAATTTTTATTTTTGTTTATAAACAAAGTGCCACTTTACACATTGAGCACTGCCAGTTAGATCCAACATCAGTCTTCTTCGTGCTGCAAAGTGCACAGCGTCTTCTGGTGGCTCGAATAGATTTATGCTCTGAATTTTGAAGTCTTATTGTTTTTGGTACTTCTGGTTTGTGTTTTTTTATTTGTACAGGTAGTCCTGATGACTTTCGTTTTTTAATAGGTACACTTATCAGACTATCTAACAAGGAGAGTGCAAGGTCTTGGGGTCGTGAATTTAGTTCAAATTTCGTAGAATGGTAAATTTAGTTTCCCTGTTGATGAAAATATATGGTTATAGGGGCCACTACTCAATAATTTTTTAAATATTTGCAATTAAAGATGCAATTAATTCGTTGTGACAAGTCCGGATAATATCAAAATTAACCGAATTTATACCGATTAAGTCAGGCTTTTTGAAGAAAGGTTATAATGTCAAGTCATATTCCTGTATTAATTTTGAAGTCTTGACAGATCAAATGATAATTAACTGAAAAATCCAAAGTGCAGTGCACACTCAAAAAATGTTTCGATGTCGTAACATTTTATATCCACCCATGGTATCTTTATATGTAAAAATAAACACTCTCAGTACTCGAACCCGGCGCCTAATAACGAGAAACACCGATCTATTGCTGCTACGTTCAACCCATTATGTTTAATCGTTTGCTACAGACTTGAATTCAGCTGGTGAATTGCATCTTCAATTGCAAATATCTAAAGAGCTGTTGAGTAGTGGCCCCTACAACCATATATTTTCATCAATAGGGAAACTAAATCTACCATCCTACAAAATTTGAACTAAATCTATGACCCCAAGACCTTGCACTCTTCTTGTAAGAGTAATATCCTGAAGTTTTTCATGGACATATTAGGCAAATTCAGATTTTTGTATAGGATGAAAGTATGTATACACAACGCCTCCATCAATTAGGTAAAAAAAATCCTGTGCCATCATTTGTGACCTTTTCGATTTAGCTCATAAGCATGTTTATTTTGGTCAAATTTGTCGACAAAGTTCATGTTGGAATTGTAATCTGTCAACATTTTTGGACCTGGAATTGTTTCATGCGACTCATCTTTCTCCCCCCTCTTTACTTCGGACACATCTTCGTGGTGGTGGTAGTTAGATAATAAGTACACACTTCTTTTGTATTCCCACTTGACAGCGACCAGTCCTTTAGTGCTAACAGAGTAGTCAAAGTCCCCCCTTTTTAATTCTTTGTCTGGGCGAAATTTAGGCATTAGTTTTCTAGTAGCGTTTACAGTGCCACATGCATGAATATGTTTCTCATGGAGATCTTTCATCAGTTTGGGTGAAGTAAAGAAATTATCGAAGTACACATGTTAGCCTTTCCTTTCTAAACCTTTACACAGATCTTTTACAACGCGGCTTCCTAGGCCCACCTCTGTGGAATCTTCCTTCTTTCCAGTATATATATATATAAAATTTATTAAAAAAGTGGTTTATTTTGTGTACCAACGAGCAGAAAGGTCAAAATTCGAAGATGTACATTAAGCCACCCATCAACCCTTAAAGAGTTAACAGGAGAAACCCTAAATGTCACGATGGAATAAAGAAATCTAATACTCACCATACCAAACTGCCGTTTGGTTGCGTTTATGTCCTCAGTAGCGGCTCGTCGTATTACTAGGGATACGTCTTTGGTAGAATTCAGAAGCTTCACAAAATAAGAATACGCGCAGTCTCGATTATACGAACACAAAGCCGAAATTAATCGGAAAATAATTATTAACACGTTCACGCCGGAACCAATTTTCATACTGCGCTTCATTTGGCGGCAAAAAACATAGTCCTATGTTATGCGTACCACCGGTGGTACGCGGCGTCCGATGAAACAGTTTAGTGCGGGCCACCGGTGGTACGCGCCGGCGTGAACGTGTTAAACAGCTACACTTTACTCAACTTTTCGTTAAGTATCAGCTAAAAGCTCACTCAAAGAAAAGTTCACCAAACACAACGACTAAAAACTTAATAGCGCATAAAGCAGCTTTGATAGCAAGAATAAAGAGAGATTATCTTGAGGTTTCTCTGAAAGATTCAGTTCGAGATATGGTTGAAAATTAACTTAAAAACGCGAATTCTCCCTGAAATAACTTCTCCCTTAAAGAGAGATGGATAAACGTTTTGGACATTCCTAACGATTATGTTGCGAACTGTCAAAATCTTGATAATTTAATAATAAAAATTTAATAATTAAACAATTTAACTCGTTGATAATGAGATCTCCCACTCTTAAGACACGAAGGCTTCTCGGTTAATAACCTTGTTTATAATAATAACGCAGTGGACCGGCGAAGAATATACTATAAGCTCTTGCAGAACAAGGGAAGGGGTTCGATTCTGTTCGTTTGGTTATTGGTTTGATCCTGTTCGTTCGTTACGATTCTTTCTTTCTTTTCGATTCTTTTCGAATTCGGAGTAAATATTGGATTCGGAGTTAGATTTTCAGAGTTGATTTGTTGGTGTGTAAGTGTTATTGATATTTTGGTTCCCATTTGCACTACAATACTCAACTATCCCCAGGCGTTATTCAGGTTCAGGTCGACGCTAACGTTTTTGCAACCCACTAATTTTAAAAATTGTCGTTATTAGCGAGAGCCACTCGTCGCCTACCCCTTTTTGGGTCGCGACAATTAGTTATTTTTCGTACAACACGACGGTTACTTTCCCGAAGAAAATTCCCACAACTTTGATGGTGTGCGAGAGTAGATGCTGAACTATCCGCTATTAGCTAAATTTCAAAAACACAATAATTCAATGACCCTTTTTAAAACTTTCCCACCAGATGGTTACTTGAACTTAAAAATTTTAAAACAATTCTGCACACTTGAGAACGTGACATCGTCGACATGTTTATTGTATAAATTACTTACTTTGGGTCCGAGTCTCTACCTGAACTTGACAAATGCGCAGAGGCAAAACTAAAAAAATATTTAAACTAAAGCCCGCAATATTTGGAATTATTACACGGTAAACAATTTATAGACCGTTATAGATTGACCAAAGGGAGCGTGCAATAAATTCTTCAGAACATAGCAGATATAGTAACAACTGTAACCAACAGGAACAATCCGTTTTCACCATTAGAAATTTTGATATAACAGTGGATGATTGCATGGGAATCCATCAAAGCACTGCAAGCAAAATAATTACTAAAGTAATATCTACCATTTGATAGTGTCAAAACCAATATATTTGTCTTTCCAAAACACAAGAGGAACACATTGGGAAATAAAAAAAAAAATATTTTTTCTTTTGCTTCCCTTTCCCAGCCCGGAGAATGGGTTTAGTTTAGACAGATTACAGAAATGAACCCAATTTTATTAATAGCATAATAATTCATCAGCCACCTTATAAACTTATTGCCTACTAATTGTAAGTTATCAGCAAATTATGGGCAGTTAAATAAACCGGGCCTTTGATTAGCTATTGCTATATCATTTTCTAAAAGAATATCATCAAAATCGTCGAGAAATTCCATAACGAACATCGTGAACTATAATTAAAACCATAACAAATCTACTTCTTGACTTTGTTTTTGCCTAATTTGCACTCTTCAATCTATCACATAACCCGTATCAGCTACATAAATGGAGCCATAACTACATTCGACAGATAATAAGATACATAACGTTATGCAGCAATGAATAATAATTTTTTCATTTTTATATTTAGGTGTATGGTAAATTATAAATTAATTTATAGGTAGGTAAACAAACCGGCACTAAATATGTATACTGCCCTCCTAACAAGAAAGGTCTTATCTGCAAAATTTAGCAAATTGAATTTTTTTATTTAGAGTGTTCGTAAACATTTTATTAATATGTGTGGAAAATTAAAATCTCCTATCTACGTTAAAAATGCTTTATTGTATGCCTAAATGTTTTGTTCGAAGTGAATAAAAAGTCGTGTTTGCTAACATAAATTGTCCGATCCCACATAAACTAAGGTAAATAATAGTCCGTTCTTATTTGAAAAATGCAGTTAGGACAATTTAAACTAGTATTTTATGTTGAGTGGTGTCAGTTAGGACAATTAATTGTAATATGGCAGTGGATTAATATTTCAATATTCTTTCAAATATATTTCTTGTTGTTATCCATTATTTTAGAAATTAAGTGTTAAGTTTTTAAATATGATAAATATAATAAACTGTTCAGTATAATACATTAATTCTATTTAGGACAAGTTCAGTAGGTAAAATTTGAAAATACCGAATTGCATATACTAAGCTTTATTGTCCTAAGTGATAATATTATCAAAAATCTCCTAATCGAGAAAAGGTACATCAAAATTATGACTAGCAATTAGGTTCTATTCTCCGACATAATATATGAAATGAAATATAGATGGTTTGTTGAAATACCATGCTTTATCCAATAAAAAGAAAGAAAAACGTCATTTGCTCAAAACTTAAACATTGCAGATAGGACCTTTCTTGTTAGGAGGGCAGTATATAAAATTTCAGTTTTGTTGCATTGATAATTTAGGAGTTATTTCGACTTGTCCACATTGGTGAAACAACCTGTATAATATTTACATTATAAACTTAATCCTAAGTTTATTTCTTTGTTTTAAATTAAAAATTATTTTACATAAAATATTTTATTTTTGTTTGCAAATTGTTATTATTGAATTAAATACACGCGTGCAATATTAAAAAATATACATCCATGTGTTTGTTATTAATAAAACATGACAGTTTTCCGCCCATATCTTTATTATATCTAAGCTTATCATTTTTTTTAATAACATATCTAAACGTGTAAGTTGATTTGAAAACTGTCGTTATTTTTACAAAATTCTGATATTGCTCACCGTTTATTGATGATGATATTTTTAGATACTTTATAGAAAAAAAAAAATGGTTAACTTTAAAAAATCGTCTTTGGTTTATTAGTGAATATTCTTTCTTAATGAATATTAAGAAAAGATTTTTACATTTTTAGTATATTAAAATGTGTATTTTTGAATACTGTATAAAAATCTATTCGTTAAATAATAAAAATTTTGAAAATGAATTTTTTATGAACCACATAAAATTTGATTAACCTATAAAATATTGGCTAACTTTAAAAGAATCCTGTTGAGTTTAGCTATGAAAATTAAGAGAAAATATTTACAATCTTGGTTGTTTAAAATGTCTTATTTTTAATGACCTATAAAAATCTAAATGTCTCGTAGTTAAAACTTTAATATTATATTGGTTTTGTGTAAGCATTTCACATTTGTGTAACCACCGAATTGCGTAACTATGGAGAATACAAAATTCTATGATGGTTCTAAAAAGAATTCTAAGATATCAATGTTTATTTGAGCTTTTATTCTTATTTTTAAAAGTAATAAGTTAAAACTGTAAAAATTTTAAAGCAAACTTAGGTTGGATTAAATAAGAATAATTTATTAACGCTAAATACAACAAATAAATTTCATAATATTATTTTGTTTTGCACGAGAATTAATTTTTTAAATTATAACTAATAAATTTTCCATTATCATATTTATTTTTAGATATGAATTATATATTTGATATGACCCATTATGATTTATATTAATACATATAGGTGTTCGAGAAATATCATTTTTTCATTTCCTTACTATTCTCCCATATGAATCTTTTAAAACTATTGAAACTTAAGTTCATTTTTAATTTTATATTTCCTACAGATCATTACTAAAAATAAAGTCGTTCTTTTAAACTTTTTTGTCTTTATCTTTTAAGCCAAAATAATTCTCGGATTTATATTTCTTCAAAAAAAAATAAAAACAAGTACATTTACATACTCATGAAATTTTTATAATTCCATTTAATACATTTTTACAACTCAATTACCCAATTAAAATAATAATGAATGTACGCAATTTTAACGTAAATCCTTTATTATTATTAATCTAGCCCGAGTGTCGTTATTTCCCCTGTTTACGGTCATTTAGATAATGAACGTTGATATACGACACTGTCTAGATTGATTTTTATCACTTTTTCGCAATCACCTTCCTAAACAAAAAACCCATTTTACCTTAACGAACTTATTAATAAATAGCTTTTCGTAAAATTATTTTTTTCTTTTAACACACTTATTTGTTAAAAGCTTAAAGATAATAATCTAATTATATAAATTTTTGTTATTAAAGGTAAATTTCCTTTATTATTAAATGAACAAAAAGTGTTTCTAAAAACAGGATTTCTGATAAAAAAATTAGATCGATTTTTATTAGATTTATTTTATATTAAAATTATTTCAATATGAAGTATAAAAATATTTCCTTTTTACAATCTCTAAAGTTAACATACTATAATATTATGTATAAGAAATAAGCTTAAATAAGTGATTAAACGCGTAATTATTTTTATAAAAAAAAAGACAAAACCAAATTAATCTTTAAAAAATCACTTTTATAAGTAATCTGTTTACAAATTATTATACTGTCATGAACACATTAATAAATCGATAATAAAAAAAAGTAAGTTTTTTGATTAGACTTTGATAACAAGATAACGAATTCGATTTAATTCGAAAGGGAAAAAATTAAAAATAAAAAACTTAAAAATAAATAAATAAAATTCTTAAATATTTGTAAAAATCATTAAAAATCATTTAATTTGATACCAAACACGACTATATTTCGATTAAAACCAAAAAAGTTACGTCGATTTAAAAATGGCGATCGTCAATTACAGCTAAAAATATTAATAATTGAGCCGTTCATTGCATACATCGATTAACTCCACTTTTTGAAAAATCTTAAATTTAAGTGTCAAAGCACTTGGTGTAGTCATAAATTTTTATATTTATAATAACTTTCCTGAATAATAAAAATTAATACTATTAAATGACAAAATTTGTTTGGCCATTGAATAAAAGGTAATTTATTTCAGAAGCCATTTTGATTAACTCCATACTCTAATGTAAATCGTTTCAATAACGCAATTATTTAGCAAAATTTTTATGCATATAATTTCGGATATCATGAATTCAGTAAGAATATAAGCCACATGTTTATTTGGCCAGAAACTGAAGGATCTCGTGGGTCTCAAGAAATTTCATCTTGTCTAATAAAGTACAACAAGACTTACACTACAAACTTAGAAAAAATAATAACATATTCGGATTCGTGTACCGGGCAAAACAGAAATATTAAAACTGTCTAAAGTTTAATGAAACTTGCTCAAAGTACGAAAATAAGAGCTGAGGCAATTGAACTGAAATTTTTAGTAAGTGAACACAGCTATTTGCCCAATTACGCAGATTTTGCCATTATTGTGTCACGTGCAAAAAAAATCAAAATATTTTTTCACCAGATGATTGGTACAATATATTCAAAACATGTAAAAAGAAAGTGCCATTTATTTCATCTAATCCAAATGTCTCACCAAGATTTTTTTCAACAAAACCTTTAGAACAATCAATCAGTAATAAAAAGTAACCATCACAGGATTTCCAGTAAATTGGTTTAAAATACGCTGGATAAAGTTAGAAAGGTCCAAACCCCATCTCATACAATTCAAATGTGACTATAATGAAACTACAGAATTTGAAACCATTAATATAAGAAAGTCTGCACCAGGTAGACCACAAAGTTTGAAAAATATAGACCAGCCTTTATTATATCCTAAAGGTAGAACTGTGACAAGGAAAAAATGGAGATACATGATGAACATGCTAAAATTCATTCTTCCTGTTAAACATGATGACTATAAAAACTTGACATTACTTATAATATTGCAGATGAATTAGTTACAAATAATATATTATAACTGAACTGTCAACATTCATTTTAAAAATATATAACTAACTTTTTCTGTAATAAAATACTTAAAAATATAAAGGTTGAATTTAACTTTATTACTTTTTTCAGTTTCCAAATCGATTAACTCCACCTGTTACATAAAAACGGTATTAATGACGATTATTTTTTGGCTATTCTTTCTTATTAATTTTATATACTGTTGGATGAAAGCTATATCCGTATTTATGCATTCTGCATTATACAGGGTGAGTCGGGAGGATCTCACCAAACTCTATGAGTGTATTACACGCGTGAAAATAATGTAAAAAAATCATATGTTCTTATCCGATTCTCATTTGTTTTCAAGTTATAGCATAGTAACAAATAAACAAATTTGACACATTAACATTTTATTAATCATAGCGTTCTTTTAGTAAATGTTCAAAGATACCGCCATTGACCTCTAAACATTTTCTGCTTCATCTACGAAGAGCCCTTTCATTTTGGAGAATCGCCTCACAGGAGACAACTATTTCAATTCTTTACAAAATGAATTAAATGGATTGCTAGAGGATGTTCCTTTGAATATTAGAATGCAGATGTACTGTCAGCACGATGGAGCTCCTGCCCATTTCGCTCGTTAGGTCAGGCAACATTTGGACGAACGTTTTCCAGGGCATTAGATTGGTCGTGGAGGTCCTATTAATTGGCCTGCAAGATCTCCAGACCTCACACCATTAGATTATTGTTTATGGGGCTGGATCAAAAATGAAGTATACAAAATAAAAGTGAACACACGGGATGCATTAATTCGGCAATTAGGAATGCTGCAGCCCATATTAAAGAAGAAAGAAATGAATCAATTCGGAAAGCAACACGCGCTCTTCGTAGACGAAGTAGAAAATGTTTAGAGGTCAATGGCGGTATTTTTGAACATTTATTAAAAGAACGCTATGATTAATAAAATGTTAATGTGTGAAATTTGTTTATTCGTTACTATGCTATAACTGAAAACAAATGAGAATCGGATAAGAACATATGATTTTTTTTACATTATTTTCACGTGTGTAATACACTCATAGAGTTTGCTGCGATCCTCCCAACTCACCCTGTATATTTGAATTTATATTATAACAGAAATTAAAAAAAAAAAAACAATATACATTATTTCATCATGTTTCTCAACTTTTTGTTCTATGAAGTTAATCATTGTATGCACTGAACAGCTCAATGTAGAAACTATTTAAGCTAGATAGGTTGTGTTTATACTCAAAATGAAGAAAATTTTCTATTGATTTTTAATATAAATTCTTATCTAAAATTATTAAGAAATTTTAATTCTTTAAAAATATCGAAAACCCAGAAATTAAAAATCTCTTAAATTTTTTTCACATTCTCAAAGATAATTAAAAAACGTTTAATTTGATACCAAACTTGACTATATTTCGATTAAAAACAACGAAGTTGTGTCAATTTAAAGATGGCGATCGTCGATTGTTTTTATGATTGAAAATATTCATAACCTAGAAACTATTTAAGCTAGATAGGTCGTGTCTGTACTCAAATTAAAGGAAATTTCATTCTCTATCGATTTCCAGTGGAAATTCTTTTCTAAAATTATTTTTTTAAATTTAAATTCTTCAAAAATCGTAAATCTAGGAATAAAAAAAATCACTTAAAATATTGAAATATTCTCAAAAATGATTGAAAATCGTTTAATTTAATACCAAACTCGACTATATTTCGATTAAAAACAGGGAAGTTATGTGTATTTACAAATGGTGATCATCGATTGTTTTTGAGAATAAAAATATTCATAACCTAGAAACTATTTAAGCTAGATAGGCCGTGTTTGTACTCAAATTAAAGGAAATTTAATTTCCTAACAATTTTTTATAAAACTTTTCACCTAAAATTACTTTTAAGTCTTTTATATTGTCAAAAAATCACATTTTAAAAACTCACATATTTCTTATATGTCTAAATACTTAAAAAATTTATTATTTCTCGATGGAGAAGATAACAAATCATCTTTCTTCCTTATTTTAACCGGACTTTTACCTTCAGTAACATTTTCCTCCTTCATTTCAAACGAATCATAAGCTTTAAACTTTAACTTTTTCCTTTCCCCGTTCTTTTTCTCATTTTCCCTTCTAATTTCATCCAAAATGTTATCAAGTAATTCTTCCATTTGTTCTTTTTCATCATCTGATTTAGGCACTACACACAATTCAACTCGATTTGGTTTTAGATATTTTAAAAATTCTACCGTTTCTGTATATGATGGATGAAATGAAAGACAAACGTCCACTCTACCATCGTTTATCCATTCTATCGGATCTTTATTTAATGAATAATTTATCCATTTCATCGCCGTTAAGTGAATTACTAGAATATTTTGAGGAGATCCTTTATAAAAATCACAACAAGAATATGTAAAATTAAATCCACCCGAATGAATTCTACATTGGTTTGAATTTAATGTAATTACTTCATCCATCTCTGGAATGGCACCATATAAAGTTTTTTCGGTACTAACATGAATTTTTTGTTTTAATCTTTTTGATAATTCAATAAATAAATATTCAACGCTATATTTAGCCGGATTTTGTAAATAAATTCGATGTTCTAGTGATTTATTTAACCAATCCACAGCAAGGGAATACACAGCTTCGCTAGTTTCTTTTCGTGTGGGAAAATATGGATAATTTTCATTAAAAAAAGTACTATCTAAGTAAATTACGTCGATATTTTTTAATTTTCCTAATGTTGTATGAAACACTTTAAATTTATATAATTCTAAAGGATTTATTCTAAAATCACCGGTACATAAAATATTTTGTTCGTTTTCGAAGAAAAACATCACAGATCCTGGAGAATGTCCCGCTGATATAGCGGTAACTTGTAAATGTTGATCATGTTCGTCTTCATCTTCATAAGTTATAATTGTGGGTTTACCAATATCTATAATTCTTAATTGAGATTGAATATTATTATAACATAATTCTCTCTTTAAAATTCCAATGGTAACGGCAGATCCATAAATATGTAAATTATCTTTAAGTAATTTGTTTTGAAAATCGGAGGAACTTAAACCTTTCATATGATCGAAATGGCAATGTGTTAGGAAAAATATTTTCGGTGTAGGTGTCCGACTAAAATCGAAATAATCAACGGAGATAAATGGTATTTCTTTAACTCGTCCATCAAAAGTACTCATTTTAGTTGTCAAATTTAAATTTCTTGTCAACAATAAGTTTTCATTTTGATTCCATTTTCAGCTTTGGTCGGGAACGGATGAAATGTTTGTGTCTATCCTAAAAATCAGTAAATTCTTTATAAATCAAGTTTATTATAAACCGTCAGTGATCTATTAATACATACACTCATTGTCAGAGGCAGAAGTTTGTGTACAAAGGACTTGAAATACTTTAACGGAGAAAAGAATAATCATAATCTAATGATGAATGGAGACAAAGGGAAAGGAAATTGAAGCAGAAGAAAGAAAAATTATTATAAAACTATGGAAAGACGGAAGAAATCTTTGAAAAATAGGAATAACTGTAGGCAGATTATATTCCTCCACTTGGAAAGTCATCTCTTCTAGTAAACTGAGATGAGCCAAGCGTTGTACAGCAGGTGCAAAAAGAACCCAGGCTAACAGCAAACAAAAATAGCACATAATGTGCAACAGTTTCATAAAATTATTAGCAAAGATACGGCAAGAAGAATATTATGAAAGGCCCAATACCACACTCACGTTGCACGATAAAAGTCACTCGTATCAGACGTCAAACGACATAAACGAATTGCCTTTGCTAAATAACGCCGAAACAAGTCCATAGAATTCTGGGAGAAGTTTCTTTTAACAGATGAGAGCATAGTTTGCATCTCCGGTATTAAAGGTAAAAAATTGTGCGGAGAAAACGCGTTACTGCCGTCAATCCGTAAAACTTAGAGCTATTGTAAAACAAGGCGGTGGTGTCGTGATGGTTTGGGGTGTATGTGCGCCAAAGGAGTAGGGAAATTGGCTTTTATAACATCCACAATGGACCATAAAATTTACATAGACATTTTAAAGGAAAATTTGAAACCAAGCATCAACAACATGAGTTTAGGATCCGAATACATTTTTAACAAGACAACGACACGAAATATTCTGCTCACAATACCAAACTTTGGCTGCTATACAGGGTGATTCATTAGCTCTATGACAAACTTTGGCAGATGAAAGGTGATGCGATTCTAAGGAAAAGATGTTATATGAATATGGGTCCGATTCATTTTGGTTAAAGGGTTACAAGCCTTTGAAAATTTTACACAGTTTAATAGGCAAATGAAAATGTAACATAAAAAATAAGTTTAAAAATTACAAAAATTGTTCGAAATGTCCGCCTTCAGCTTGAATGCACGCCTCACTTCGACGGATCATTCCGTATGCTATTAGCTGCATCTTGAATTCTGTCCAATAGTTGCTGACGGGTAGTAATTTCTACATGGTATACAAGCTGCTTCATGTGTCCCCAGAAATAATAATCCAGCGGATTTAGATCTGGAAATCATGGTGGCCAGACTACTGGACCTCCATTGCCAATCCATTTGTTTGGAAAATGTTTATATAACCAAGGGATGACTTGTGTTCCTCGATGTGGTGGTGCACCATCGTGCTGATACCACATATTTTGAACGATGTTAAGTAGTACGTCGTCGATAAAACCGAAAAGGTTATTTTCCAAGAAATTTCTGTACATATCTGCATTTAAGCGGTCATTTATCACCCATACAGGTAGCAAAGAATTGTTAAAAATGCCACCCCAAACGTTTACACTAAACTGTTGCTGAAATCTTCGTGGTCTAATTGCATGTGGATTTTGCAAGGACCACACATGTTCGTTATGATAATTATTTATGCTGTCCCTAGTGAAACACGCTTCATCAGACAACAGAACTTGTGAAATGAAGTTATTATTTTGAGCATGTTGCTGAATAATCCAGTGGCAAAATGCTAAGCGTTGCTCAGTATCTCCAGGATGTAATGCTTGAACATTTTGGCGATGAAACGGATGTAACATTTCTTGATTCAATACACGCCATACAAAACTTTGGGATATTTGTAACATGCTCGCTATATGCCGAGTACTAATTGAAGGTTCGTCAAGTACTAAATCAATAACACGTTCTTCGTTTTGTACATTCACTTTATGGGGATGAACGGAATGTGGTGGAGTGGGGTTATCTGTTTCTCTCAGTCTGCGAAAATTAGTTAGCTTTTAATACATATTTAGAGGTTATTTATTACTTAAACAGGTTAAGTTAACCTATATAACATTCCAGCACAATGAAAACACCCCCACAATCAACTGACTTAAATCTTATTCAGCACTTATGGGATTTATTGAACTGCAGAATTCGTCAACATAACATTGAAAGAAGTGCTAGAACAATTTATAATTAACGAATGGGCCAAAATCAATTTGGACGAGACAAAGAAATTAGTACAATTCATGCTAAAACGTTTAAGAGAGGTCATTAAGCAAAAGAGTTGTCTGACTTCTAATATATTTTTTTATAGAAGCTGCTTTGCTTTGTACGCATATTTTTGAGTATGCATTATGTGAAATGTTTTTAGTTTTGATTTTACTTTTTTAATTACATTTGCGTTTTATAGATTTATATTTTGTTAATAGATTTGTATATTGTTAACATACACAATAAATACGATTTGAAGTATATCATATTAGATTATGACTATTCAATTCTTGATTAAAGTATTCCAAATTTTTTATACGTAGACTTCTGCTGCTGAGTGTATTTTATCTATTTAATTTATCGTGAAATTAATAGTGCCTGTATTTTCAATATTTTAATGAAGATTACTCTTATTACAGATCTTTTCTTATTTACTCAGTGACTGGGAGTTATATGAGCTAGTTCTCAAATCCCATTACCTTACCTTTATTTTTTAAACGAACAACAGCAAAGAAGTTTTCACTTAACCTATCTTCTCCCTAAAAAAAGTAATTTATTTAAAATGTTTAACAGATTCAAACACAAAAGCAATATAAACAGTTAAAGAAAAACCATTTTCTTTTATCTTACCATAAATTTGCAGTCAAAAATGAACCAAAAACATAGAATCCAAACATTGTCCTAATACTGCACGTATTATGAGCTTGTTTATAGCATTTCTTATCATCTGTATAAACAATGTGAATTTTTAAAATCCAGAGTTACAACAGAAGCATAAATATCCATATTATTTCGAATAATTCATAGTTGAAAATCAAAAGACCTAAAATCTTTTAACTAACTTTCAAAAATAACTGAAAAGTAAAGCTTGGTGCGTTAGCGGTTAATTTCTAAGGTTGGTATCGTAACCCATAGGCGTACCATGAAAAATGTCCAAAGGTAACAAAAAATTTGTAAAGCTAATAAATTCTTTAAATGTAATAATTAATGAAACCAATAATAATTTTCTTAACATGTATCATCGCAATTAACATCCGATATTTAACAATTATAGGAGTTTATAAGTACTCTTATTCCTAAAAAGAAGAAAATCCGTCTACTGCACTGCTACTGTCAAAGTTACGATGTAAATATTCCGAAAGTAATCACATCTAAAGTAGAAAATCTCTAAAGTACAAATGTCCTAAATTCAAACAATCATTTTTGAAAGCTTTAATAATAATAATAATTAACACCTTGCTGACCGGTGACGAGATAACTCGTCATTTCATATCCAAACGTTGCTGACCGGTGACGAGTTAACTCGTCCTAATAGCACTTGTTATGTCATATTGCGGTGACATGACATGGTTTCTACGTAAAATTGCCGGTCAACAAAGTGTTAATACTGCCAAAACATTAAAAACTTGTGGATTTTATTTGTAAAGTTTATAGCATTTCATATCATCTGTATAAACGATAATTGTAGATTCTTTTAAGCTCTAAATTATTTCCAACTAATTCATAATTAAAATTAAAAAAAAAACTCAAACCTTTTATATAATTTAATCGTATTTATTAAGTAAATTAAAAATCAAAATAAACGGTTGTAACTCATCCATCAACTTCTCATGTTGCTTTCAAATTCAAATGTCCCGCCAAAAATTAGTTAGCTTTTAATATCTTTTAGAGGTTATTTATCACTTAACCTATGTTTTTCCTAAAAAATAATTTTATTTAGAATTTCTTAACACATTCAAACACAAAAATGAAAACGTTTAAAATAAACGATTTTTTATTAACTTACCGTAAAGTGTCAACCAATATTAAAATTATTTCCAATTAATTTATAATTAAAAATGAAAAGAACTCAAATCTTCAATGTAATTTAATCGTATTAAAAAAATACAATAAAAATCAAAATATCACCCAAAATAAACGATTCCAAGTTCTCAATATCTGTTGTTGTCAAATTCAAATTTCCCGCCAAGACGAAAAACAAAGGAAGTAGGTTAGTTTTTCGGCGTCCGTTAGAGGTTATTTATCGCTTAACCTATTTTCTCTCTAAAAAAGTGATTTTATTCACAATTTTCTCAACATATTCGAACGCAAAATGGATATAAACGATTAAAATAGATAATTTTCTTCGACTCACCGTAAACTGTCAACCGAAAGTCGCCCGATTGACTGCGTGACATCAAACGCCAGCCATTTGCTGAACGTTGCAAAGGTTGTGGACGCTTATCTTTCACGAATTTTGGTTAGGTTTAAGTTTATTCGATGTTTATCGAGGTAAGTCGAAATATTTCCAATTGATTTTTGTCGGGGAACGCGCGGAAACGTAGCGGGTCGTTAGTTTTTAGGTTACCGGGCGGTCGCGGGGATTTATGTAATGTAATTGTCCGTTTCTGGACCCCATTTTCGTTCCTGTCGGGTTATAGGCTATGGCGCGGATTAACGACGCTCTTTTCGGACGGTTTTTTCCCGCCTAGGTAGGACTTCCGGGCGCTTTTTAAGGTTATTATTTTTTAATCGTTCGATTTTATTACGCCCATCGTTATTTCTTATTTGTTTACGTTTTTAAAAGCTTTGTTAACCTCAATTAGGCATAACCTCACTTGTCAACAGAGGTGGTAACCTATACAAGCCCGGTTTACACATCACGGATTTTATTACAATCTTTTAAATTTTTTGTAATTGTTGGTTTTATTGATTATTATTTATTGCTTAATTGTTTAATTTTTATTAAGCTTTTTATATGTATTTTGTCTTTTAATTTAAAAAAATATAAAAAATAATTAAAAAATATTTTAATAATTCATCATTTTTTTATTTGGTTATTTTTTCTTGTTACTTTGATCAATTTTAACCTAATTTTATTGATGAAATGAATTAATTTGACTTGATTTATGATGGTTTTTAAAGATTTTTTTATTTTTAATGAAAAAATGATTTTATTTGCTAATTTATAAAGATTTTTAATGATTTTGATTGATTTTTGTGTAAATTTTGTTGTATTTTTCATTAATTTTGGTTACTTTTATAAAATTTATTGAACTTTTTAATGAACTTTTGATTAATTTTTTATGTGTTGATGAGTTGATAATTTTTTCAGATTTTTTTCAAATTTTTATTTAAATATCTATAAAAATTTTGGTTGATTTTTGTTGAATTTTGGTTAATTTTAATAAATTTTTGCTAATTTCATGTTATTTTGATGATTTTATGATTATTTTTTAAGGATTTTTATTGGGTTTATTGAAATCACGATACGTTTTGATTGTTTTAATGAATTTTCGTTTGATTTATGTTGATTTTTTAAATTTTTTGATGATTTTTGAACCTAAAATTACAAAGAATTTAATGCTTACTGCTTATTAAACTATTATAATATATTTTGAAGAAAATTAAATGAATTTTGGTTTTTTTGATAAAATTTTCGTTTGATTTAGTTGATTTTTTACATAAAAGTGATTGAATTTGTTCGATTTTTAACTAAAATCATTCAAGATTTAGTCAATATTTGCTTTATTTTTTTATTTCAATAAATATTTTCAATAAATTTAAAACTAATTGTTGGTTTGATAGACTAATTACTTCATTTATGACGATTTTGAAGAATTTTGATTGAATTATTTAATGATTTTCATTGATTTCAAACAAATTTTAATTAATTTAATGATTTCTTAATTGATTCATAGCGATATTAAAGAATTTTAAGTGATTTTTAACATAATATTGTTTGAATTGATCCGTTTTTGATCAAAATTGCAAATATTTTTGTCTAAATCTTCTTTACCTTTCCATTTCGATAGATATTTCTACCAAATTGTTAATTAATTGTTGATTTGATAGATTAATTACTTCAATTATGACGATTTTAAAGGATTTTGATTGAATTATTTAACGATTTTCGTTGTTAACAAACTTCAATTAATTTAATGAATTTTCAATTGATTCATGGTAAGTTTTAAATGATTTTTAACATAATATTGTTTGAACTGGATCAGTTTTTGGCCAAAATTGTAAATCGTTTTGTAGAAATCTTGTTTGTCTTTCTATTTCGATTGATATTTCCACTAAGTTTCTAATTAGTTAAGGGTTTGATGGATTTTACGTCATTTGCGAAGTTTTTGATTAGATTTTTAGTTGGTTTCGATAAAAGTTTAATAGATGTAATTAATTTTAGTTTGATTCATAGCGATTTTTAAGGATTTTAACTGTTTTTTACCATAATATTGCTTGAATTGGATTAATTTTTGACCAAAATTGTAAATCGTTTTGTTGAAATCTTACGTTTCTATTGGGTTGTTCGGAAAGTAATTTCGTTTTTTCCCAAAAGAGGATTTAATTGTATTTTTTTGCACTTAACTTGACACTTAAGCCGTATAATCATTATATGTTTTGAGAGCTGATATAGCAAGGCTTGTATGTGAAAAAGTCCATGATTGATTCCATGCAGTAGTTTTTGGTTGGAGTCCTTTTAAATATGGAGAGCAATAAGCAGCATTTTCGTCATATTTTACTCTTTTACTATAGAAAAGGCAAAAATGCTGTTCAAGCCAGAAAGAAATTAGCTGATGTGTATGGAGAAGATGTGTTGACACAATTTCGAAGATGCACCACGTTCTGGAAAGCCGGTTGAATATGATAAAGACACGATAAAGACATTGGTTGATGCAAACTGGCGAATAACAACACGTGAAATCGGTGAGAGGTTAAATTTATCAAATTCAACTGTTTATGACCACTTGAAAGGTCTGGGTTTAACTTTGATGCTTGATGTATGACTTTTCCATGTTCTCACAGAGAACTTTGTGTCGTCGCGTTGACGTCTGTGATTCGCTTCTCAAACGTCTTGAAAACGATCCATTTTGAAGTGCATCATTACTGGGGACGAAAAATCGGTTGTATTTAAGAATGTCAAACGCAAAAGGTCATGGAGCAAAAAGATGAACCAGCTCAAAGCATTTCCAAAACCGATATCCATCAAAAAGGATAAAGGATAAAATCTTTTTAGCTTTTACTGGATAACACACAATTAATTCAAAAGTTTACTGTCATCAGCTAGACAAACTGAATGATGCATTTCAACAGAAAAGGTGTAATGTTCCACCAAGATAATGCGAGAGCTCATTTAAGTTTGGTCAATCACCAAAAGCTTTTACAGCTTGAATTATACAATGCCACACCTATCACATTCTCCAGATCTGGCACCTTCGGATTATTATTTGTTGCGGTCACTACAAAGCTTTTTAGATGGTAAAATTTTCACTTCAAATGAGGAGGTCAATAACCACCTCGAACAGTTTTTTGCCAGCAAAGACCAAAAATTTTATAAGGTGGAATCATGCTGCTACCAGAAAGAGGGCAAAAGGTGTTGAACCAGAATGGCCAATATATAATTTAACCCGGCGTGTGTATACTATATTTTTTGAGACACGATGTGTATACTGGGTCTTTTAGGGAACAGGCATGTTTTAAAAGTTTTCTAGGCTTTCAAAAATTCTAGAAAAATCCTGAGTTACTTATTGAAGCGTCTACTACATGGCCGACCAGTTACCAAATTCAAAAGTTTAAAACTGTTGTCAATAAAAATGAAACAATCGTCTGAATTGTCTGAAAAGTCAAAAAAATGGAAATTTTGACCGTTCCTCCAAAGACCCAGTGTACACAGGGAGGGTTTATTAATATTTGTTCATTATAATTGTCTTTCATTTTCAAAAAAAAAAAAAACGAAATTTTCGAACATTCTAATATTCGATTTGATGGATTTTATGTTATTTACAATGCTTTCGATTAGATTTTTGGTTGGTTTCGATCAAATTTTAATGGATTTAATGAAGTTTAATTTGATTACTATCGATTTTTAAGGATTTTAGACAATTTTTAGCATGCTGTTTCAATGGGATCAATTTTTTGTCAAAATTTGCAAAACATTTTGTCGAAATTTGTCTATTTTTTTAGATATTTTCACTAAATTTGTAATTAATTGTTGATTCGATGAATTTTACGTCATTCACGACGTTTTCAATTAGATTTTTTGTTGATTTCGATCAAATTTTAATAAATTTAATGAGTTTTAGTTTGATTTTTAGCGATTTTTAAGGATTTCAGCTCATTTTTAATATATTGTTTCAATTGAATCAATTTGTAATCGAAATTGCAAAACATTTTGTTGAAATCTTTCAATTCCGTTAGATATTTTCACTAAATTTGTAGTTAATTGTCAGTTTGATTAATTTTCGTTTAACCAGTTAACTGTTTTTGACGAATATACTCCTCATGGCGCAAAATTGTGCAACTCGCAAAAAGTGGTGATATTGGCTATTTAAATTGTAATTTTTGTGAAATTCAAAACATATTCTTAAATTTCAAAATGTTTAGAATATTTTGAGGCCAGGTCTAAATAAAACAAACAAATAAAAAATATGAACAATTTCAGATGAAGTCGTATAAGTGCGCGTTTTCAAAACGGAGCGCAACAGTTAATTGGTTAATTCATGGTAAAAATTTTAATGAATTTTTTCAATCAAAATTACCTAGCATTTTCTCAAAATCATCCTATTTCAACGAATACTCTTAAACACAAATTTTTAAACTCAAGAAAATCTTAGATACAGTTAAATATACTTTATTAAACATTTCTATAAAATTTTGAAATGTTCATTAATTTTTTTTCTTTTCTTAAATTCTCGCAGGAAATGGTATCATCAAAATAATAAACATGGAAGAGGGTTTCGCGTTAGATTGGGGCGACGCGGTCTCCGTCGTCCAAGGGGAAGAAGTAATATGCGGCATGGAAAACGAATCGATGGAGAACATACTCCCGACGGAAGAGCCCGAATTCGCGGACGTCTGCGAAGAAGTAATCGTCCAAGAGGGCGCGAACGAGGAGATCGTTCACGAGGAAGAGATCGCGAACGATAACGTCATGTACATCACTGATAATAGCATCCTGGTGATGCAACAGGGCCATGAAGCCCCGTTTATGGATTGTCAAGTCGGCGAGGAAGTCGTCGCGGACGAATGGACCGAAGCTTGCCCGGAAATCGTCGTCGGGGGAGAAGAAAATGTTGTTGGAGAAGGTGATGATATCCAGGAGGATTTGTCAATTCCCCTACCTTTGGATCAAGATCAATATACAGCTGCGAGACCGTATCCGTGCGATTTTTGCAGTAGGAGGTTTCGTAAAAAAGCGAATTTAATGAATCATATGGTTTCACATCAAACCGATCGACCACACGGTTGTAATTTATGCGGGGTTAGATATATAAGAAAGTGTGATTTAATGAATCATTTAAAAATACACGCTTATGTACCGGAAAACGTTGAAAATGTTGATGAAGAAACTCCGGATGAATCAGATTATGAAAAACAAAAACGACCGAAACCGTTTTTAAAGAAAAGAAAGAAACCTAAAATTAAAGAAGAATACGATGATTCCCCGGATGGAAAAGGAGCATCGAGTTCTCGAAGTTACGACTACGTAGACGAAGATATGAGACTAATGGAAGCCATGGAAGTTAATGTAAAAGCCGATTATGTTGATTATTTACCTCAAGAAAATCACCCGGTTACGGAACCGAGATTTCCTATAAGCGATCCTCGAAAACCGTTCGTTTGCCAACATTGCGGGGTTGGTTTCGCCCGAGAAAAAGCTTTAGCCTCCCACGCGAGAGTTCACGCCGGAGACAGTCCGTTTGAGTGCCAAAAATGCGGTGAAATGTTTTGGGACGCCGCTTTAATGCGAGAACATTTAAGAAATAAACACGGAGACATCGAAGAAGGTTTCGAAGACGAAGACGATGAATATTCCGAAGAAGATAATAAATACGGGGAATTTTTCTGTCAAACTTGCGGAGTGACGTTTCACCGTCTTGAATTATTAAGACGTCATCAAAAAATGCATATTAAAGAGGAATTTGTTAACGAACCTGATTACGGACACGTTTGTAACGTTTGCGGGGAATCTTTTACCGGAGCTTTGGATTTATTAGCTCACGCGGAAGTTCACGCGAGAAATTCCGATCATCGTTGTATGTTATGCGGGGAAGTTTGCGCCGACGATCAATCCGTAGCGATTCACGTGCAATCTAAACACGGAAAAAATCTTCCTCCTAATACTTGTTTACAATGCGGAAGAACTTGCAAAGATAAGAAGACTTTAGTTAAACACTCGTTTGAACACACGAAAGAAAAAGTTTTTTCATGCGGAAAATGCCCGAAAACTTTCCACAATCGAGCTAGACTTAAACGTCATATGTTATCTCACCGAAATAAAGTTGTAGCTTGCGATGTTTGCGGAGAAGAATTTCCCGATGGACGATCATTAATGAACCATCGTCACAGTCATAGTAGCGTTTCCGGTCGGCAATTTCCTTGTAAAGAATGTGGAAAAACTTTTGGTTCGCGAAGTTCTCAACAAATTCATTTAAGAATCCATACAGGTGAACGACCGTACGGTTGTAGATATTGTTGGAAAGCTTTTGCAGATGGTGGTACTTTACGTAAACACGAAAGAATCCACACGGGTGAAAAACCGTATGCTTGCGCGGTTTGCCCTCGGGCTTTTAATCAACGAGTCGTATTACGCGAACATATTCGTTCGCATCACTCCGGACCGGATCCGAATTATAGCCATTCCGTTACTCCGTACTGTTGCTCCGTTTGTTCCGATATGTTTGCAACGTCTCAAGATTTAATCGTACACTTAATACATCATTGCGATTTGAATACGGCGATGAGAAGACAACCTCAAGTCGGTCCGCGTAAATATAAAAGAAGGCGTAAATTAAAACCTCACGAACTTCAATTAATTACAAATATGGACGAGGAAGAAGATGAAAATCACGAGGAATTTAGTGATACCGATGATGAAAACGAAAGGAGAAATAAGAAAATAAAAAAAAAGTCCCCCAAATCCCCGAGTAAACCGTCAGTTTCCGCTGGTTTCAACGATATGGTTAATAGTTTTTCTACGACTATAGAAAACATTAGCAGTTTCGTTAAAAATAGTGGTAAAACTAAAAAAAAATTTAAATTAGAACAGTCGGTTCCTTCTCGTCCGAAAATGATACACACTCAAAAAACTAAAGTAGCTGTTGAAACTACCGAAGGTGGTAAAGTAAGACATAAAACTAAAACCCTAGTTACTCGAACGCAACCAACCGAGTTAAAATCAGCTACCGGCGAGAGGATTCGTCCAAGAACTAAAAACGTATCTTATCATGTTTTAAACCCCGATAAGTACCCTTTAGCCACATTTGATGATACAGCTCAAGCTGTAAATAATTTATTAGCAAGTGAAACTCAAAATAACCAAAATGGATTAGATCATACCATCGAGAATACAAATGCAAACACCGAACAAGAAATAAAAAAGAATAATAGTTTAGAACCGGGTAGGTTAATTATAGGTCCCGGAACGAAAGTTATTCGAATTGTGAAAAGTGGAATGATTGTTAAAAATAAGCACAAAGATGAAATGGAACCGGATCAAATTACCCCGGATATGGATGAAACGACGATAAATATAAAACAAGAAGTTTCCGATACAACACCTTTACATGAACTGGCTGAATTATCTATGCAACACGCGCAAAGTATGTTTAAATGTGAAATGTGTAGTGAAGTGTTTACTGATAGGGCGCAATTATTGGTGCACGTACCTATACATATTTGATCTTAAAAAAGTAAATACATTAACTTTTCGTTTCATATCTTTATAATATGTACAGTTTTTTTTAAGTTACATTAGTTTATTTAGAAAGGATAGTTGACATTCTGCTTCATTAGCATTCTGTTTAAAACCTTGACAAAATAATACACTATAATTGAATTGTTCTTTAGTTTATTTTTTGTTTTTCAATTAGATGTTTGTTAAAAAAAGAATTTTGTAAAATTTTTTTACATCAAGATGTTTATATTTCATATTGTAATTACTTTATGTTAAAGTATTACTGCAATATAATAATAACTAATAATATAAAAATAAAGTATCGCTAAAATAAACAAAAAAATTAACCTTAAGTTAGTTTATAGTCGTTACTATTTTAGCATGTTTGTAATATGTATATATACAAAGCTATATTGTAAAAGGATACTATTGATGTTAGAGCAGATTATTGTCTATAATCTTTCCCCCTGATGATATAATAATTGTAATTTTAAATCATTAGAAAAAGTCAAAGAAAGTTCGTATCAAAAGTTTCACACGAAAAGTTTACGGGAAAGGTTTTATTTATTACCAGACAAATCTTATGTACATTTAAACACAACAATAGATATTTAAAAACTTGTATTTTTTGGTAGGCTTTATTTTAATAAATCCGTCATTTCTCTTAATCCTTTATCCATCTTTAAAACATTGAAAATTCTAAAATTTGACAGTAAACCTAATAAATGTTGAAAAACGTATTTTTGAGTTTACAAAAAGAAAAGAGGGCACGTTGTGAAAAATAAAAAATTTAGTTTTAGTAAATAAAATAGTAAAGAAGGTCCCCTCGTCATTGTTGAAACTCATTAAAAACCGAACAACAAAGTTCATCATTAGAATGATTCTTTAACACATTGATTATCTTCATTAGGATGTAAAGTATATTTAAATATCATTAAATATTCAAATTACCTTAATTTCACAATCATTAGCAAACGTGTTTACCACAGATCATATACCTATGGTGTTTACGATAATAAAAATAATAATGTATATTTAATTGATAATTTGAACCTTAGAAAAAGTAGAAAATATGAAATTGAAAAGATAACTTTTAATATATTTGGTAATTATTTTACTTCTTTCAAATGTTTATCTAGTTTTCTTGAACACTAGAAGGTTTTATAACTTTTTACAGTATTTTTTCATGTAACTGTGTAACTGAGTGTGATCTGAATTGAGGGTTTAAACTCCGAAAGGCAACCGGAAGAAAACTAACTATAGTTTTTCTCCAAACTACTACTTTTAAAACCAAAATATGTTTTAACTATTGTAGAACAATTAAAAACATTAAGAACGTCGACTATTTTTGAATCAAAAACAATCTCAAACTTTAAAAAATAGTTGTACAACCATCTTTTCTGGATGTTGGGTTTTTTGCGAACAGTTTATATTATATTTTTTGAATTATTTACAATTAGTTTAGCAATCTTAAATAACATTCTGATAAAAAATAAATGTCGTAACCGATACAAATCATATCGTATAAAACTCGATATTTTATTGGTAGGAAATAAAAGTTGATGAATTGTGCTGAAGGCCAAATCATAATTTCAGCAAAATATAAAGTCCAGACTCTTAATCCATTTGCATCACACAGAAAAGTGAAAAATTTGTTCTTACCACCGAACATTCTTTTATATGCAATGAGCGCATACATATACAGGTTGGTCCGTAACTAACGGGACACAGAGCAACAGTGAATTCCTCACGTCAAAATATTAGTATTAGTAAAACTTATTTTAGTTCAATTATTAATAATAACAAAGATAGAGATGGCTAAAATCAACATTCTACTTTCGTTTTTCTTCAATAATTTCCTTTACATTCAGAATATCTTTATGAAAATTGTTAGAACGCCAAATTTCAAGACGGGAAATACTAATTTGATATCAATTTTTGTCAAGATTCCAGAAGGTGCTTTCTAGCCCAAATAATACTTTTAAACCCCTATTAATTGTTTCATTCTTTAGATTTTTATAAATTTTAGAGTTCAGAACGATTTATTGATCATTTTTACGCAAATTTGGGATACATATGAAATCTCCCTAAAGTTGACCATTTCTGAAATAATCGGTGTTAAAGTTCAACGTGCAAAATTTTAATTAATTTAGTCAACTAGGCACGCAAACCATTCTTGGTTGAATAAAGGAAAAATTAATTTGTTTACTCATTATGATGCGTTTAATTTTAGGAATTATCATGCATGGAAATCCGAGAATTAACATTTCACAACGATCGTTTTAAAAACAGCCTACATTATTGAAAAAAGAGCGAAAGTAGAATGTTAACTTTAAACGTCTATATCTTTGTTATTATTAGCAATTTAATTAAGATACATTTGGCTAATACTAATAGTCTGAAAGAAATTCACTGTTACTCTGTGTCCCATTAGTTACAGACTACTCTGTATATACGTGCTCTGGTGATAGTGGTCAGACAAAATGCGTGTATACAGGTGTCCTGGAAAATGTGGGAAATCTCTTGGATTCTAATAGAACATTAAAAAATATGATTACAAGTTCCCATAATTTTTTTTCCTAGCGGCCTTCTCCTCGGAGATACGGCCTTCTAAAGGTAACCACTAGAAAACAATTTTTCTTGAACAAATTTTAAAGTACTTAATTTAATTTAATGATAATTTAATATGATAAACAGTAGTAAGGACCTCTGAAAAAAATGGCCTTAAAACGTAATTAATCTCTTTAGTTTACCAGGGGCGTACTAGGTTATGCATTTTAATGCTTACATTTTTAACAACCTGCATGATGAGGAGTTAAAAAAATAAATTTAGATATCTTGAATGTTAAGCTAAAGAAAAGGTACTCTTATTCAGTGTCGATAAAATGAACCGTTTTCGAGAAAAAAATTGTAAAAGAAACCATCAAGATTAAAAATTTATTAAATATTTCGTATTAATAGTAACGTTACCATAGTAACGTTTGTAAAAGCAGCGTTTTTTTAATACTGATGTTGCAGACAAAAAATTTAGCGCTGTTTTTACAAACGTTGCTATGGTACTTACGAAATTTTAATAAATTTTTAATCTTGATGGTTTCTTTTACAATTTTTTTCTCGATAACGGTTCATTTTATCGACACTGAATAAGAGTACCTTTTCTTTAGCTAAATATTCAAGGTATCTAAATTTATTTTTTTTTTACTCCTTACCATACAGGGTGTTAAAAATGTAAGCATTAAAATGTACAACCTAGTACGCCCCTGGTAAACTAAAGAGACTAATTATGTTTTAAGGTCATTTTTTAAGAGGTCCTTACTACTGTTTATCATATTAAATTTTCATTAAATTAAATTAAGTACTTTAAAATTTATTTAAAAAAATTGTTTTCCAGTGGCTTCTTTTAGGAGGTCGTATCTTCGAGGGGAGGGCCACTAGGAAAAAAAATTATGGGAACTTGTAATCATATTTTTTAATGTTCTATCAGAATCCAAGAGATTTCCCACATTTTCCAGGATACCCTGTATATGCACTTATGATGCAAATGGGTTAATTCGACGTATTTCTTAAGGGGTAACACCACTGTAAAATTTAAAAAAAATCGAAAATTTTTTTTGCTAAAAAAATCCTTTGAAACTTGTAGAATAATATAGGAAAATGACTTTAATACGTAAACAAGGTTTTTTCTTCGAAATTTCGAGTTATTTCGTTAAATTCTTCTCTGTTCATTCTGTTTGGTAAACCGTAACTTCCAAAAAAGATTTCCCCGGAAAAAGCTTGTCGAGGATAATATACCAAAAATGACTAACCGTTCCCATCGTTGCTTCAACCATTGCCATATTTCATGTTCTTTTTGGATCAAAATCGTTTCCTAGTTTCATAGTTCTTTCGTATTTTTATTCTATAACATCTCCGATGGTTGAAAGAAACGATACTAGAGTTATATTGGTATACATTAAGTATTTTTTACTAAAAGCCACATTTCCTATGTTGAATATTTTTTCTATGATTTTTGGTTTCTTTAATTTTTGTGGTAAACTGGATGAGTGTAATAGACAGATTTTAAGAAAATGGTTAATCATCTTTTAATTTTTACTGTTTCTTTTTGGTAATCCATAAATTAAAAAAATGATGTATTGGGGTCATCATAGAAAAGTCACTATCATATTATCTATTTAACTTCTTTTTAGTTTTTGGTTTCTTTTTAACTTTTGAACTGAAATGACGAATGCAGCCCATCATGAACTTTCTTGAGCAAACTGATTATGATGGGCTGCACTTGCCAAAGATTATTGAAGGTTGAATAATAAAATTATTTGAGCAACAAACCATAAGTTTCTATATCAATACCTCTTCTTAAAACTAATGGCGTTTTTATTTGGCTGAACTAGGGTGCACCAGTGCACAACAGCGTGTTCTGTTGCTTGCACGGAATTAGTGTTTTGTGTTCTATTACATTTTATTAAAAATTATGATTTGAATGAATTGAAATTAGGATCAGATTGACAGACAAATAATTGTTTGATTTCATCGCGTTCTGTAAAATTTGCCCTTTTTTGCACAAAGCTAGTGTGAAATATGCACCCAACGTCAAATTCTGGTGTGCACTAGTTTAGCCAAATGAAAACGCCATAAGAAAATTATGGTGGATTTAGGATGACAAATTTAAAAGCTGTAATCGTAACCGTAGTAGTAACTCAAGTATTTAAAAAAAGTTCAACTATTTTGTTTCAATAGAAGCGTTTAAACAACGTCTAGGAATCACGGGAAATTTGATGGTTATTACAGCTAAGGTTAGGCCGCAAGATGAAGCGCACTATGAAAATCGGTTCCAGCGTGAACGTGTTAAGGGATTAACAGATGAATTTCTAGTTTTTAAACAACTAGTTTAGATTTCACATAAAATTGAAGCTACAAACATTTCTTATTTTAAATTTTGCGATGATCAATCTGTATATCGACGCTCTCAAGCCAAAACGGTATAAACGCCAAAATGGACATTTTTTAGTTAGCTGCACCGTTGAGTAGCATTTTTAAATCTGCATGCAACAGTTAAAGCGGTATACCCGCAAACAAACTTCATTCGCTATAAAATTGGTTTAAAGTTTGCGTAAAAGCCATTTAAGATTCATTATGTCAATCGCTTTTTGCGTTTTCTGAAAAATTAGGTTAATGGCGTTTATGCCGTTTTGGCTTGGCAGCGTCGATATGTGCAACATACCATCAAACGAATTATAAATAACAAAAATATAAGTTGAAAACATTTTATTTTTTAAACGTAATACAAAAAATATACAATATAAAAACTTCTGTGTAATACAACAAATATAAAGCAGATATAATTATAGCCCTAAGAGGCTAAAAAACGTTTTACATAAAATTTCCAGTCTCAAAAGGAAAAAGCGATCACGCGAAACCCTGTATTGTATAAAAAAATATAGTTATAATATACATTTTGTACTCTAAACCCTTCGGCTACAACTTCCAGCAAGAGTTTAATATTACAGGAAAGCTTCAAACGAAAAAATAAAAAGGAACGTTACCAAAAAAGAAAAACTAAATCTGTTTATTTCTTCAACGATATACAATATAAACTACTTCGTGTCTTTTTTTGTTCTCTTTAAAATACATACGCTAATTCATAAAAAAAAATAAACGCCATTAAAAGCAACTTTTAGGAGACCCAAAAAAACCATCTCAACACATCCGAGAAAATCAACAGCACCTTGATTTCTATTCCATACATACTTTTTTTGTCAAAATAAATCTTTTTAAACAGCAGTAACATTAGTCGTTTCAATCCTAGAAATCGGCTCCATAATTTTCACACTCAAATTCGATTCAGAATCCGGGCCGATCTTTAAATTTTGTAAAATCTCGATTACGTTATCCACAATTATTGGCGATTGCGGCTGTTGATCGTTCTTTATAGCTTTCGCGTTTGCTTTTGCATAATGCAAATAACAAATCCCTTTATATCCGCGCCAAGTAATCACGTTTGGTTTTATACCACGTTCGATTAAAGCATTTTTCAAATCCCTTACTCTTACATTCTTTTCGATATTACTCACCATAAGTGAAAAATCAATTTGACGTTTACTACGTCTGAACGGAGTAAATGGAGCGTTTCTTCTTGGTGGTCCATTTTGTTTTGGTGTTATATTTCCATTTTCACCAACACTCTAAATATAAATAAAGATAACATAATACAAAGACTTTTTTATTTACATATTTATCAACATCCTGTATGTGATATGTCGTTTTACTTACAGTATCTCCATTTTCGCTCGGTTTATCGTCTTTACTAATTATTTTACGTCGCCTGAAAAACTTTCTCTTTTGAAACCTTCTCGGGCGTATATTTTCGTTGTTGGTTTCTTCGCCTTGCGATTCAGAGTTTTTCGTTTCTGATCGAGGACGTCGTTGCTTAAATCGACGGAAACGGTAATTAAACCTTCTTCTAGGTTCGTAACTTTCAACGTCCGTATCGACTTCTTTTAAAGTTGTATCTTTACCTTTTCTAAATAATAAAAAAACATTTTTTTATTGAAAACTTATTTTTTTACAAATATTTTAGGGAAAGATCCAGAAATACATAAATACGAAGGCTTTCAGGGCTGGTGTTAACTGAACTAAGACTAAAACTAACATTAGCACTCACTCTAACACTAGAGGTAGAACTAGGAGCTTTGTGGTTTAGTCGTGCATTTTTTGAAAAGACGTTTGACATTTTGGAGGTCATTTTGCAACCTTTTTTCGAAGTAAAGTCACTTCAAAGTTGTTTCTGAAGAAGGTTGAAACATGCTATCTGAAACGTCAAACGCCTTTTCAAAAGACACACGGCTAAACCCGACGTTTTAATTTATAGAAGGTTTAAATAATTTTTAAATATAAAATAGAAAATAATATTAATCACTTGAGTACATTTGACGGCTGAGACTCGTTATAAGTTGCATAACGTTCGAAATAAATCCGTACTCAAGCGGTTAAGATTGCTTTACCATATCAGAATTCTTCTTGATTTTCTTAGCAATAAACATATATTTACACTTGTAAAAAATTGGTTTGATTTGAGAACTCCAATCTCTTAAAGGTTTTATAGAAGAAAAAGGGTTTTCGGTTATATCTATCACAATATCAATTTCAGGTTGGGAATCCATAAGTATTTGTTTATCACTGACCATTTCGCTTTCAGCATAGGAAGTAAGAACAAGCGGGACATTTATTTGATGTAATAAAGTTGAAATAGACGGTTTCCAAGGATCGTTTGGTAAACTGGCCTATTCGTGAAGACCGCAACTAAACGCGAAAACAATATCCGGCTTTTCTAACACTTCAATAACCTCGTGATATTTTCTACCAAAATATTTAATGGTGATTTTATCTTCTTTCATGTTGTTTTTGTTGACATTTTATTTGACAAAGTAGTATTTTACCATACCATTGACTTCCAGTAACCAATAACGGATAATATTAGTAGTCAACAACCAGTTGGTTAAAACTCATTTAAATCCGCTCCGACAATGTGAAAGACCAAATCGTTCTAGGTCTTAGTTCTAGGTCTAGTGTTAGAGTGAGTACTAATGTTAATTCAATCCAAAAATAGTTTTACAACATATCTATATGTCACGGAAATATATTAACATTGCCCCTTTTTTGTAAAGTTTTGTCTCAAGCGACATTAATACTTTCACAACCGCATGTTTGCACAGTGAAACGTCGCCAGTGGTTGGCAATATTTTGGATAATAATGAATAACGACGGGCCTACCAATGACACTCCATGAGTATCACTGGCATACAACGACTGGCCTGCCTACGGCACCACATTGGTATCAGCAGTTGGAAAGTGTTAATGAGTCCCAATAATATCAAAACCCCTAAATAAATCTTTTCCTGTTAAATACGATGGGGCAAAATGGGTTTATAATCATTACTATACAGACTTAAAAACATTAAGTATTACAGTGAAATCTCCCATGTGCGAACACCAACAGGACCCACCAAAAGTGTCCGTTCAAAGAGGGATGTCCGCTTAAGAGAAATGCATAGTAATTATATGAGAGTCGGACGGTTCCATGAGAAATTGTCCATCCAAGGGGGGTATTCATTCAAGAGGGGTGTTCGCAAAGGGGAATTTCGCTGTACAACACAAACAGTTATACCATTAGTAGACACAAAATTTTGAAACAATTTTGAACTTGGAATGTTAAAAAATTGCAAATTTAAACGTATTAATTTGTAAATCAAGCAGTTTGACCTTACAACTATTTTTAAAAACTCTAAAGTTGAGGATGTTTACAATCTACCAATGACAATTTTTACTGCCGAGTACAGAATTCAAATATTTTAACCAAACCCAAGCTGAATTTAATGTCATGAAACACACAACCGCAAAAATTACTTTTTAAAATTGACTATTTGGATCTTTCATTTTTTATACAAAGAAAAATGTTTATTAAGACATTAATTAAATTTAAAATTAAATAAAAACTAAATTTTATTATTATTTTTTTAAATAATTCCGTAAATATTCTTAGGTTGGCAAAAACATAAGGTTAAATAGTGAATTTTACGATTTTAGGTTGCAAACCTGAACATTTTTGTAATGTCAAATTTAAATCTGTCAAAACTTCCAAATTTTCTAAATTTTTAAACGAAAAAAGTCTAACAAATGTAAATAGACAAATTTATAGAAAAAAATCAACAAAACTAACGATTAAGGGATCGACTTTTACCTGTAAGTAATTAATACAATCAAATATTTATAATTGAATTTAGTTGAATTGTCATAAAAACATAACCTCAAATTTTTACCAATTTTAAAAAATACTTACGTTTCGTGAATTTCTTTCAAAGCTTTTAAAACAGGCATTAAATTTAACCTCCTTTGCGAAAGAATATTCCACAAAATCCCAACTGGTCTTTGCAAACGATTTTCAACCTTAATAATTTGGGTTGGTGTTAAAATATAATCAACCGGAACGTCATAAGCTTTAAAAATTTCCTTTGGTAACGTATCAAAAACCTACAAAAACAATCTCATTTATCATAAATTTTAAAACTAATTTTTTACTTTTTAAACCTACTTGAGAATCATGAACAGTTGTAACAACAATAGTTTTATCACTAATGGCATTCATTTCTAATAAAACGGCAAATTCTAAGTCGGCATAACCCCGTCCCTTTCCAATCCTATAACCTTCTTTGGAAACAGCCACACTACCGAGGACTAAAAGATCGATTTGAACTTCATCATTGATTCCAATGGTATGGCCGCTATGTTCAAGTCCTCGACGACTAACGGCGTTTTTTATATCATTTTTAGTGGCCCCATCGGGAATGGTAATGTATTTTAAAAACCCCTCTTTAAGTCTAGGAACCGGAACATATAAATTCTTTTGGTTCTCTAAAACCAAAATACGAGCAGCTTCTTGGGGTTTGTCAGGATTAACTTCGATGTATTTAACATTTTTAAACTCATCTAATTCGAGAAGTTTCGCCGCGGCTTCTTCACTACCTTTAAAATTCGGAATGCGACCGTGGACGGGTTTTGGAAAGTTTGTTAATTTGTTTTTTTCTAAATAATCCCAAACTTTACGCCTGTAAGTTTGTTTAGTGATTTCTACATCTTTTTCCTCCCCTAATTTTAATAAAAAATACGAAATAAATCGATTAGAAAAGTAATTTTAGTTTAAACGTAACTGTGTGTAATAATTTTGAGGTTAGATTTTGAGGAAAAATCAATTTTTTACCTTTAGAATTGGAAGAATCCGAATGATTCTGATTTTCCGTAGATTCCGTTTGGCTCATTTTCGTTATTCGAGCGAATTTCAACTCGAAACGAGCCTAGAAAAACGTTTATTTTACCGAAAACCGAACACGTTCAAATCACTGTGTTGACCATTATTTTTTTTCTATTTGGTTGCCATGATGTAACTTTTTGGATGCGTTCGTTTTTTCTATTTTAAAGCCAACTTATGCTTTTTATAAGACGTTTAAATACATTTTTTGAGTAAATTTTATTTGTTAATTTAACAATAAATAAAATTTTAGATCTTGCAATGATGAGTTTACAAACCACACTGGTTTTAAACTATATAGAGAATAAAATGAAAGTAAACTTGGGATTTATGTTATTTGTTTTAAGTTGTAATCTAAAGTTTTTGAGTGACTCACTTAAGAAAAAATAATTGATAAAGATTATTAACTTATGTTTTTATTAATAAAATCAATTAATATAATAACAAACAGTTTGTGATAAAGATAAAAGTAAATAGTTTATATTTTATTGATATCATATAATAATATAATACGTACATAACAATAAAAGCAAATGAGATAAAAAGTCCATAATACCAAATGTATAACAAGTTTTTAAAAAAAAGTTAGTAGAAAAATCACAGATAATAAAATAATACGTTATTAGTAATTTTTTTCATTTTAATTTTTAACGAATAGTTTGAGACATGTGTAAAGGAGTCATCATTAATGCGAATGCGGCGTCTTTTAAGTTTGCTCCTCTTAAGTTTGCTTCTTGTAAATCACTTCCAGACAAATCACAATTCTACAAATAAAAAAATATATAATTATTAATTTAATTGTTATTAGTTGTGTTTTAAAAATAATATCTTGTTTTGTCAACATAGTTTCACTATTTAACAAATCATATTAGTAAAATCATTTTAACAATTTTTAAGTGTTAAGAAACCTTTTTTTATTAAAACAAAATTTTATCTATTGAAAAATAGCAGTGTGATCCATTGCAATCAATGGTTAAATCCTAAGAGTTTTAAACTTTGCTGGTTAATTTATGAGGCCCTCAGTTTCACTGTCGGGGTTTTATTGGTTGTCAAATTTGCACAATTTAGTTGACATGCAACTAGTTTTCGAAAATTAAATATTACGTTAAGGTCTGGTTTATTCACCTTTGGGGTGAATTAATTTATCCGATATTTACCATGGCTATTTCTAAATAGCCAATCATGGCAAGTGAAATAACAGTAACTATGGAAAATACCATATAGATTAACCCTTTGCGGTCGGTGTCCCCGTAGCGGGGACATTTTTCACTCTTTGAACGCTGTGAACCTACACATGCATTATCACACACCTATTTAGTTTAGGTTATGAACGTATATGTGGGTTCTTACAAAATCATTCAATCTAGAAAAAAAGAATCTATAAACAGATGTATGTAACTGGTATTCGTTAGCATTTATAGATATAATAAAGTCTGCTCAACGTGTGCTCTTTCGTAAAAAGTATGCAGCTGACGGTAAGCTGTTTCGTATGGAGTGGGCAGTTCACAATGCACGTTTAATGTTGGGCAACTCAGCGCTTAAAGGGTTAAATGATCGTAGAAGTAAATTACGTAATTTAATTTTTTATGTGCGGAAAAGTAATTCGAAACGACAGATTTGCTTCGACCTACTGGTACTTCCCAAAAGCGAAATCTGCCGATCACAAAGGCTTAATTCACTCAAAAGTAAACAAACCGGCCTTAAAAATTATTAATTATTGACATGTTGCTACAGCAAATACTTAACAACTAGGATCTGTTTAATCACTTATCAAAACTAGAAGCTAACTTGAACTACAAACCGCTTTATCAGGAATACTTGATTATCAATGGTTGACACTTAAATATTCTACACCTTTGATTGGTCTCGTTTAACGCACACAATAGCTGGTTTGCCACTGAGATTCAGCGCTGTTAATTTTGAACAGCGCTTTGATTTGACGTTTAAACGAATGTGGATTTAAAGTCGGTTGAAGTAAAGGTGCAGTGTCAATCACGCGATTGCAGCGGCTGTAGTCGCGCGACTCTGGCAACTTTGCGTCAGCTACTGGTTTGCATTGAATTATATGGATACGTTGTCAATAACGCGACTGCGGCATTAAAGGTGCCTTGTCAATCACGCGACTGCAGCGCGCGATCGTCGCGCGGCTGCAGACTCGTGACTTTTCTAGCGCTTCCACAGCCGCCTTATTAAGTGTCAATTGTGCGACAATAGTCGCCTTCGGTTTTTTCTCTTTCAGATTATCCATATATCCATCCACGTATCCATATAATTCAATGCAAACGAGTGGCTAACGCAAAGTCGCCAGAGCCGCGCGACGATCGCCGCTGCAGTCGCGTGATTGACAAAGCACCTTAAGGTGTAGTGTCAATTGCGCGACTACAGCGGCTGTAGCCGCGTGACTCTGGCGTGTTTGCGTCAGCCACTGGTTTTTATTGCGGCCGTTTTAAGCGGCCGAGGCGACCATGGCGACGCGGTTGCCACAATAGCAGTCTAGCCGCCAGAGCCGTTACGACAACTTATGAAAATCACGTTTTTTTCTAAAACTTTGATAAGAAAATGGGCGAATCAGAATTAAGTGAGCCGGTAGGGTAGCATCTTTACCTGTCTATTCCGAAAAGTAAGGATTATAAGGACCAAAATAAAAAAGATAGTGCATGGGAAGAAATAGTGAACATTTTAAAACAATCAGGTAATGAGTAAAACATACATGAATTTATACTAGGTTTAAGCTACCTCGATGATGGTATAACAAAAAATAATGTTGAGTGTAAAATCCAAAAAGAGAAAAAAACCGAAGGCGACTATTGTCGCACAATTAACACTTAATAAGGCCGCTGCAGACGCGCTACAAAAGCCGCGCGGCTATAGTCGTTGCAGTCGCGTGATTGACACTGTACCCTAAGGATAATAGGAAACGATTATGAGCTCTATACATTTTCTAATCCAATTTAATATTAAACTTTTGCAAAATTCACATGACATGCACTGTTAGAAATTCGATTCAGTGATTAACCACTTGCGGTGGCAAGAAATTTACTGCTGAGCGTGCCAGGTGAGTCATTTTTCTACCTGCAACAATGGTCTTAAGGCGTGCGTAACACTGTCGCGCTGGCGTTCCGGTAACAAAAGTATCTCGACGTACAGTGTACGGCGTAGCCACCGCAAGTGGTTAAATAATGACAAAAATATCGTGGGTACAATAGTCGTCCAATAACCAGATATTTGCTGGCTATCATCATTGTCCAAAGCTGATGTAAAATAGAAGCTTTTGTGATGACAATAATGGTGGGCAGCAGGTTTAACAGTCGTTGAGCGGTAATTCTAATCATCATATTTTTGACATATTTAAATACTGAATTTTTTAATTCTCTTGAATAGTTAATAGCACGCGTTGGTTAAATCCTGCGAAAGCTTAATACATATACATGTATTAGATTGGATCAAAAACCGAATAGAACTCATAAACATTTCATATTATCCTCATTTCATTTTACTTAACCCCTTAAGGACCGATTTTTTTACGGTCATTGTAGACCATACATTCTAACCCGAGATATCTCGGGCCTGGTCCTTAAGGGGTTAAATTCTACTTTCGTTTAGACGTCAAACCAGTGTGATGTTCAAAATTGACAGGACTGAATCTCCGCATTAAACAATGTATGTATGTAGGAAACAGGAGGGCACGCCAGATGGCATGCCGCACGTAGGCCTCATTACGTCCTTTGTACAATCTCCCTGTCACTCACTCTGTCTACATCAACCAGCCTAGGAATCTACCAAAGGTTAGGATGCAGTTCAGAGGTGTGTCCCTGATTCCATCTATGGTTGGCCAGTCGTCACCCAAGTCCCTTAATCTAAGGTCCTTGAGAGTCGGGCAATCACATAGGATGTGCTTAACAGTCTAAACGTCTTGCTCGCAAGCATGACATAGAGAAGAAGCGACAAACCCTAAATTATAAAGGTGCTTATTAATCCTACAGTGTCCCGTCAGGAGCCCTGTGATTAGGCGCAGATCCTTCCTGTTGAGACCTGTAAACGCGCGTTAAACAAGCGATGTCATTCAGAAATATGGTGATATTCAGCTACTCAGCTGCTGTGTGCGCTGAACGCGTTCATTAATTCTTAACATATGCAGGAAATAATCATTCATAAATTATTATTCATTCTATTTTTTAATTTGTTCTGATATATTGTTTGATTATTCCTTTATTTTATAATTTTAACCAAATGTAATATACCTTGTTACTTAAAACTTGTTCATTTCTTCATAAATTTAACATTTCTTTTAGTTAATATCAACAAAATTTTAAAGAAAATTTCCAAAATCGCTCAAGATTTTTTACCGAAACTTAAACCTTTTTTGAAATTTAGTAATAAATATTTATTGAATGAAGAACGATAGATTAAAATATTTATTTCTCATTAAAATCATAAAACTGCTTTTAATTAGTATAAAAAAATTTAAAATCTTAAAAACAGCTAAAAATTTTTAACAAACTTAACCCAATTTTTACAAATTTTCTTTTGATCAACTTTACAAAACAATGAGAAAAAAAATTAAAGCCATTCATGTTTGTAACCTTTATCCTAACCTCAAAAAAATGAATCAACTTTAACAAATCATTACAAATCTAATTATATGGATTAAAAAACGATTTATGTTTTAAATGAAAGTTAAAAGATTCTTTTTCGTCCCAACCTAATCTATCAACCATTCAATCAATTTTAAAAAATCGCCACATTTGTTTTTAATTTTATCAATCAAAAAGCTATTAAGTAGTGAAACTGTTTGACTAAAATAACAATTAAAAACTTTTGTAATCCCAATTTTTTTCTTACTTCAAGATCTGCTCCCGCTAAAACAGCAGCTCTCAAGTCACAATTTTGCAAATTGGCATTTTTAAGAGTCGCCACGCGCAAATTAACCCCTCCCATATCACTTCCTTCCAAATTAGCCCCTTTCAGATTCACCCCTTCCATATTTGCCCTGCTTCCGGCCGGATCTTCAAAGTTACAATTTCGTAATTGAGCTCCTTCCATATTTGCACATAAACTTTTAACACCTTAAAAAATATTTTTGTAATATATCTTTTATTTTTAGAAGAAAATAACAAAAAATATATATATATATATCAAATTTACCAAGTAATTGTGCTCCATCTAAAATAGCTTGTGATAAATCAGCCCTTTCCAAACAACACCAACTCAAATTAGCTCCAACCAACTTACAATTTTGCATATTAGCATATTTAAAGTTAATATATCTCAAATCCAATTTACTTAAATCAGCTCCAGCTAAACTAACACCTTGGAATCTTAATTCCGATGTATAAGGACATCTAATCAAAGCGTCAATAATATCTCTTCTCGTTAACGGCAGTTCATCTCTCGGTGTTTGTTTCGCCATGATTATTCTTTCTAAAATGGGAACAAGGGATTCTATACCAAAGAATTTAGCTTCTTCAAGAATTCCTTCAGGATTAATATGATCGTCATAGATCAATTGACCGTTTCTAAGATAATTTAAAATAGGTTCAAAATAAGTAGGGCTACGATCGATAAGATAAGCCCCGGAAGCATCCTTATTACTTGGGGTATAAATATACCCGCCTTTTTCTTCCGCAAACATTCTCGCTAACATACTCGCGGGATCTTTTGTCGTTAGAGTACATTTGGAAGTTGTAAACAATTTCCCACCGATATTTAACGTAATCCATTCCGAAGGTAATTTTTTTTCGATTATAAAATCTTCTCCTGATGATATATAAAGTTTATCGTTGTCTCTTATCAAGTGAATATCGTCAATTTCGCCACCGTCTTCGGTAAAAATTAATTTTGCGTCGATATCGAGCTTTTTACCGCACTTTTTCAAAAATAAATCTAAACTGTCACATACGAATATAACCTATACGTGAAATTTAATTAATTAAAAATTAAAATTTTAGTGACAGTACTTTTAAGGTATTTTTACCTTTCCCTTACTTTTCGTACCATTCTTGAAAATTGTAACGCGTTTATCGCACATAACTCAACATATAAAGTTTATTCGACAAAAACTGACAACAACAGCAAATAACACCTCGAAACAGAATGACCAACATTTAAAAAAATAACAAGCGGATTAACCTTGACGTTTGTGGCGGATGTGAATTTATATACTTCCAGTTTTATCGTGTTTTGATCTTTTCGGCTGTCGTAAATACTTCAACTCCCAAGGATTTTCTATAAATAAACATCGTATGTTAAAATTCTTTTGAAAACAACATCGTTTTTTCAGTTAAAATTTTAAATTAAGCGCGCTTTTTTTTGTTGTTTTTTTTTCAACCAACTGGATTAAATGTAATTGTTGACATTTTTGTTAAAAATATGGATTTTTGTTATCAATTTCATAATATCGATGATTCAAGTAGAGATTATCTTGGTTAGCGATCGATGACAAATATTTACTTTTTAGATAAGCAACAATATAAACGAGAAAATCTTTTTTTTAACACGTTTTCCTAGATTTAAAATTTTCCTTTTAAAACAAAATACTTTTAATCTCTATAAATAAACGAGATTGTTTTTAAATAATGATTCGGTCGTAGATAACAGTAAAATTTATCAATAAAAAATAAAGAGGTAATAAACCATTTTATTTTTGATAATGATTGACGTATTATTTGTTATAAAATTTATAATCAGTAAAATTCATGCTGAAATGTGTTCTTGTTTAAGTTTTTAATCAACTTTTTATGTGATTATAAAAACTAAGTTTATTTATATTAAATTTTCATTTTATTTATTTGGTAAGGTAGGCAACCCAATATACAATGATGTTGGTAAGTTAGATTTCTTAATTAGCAGTTATATCGACATCTACAGTTTTTTTAATATGGATATTTATATAATTTATACGTTTTAGAGAATTTTTGTTTTGTGTATTCTTTAATATTAATCATATTATTTTTATAATTATAAAAGTATAAAATAATTCAAATTATCCATCAACGATAAAACAGATTTCTGTAATTTGTTTATGTCAATTTTTGACATTTAAATGGTCTCAAATGTGTTGGTGTTATTATTCAATTTTGGTAAGTTAATAGGTGTGTATAATTTAAAAATGTATTTAAATCATCTTTTTAAGTTACAAAGTACATGATTAATTAAAATTTTATCTTTTAGGTCCATTAATTGAGTATCAACATATGAAAATTTTATCGAAGTATTCATTTTAAGGATTTTATAGGTAGGTATGGACTTAAATTATGTTCTTGATAAATGTTTAGTAAAAGACTAAGAAATTCAAATAGTTAATTCAAAAAAATATAATTTTATTGATTGGTCCTATACAAACATTAAACATTAAAACTGTATTTTCTGTATTTCTTAAACTCTACGGAATTAATTGATTCAAGTACCATCCGAAACTTCAACGGGAGACGGCGTTCTATCGATATAATCGATACTTTGCAACGTTCCTCCTTTTTCGTTCTTGTCAGTTTTTTTCTTTGTTGCATTTTTAGGGACATTGAGTAAATCTTCTTCGGGTAATCGAGCTCCTTCGCCGGATTTATACTTATCGAAAGATTTGCTCCCTTTTTTCTTTTCAGCGTCGTAACCGATCATTTTCTTGGCTCTCGGCGAAGAGGCGCAGCAATGATCTAATTTCGGACAACTCTGGCACGTCGGCATTTGACCGTCGTCCGATTTCTTCCCTTCTAACGGATCCGATAAATTCATCGCCGTTCGCAGTTCTTCTTCCCAAGCTAATTCCTTTCTTTCGCGTTCTTTCCGTTCAAGTTCTTGGAAGCGGTTGTAGATTTTAAATTCGGGGATTATTCCAGGTTGTTCTAATGGTGAATCATCCTTAAAAATAAATAAAAAATCAAAATTGATTGAAATTGAGGGTAGATTGAATTAAAGAGATTTTACTTGTTCGAGATTTATTCCTTGGATTTCACGGATTGATCTTTGTTTGGCTAAACGTTTCTTTTTCTTATGTAAAGGTTTGGTTTCTATTATCATTTCTTCCAATTCGAAGGTTGGATCGCAATTTAGATGATCTCTCTGTTAAATAAAGAAAAATATTTTAAATATTTTTTTAAAATTAAATTTTTAAAAATAACTTTAGTTTAATTAAACTTGAAATTTGTACATTTTCTCATTTTCCGGTTTCCAACAATCATCTTACTCTCGAGGAAAAGTTTTTATTTAACTTTTCCGGATATTGTTTTTCGATTACCGACCCGTGATAAGTTCTGAAACACTCTGGGAAGAGAAGTTTTCTTATTATCACCACTACCGTCTTTCCTCGTTACCGCCTTTAATTACTTCTGTGTATATTTTTCTTTCGAGCTTTCTCAAAGCGTTAATTTAGAACTTATTCTTGTATTAACATCGAAAACTACGTTAATTAGAATTTATTAAAGTACTTACAGGTGGGGCAAAGTAAGGTTTGTATTTTCTTTGTAAAACCGCCTCCATATCGTATTTATGTAAACATTTAGTTTTTTTAAGTTCTTGTAAAGATGATACTCTCTCACCGGGACTTACGCAAAGTAACTAAAAAAGATTAAATAAAAATTTTTACATAAAATATTTTATTAAAGTTTTTAACTTACTCTAGTAAGTAAATCAACTAAACTTTCACTCCAAGACGATGGATATTCAACCCCTAAATGAAAAAGAATCCTAACGTCTTGAATTGAAGTGCCGGAATGAATATCGTAAGGACGACATCCTCGTAAAATTTCGTAAGCGACGACTCCTAAAGACCACCAATCGACGGCATAAGAGTATCCGACGCAAAGATCTAAAGCGCAATCGAAGATTTCTGGTGCGATGTACGGTTTGGTACCGGACATAGACGTAGCCAGGTCGGAAGAAGAGTTAAGTACCGTGGCGATGTTGAAGTCGGTGATGTGAACATGGCCTGGAAAAAATTCCGTGAGGATTTCGTACCGAAAATGGGAGATTCGTTACGCGAGGACTCGAAAAGGGGAAATGACAGATATCGAAACGAGGTGCGGGGATTTTATATATGGGTAGGTATATTCGGGTTCGTGGAAAATTTGAAACGTGGAACGGAAATTTGCATATATATCCCGGAGACTTACCGTCTTCGTCGAGCAGGATGTTGTCGGGTTTGATATCCCTGGAAAAAAAACACGAAAAAGTGTTGAAAATTGGGTGGTGTGTTAAAATTGCCCTTTTTATAATGTTTTTTTTTTGTGGAAATGTCGGAATTGCTTTCAGATTTCGTTTCAACGCCAAGTTTGTGTGTTGGAATGATAATAATGATAATATTGGTTTGTTTACATTCATTACAATATATAGGGTGTTTCAGAATTGCATGGCACCATTTCAGGGATATGTTCTCCAACACGAAATAAATAAGAAAGTTTATATAAACATAAGTCTCAAATTAATTTTTTATCGAAATATTGAAAAGTTAATTTATTTAACAATAAAACATGCAGAGTAGCTGTTCAAAGTGCCCTCTGTTTTGTTGAATGCAGGATTCAGCACAACGAATCCATAATTCTCTGGCACGGCTTATAGCATCGGGACGACCTCTCATAGTAGCTGCTGCTTCTTTGATGCGATTTCTTAGCTCTTCTTTCGTGGAATAGACGTAGAATAAACTACAGACTTCATCCAGCCCCACACAAAATAATCTAACGGCGTTAGATCAGCAGATCGTGGTGGTCATTTAACAGGTCCATTTCAGCCAACCTATCGGTTACCATATGCTGTGTTTAAATTATCGGTGACAATATAAGAAAAGTGAGCAGGGGCACCGTCATGCATAAACCACATCCCCTGCCTGTTGGCAATTGAAGTATCTTCTAGAAGCTCATACAGATTATTTGGCAAAAAAATTCAAGTGAGGTATTCCTGAAAGCCTTGTTGGTAAAAAGAAAGGATCGATGAGATTAACACCAAGGAGACCACAACAGACATTTAATGAAAAGGTGTGTTGGTAATGCAAAATAGCAGTCGTATCAGGGTTTTCGTCGTTCTAAGTATGAGTGTTTCGAAAATTAGTAATGCCATTTCTGGTAAAGCAAGATTCGTCGGTAAGTAGCAGGCAGCTCAGGAAGTTAGGATCTCTAATGCATTCTCGAATCAACCACTGGCAGAAATTTATGCGCTTATTATAATCTTCTAGTAATAAATGTTGCACACACGTAACGTGACATGAATACAATTGTTGCTTGCGTAATGCTCGCCATACGCTTGCAGATGAAACATGGAAACGATGTGACAATTTTCTGGTGCTAATAGTAGGAGATAGCTAAACAGCATTGAGTATCTCTTCCTTAACGTTAGCAGTTCGTCGAAATCTTTCTCGAGTAGCGTTTTGTCGTTGTGGTTTTAGCGTACCAGTTTCCCTAGGACGTCTTTCAATGGCTTCAAACGTTTTCCGATTTGGTATCCTCCTAGTGGAAAATGTTTAATGATATTTTCGAACAGCAGCAACGCCATTTTTATGTACCTCGTCATATATTAAGAGCATGTCTGGTTTTTCTTCAAAAGTGAATTAATTTGTGGTATCTCCCATGATAATGCAAAATGGAAATCTTATTAACTCATACGAAAACGCAAAGAAATAGTAAAACAGGTTACTTATTTACACGAACAGTATTTAATATTAACCCCTTAATACACATTTTTTTAATCAATTTCGGTACAAAAAAAAATCATTTATTTGTCATTAGTGATCGTGACATTCACGGAGCTGCACAATTCTGCCGGTAAACGTTGCCCGTATATGTCACGGAGGTGTGCATTAAGCGGTTAATTGGTTTTAATCATCTGTCAAACAAAAAGGCGCATTGCAATCTACGACTATCTGATTCAATTCAAGACTTTTAGATATTTATCTTCAACTTTTCAATATCTCGATAAAAAATTAATTTGAGACTTATTTTTATATAAACTTTTTTGTTTTTTTCGTTCTGGAGAACATCCCTGAAGTAGTGCCGTGCAATTCTGAAACACCTGTAAAACGTTAAAAACGATAAAAAAAAATGCGATGAAAGTCTTTATGTCTTAAGGTACCATAATCCGAAATGGAACTGCACCATGAAGAGAAGGATGAAAAAGTAAACCCGCTTTTCGTAATATTGCCGAGTACTCTTGGTACGTTCCTATGGATCATCATGATACGCTTTCGTGAGGCACACGTTCGAGGAATACACTCCGTATGAACGAAGAGTCGTGGGTTAGCTGTTGTCGTTACAGGTAAACGTGCTGCTCACGCCTCAGATCAAACTTATTTGATTTTTTTCGTGAATCAGCTTTCGAATGTCGGTTTTTAAAAATGGCGATAAGTATTAAAATGAAAAGTCGTGTTATTACAGTACAAGACAATGAGAGCATGCGGTTTCTTGGATTGTATGCTGTTGAAACAGTGTTGTATGATGCAACTATTGAAGATTACAGAAATCGATTTTTGAAAATGGCAGCAGCTAAGAGAAATTCTGATACGTTCAATATCCCTGGATTTGGACCGAAAGATTTTACATCAACATTTTAAAAATTGAGAAGTTCATACTGTAATTTTGAAATCAGTGGTGAAACAGCTTCCAGTAGGTAATTAAAGTAGCCTTCAGACATTTGTAACAAGTTTTAAAATTTTCTGTGTAATAACTTCTTAGCTCCCTGTCTGCCAAACTATGTGCTGTCGATTTTCTGTCAAGTATCCACTTTCTAACTAACCATCGTCTTTTCTTCCGTTTGTCTTTCGGTTTTAGCAACTCATTCATTTTTTTTTGTGCTAAAATAACACCAAAACCTGAACTCGTCACACCAGAACCGCCTTGATGAACACATTAAGGCTGTTAAAGTGCTGTTCATAGTCGGCTTTCTGCGATCAACTAAATCACATTTTCGTTGATATCTCAATCCGTGTGAAAGCTCTAGGTTTCACGTCTGACAAGGTTCCTTGGGCATTTTCACGATAGCATGTACTAAAGTGTGATATACTTTCATTTTGACGTTCCGTTGGAACTCACTTTTAAATTCATAGATAAAGCTATGAATATCCAATAACGAGATTTTGATATGATGATGTTATTTTTCAATCTCCTTCCAAAAACTAATGGAAAGAAACGATGAAAAATCAATGGATGGAAATGAAAACCTTTTATTAAGGGGACTTTTAAGATTGATTTTTAGACTCCGAATCGTCGAAATTGCGTTCAAGTTTTGTTTCAACACACAAATTTGTGTGTTGAAATGATTATAATGATAATATTGGTTTGTTTACATTCATTACATTATAGAACGCCAAAAACCGGAATTGTTATTGTTTGGCCTCAAGGGAAGGGATGGCAATGGTATTTTCGAAAATAATTCAGAAAATGTTGCTAAAATCTAGAAAATGTATTTTAATGGATTCGAATAAGGAAATTTTACTAAACCACAATTTTTAAAAACGTAGCTTTTTTAGATTTGATCTCATTTTAATTAATTACAACTTAAGAACGTAAAAAAATGGGTTAATTTCATTTTGATTATTATAAAGTAGACATTTTTGTTAATTATTTCTATAAAATTAGTTTTGAAGCGAGTTGTAAATTTTGAGAAATAAATTTTTAACCTACCGTGTTAAAAGATAAGTTTCAAACTTCATTTTCACGGGTTATACCCCAAACACAAGATGAATAAATTTAAATTTATTTATTAAAAATTAGATAGTTTGGTTTATTATTTAAAAAAAATCGTTTTGAGAAACAAATTTTATTAAACGACTATATTAAGAAAGTAGCTGTTTTACAATTAGACATAACTTAATTTAAATCAAGTTTAACTCAAAAACGAAAAAAGATAAATTTATTTTGTTTCGTTTAATATAAACTTGATATGTTTATGTATTATTTTTGTAAACATTGTTTTGATTCGATTTGCAATATCTGAAAAATAAGTTTTATTAAAATACCATCTTGAAAAAGTATTTTTTCATATAATCTAACTTTAATATAATCTAAATACAATCTAACTTTATTTTTAACATAATTTAACTGAACTTCAAAAGTATTTAAGATTTACTTATAAAACATTTACTTATAATATTTTATTTTTCGATTTGTTTTACCTGTGAAGCTGTACAGTACGATACGTTAAAGCTCATTTACATTTGTGATTTTGGATCTTATCTTGGAGGAATAATAAAAATCAAATCAAAATATTTAACGTAAATTAGTTTTTAGTACCGTTTCATTCGAAGTGTATATTAAAGATTGGCGTTGAAAGATATTGACTTTTTGGATGTTCATTAAAAGCGATAGAATGTAAATATGCTTTTACTCATCTTTCCAAGCGCGTTTCAGGATAAATCTAATATACTATCCACGTCTGACTTTACAGATTTTGCAGTACTCGTATTTATAAGGAGATTTAAGGTACTCGGTCTGACTTAATATTTCTCGTATGCAATAGACAACTTTCCAGACTATGATGCTAATAATTATTGTTTGAGACACCTGTCCAAACGTATTTAGTTGTCTTGCGAGTCAGTGATGTCTAGGGAAGGGGTTGTTACTTGCGCAGAAAAATAGAACAAATTTCTATTTACAAAACCCCGCCATTCCCTCGGCAGTAGACTTTACTAAAATGAATGAGTTTAATTTGGCCAAGTACTAAACTACTCGATCACTTGACTAAATTACTAGTTCGTCTGTACCGCCGTTAATAAAATCCGAAGTTGGGAAAAGCAAACACATAAAATTTCTAAAATAAAAAAGTATTTTTTATTACTTACCAGCAAATCGATAAGAAACCTTTTTATGTAAGTTTTTGTATAAAATATATAAAAAAAAAATCATACGTATCGTATTTTACGAAGACATACTTTTTTTCTTCGAAAAAAATGCCTCCAAGATTTAGGTGCGTCTTATATTCGAAATTAATATAAAAATGTCCAATGTTAATTTTTCTTTAAATGTTGTGTTTACATTTTAGTTTTTATATGTGAAGAGAAATGAATAGAAATATAAAAATCTGATTTGTGAAAACTATTATTTTTCATTTAAATGAGTAATAATAGGAATAATTTTGGTTTGACGTTATAAATATTATAAAAAAAATACAGAGAGACAACTGAGAACTGGATGATTTTAAAATTAATGTTATACAGGGTGTCTCCGAAATGCGTGTACAACGTAAGACCACAGATTCCTTGGCTCAAAATAGGTCTATTTAAGTTAACTTATCTATATGCAAAGTTGCTTCGTTTCGCAGCTAGAAGGCTTTAAAAAGAATATTTTTCATGAGTTTTTCTTAAATTATTCGAAAAATCTTCATTAGATTTTATTCAGTTTTTAACCACGTCTTTATATCAGCTGGGCACAGCTTTCTGTGGAACAAATTTGAATTTCGCAACGTACAGAGTGTTTAGAAACACTCTTACCGCAAGTTATTCATCCAAATCTTTTTAACCATCCTGTATAATTTTCTAACAATTCTTTTTCTGAATAGCTACAGTCATTTCGAAACTATTTTCTCTCTTACAAAATTTGAGTTGGGCAAACGGTTTAGGCACAAAAGAAGATTTTCTAAATGCCTACAAGCCCAAAACGGTAAATTAAGGTAACATTAACAAAATTCAAAGTACCAATTTCTTTACGGGATATGAAGATCTTTCAAGAAAACCACGTGTTATAGGTTTGGAAGAAGTTTATGGCTTAAAATTTTCAAATTTTCGCCAGCATTTGTGAACGTTATCAGGGTTTAGCCCTTGCAGTCCGTATTATGCAGATTCTACTGTAGAATCGAAGGAAATAAAGAGGGAATCATGCTCCTGTAAACTGGTCAGCAAGATCAGTAAACCTAGCACCTTCTGATTTTGTTTATTGGGTATCATAAAAGCAAAAAGGCAACAAAAAGAGCAAACAGTAAACATTTTGCACACTGTATTAGTTTTGCCTTGATGATGGTCACAAATTCTGGCAACATTTTGAGTAAAAACTACTTCCAACCCTCTAAAATGTGATTTTCTTGAAAGAGCTGCATATCCCGTGAAGAGATTACTTTGAACTGGGTTAATGTTACCTTAACTTACAGATTTGAACTTGCAGGGAGTTAGAAAATGTTTTTTAGTGGCTAAACCGGTTGCCCAACTAAAATTTTATAAGAGAGAAAATAATGTCTAAATCAATGCAGCTATTCAAAAAAAGAATTGATAGAAATTTATACAGGATGGTTAAAAAGATTTGGATGAATAACTTGTGGTGAGAGTGTTTGTAAACGCCCTGTATGTTTGGAAATTCGAATTTGTTCCACAGCAAGCTGTAGTCAGATGATATAAAGACATAGTCAAAAAATGAATAAAATCTAATACAAATTTTTCGAGTAATTTAAGAAAAACTCATGAAAACTATTATTTTTAAAGCCTTCTAGCGGCGAAACGAAGCAACGTTGGATATAGATAAGTTAACTTAAATCGGCCTATTTTGAGCCAAGGAATCTGTGGTCTTACGTTGTACACGCATTTCGGAGACACCCTGTATACATTTCAACCCTCTTTATGATATACATGAAATTATGAAATAACATATTTATACTATGGTATTTCTTTGGTATTCTCCAAGAATGTCTAAATTGCGGTACTCGCGAGCATTTACATCATTTTTCAAACATCTCTACAGAAAATAATAGATCTAAGGATCCTTTAACAAAATCACCTACAATTGGAAAATTTATATTTTGGATTAATGATATCTGATGTCATCAGTAGGTATCATTTTGAAAACCAATGTGCTTTTATGAAAATTATTGCTTATTTTATTTATTTTGATAGGTAATATTTTTTCTACACTGTGTTTAAAACTGTGAATAAGACCACAAAATGATTTCCATAAAAGTTATTTGGTTTGAAATGCTTTTTCAAATAATAATTTAATACAAATATGATTGCAATTATATTCAGTAGAATTATAACTCGTTCAATTCCTCAAATTTCTGGTAATTATTCGTCGCTGGCTTCCCACACATAAGAAAGTCAATACACGCTTTAATTCTAAAATTTTTTACTTGGTTTTCCTGCCACTAACCGTATCTGAAAAAAAGCGGGTGATTAAAAGAAATTTGAATGCTCTTCAAACAAAGTATCTACTTTGTGAATCTCGGAAGCATCAACGTTTCTGTAAGACATTTTCGGATATTTAGCATTATTTTAGTGAGGACTATCACCAGTTAAGAGGATTAAATAACTTTGAACTATACTCTGTATAGTTTCAACATCGCTCGGTTCTCAGTTACCAACCTTGTAGTTATTTCACTAACAATTATTTTTGTCGATATATCGGGTGGGGCTTATTATAAAGCCCTAAGTCTTATAAAAATTACAAGATCTCTATCAAATTTTATAAAAATTCAGTTTTCAAGATATTTTTGTATTGCATCAAGTCTAAATTTTATTATAATAGTCAATCACTTCTACCGATTCAAATCCTAAAAAAAGATTTATGACTTCTCAAAATTTCTATATTTTTATTAAAATTATGACAAATAATGGTAATCCAACCCAATCTATTAGAATGATGAAGTGATTTACTATAGTCAATCACTTCTACCGATTGAAACCCCAAAAAAAGATTTATGACTTAACTTCCTAAAATTTTTATATTTTTGTTAAAATTATGACAAATAATACTAATCCAACCCAATCTAATAAAATTATTTTGTAGTAATTTTCTGGACCATTTGAAATGAAACTATCACTAAAAGTATTCAAAATCTTGAGGTATCCAACTTGTCGCATAACTCTGATCAAGATTCCGTACACTGTACGCGACAGTTTAAATTGATTATTAACATTCCTGGCATCTTGTGAAGTTTAACGTTCTCGTCGGTCGGCGGCCAAGTTATGTAATTAACTTCAAAATTACCACCGACATGTTGCGATCATGTCCAATATCCAGGCGGGCACGGGATTGCTATTACCCGGAATTGAATTATTGTCGGTAATAAGGGAGTAATGAATTAATCTACGTTTTTGTTCGACAAACGGCCGCCCCGTCGGATTAATATCGAATTGTGCGCTCCGTCAAGGTCCCCCAGGTGAAATTCGCAAATATTAATTACGAGCACTCAATTCGTAATTACGATTAATTAATTGAGTTAGTAGAGTTAAGGGCAAACAGAGTTTGCCGTACTTACTATTTAGTGTGTGTGAGTGTGTTCAGTTATGTTACTGAGAGTAATGTAGGATTTTTTGTTATGTCTAGGGGTTTGATTTTTGGTAATAAGGTCTGGTTGTTTTGTAAAACAATATAAACAGATATATTTAGTCCTTTGAGCGCTATGAACCCATATATGTGTCGTTGCACAACCATTCGATTTTGGCTCTCAACCCATATACCGGGTGTCCCAACGGTCCGAAAAAGCTCCATAACTTGTTTATTATTGGAGATATTGACCTTTTCCTTTTTTTGGGTTATAGCTGTGATGGTACTTCACATTTTTAAAATATTACGACTTATATATAGGTGTCCCAAAAGTATAAAAAATACTAAAGTTACTATTTTTTAAATGGAACATACCCGATTTTATTTTATTTTTGAATTCTATGGTAAAATACGATTCACTTTTATAGAGGTCGTTCTTGTCTGAACTGCCAGCAAATTTGATTTATGGCACTTTTTTGCCAGAATTTGCAAATGCAGTGGTTTGTTCAAAAATTCTTATTTTCAATATCCTTGCCTTGTTGTCTAAATAATTGACTCCGTTTGATTGTTGAATGTTTATTGGATTTTTAAAATATTTACTCAACGACCTGTTTAGTCGCATTGGTCTACTGCGATTTCTTAAAAATGATACATTAAAAATGCGGAAAACTTATTCATTTTTAAATGGTAACCCCTATTTATTATTATATTGGTCAAAAGTTATTCTGACAGGCTTCTTTTACTTTATTGTGGATGGAAAGTTTGTCAGAATAATTTTTGATCACTACAATAATAAATCGGGGGTGCCATTTGACTAATTTGACTCATCATGTTAAAAAATTCACAGTAAGCAATTGCGACTAAGCAGGTTATTGAGTAAACATTTAAAAGATGCAGCAAACATTTAGCAATCAAACAACGTCACCTACTTTAAGGTTAAGCTAAAAATTTGACAGAAAAGAATTTTTAAACAGGCCATTGCATTTCGAAATTTTAGCAAATAAACTGTTATAAATCAAATTTCCTGACAGTTTAGGTAAAAACGACCTTTATAAAAGTGAATCGTATTTTACCATAGAATTCGAAAATAAAATAAAATCTGGTACGTTCCATTTAAAAAATAGTAACTTTAGTATTTTTTGTAATTTTAGGACACCTGTATATAAGTCGCAATATTTAAAAAATGTGTAGTACCATTACAGCTATAATCCAAAAAAAGGAAAAGGTCAATATCGCCAATAATAAACAAGTTATGGAGCTTTTTTGGACCGTTGGGACACCCGGTATGCGTCGTCGCTCAGCCATATTCATACGGAGTGGAGAGTCCACGACGAATCCTTAACCTCGGGCAACTCAGCGCTGAAAGGGTTAACAATAATGTGTACAATGGTTCGTCTTTCTGCGTTTTTACTACTTCGCGTCTTCTTACAACTTCGTCTATAGACGTCTTTCGTCTTTGTAATACTCCATTCTCGTCTTCACACGTCTTACGTCATTCTACATCTAAACCCAACTCTCGTTTTTACACGTGTTACGTTGTTATAAGTCTAAACCCAACTCTCGTCGTTACTCTTCTTTCGTCTTTACATGTCTTAACTCAACTCTATTCTCTACCGACTCTCGTCGTTACACGTCTTTCGTCTTTACACGTCTTAACCCATTTCTATTCTCTACCCGACTTTCGTCGTTACTCATCTTTCATCCTTATACATCTAAGTAAACCCAACTCTCGTCTTTCTTCAACTGAATTCTCTTTGCCTAACGTTTCCGAACTACCCTAAACTATTTCCAACCCAAACCCTCTATACTTACTTCCGCGTTCTTAGCAATAGGCTTAACCTATGTAATTTATAATAAAAAATAATCAATTCCTACAGTAATGTAAATTTGAAACTTAAAATTATCAAAAGTTTAATAGGTATTAACTTACCTATGAATAATTTTCTTTGTCTTAAGATAATCAAGCGCGCAAGCAACTTCGCAAATAATTAATTTGACTCCTTCTTCGGTAAAATTGACTTCTTGTGTGATGTGATATCTAAGGTCTCCGCCGAGGAGAAGGTCGGTGACCATAAAAAGGTCTTCCTCGTCTTGAAAAGAGAACCAAATATTGACGAGGAAGGGATGGTCCAGTTTAGTCAATATTTCCACTTCCCTAAGTACGTTCTTAAGGGCGTCCCTTTCCATGCACTGAAGTTTGTTCATGTACTTCATGGCGAACATCTGTTTTGTGTCCTTCTTCTGAACGATGCATACCTGGTAACAATAAAAACAAGTTTACTGCGTAGTTCCCAATTTGGAAGCCGAGACAAACATAATAACGAGGCAAACAATGGCAATTTGAAACTGCCGGAAAGAGGTGGGCGGTAAAAGCCTTTGAAATTACGTCAAAGGAGAACCGGGTAAAGGAAATTGGCACTGCAAGCGCGACAGTTGTTGAATAAATGATCGATCCGGTTCTTGTAGGACCCGTAGTGGGTAGATTGTTGTCGGTTCCGTGAAGTGAGCTCGTATTGAAATTAAGCGGCTCAGACGGAATCTCATTTTCCACGAAAATTCCCTCTGTACACAGTTTAACGCGGAATTTTACGACGCAGCGTCGTCGCGGTTAACAGTGAGCAAATATTGTCTTTTCCGGTCGCGATTTTCCGCAGTCCTTGACCCCCTCGAAGCGCACCTGCAAACCATCGTTTCAGCCACCCGATAAATTCCGTCTATGCAATAATCCGATTACGACGATCTCGATGCAAGATTCTCGAGATTTGGGGATTTCTCGAATGCGTTCCCGTTTACATTAACTCACAAGCTGATGAACTAACTAAATATTGATGGTTCAACGTAATTTCCACGACACTAATTTCTATGCACTTCGATTGGTATTTGATTGGATTATTGTTTTGCAAGAGGAGATTGTTTACCACCAACCTAAACTTATAAAGTACATATATAAGTATGCAAAATTATGAAGTATAATAATAAAGAATCTTTCAATAAGGAAGCTGTATTTTTTTAATGTAAATGAAATGAATTCTGTGTGAAATAACCATTTATTTTGTTTTGTGTTTGAAAGAACATTTTGTGTTAAAACTAAAAGATAAAACTAAACATAATGATGAGATTTAATTATTCTTGGATTACAGACGGGTCTTTCTGTATAACCGAAGAAGTAATTTTTAAACTACTAAAATAATCCTTGAGCCAGATGTTTTTTAAGTATTTGTTCCTTTTTTAGCAAAATCTCTTCGGAATTGGTTATGGAATGAACGGTTTGATATCTATTTTGAAAGTTAAATGAAACGATTCTGAAAAATCACGATGAAATATGCCTTATGCCTTAGATTCATTGATAAAACTGTATCCAATAACAGGATTTTTATTTGATGGTGTCATTTTTCAACCCCGTTCCAAAAATTAGTGGAAAGGAACGACGATAAATTAAGGGATGGAAATGAAAACGTCTTGTTAAGGGAACTTTTAAGATCGATTTCTAGGAAAGGATATTGATTATCCCCTATAACAAAACTGGAATCCGAAATCCATTTTGTCCATACAAAAACTAACAGAAAGGAGCGATGTAAAATCAAGAGATGGAAATCAAAACTTCTTTTCATTTGATTACAAGATGGGCGGTTTAACGTCCCTTTTGACAAATACGTGAAAACAACTCTGAAAAATCAGAAAGGAAGTGATTATGCTCTAACACTCCGTAGCAGCTGTTTTAAGTTAGCGGACCATTAGGAATATGGAGGTTGATCTTAAAATAAGGTAATGTGGCCATTGGGGTCTGAGGTAACAGTTCATTTTGGAAAAGGGGTCACTTGTCCAAAATAGTTTAGGGTTCCCTGCTATAGGCTCATAGTTAAAACCATGTGTAATGATGAAATTTTGATGTAATATTGTCATTTTCAAGAAGTCATTTTTTATCGTTTACAGAATTAACGGACGGGCGATTTTAGAGTGGCTAGTATGTAGTAATTCGGGAATAATTACTGTGGGTTTAGGAAAATACCATTCACATTAGGAATTCGAAATAGGTAATGTGTTTTCTAGAAAAGTTGAAAATTACGTCTTTCGTTTACGACGTCCAGTAGGAACACCTAAACTCGAGGAATTTTAGGGAAGTTATGTATCCTCAATTTTATGGATTTTCGAGGAAGAAAATAACCGTTGAAAAATTAGGTGTTCGCTCACGGAAGGGTTGATGATGGTCCTACAGTCTGGGAATTATGTGAGGATTTTCGCGATTAGCTAGTTGGCGGGGATTTGTTGCTGGGTCCCGTGGCCAAGGTGTTGACGCAAGATGCGTTAGGGCTTGGTTAAGTATTATTGTAAAAACGCCCGCCCAAATCTTGTGGATTGGCCTCCTGCGAGGGGTTGTTCAGGCGTTCGGTACGCCCCAGTAAGTCAGAATTACCACTTCTCTTGAATCAAGGTTACTTTCGAGAGAACTTTCTTCGTTTTGTCAATCTCAATCGAAATCCCAATCGAGAAACTTAGCAAGCTCTTCAATTCTTAGCTACATCTTCGTCGCGAGATTTGAATCTTAGTATTCACCGTCGAATCTTAGAATTCGGTTTACTTCGCTGCATTCAGACTTTAGGACTTTGGCAATAACCCGCGGTGCGTGTGTTATTTCGGTGTGGTGTGTTCTTTGCAAGGTGTTAGATTCGTCACGAGCGGCCCAGTTCAAGAAGGCACCAGGAGAATTCAGATTGTCGATTAGGATATTTGCAATAGGCAACCGCAAGTCCAGAGTCAGTCTGTTTATCAATTCTTGTGATCACCTGGTTTAGGGACCATCCACGTGTTAGGATATCGGATAAAGATCGAGATTCCTAATCTATTCCTCTCTCTCTCTCTAAAAGTAATTTTGGGTCGGTTAACGTTAGGATTATTGCTTTGCTTGTAACTAATTTAAGATTCATATTAAATACAGGTGTCCCAAAACTATACCGACAAACTGGTAGGATATGTTTTTTGAACCTTTTTAAGTACATTGAGGTTAAAACATCTTATACGATCTCTTATAGTTTCCGAGATATTCAGTGTTAAAATATTTTATACTTATGTCAATTTTTCTTCACAACTTTGTTAATTTTCAGAGAATATGTCTCAAAGTTTCACACAAATCTTAGGATTTAACCTTAATTACATGGTGATTATTTCAGAATTCATAAAAGAATTCATTTAAAAGAAGTCGAGCATTTGCCTCATCCCTTTATTTTCATTTATCAAAGGTGACTACGAAACACTGATGTAAGCTTTGTTAAAATTGTGACGTTACGTTCGAATTTAAACTGTCACTTTAAGTTGGTGCGAGAAGGGGCCTAAAAAATGTATTCTAATCGTGAATTAGCCGAGATGCGTTTTATTTATGGGGAAGCTCGGGGTAACGGACGGCTGGTGAAACGACTTTATCAAGAAAGATATCCAAAACGCCGTCATTCAAACGAAACGTCAAAATTTCAACAAAGCTTTTGTCAATGTTTTTTGATCACCTTTGATAAATGAAAATAAAGGGACGAAGCAAATGCTCGACTTTTTTCCATGTATTCTTTTAATGCTACGCTTTGTTGAATAACAGCAGATTATGCTTTTTAATTTAAAAAATATTAGAGAACATCATGGTGATGTAAAAATGTCGATTTTTCAAAAAGTTTAGCTAATAAAATGTACTTTACTAACCCCTACCCCCACAAAAGCATGTTGTGGGGGTAATAAAATTTTGAAATAATCACCATGTAATTAAGGTTAAATCCTATGGCTGAGATTGGATGAGTGGTTTTAATTTCAATGTACTTAAAATGACTCAAAGAACATATCGTAGCAGTTTGTCGGTATAATCTAGGGACACCCTGTATAGTTTAAATGTTGTTTTACACTTGAGTTTTATTTCCCGTTCTACTAGAGCTCTAGTGCAAAAACTCACGGTTCTGAAGTACTAACCGCGCGCTTTTGAGGACAATTAAATAATTAATTAGTGTAAAAATAACTGCTTCTGGTGGCAGCGGAAATACCAATAAATAAATAATCGGGTCACTCATTTATGTAGTGCACCCGTTCCACAAGTACACAACTGAAAATGGTAATAAAAAGATGCGCATGGGATATTTGCTTCAAGATGGTTTATAGTTTTGGTTTACATAACTTTTTTTTCTAAAAGGGTGACTGAACAGTCTGAGAACGGCTAATTTTATAATCACACATGTCGACTAATGTAATCAACTGTGAATGTAGATAATGACTGTATTTAGTTGATCGTTTTCTGATGGTCTTCTGGCTCTTTTGGAACGTGTCTTTGGCTACCATCTAGTTACAATGGAACTGTTGGTGATAGGGCAACGTATGTTTGCGTACTATACATTTGTTTGTTATAAGTAGTTATAAAACAGCGGATCTTTCGATATTAACATCATTCAAATGGGATGCTGCAGTTCCAAGCCGTGAGACGATCTTCCGACGGATTGAACGTTACAGGAAACATTGCTAAGGAAAAACCCTCAGGCGCTAAAACAACTGTTAGGACACCAGAAAACGTCGCCACGGTCACACAGACAATCACTAGAAGCCCAAGTCAATTGGTCAACGTGCATGTGACTTCTAAAAAATTTACGTTTTGAATTGAAATTTGTTGATAATCATCACATTTTCAAAGTTTCATCCAAAATCCATTTTTAATTTTGTTTGCTATTTTTATTAAAACCTCTTTGTATTTGATTATAGGTTGGATCGCTTAACTTTCCATTTCAAAAATTACCGGAAAGGAACGATGAAAAATCACAGTATGGAAATCAAATCCATTGTAAGTATGTATGTACACAAATTGCAAAAACCAACCGGTATAACAGGTCTCAATTTAAAGTTTGGAGTTCAATCGAAAACCTAATAACGGGCAACTTTCGAGGCGGCAGTTTTATAAAAGGGGAGCGCGTACGATACGCAAACCCAAATTAAAATTTCCCGTACGGCACGAAATTACAGTAAAAATCCCCGTCGACGGTCTGCACGTAGTGCTACCGAGAGCTTTCAAAGCGGATGTTTATTTAAAATATTATGACGGAACGGAATTTAATTTATTTTAGAGGTGCTTTGGTTGAGCGATGATATGAGACCGAGATGTTGTATTAAAATTGCTTATCGATTTTATTCCAAGGTTTTTTTCCAAGTATCTACTAATAAAGAAAATATACGTTGAAATTGTAAACAATCCCGGAGACGCTTTTCTTGGTGATAAAAGCTTTTGTGTTTTCGAGCCAGACATTTGCTCTAGTCGCTTTAGAAACTGTTACAATTGTAAACTGGAAAGTGTTCTTGAAGTAAATGCACCACATCTTTATTTCTGTCCGATCCATATAAAAGTTAAGGGTACGTTTTAAGTGAGGTATAGAAAGCTCTTTCAAACGTGAACTTTCGGAATAATTTGTTGCGGATGATGATGAAATTCGAGGAAAATATAAATGAAACATGAGGAAAATAAAATGTAATGTTGATATCAAAAAGGCTTGGTGAAAAAGTATAAATACGCAGGAAATACAAACATAGAGGAAAAAAAACGAGATGGAACAAGGTTGAAATTTAACACACTACTGTTGTTGGGATTTTATATAAATGTAGGGATTAAAAACAAATTATTTAAATTGGATTTGTTGGAAATGGAGGATCACAATACTTAATTACAAACAGGTGGGAATTGTTCGCGCAAATAACAACCTCTATTCACTCCGATATTACAAATTGACGGTTGATACAGCGAGAATTTAAATTGGGGCCAATCGTAACCCATAATTACATTTGCGTTACTCTTAATTTGATCTGTTTTATTGCCAATTTCATTTCAAAACAACATAATGGATTAATTAACCTATTTTTTGAAAGGGTTTAATTGTATTTGCATTAAAATAAAATAAATCCGGTAATAACACTGTTAAAATCACCCCGAACGAATATTTTAGTGGGGTTTATGAATGACCCCAAGATAAAATTTATTCACGACACAGTAAAGCCGCATAATGACCGCGAAAGAAAGTTACAACTTTGGGTTAACGACCAAATCTGCGTCCCCGGGGACTTCTACGACACCGTAATTGCCATAAATCGTTATTACCCTAACGTGTTTATCACTACCATAAAATTGTACGACCAAGTAGCGTGTGCTCGTGCCAGAAAGATAACGCTTGCTGCACATGAAACATTGTTCTGTCGGGGTTTTAGGTACCTTATCTTAACTTACTCCTAATGTAATAGTTAGTTTAGTTTCTACTTTAGTGACGAATCCTTCCTCTTTAAAACATAAGGTAAACAGGGGTTACATTGACAGGTAGGCAACATTGACACTATTTTAATAATAGCGCGTAAGATATACAACAATAATATTTAGCCCATATGTTTATCCCGAAAAATCATGTTACATTATAGACACCCACTGGCCAAACACCTAATTAAGTTGAAATTTAATAAACAATTTGCTCGTTGGTTTTGTACGAGTAATACATGCCACACTTGCTTTTTGTAACATTGAAACATTGAAGCAGGGACGTATTTTTCATAAAAATAGCCATCAGTCAAATTCTAGGTAACCGTATTATAATATTGCTTATTAAAATTATGAAATGGATAACAGTTTCTCAACGATATTTATAAAAATTGAGAAAATTGGTTAAATGGGGTTAGATTGACAGAGTGTCAATGTTCCACCATATAGAAACGATACAACTGTTTAGACATAGAGTTGTTTTGTCTGCCTGCACATACATCACACATCTTACAACCATTAGATGTGGGTGTATTCAAGGCCGTAAAAACTTCTTGGCGTGCAGTTCTTCAAGAATTTTATGATGGCAGTCGCTTCCAAAATGTAGATAAAATAATTTTTCCGAAGTTACTCCGAAAATTGACTGAAACTGATTGCTTCTCACGATCAAATGCAATAGGAGGATTTGCAGGTGCTGGAATATTTCCAATGAATAGTGAAAAAGTGCTAGAGAAATGTGTTGTTTCATCACTTTTTACTGCCAGTCCTAGTTCTTGTTCCACACCTTCTGTTGAACCTTCTGCTGGACCTTCTTCTACACCTTCTGCTGGACCTTCTCGAACAGCTGCGCCACCTCCAAGCTCCGAAAGTAGCCTTCCTATTACGCCTAAAAAAACTTTAGAACTGTCTCTCCTTGAAGCTTTAAAGAGAGATGGTCATGTAGCCAGAATTCAAAAGCGAAGTCGTGTTCAACGAAAATTTGCTGAAAGCCTCACAAGCAGTGATGTTAGACAAAGACTTGAGATAAATGAGCGCAAGAAGCTTGAGAAGAAAGGTATGAAACCTAGCAAGAAAAAGAAGTTAAAAGAAAAGAAAACTCAACCTGAAACAAGTAGCTCTGATAGTGAAGTTAGTGAATTATTACGAAATTTGGAGGTAATATTTTATTGTGTCAATGTTACCCATATGTCAGGGCAACATTGACAATTGTACCATTTGTCTGTTTTGGGTAAATACTTCTTAATTAAGAACTAGTTACCAAAATAGCTTTTAAATATTGGTTCATAAGATACCTCTTAATAGATTGGATACAATAGTTGCATTATAATAATTAATAAAGTGAGAGAAAAAAAATAATTTTTAAAGATGTGTCAATGTATCCTCATTTTACCTTATTAGATAATAAAAATATTTAGATGAATGAAATAATAAAATTTAGGAATGGAAAAATCTACTCTAATAGTAATAATGTGATGATTATAAGATTATGGATTCACTTAGTGATTTCAGTAAAGCCAAGATACATCTCGACTAACATCTGTAATTTACATACATACCTGTGATGGCTACTATGCTAGTTTAATTTGCATATGCGCGGATTAATGCTGTCGTGTGCGAGGGAGTCCGGTCCAATTCAATTAAACCTCGACAAACAACGGAGGGGATCCACTTATGGTCCTCGAAAGGCGGACAGGACGTCGACGAATTCGAGAGTTTCAGACGACGAGCGACCGACGCCCCCGCGTGCTGGTGACGTTGAAATGCTGGAGACAATTAAGCCCCGAAAACAATCGTCGAACTTACGAAATAATGTTGAGTGGAGGGGAATTTTATTCAAAAGAATCTCTCGACTTTCTCTTCTCGTAGATTTCTCGTTGTGGGTATTTGTGTTGGGGCGACTTTATTGTAAGAAGATGTTCAAGAGGGTCTCATTTAAAATATACTCATTTAAAAAGTTATTATTATTGAAAATTATTGAAGTACTCTTCTCAAAGGTAATTTATAATTGTGACATCGTAAACCTTCGAGAAAGAAACAAAATACACAGGGATTGTTGTGGCATTGTTAACATTCAAGACATTTACATACATTAAAACGTTCGCAAAATAAATAGATTTATTTTATCTAATTTTTAGCTTTATAAAATTGATTTACTATTTCTAGAAAATCTGTTCTTTTGAAATTAAGTATGTGTAAAGTGCTAGAAAATAGTCTTTTAGTTGGTCAATTCCGAAAACATGATAGCAACCCCTATTAATTGATCAGTTTTTAAAAGCTAATTTTTTCTTCAAGGACTTAAACCTGAGAACGCAATTTTTTTAATCAATAAAAATAAATGGAACGATACAAAAATATTTTTATGTAAAAGTTATGTGGAATTGGAAAACTGAAGTGAAACTAAAGAATGTACTGAACTGAATAGAACTACTTCTAACTGAATAGAACTGATTAATAGAGAATTATGGTAGGTTTAGGATGTCAAACTGAACCGTAACTGTATCAGTAATTTTAGTCATAATAGTAAAGGAACTAATGTTTACAAATGTCTAATTTAGGGAGACATTCTTCAAAATTTAAAAATTTAATAATCAGCCAATAAAATAATGTGAAATGTGGCTGAAGTTTTAAGACGTTCCTGATCATTGACATTCCTTCTTTTTTGCCTGCAATTGATTTATTATTTAAGAATTCGAATTCAGTTGCGACGACAAAGGAAAAGATACGTAGTTCTTGGTGTAAGAAGAGTAATTTTAATTGTAGCTATAATAGTTATTGAGACTAAAAGAAAAATTAGAAGACAGCGGTGGTTTTTCAGGAGTTCCATGAATCGAAATCGAAAGTTAGAGGGTCATTTCTCGATCTCAAGAAAAGATAAGTTATATAAAGAACAAGATCACGATCAATTTTTAAAATATACATGAATGTTATTATTAGAATTTCAGAAAAAATGTCAGGGTCCTACCTACAAGGAACTAATAAGTTTAACTCAATGCGCTTAGCATTGAAGTCAATAGAAATCGTCATTATCAATATGCTGACTAATTGTCAGCGAGTGTATAGCCGTAACCATAAAAAATTAAAAGTTGGCAAACTTTTGCGCTTACGACTAAATTTCCCGTAATACTTATGGCGTATTCGTTTGGTTGAACTGGTGCGCACTAGTGCATAACAGCGTGTTCTGTTGGTTGTTTCGTTGTGTTCTATTACATTTTATTATTGTAGTTTATAAAACATTTTAAACATAATCAAGCTTTGTACACATTTACAAGTGATGTTGTGATTATGTTTGATTTCATCGCGTTCTGTTGAATTTGCCCTTTTTTGCACTAAGCTAGTGTGACATATGTCACATTTTGCACCAGGCTATGTTACCTCTGTATAGAAATTCGTTGACAATAAATTTAGTTCAACCCGCATCACTGGAAGCGCTGATAGCGGAAAATAACAGCTTCTTTACCGGCCAAAATGAAACGCACTGACAATTAAATGCCCAACATAATATCTGACATCTACATATGTCAAATACGCGAGTGAACGAAGTATCGTAATTGTATTGAAGTTCTTGAAAAAAATGTTAACATCGTATTTATTGTTGCAATTTGTGTTCATTAGTATCCAATGTCTGGAATATTGTCACGTATGTTCAGAAATATGTCCAAAGATGAAAGGCTCTGATGGAAACTACGCGAATTTGATTTCATTAGCATCACGAGATGTGGGAACTGTAGATTTGTTGAAGATGCGAGGTTTCCTTTTATGTGCTTATTCAAAATATTATTTTGTTGTTAAAAAATGTTTTGTTATTAACCACCGCCAGAATAAGATCGACGAGAATAAAGTTATGTTAGCAGTTGTACTGGAGAGTGTCCTTGAGTTATTCTCTAAACGCTTTTGTATTTTTTAAGCTATGTATGATGAAATTGAACAAAAACAAACAGGCTACAAGCAAAATTTGTTTTTGTTTAATTTTACCATGCATGGTTTTGTAACACATAGGAGTAACATTTTATTTTAAAGATTTTAAAAATTTCCGCGTTTGCTCATTAGCGCCAAATGCGGTGCGGGTTGAACTAAAAACATTGTCAAAATTAAAAGTCGAGAGTTGCCTATCTATATTACTATATTATATTTAATCTATGTTTTGCACTCAACTAGTGCGCACCAGTGCACACTAGTTTTGCTAATCGAAAACGCCATTAGTGACCGTAAGTCGTTGCCTAAACGATACCATTTAAATAAAAATAGTTGAAGTTTTCTAAATGCTACAACTACTGCTACGGTTATGGTTAAAGCCTTTAAGTTTGACATCCTAAATCCACCATTACATCGCCCGATTATGTAGATTTATACTTTACATCGTTCCTTAAAGAAAAAGATATTCAAATAATAATAAAGTTGATACGCACTTTTCATTTTAGCGGAAGTGGTATAAGGTTGCAACTACCACTACAACTATCGAAAAGTGCACTTTGATGACTTTCATCAAAATTTTGTCCTTCTAGAATCGTAATTGGTTCAACTGTACTGTGTGAGTGAGAAGTGAACCTCTATCTTTCTCAAAAGTTCACATTGACAACCTCATCTTTCACGACACCTTCACCCGGATGACAGCCTCATCTTTCTGCCACGAATGTTTAAGCTAGGTGTCCACAAGGAAACAAAAATTTTATGAGTTCTGATTCATGAGAAATTTATCTTATTGTTAGTTGTATTTTCATAGAACATGGATATGTCTTTGAAACACATATTTTCCTCTCATGATATAAGATGTTTGAATACGTAATTTCCACATTTGCCAATATTTTGAACTAGAAAGAAACAGCAATTTGTATTGTGTGGTGATTTTATAAGAAGATGTCAACAAAGTGCTGAAAAAAGGTTGCAACTTATTGCCTTATATCAGATAAGAAAAGAACAGTGATTTCCGAAGATTTTTATTTTTGTATTTTTGAAGTGAACAGTCCCACAACTTAAGATAAGTTTCACATAATTCAATTAAGGCGTTATACTACCCAGCAAAATATTTTTTTTGTCATTTTTTTATTAGCTTAAATTTTTCTTAAGCTAAATTCTTATAGTACCTAAGAATCATATCCAAAAACAATTTTAAATGATAAGCGTTTTGCCAAAAAGCCAATTTGCGAAATGTCAAAAAATATATACAGGGTGTTTAAAAAATACGTTCGAATATTTGGCCCACTTATAGATCTCATCAGTACAAACAAAAAAGTCAAAATAAACATAAGTCCAAAAATCAGCCGTTTCCTAATTACAGCCTGTTTTTCAAATTAAAATAATTTACACTCAGTAGGAGTGATTCGCGTATTTATGAAGTCATCCATGGAAATAACAAAACAAATTTTGTTCGTTTCTGTTAGTGTAGTTGCCACATTTGTTGTAATTATTGTCTGTCCGTTATTGTCAGTGTTTATTGAAGTAGATGTGGTTGATGCACGATGGAGCTCCTGCGCATTACGGAGTCTTGGTCAGAAATTATCTAAACGAAAATTACAATGGCAGGTGGATAGGGCGAGGAGGTCCAATTGCACGGCCCCCTAGATCTCCCGACCTCACTCCACTCGATTTTTGCATTTGGGGGTATTTAAAGACATTAGTTTATTCAAGTCCTGTGAATAATTTAGATGAGTTGCGAGAACGAATTGAACATGCCTGCCAGACTGTTCGTATAAATCCGGGACTCTTTGAGAGAGTGCGGCGTTCACTTTTACGGAGATGTGAAATGTGTATACAAATGGAAGGAGGACATTTTGAACATCTTCTTTAAGAATCATTAATTTGTAATAATTAAAATGTATTTATACTGATATTTGAGTGTAAATTATTTTAATTTGAAAAACAGGCTGTAATTAGGAAACGGCTGATTTTTGGACTTATGTTTATTTCGACTTTTTTGTTTGTACTGATGAGATCTATAAGTGGGCCAAATATTCGAACGTATTTTTTAAACACCCTGTATAACCATGTGTACTTCCAAAGTAAAACTAATACAGTAAAAGAAAAAAAAATACTTCTTGCTCTAGGTGGCGAATGAATGCTGAAACTGACTACACAACTTTCCTCTTCGGAAAAAATATACTTTCAAATAATACATTCATTTTAAGTCATTCATTAGTAAATCGAAGAAAAAATCACAAAAAAAGTTTATTTTTTTAGTTCGCTTGGATAGTATAACGTCTTAACTGCAATATCATAGTTCTTGTCCAATTAATAGCACCTTCTTTTTTTTAACTAATTTCTTTGCATTTGCAGAACTCATGTTTGGAGAAATCAAATGATTATTTCATGACACAACAGCGAAACTCACGTGCAGTGAGTGAAATAAATGTCTCATGCGAAAATCACAAGACTCATGTTTACACGTTGAAATTTATTCAAGAAATAAAGCTCTCATGACATGTTATATCACGAGATTATTTCTATTATGTCGCGTATTTCAGTCCCTATTTCATGTATTCTGTATTTCATGATACAAAAATCTCGTGAAATATTTTCATCGGGAATTCTTAGATGGTGATAGCGTTCCAAATCAAAGTATTTGAATCATTTTCAATGATGGTACATTTTAAAACATTTATAAAATTTACTATATTTAATAATAGCTTTGTTCGTAGAAGCGATTTCCAATGGTTTCTAATTTTTCCAACCATTCAAAATTTAGGATTTTTACGTGTGATTAAAATTAAATAAGTTGTTTGTTTGAAGAAATCCCAAACCGTTGGAAATCATTTCTACGAACAAAGCTAAGGTACAACGTCATAATAAAGTAGATGAGTTTTGAGAATTTTTCTCTTAGAATCACGTAACGAGTTAGTCGTGACGTCGTAAATCAAAGTTTCCAACTTTATTAACCGCGGTCGGGCTGTTTCGTATAAGGAAAAATCAAGTCTATGACCTCTCTTGGCGAATCGACCCGATTTTAAAGGTGGAGTTCGTTTCATAGAAGCGTTGTTTCTAGCGGAAAGGTCACCGGATTATTTATTAACCTGTTCCAACGCTTCCAAATAAAATATCAACACGAAATTGTATCCCATGTAGCTTCTATTAATTTTAAATCTGATAGAAAACTTTAAAGAATAAATAAAATTCTTTTAAAAGAATTAAAAATTAAATAACTAAATTACCTAAATAAATTGGTTATAAATCAATTATTTGCATTAAACATTTACATGTACGCATAGTAAATATTTCAACAAATTTCACTTACAGCCCGCAGCACCTCCATTATTCACAAACTTTAACTAACGGTGCTAATGTATAACTTTCCAACCTATGAATACATAATACGTGCATATTTCACTAAAATAAACATAACTTCGAATAACCCTTTAGTTCAATTTTGACCTCCCTTTTCACTTAGGTGCAATAAACACTTTATTACCTTACTACATAAACCTTTGGTTAACTCTAAGCAATTCTTTTTTTTTCCTTAACTAGATTTTATTCGGGATCCCCTTTGAAGAAGTAAGGTGACAATGGATATCCCAACCGAATTTCCTCCGTGATCGTAAATCTTCCCTCACCTTTACGGAGATGTATACGACTAACGCCCGGTCGTATTTCCTTTTGTACCATCCGAGAAGATTATGTGCGATTTGACGTAGAGCTTGTCGGATGAAATACGTAAAATTTTCGGCGTTACTACGACGTTTACTTTAGTAAATTGGCCTTTCGCGCGGATGTTAATGCGGATTGCAATGCCAGTCAGGTGCGACGTAAGTACGACTTTACTAAACACGATGGGGGCCCCATTTGCATTCGGCGCGAATCATTACCGCGAACGCATCGTCGTCGTTTCTGCGGGATTACGTCCAGGTTCGATGCGGGAAACGGTTCGTAAAGCCGAATGTCCCGGTTAATTTAAGTGAATTCAAATGGATGGATTTAAATAAAGTACGGTGAGGGGGGGTAGTGTGAAAAAGTGTTGGTTCGCGAGCAAGCATTTCAATTTGCTCGGAGTTAAGTGATGAAACGTTGTTGAAATAAGTTAGTAAAAAAAGATTAATTTAAGGGGTGTGGTGGAGGGTGTGGTAGTTTGGAAGGGAGTTTCTGTGTTTGTTTGGAATTAATAGCTTTGGTGTTTAAGCTGCCGTTGCTTCTACACGGTCAATTATCTTTTATAGGGTAACAAATGTAGGATTTTGGATTTTATGGACTGTGTCCTAAGCCTAATACCGTAGTTTGTTTGCTAATTAGTTGTGCTTAAATACCCTAACATTTTGTCATCCGTAACTGGGAGTAAAATAAAATGTTCTGCTTACAAGGAGACCACACGACTTTGTATTCACTGATTTTGGTTAAAGTGGTACCAATCGATATGTATTGGTACATAGTATAAATGTATAGTATATTAGGCCGCTTTATTCAGCTATTCGCGAGTAAATTGCGATTTAAGGCCACGCTACTAATATGTCAATGGTTGCTCTTTTCCCGAACCCGCCCCTTGTTGACTCACCACGAACCGGTTTCCACATGCGGAACAAGATGGTTGGAGTATTGCATAGTAACTATTTTTTCTTTTTAATATAATCGAAATTTTTAATATTTCACTTTATTTTCTTTAATATTTTATTGTCACATATTTTGAAAACAATTCAACACATTTTTCGTTTTTACTTTAATTTTAAATTTTAATCAATTAAAAAAGAACGAAGGGCGGTCTCGAAGGAAATGGCTAACTACTGACGTAAAGCGGCCTTGATTTGCGAGCTGAAATCGCTATTTACTTGCGAATCGCTGAATAGGGCATCCTAATATTTCATACGTTTGTACTACTGTGTATTAATGTCTATCGGTTGGTACCACTTTAATCGAAATATGTGAATACAAGGTCGTTTGGTCTCCTTGTTAGATTCATTTAAAGTATAGAGATTTTGTCCTTTAAGTTTTTTTTATAATTCTTCAACTTTTTGAAATAAAATGATAATCTTGATATTTATAAATGTATTCAATCTTTTTCGAGAAAATTTTATGTTTATCTACTGTGAGAAAATCATTTTTGGAAACAAACGTACTTAAATTAGGAAGGTGTTTTTGCATAATAAATTAAAGAAACGTCGTCAAAGGGGAAAAGCTTCGCAAGTGCAAGACATTATGAATAAAAAGTTGTGAGGGAGTTTCATGAATTTTAATTTGAGAACTTTGAAACCCGAGAAATACACAACTCTAGAAATGGGCTTTTCAGAAAACGAAAACAAAAAAGGTTTTTTTATTTTCTTCTTTTTTAATCTATTCATTCGATCACCTGACGCGTAAAGGGTTAAGTATAAAGGAACATAAAAGCGAATCTCTTGTTTTAAATTTTGCTGTTTAAGTATCAGATAATTGTATAAATTATCTAAAAAGGCAAATAGAATAATGACCATATTCATACGGTCAAGAGATGGCACCCACGTATCGAGCTTGGAAAAGTATCCAAGTTTTTTTAAGTGGTGAAACGCGGTCGATTTATTGATTATCAATGTCTCATCTATCTCCTCAGTGGTAATCCTTAGATTTTCTTTCGCAAGGGTACTTGCAGTATTGTCATCAATCTCAATAGACTGTCTAGAGGGTGGTTGATTTTCCAAAGTGAAATCTCCACTACGTAATCTGCTAAACTACTATTGAACTATGTGGAGAGCAGATGCACTATCCAAATAAACGTCCAAAATATTTTTTGTGTAGTCACAACACTAACGCCTTTCCGAATTTCGTATAAGATTACATGTTGCAAATGCACGTTTTTATAAATCGACTTATATGAATAATAATTGATAATAGAATATAATACATTTATAATTTCCAGTGTAAATAAAGAAATAAATAACAATGCCGACATTTAATCACCCGATTTATTGAAAATTATGTATTATAAATCGGATACGAATTTATGCAATCATCCAATAGTTATTGTCACATTTGCGTTAATATTGCACCAAATTATACTTTAATTTTGTTGTATTAAAATTACTTCAAAAAAAAAAATGTAATAAGAGTATTTAGCTGATCTAATTGTAAGACTAGAACTAACATTAGATCTAGAACTAGGAGCTTTCGGATTTAGCTGTGCGTTTTTTGAAAACGTGTTTGATGTTTCGGATACCATGTTGCGACCTTCTTCAGAAAAAAGTGTATCTTCACTTGCTTCAGTCACTTCAAATTTGTTTTTGAAGAAGGTTGCAATAAGATATTTAAAACGTCAAACGTCTTTTTAAAAATGCACGGTTAAATCCAAAAGCTTCTAGTTTATGTCTAAAGTTGGTGTTAATATTAGTTCTAAGTCTTAGTTTAGTTAACACAGGTCGTGGAAGCCTTCGTGTTTATAAGAGTATGTAAATTGAATCACCTGTAGGATGCATTATGATTATGGAGTCAAATTTCAATAATTGAGCGTTCGAATACTAACCTGCATATGAATTGTAAATGTTACGGAGTAATAGCCTCATGCGATGTAAATTCGGAGAACTTCCTAGAGCGAAATAGGATTATAAATTCAAAAGCTATGTTAAAATTGAAAATTAGTTTTATTAACTTTGACGAATAAACAGTTAAAAAAGATTTTAAATTTTTTTCAGTTTACAGTTTTAAAAAGAACCTTTTCCAGCGTCTCAGAATGCTAACTATTTGAATTCCTTGATTTTTTCTAAAGTAAAGAGGAATCGAAAATATGAAAACGATTATAAAATTGAATGTTAATTTTCCTGACTTTGACGATTAACTTTTTCCGTTCCTAGTTAACTCTCCTTAAAGCAAAATAGAAGATTGTAAATTTGAGTGTGATTTTTAAAAAAAATTTAACTTATCTATTTTAAATATTTTAATGAATTTGAGAATTTAACTAACAGGTTTCAGAAAAGCTTTATTTAAACCTGACAGGTTAGAGTTAATGGTTCGTCGATTCTTCCCTAAAAGCAAAATAGAGTATTTTAAAATCGATAGCGATTTTACCATTAAATTAATTGCAACTATTTAAAGCACAACTGAAAGTTTTTTAGGTTATTGTTAAAAAAACTTTCGGGGCCTAACAAATTCGTGTTTTTCGGTTTTTTGACTCTTTTGAAAACAACATAACAAATTATCAGCAATATGCGTACGTCTGGCATGATTTTAACATGCTTTTAACTAATAACCACTTGTTGTAATTAAAACCATTTTAAAAATTGCTATGTGTTGCAAAATGCGCTACTATCCGTGTTTTATCGGGTTTTTAATCGTTTTTAAGGGTTTACGAATGGAAAACATGTTGACAATTTTTATCAGTATTAATCAACTATTATTCTTTTAAAGTAAAAAATAATGTACTAAAAAATGTGAGATTTGTGTGTTTGTGGTCATATTGATAATTCAAACGTTTATTTAATACTACCCTTTTTTCTATAATAAGTGAATTATTAGAATATTTGCACTTACAGTTTTTTTTCAAAAATTTTGGACGTTTTTTTGTGATACTACAAAGACGTTATTATACATAATAGAAATGCTATTAATAAAATTGAAAAAGAAAAATGGTAATTCAACTCTTTATCTTCCGGTTAAAGCTATGAATATCAAAACGTAATGGTTCGTTTATTATGGGACAGAGGTGGTATTTAATTTTTAGATAAGATTTACAAGCAATTAAACGTTTTTCAAAAAAAAAAAACAAACAAGAACGATAGTTAATCGTTAATAATCAGTTATTAATTAATAACCTATAAGTTTACTACAAAAATGGGGAAAATTGTAATATAGGGAAACTCTCTATTAGACTTGAAAAATGATACCAGTCTTTGAGTCTGGATTTTAATAGCAAATTTAATACGGAAAACTGTATCTTATAACTAAAACCGTTTTAGTTATTATTTTTTCTGTTCTGCAACAGTATTTTTTACAACACCTACTTCTTACTAACAATAAGAGGTATTCTGTTTCTTGCAATATGGGAACAGAAAAAAAAATATTTAAAAACTTTTTAGATTTATGGTGAAAATATTTACTCCAAACCTATTCGTTATACCAAAATTGGTATAGATGGTTGCAATAATATGTCTGTTATAATGTAGTTGACATTCTAGAAAATGAAGTTAAATATGCCTATTTTGCCCTTTAAAATGTTAACAGCTAACGAGCGTTAAAACAACACTGAATATGGCTATGCATAAAAGATATGCGTAACTACGCTTGGAAATTAGGTTAGTAGCCACTAAAAAAGCTATGCATACGTCTGTGTGAATTTAAAAACAATAGTAAAATTGAAAGTTTATTTTAATAATTCCATTGAAAGTTTTTAGATTACCTTTAAAAAAAGCTTCTTCTGAGCCTTATAACTGTGAACTGTTATGTTCTTGGGTTATTATCCTTAAAGTAAAATAATAGCGAATTGCCAATGTGAAAGCGATTTTAATATTAAAAGTTCATTTTAGTAACTTTGGAAATTCAATTGACAATTTTTTTAGATTACTGTTAAATAAAACTCTTTCTGAGCCTGACAATATTAGGTTCTTCGGTTTCTAGCTTAGTTTTCTTAAAAAACAAAATACAATTGTGATTGTGAATTTAAAAACGATTTTGAAATGGAGAGTTGATTTTGATAATTCCACTGAATATTTTCAGATTACAACTTGAAAAAGCTCATCCATATGTTTCAGCTATATAGCTAAAACCGGACATCAAATTAATTGCTCTTCTTTAACTTTACTACATAATTTACCTAAATCAAAACAAGCTAAATTTGTATGAGGAATGGAAAATTTATAAACATGATACACAGGGTGTTTAAAAAATACGTTCGAATATTTGGCCCACTTATAGATCTCATCAGTACAAACAAAAAAGTCAAAATAAACATAAGTCCAAAAATCAGCCGTTTCCTAATTACAGCCTGTTTTATAATTTACAAATAATTTACACTCAAATATTAGTATAAATACATTTTAATTATTACAAATTAATGATTCTTAAAGAAGATGTTCAAAATGTCCTCCTTCCATTTGTATACACATTTCACATCTCCGTAAAAGTGAACGCCGCTCTCTCTCAAAGAGTCCCGGATTTATACGAACAGTCTGGCAGGCATGTTCAATTCGTTCTCGCAACTCATCTAAATTATTCACAGGACTTGAATAAACTAATGTCTTTAAATACCCCCAAATGCAAAAATCGAGTGGAGTGAGGTCGGGAGATCTAGGGGGCCATGCAATTGGACCTCCTCGCCCTATCCACCTGCCATTGTAATTTTCGTTTAGATAAATTCTGACCAAGACTCCGTAATGCGCAGGAGCTCCATCGTGCATCAACCACATATTAATTCTGTGGTTGAGGGGCACATCTTCTAACAGCAGTGGTAATGTATTCCGCAAAAAGTCAAGGTACAATTGACTAGTCAAACGGTTAGGCAGGAAACAAGGTCCTATCAGATGGTCTCCTAACACACCAAGCCAAACGTTGATTGCAAATCGGTGTTGATGATTCGATTCAACAACGGCATGCGGATTTTCGTCGGCCCAAACATGGCTATTATGAAAATTAAAAATGCCATTTCTCGTGAAACCAGCTTCGTCTGTAAGATATATGATAAGAATTGTTTATTAAATGAGATTACCGACGTTAGTTTTAATGAATCTCACAAGGACACCTCACGACTTTGGACGGATTTGGAGAATATAAATTGAAATATTGAAAATTTTCATTATATTAAAAATAGAAACAGTTTACTTTCCAAAATTTCAACCGTATTGTTTCGCATGTGGAAGCTGGTTCGTGGCGAGTCAATAAGGGGCGGGGTCGGGAGGAGGCCAACCATTGAGATATAAGTGATGTGGCCTTGAATCGTGACCTGAAATCGTGATTTACTCGCGAATCGCTAAGTAGTGCGCCCTAATATTTTACACATTATCGATTGGTACCACTTTCATTAAAATAGGCGATTTCAAAGTCATGATGTCTCCTTGTCAGTTTAACCCTGATCGTTCTGTTTAGTTTATCTGTCGTTGTCGGGGTGAATTGAGGTGATTGAAATCGGAGATAATCTCATTAATCTTTATCCATTTTCGCTTATATTGTTCATATAATTATTCTTTAGGTTGAGTTAATTAAGCGTTGGGTTAACTGCCAATTTCACTTTAAAAGTATTGTACCATTTTGAAAACTTGGTCGATGAATTACATAATTTTCGCTGTAATAATTGAGGACCTTGGTGCAAGAACGGGATAAGTCACTATTTTTGCGAAATTGAGGTATATGTTTTACAACATTCTACAAGACTTTATTTGCCTTTTGGCGCAAAAGCGGGAGGTGTGCTTTCAGAAATAACAATAAGTTAAAGAAAGTTTTATATAAAGTTTTTAGAATGTTGTAAAACATATATCTCAATTTCGCAAAAATAGTGACTTATCTCGTTCTTGCACCAAGGTCCCCTACTACCGTCAAGGTAATTATTTTAACTTATTATTTTTTTAAAATTTACTTCAGTTATTACAATATTTTAATGTGTTGGTTGTTTGTTTAGATTTTTTGTATTCTTTAGCGATTGACCTGATGACGATCCTTAAAGGATCGAAACCTGAGTAGTCAAGTACAAGTCTCTTCAGTAAAAAAAAATTAAGTTTTTATTTATTCAATTCTCATCAACTGAAGAATAGAATCCTTTTCAATTTTTAAAAAAGGTCCTTTTGAGTCTAATAACTTTAAATTATTGGTTTCTTGAATCATTTTCTTTAAAGCAAAATAATAGAGAATTGTAAATTCGAAAGTGATTTAAAAATTAAAAGTCAATTTCAATGACTTTGGAAATTTAAACGAAAGCTTTTCTGATTTTTGTTAAAAAGTAACTTTGAAAATAAGTTTGGCAACATTTTTTTCGAGTTGTAGTTGACTCTTCCGTAAACAAAATAAAAGATTATGAATTTAATTTTGTGATTTTAAAATTGAAAGGTTATTTTAAAAACTCCACTGAAAGTTTTCAGATAACAGTTTAGAAAAACTCTTCCTAATTTTAATAAAGATTACTTTTAGGATTTTTAGCAAATCATTAAAATTATCAAAGAAAAGTATAAGTGATTTTTGAAATGAAACTTAATTTTACTGACTTCACAAATCAACCATCTAAAAAAAAATCTGAAACTTTTCCAGATTACACTTTTAAAAAAATCTCTTCCTGAGCCTGACAACGTTGACCTTTTGGAGTTCCCGGTTGACGTCCGAGCAATTTCAACTTTTCAAGGTCGGTCTGTGGCAATCTCCGATTTTAATTCGATTGTCCGAACGGTAGAGGCGAAATTTGTCGGTGAACTCCCCGTTTCCGCTTCCGATCGCGTCGAAAGAAACGCGCCGATGCCGTTTTCCCCGCCGGAATTAAATTTGCAACGCCGCGTTCTTTATGAATCGCCGCATCTGCTCGCGTAATCGAGTTTCGACAACCGATTGGTACCATTCAACGAAGTGATTTCGACCGGTCCGTCGAATATTTTCACGAACAATACTCCCGATAACGAACCAAAACCAAAGAACGATTTTTTACTTTTTTTCTGATTAATCAAAAATCGTTCAAGTTTAAATATTACATAAAGAAGTTGGATTAGATATAAAGGTCTGCAAGTTGATTTAGTAACTAATTCGAAGTGAAGTTGAGAAAAGTTAACTCTTCTTAAACGCGATTAAATGGAAGTTACGTCCCGCGAAAGTTCGTTTCTAACTTATCCTAAGCTGTAGTATGTTTCTTCGGTGCTTGTAGATAAGTTAATCCTCTTTATGCGCTTATATATCGTATTATACCTACTCGTTAATATCCGCGGTAGGTATAAATCGCACGAGTCGTGTGTAATCTCCGTAGACCTCACACGCTAATGGGCAAGTCCATATCGATCTGCGGGTTGGTACTGATCCGCCGAGTACTTTAATTAACTGCCAATGCAAATCTTCGTTGGGTAGAGAACGTTCCGAACAATTACCGTTGCCGAAGGGACCGAATTTCATCAAATTCAAAGCCGGTTACACGAATTAGCTTGTCACAGTTTCAAAAGCGGTAAAATTATACATTTAATTTAATACTTTTTAATTATACAAAGGAGTTATTTATAAAATTTTCAAATGAAAAAGTACAAAAGAAAGCTTCTTTAAGAACGGATTTAAAGTGTTGAATAATGAATTAAATAATTTTCCAATTTATTAACTTTTATTACCAACCAGAAAGAAAAAGACTTCATGGAGTTATGGAAAGTAAAATGAGGTTAAAGTATTGAATAATGAATTACATAATGTTCCAATGTTATCTTTCATTACTAGTCATTATTAGAAAGAAAGAAAAACTTAATAGGTACTCCTCATCTATCTTTTCATGGAATAATGAAGCGTTAAAGAAGTAAAGTAGGATTAAAGTGCTGAATAATGAATTAAGTAATTTTCCAATTCACCAACTTTTATTACCAACCATTACTAGAAAGAAAAAAAAAACGTTTAACGTCTACATCATTTACACAGGGTGATTTTTCCAAATTAAATGGTTTCCTCCGTCACATTTCTATCAAGATATACACTCTAAAAAGGGATGAAATCTTTCTCTAAATAATTCCTCAATTAATTAAGTAATAGAGAAAAAAACTTTTAGTCAACATTATCTATACAGGGTAATTCTTTCTTAAAATTTAAAGGTGATATGAATTTAAATGATCCGATGTTCATTTAAATTCATGCTCTAGCGACCTATGGGTTTTACTGGGGTTTTTGACGTATTAATTAATAAAAGATTCTATACTTTTACTGGTTTTATTTTATTTATTTTACTGGCTAGTTTCGTCTATTCACCATCTTCAAAGTAATACAGATTAGAAATGATTTTAGAGAATTTAAAAGAACTATATTTAAACTCCAAATTACATGTACTATAACCCAAAATGTAGCTGCATCATAAAGAGAAAGATGAAAAAGTAAGTCCCTTTTCGTAACATTACTGAGTACTCTTTCATCTTTCTCTTCATGGTGCAGCTCCATTTTGGGTTATAGTACCTACACGTTAAAAATTTGTAAAGTAAAAAACACGTTACAACAATGTCGGACGAATAATTCGATATTGTCGTAACGTCTTCTTTTTCTTTTTGAACTGTACAAATTGAATTCGTATGATTGTTAGTTCCACATTGTTATAACGTGTTTTTTACATCACAAATTTTTAACGTGTACTATAACCCAAAATAGAGCTGCACCATTAAGAGAAATATGAAAAAGTAAGCCCCCAATCCGTAACATTGCGGAGTACTCTTTCATCTTTCTTCATGGAGCAGCTCCATTTCGGGTTATAGTACATATAATTTGGAGTTTAAACATAGTTCTTTCGAAGATAATTTCTAAAGTATACTTCTTTGAAGGTGGCGAATAGCCGAAACTATTTAGACCGCAAGCTCTATGATATATAGTTCAATAAACTGGTGTCCTGGACCACGCATTCAACTTTAAGGCTGACCGTACACTGGAACTGAACTCGGCCGACTTCAAGGGTCGGCCGTTTAATGACCAACAAAGTCGGCCGAGTAAAGCTCGTCCAATGCAACCGACTTAAAACAGCCTACAATAATGGTAATATTCTCATTAGGCTTGCGTTTGTCAGGATGAGTAGTAAATTGTTTTATTTAATGGAAAACTCCTATCTCGTAAAACGAAGGGTGCAAAGAAGAAGAAAGTGTTGTAAGATAGGACTATCTTACAAGAGAGGAACAGAAAAGGAGAGTTTCATCATCTCCACAAACAACTGAAGGAGATGAAGGAAGCTGTCTAATGCCTGTATGACTATAGCTTCTTTCATAAACAAAATTTTAAGTAGCAAAATTACAAAAGAAACAAATACTTCATTTGACTAATCCAAAAAATCTGGGTCTGTCCGTCTGGTCGGACGTACTTGGACGTGTTGGTCGGATGCAGTGTACGTGAGCAGATGCTCGTTCATAATTTTGAATAGGTTAGACGTTGGTCAGATACATTCGGCCGATATATGGATGACCACTATTCGGCCGATTTTGGTTCTAGTGTACGGTCAGCCTAACTCATTTTTGACGAATGTGTAATAGAATTTAATTGAAGCAATGTCATAATCAATAGATTCGAAATAATAAGGCGTGAAATGAAAGAAAATAGACGCAATAAGTTTTTTTTTTTGGCTTAAACCTGTCTAAACGCGGATCTTTTCAATAATCGTTCCTCCGAAATGTGATAGGGATGATCATTACCCCAAATTCTGGCAATTCATTGTTTATAAAGTCATCAATAAAATTATGCAGTGAGTATTCTGAAACATCTTTGACTTTTGTGCCAGTTTAAAACAGACGTTCAGTATAATTTGAGCAAATCTGACGTTTTTCAAATTTGAAATTTAGTTCATTAGAGTGCTTTAATAATGCGACGTATATTTTTCTCTCTTTTATAGTTTAACAAAACTTCAAAGCACAGTTGAGCACGAATTTTAAATGAACGTCTGCTATTTTCAAATAAAATAATTTCCTTCGCCCCATTTCTACCAAGATATACACTCTAAAAGGAGATAAAATCTTTGAGGAACCATACAAAGAACAATTTATTACGACATATATTTTCTTTGAAAAATAGGTGGAGTATTTTATAAGTTTATTTCCTTTAAGTCTTCTACTCTGGTTAGTACAATACATATTTACATTTGAACCCTTTAAGAACAAAATTAAAAAGATTTCACGTAACATATTTTTATTTTTACAAACTATTTACACATAGGTATAGAAATAAAGCTATGATACTAACCTAAAGTGTGTGTAAACATTATATCTGTTATCTAGGCAATGTACTATAACCCGAAATGGAGCTGCACCATGAAGAGAAAAATGAAAGAATACTCGACAATATTACGGAGAGGAGACTTACTTCTTCACCTTTCTGTTCATGGTGTAGCTTTATTTCGGATAATAGTACACATCGCTTTACTTTTTACTAGAAAGCAGTATACGCTTATTAATTTTATATTTGTGGTTAGCAGTGCTAACCAGTTGTCCCGAAAAAGTCAAAGTATGCATAGTATTGTGTTTTTATAATGGTAATGATATTTAATTCCTTAGTATTGATATGATAGAAAGCAATGCTGTAACAGGATTGACATAGGGGTTAATGTTAGAATTCTGAAAATGACTCTTTTAATCACTTATGTGTTATATTATGTGGTTGTTTATGGATCCCTATAAATGCATAATAGATCACAGCTGTTTTGTGTGATTTGTTATATTTTAATATGCGTGCTTTCGTATGTTGATAAACGACGAAATTGCGCGGTAAATATAAAATTTGTTCACGTAGGTAACGTAAATTTATGAAGGCACTGTACATATTTAAAAGGCACTCCATCATAATAAGTTGTTATCGGATGATATCCCCTCTAAATTTAACCGCTCGCCCCAATAAATCTATTTAAATATTAACGCCCTCGTCGACGAGATTAACTCGAAACTGCGAACTGATTAAAACGGGATTACTTTCGGGCGGTTTTCGCGGCCGGCGCCGGCGGGCGTTCGGGATGATTTAAAAGGGGGGCGCGGAAATAACGAACCCCCCGGTTTCTTTAGCATTCCGATACGTTCTGAAAAGCCCGGGGGAATCGCTAAAAAGAGGGATTTTAACGCGAGTCGAAACGATGACGTGGGAATCGAAGCGCGACCGCGCGAACCTGAATAAGAGAAACGCTCGAGGTGGATGGTAACACTTGTTTACCCCTCACTACGTCGTCGGGGGCACCCCGTCTGATCGATATTTTTATTGACATAGTTGCCGGTTTGCTTGAATAGCTACCAGAGTAACACGACAGCTTAACGTATATAGAGGTCGTGTGCTTTCAGATTGAAACATTTTTGATTTATAGTTTTTATAGGTGTATAAGGTTATTTTGTTCTTGTTATGTGTCAAATTCAGTATATAAACTGAAATTTCTAAATAAATATAATATTGAACTATAAACTAGCTATAGGTAATGATGAAATCAAAACTGTTGCTCTTTCTGTCTATATATATATTGATTGTTGGTGTAGTGCCATGTTATTTTTTTGTATTTTAGCTGGAAGCTATGTGGTGCCGGTAAATCGGTTTGGAGAGAACAATTGGGGCTTCCAATTTGTAGAAACGTCGCGAATAATTTGACGCTTGCTGCTCGTTGGTAAAGTTAGGTGGGGTTGAATGAGGACCGTAACTATGCCGAGAATTTACCGCTCGCTGAAGTGGAATCAATATCTTTTAAAGCAGATGCACCTACTTACTGCGCGTACCGAGAAGTTTTATCTCGTTCGCAGACGTCTCTTTGTGTATCTGCTTTCTATTATATCTCTTATCGTGTAATAAGTTGAATCCAACCTAATTCAACCGAACTCAACCCTTGGAAAGAGACTTTTCGACAAGTAGAATACAATTTTATTTTTAGTTATTAAAAAAAATCTTTTTTAATAGAAAAATCTATTCCGCATTGATAAAGGAAAAAATATGAAGTATATCACAGATTGAAATTCCATAAAAATTCCAGATTTAATATTAAAATTCATGATATCGAACGTCCTATAAATAAAACAACAAAACAATCTTAAAGCTTTTCATTAAATTTTTGCGAATAATGTCTTTTTCAAAACAATCAAGAATCATGAATTTTTTTCTCTAAAGTGGTAAAAGTATCTTTCTATTATAACCCAACCTAATATGTCATATTAATAGATATAACATATTCGAGGCAATGGATTCATTTTTGATTCTAAAATTTAAATGTTCATTTGAGAATTCATCTAAAGTGACAAATTTAATGTAAATTATTGTCTTATTTTGGGTTAAATTAAAGATAACATTGATCCTTTTGGATAATTCTTTCAATAGTAAGATGAACGTTCAAACCGACAAATGTAAATGAGCTTTAAGATCTAATCCAATCCAAGAATCATAAAATGACATTAAAAGATTAAATTTAATAAATTAAATCTTGTATCAATCTAACTTCTTTAGTACTTATAAATTTTAAAAGAAAGTTGGAGATTTTAAACTAACCAACTTAACTTTTAATTTTAAAGAAAAAGTTTTAAGTGATCAGAAAAAGTTGGGAATCTTAAAACAACCAACTTAGAGAGAAAGAGCGGTTAATGATACACTAATAGAATTAGCTAATAGATTAACCTAGCATTGTAAGTAGAGTAATGTTTCGATAATCCGAATATGCGTTAATCCGAAGAACCGCATAGTCCGCAACATAAATCGGTACTCGATAATTCGTATTTGAGTACCTTGCAATCCGAATTAATATTCTATAACTTTTTTGAACCATTGTATCCGTTACAATCAACGCCGCGACGTGTTGTGCGTGTTAAATCTTGTTCATTCTATAACCGTAATCATGGGAAAAAGAAAGCATAATACGTTATCATTAGAAGAAAAGTATGCAATTCTAGAAAAATTAGTGAAAGGGTATTCAAGTGCTCAATTAACTAAAATGTATAATGTTGGTTGTTCAACTATTTCGGGCATACGAAATAATAGATTGAAAATCAAGAGGTAAATATAAAAGTTTGTATTTTTTAATAAGTCTCATATTGTGAAGGTTCTCTTTTATTTTGAATGAATTTTCCTCTAATAGTTTTGTGAAAAACTGCTACGATGGTCCTGGACAACGGAAAACTTTGAAAACAGGTGATTTTCCAAAAATGGAAGATGCCTTATTTGCATGCTTTTAAAAAAAGAGATCTCGTCATTGTACAATTTCATGTGAATATTTAGCTGATCAGGCTAAGGCGTTTTACCGGCAGTATTATGGAAAAGATAATTTTCGTGCTAGTAGACGTTGGAAGGCAAAATTTAGAAAGATATATGGGCTGAGAAGTTTGAAGATCACCGGTGAGAAACTTTCCAATAATTTTGAAGCAATTACACGGTACAAAAACAAGTTGGCATAATACATTAAAAAAGAAAACTTAGTCCCTAATCAAATACATAACGCGAACGAGTCAGCTTTATTTCACAAACTTCTTCCAGATAGAACTGTGGTGGGATCAAACGAAAAAACTGCACCAGGTTGAAAAACTAGTAAGGAAAAAGTGACTTTCCTTGCGTGTGCCAACGCAGAAGGAGATCACAAATTAAAACTGCTCGTTATCGGTAAAGCTAAAAATCCACGTGCATTTAAAAACAAAGATTTGACAGTCATTTACACATCGAGTTCAAATGCCTGGATGACTTCGAGGCTTTTCAAACAGTGGTTCATAAATTGTTTTGTGCCAGAAGTGAGAAAATACTCTCAAGAGAATAACTTACCCAGAAAAGCATTATTATTAATCGATAATGCACCAAATCATGCTTCAGAATCCCAGTTAATCAGTAACGATGAATTAATAACAACTGTTTTTACAACCTAACTGCACCGCCCTGATCCAACCAATGGACCAGAATGCAATTCGACTACCAAAACTACTTTACCGAAAAAGTTTAACTCACGTGATATGCAACGACGAATTAGACATTACGCAATGCCTTAAAAAATCAATTTCTATCATGCTATGTGTTTACTTTCTGATTCAAAGAAAAAAATAACATCTACAGTAATTCAAAATTATTGGAAAATTTTAGACAACTTCGAAGACAATGAAGAATGGGAAACTGAAGATTTACTGTCATTAGCAACTGTAAAGCAAAATATAATTTTGTCAAGAAACCAGGCCGACGAAGTGAAAGAAATGTTACAGAACATTAATATTGAGGAAATACCGGCAGCCAATGAAATTGCAATGTGGTCAAGAGGAGAGGATAAAATAGAAGAAGATGAAGACGAAAACGAAGACGAGAACCAAACCGAACAAACAGCAGAAAATTATATGCGGATTACTGCAAAAATAACCGATCAGCACGCGAGTAGATGGTTTGGTGTTTGTATACAATGGGCCGAAGAAAACGGTGTATCTTCTCAAGATCTTTCAAATTAAAGGAAACTAAGAGAGGATGCTTATTTAAAAAGTCAACATCCAAAAACAGAGCAAACAAAAATTACCGATTTTCTATAAAAATTTATTGGATTTTAAATTTATTTATTTTATTAATTATTATATGTTATTATTATCGGTTTTATTCTTTTTATTACAAATATCACGAATATAGATGCATTTACATCAATATAAAGGCGTTTTATTTTGTTTTCTGAAATAAAAAGAATTGTTTTAGTAATCCATAATATCGCTTAATCCGAATGACCCTTGTTTAAATTGAATGGGATTATCGAGACATTACTGTATTATAATTCGTACAGATTTAAAACATGTTAGTGCCAATTGAAGTTCTAATCCTTTGAAAGATTTAATAAAGTAGATTAGAGCAGATTTTGGGTAGGTTTATGTTGTATTCCCTTTATAAAACCATTTAGATACTTTAGAGGTAAGAATTTAACCAAATTTGCAAGTTTTAACTTTTATATCTCTTTGGAACGAAACTTTTTGGAGTTAAACAAAGTTTTATTCGTTCAGAGCGTTAGAGCCGTTCAGAAGTATTTGGGACGATTTTAAGATAAAAAAGATTACTTTCTTTACCCAACCGTTTTTAATATTTTATCAAATTCAAGGTTGGTTTACCATCGGTCGCCCTTTTTGCATCCCAAACGATTTTCTACTACTATCGTCCCTTTTTACTGATTCATTTTCTTCAAGGATTGCTATCTAAAGAGGCTTATTTAACACTACTCATTGTTAGTAATTATTGCCGAAACTGTATTGTTGGTTCAACTATTGGTCACGAAGAAAAATTAGTTTTGTTAACCATTAATCAAAGATCTACTTCTATACAAAAACTTTTCTTTTTGTCACTTTGTTTCGATGCCGAGGCTTCCACAATTTCTTTTCTCTATCCCATAAGCCTTTAATCACACGATTTTTTGGATTTTTTATTATTCAACTCTTTTTTTTGAAATTTAATAACTAAATTTATTGAGGTTAACGTTTTAGAGATTAGATTTAATGGGAGTTAAGTTCAAATTTTTAATATTTACCCGACGTTTCACATTTCATTTATGTGTAAATCATGGCACTTTAGAAATTTGTTATAGGACATCTTGGTTTATTCTTCATAAAAATCTGACAAAGGAAATTCACAGGTTAAGGGATTAGACCACTCTAGAATTTTAAAAAAATCGAATTTTTGCTTTTTGCGCTAAAAAGTGCCTTATGGTCTTAAAAATAAGATGCAATGTCAGTTATAAGTGGGAACAGTTTTTAAATGCCTGCATTTTGATTCTGAATGTTGTCCAATAACGTGTGCTTGGTGCAGGTAAAAAAAACTTTAAATTCGTTTTTCTCTAAACCACTTTTCTTGAACCGGCCGGAAAGTAGCATTATCTAGAGAAAGACGTAGGGATTTCTTTTTAATTATTTTTTTGCAGAAATGGTGGGCATATTACAAAAGCTTTGCGTTTTAGTCTAAAAAAATATCTACTAAATTGTTTATAGTTAAAGAACTACGTTTGATATCAAAAAAATCCTACGTCTTTCTCTAGATATGGCTACTTGGAAGGTGTAGTTAAAATTTCAAGTAAATCGGTAAAGAATTGTATGAGTTATATTTCCTGCCGTTTCAAGAAAAGTGGTTTAGAGAAAAATGCATTTAAAGTTTTTTTACCTGCACCGAGCACACGCTATCGGACAAGATTCAGAATCAAAATACAGTCGTTTAAAAACTGTTCCCACTTATAACTGACATTGCATCTTATTTTTAAGGCCATAAGGCACTTTTTAGCGCAAAAAACAAAAATTCGATTTTTTGAAAATTCTAGAGTGGCCTAACCCCTTAAGACAATATGATTCCCATGAATCTGACAAGCATCCAGATTGATAACAATGTTACGTCCAAAATAAATAAATCGGTTGTTTTGGATCAACGAACTTAAAACTGAGAATGTTCATTTAGTATCTCCGGAAAGTATTTCATTCATTTATGTCAAGTGATTTATGTCAAGTAACAATTAGTTATGATGGATTAGAACTAATCGTTAGATTAATTTTGGATCAATGAACTTTAAAACCCAAAAATTAAATTAAGTTTATAACATATGGAGGACGTCACTTTAACTAACGTCATTATACAAAAGAGGTCCTGTGTGTTACTTTAAATTAGTTTAGGTTTTAACGATTAAGAACACAAAACAATACAGAAAATATTTAAGAAAAGATATGAGATTACAATTTTTAAAACGATTTTCACAAGACTTTTTAGGAGAACTTTTTAATTGACCAAAATTTGATTAGATTTGAACAAAAATCATTAATGCATTTCAGGAATTTTTAATCAATATTAAATGTGAAGAAATATTACTGGTACTTTTTGGATTTTCCAAAATTATTTTGGAAACAATTAGCTTAAATCTGAGTTTTTGTACAGTAACTACAATCTAGTAACTGTAATTTGAAGTAAAAATTACTCATTAATTCCTACATATTAAGTCTAGGCAATGCCACCAAAATTTGGAAAATCATTGCTGTTTTTGGGAACTTTGTACTTTCTTTGTTTTATTAAGAATTATAGTTTTGTTATAAAGAACTGGTTTATTTGATGAACTTTTATTTTGAGTCTATTAATTGTTCGTATCAACATTTCAACCCTAGCAATCTCCATTGTAACAGTTTATGTCACCAATACTTAAAATGTGATTCACCCAAATAACATAAAGACAGAACATTTTTATGCTTGATGTTTGATAATTTTTAAGTTATGAAAAGTTGCTTCATTTAACGTCTCCTGTAACTTTCTTTCAAATCGTGCAGTACTTTATCCTGTATATTATATTAAAAAAAGAAAAAATGTTATAGAATAGAGTAATATACCACAGACTGAAATTTCATAGAAATTTCAATATTTATATAAAAGTGCACAATCCCGTCCTGACCATACAAACCAGGTTGAAATAGTAAAGCGAACAAAGCAGCTCGAGAGTTCCTGTGCAGTTTAAACCGGTTTAAATCCGGCTAACTATTTGAACTAAATTTCTCCGAATAGCCAATAGGGAGTAAAAAAATCTCTTTGTTCGCAAAGTTTAATGCGGAATGTTCGGTTCGTGAGCGCGTGCCGGGTCAGTTAATGAAATCAGGAACATCCATGTTAAAACGTCACCGAGTGAACGGGGCAATAATCGATTGGACACCGTCGGCTAATGTCACATTTCGCGTTCCCCACGTTTCGGCTACCGATGATGCTCTCGCGCTAATTCGAAGTAGCTTTCGGATTTCATGCCACATCGAAACTTTAAAGCGCTTCCGGATTTCCCCACAGATTTGTTCAATTTTTTTTTGAAAATTCGATATGCAATCCATAATGGAATTCGAATCCAAAATGGAATTCAGTCCTATCATTAATCAACCAGGTGACGCCTGGTTGGGTTTTTGACAGGGCGAAAATGAACCACAAAGTTTAATCACTGTTTTGTTCTAAACAATACCCCTTACACCCTATATTATCTTCCTAAGAAAGCTTCCGATTTAGTAACAAAGACTTGGCAGGCTTAGCTTCTATTCTACCGTAGGCAGGAAAGTAAATTTATAATCCTGGGTTTCGAAGATCTTCGGGGATTATCGCAAAGTAAACCTCGCGCAGCAGGTAACCGTGCCGCGAAAGCAATAAAAATTCAAATGCAAACCTATGAATTATGCAAGGGGTTGCGAACGTAGCACAAATCGATGCTTCTTAACACACCTTCGGGATCGGAGGAAGGTCCGGAAAATTCAATCCGACACACAAAAGACGGGGAACGATCGCCGACCGAGGGGATTAAAGTTCCGGCTCCGGAACGGAACTAATTGAAATCGCATAGAAACGACCCAATATACTCAATTTGCAAATTAATTAAACGGTCTGCGTATTATCGACTCGCGAAGATTTACAAAGTGCACTTTAATGGCTTCCCAACTATTCTAATTATCTTAAGTGAGTCACGTACTCCTCGTTTATCTGCGATATACACGTGTACTTGCGATATTGTTGTTGTTGTTGTTGAGCGGTAGGTAGGTAAACTTTGATGAGACAATTTCAGTTTAATTTAATGCTTTTCGTTTTCAACTTTATATATGTGGTTATGGTATATTTAAAATTAGAAACAGAGGTGAGGGTGTTGATATAAACTTGGACGTGCGTTACGTGGAGATTAAATAGTAATTAAAAAGCGATTAAAATCTCATTAATAACAGTTCGGCGTAACGGGTCTGGATTCGATACAGTTTACGTTACGAAAATAGGTTAAAATGATAATAGAGGTGTTTTAATTAGTTTTGGTTATAAATTTGAAACTTAATGACAAGCTTATTAATAGTATTGATTGCGAAAAAAGTTTCTACGATGTTGATGAATAATGAATAAAGAATAATTACTTGAACAATTGGTAACAGTTGGATAGTTGAGTAAATTGAATTGATTTTGAGTAGCTGGTTTTAAATATCTCTTTTATTTTATTGTAACACGTCATGTTTTGTAGTTTTAAGAAATTGTTTATACAGTGTGTCCCCGGATAGGTGAAACGACTCTTATAAAAGGTAAAAATTTTTTTTATGTTAATTTTCATCTTTTGGGATTTAGCTCTGCTTGGTTAAAGATTAATTTTTAACATATTTTCACTCAAAAAAAAACAAGCGAATCTGGACAGTGAACAAAGAACTCTTTCTGCAGTAGGTAAAGTACCTTTTCTGTTTACGGTACATCAAACTGTTACTAATTGTAAGATATTTTGTTCAGGATGAAACGTTATGTGCATGTGCAAATTTTTGGAATGACTAGTTTAGTTTTATTTTTAGTATTTTTCTAAAAAAAAATTATTGTTTTTGGTTGAATTGATCAACATTTTGGTAACTTTGGTGGAAGCTTTACGGATTTAGTAAGTTTTTGATGGAATTTTTACAAATTTTGTACATTTTTTGGTGGAATTTTTAAAAAATTCATTATTTTTGGTAGAATTATTAAAAATTTTAATAACTTTGGTGAAATTTTTATGAATTTACTAAGTTTTTGATGGAATTTTCAAGGTTTTAGTTAATATTTAATGAAATTGTTTCTAATTTGATTGATTTTTGGTGGAGTTTTAAAAGAATTTGAACATTTTGGTGGAATTTTTAAAAAATTTTGTAAGTTTTTGTAGAATTGTTAAAAATGTTGAGAATTTCGGTGTAATTTTTAGGAATTTTGGTAAGTTTTTGTAGAATTGTTAAAAATGTTGAGAATTTCGGTGTAACTTTTAGGAATTTTGTAAGTCTTTGGTGGAATAAAAAAAAATTCAGTAAGTTTTGGGTGTAGTTGTTAAATATTTTAATAGCTTTGGTGGAATTTTTGCGAATTTTATTCATTTCTGGTGGAATTTTAAAAAAATTCAGTGTTTTTGGTAAAATTCTTATGAATTTAGTAAGTTTGGTGGAATTTTAAAAAAATTCAGTATGTTTTTGGTGGAATTATCAAAAATTTTGATAACATTGATGGAATTTTTGCGAATTTTATTCATTTCTGATGGAATTAAAGAAAATCAGTGTTTTTGGTAAAATTCTTATGAATTTAGTAAGTTTTTGGTGGAATTTTTTCAAATTGTATTAATTTTTGTTGGAATTTTTAAAAAATTCAGTATATTTTTGGTGGAATTATCAAAAATTTTGATAACACTGGAGGAATTTTTGCGAATTTTATTCATTTTTGATGGAATTTTTAAAAAAATCAGTGTTTTTTTATTGCATTTTTACGAATTTAGTAAGTTTTCAGTGAAAATTTTCCAATTTTATTAATTTTTGGTGGAATTTTTATAAAATTCAGTATGTTTTTGATGGAATTGTTAAAAAAGTTGATAACTTTGGTGGAATTTTTATTAACTTTAATCACTTTTGGTGGAATTGTTAAAAATATTGGTAATTTTAGTAGAATTTTTATGAATTTGGTAAGTTTTTGGTGGTATTTTTAAAAAATCAGTAAGTTTTTGGTGGAATTATTCAACATATTTGTAGCTTTGGTGGAAAATTGAAAAAATTTAGTACGTTTTTGGTGGAATTGTTAAAAATGTTGGTAACCTTGCTGGAATTTTTACGAATATAGTAAGTTTTTCGTGGAATTTTTACCAATTTTATTGATTTTGGGTGGAATTTTTTTAAAAATTCAGTTTTTGGTAGAATTGTCTCCAAATTTAATAATTTTTGGTGAATTTATATTCAATTTAACTAACTTTTGAGGTTTTTTTATTATTACTTTTTTATTTTTGTGGAATTTTTAAGAATCTAATCAATTCTTGACAAAATTAATCTTAATTTTAGTATATTTTTTAAAGATTCAGTTTTTGGTGGAATTGTTAAAAATTTTGATAGCTTTGGTGGAATTTTTACAAATTTACTTAAATTTTTGGTGATATTTTCAAGAATTTAATTAGTTTTTAGTGAAATTTATTCGAATTTTTGCTCTGCATAAATTAAATATTTGATAATAATTAATAAACCGATCGTTTTTACATTTCACGTGGCATTAGCGTGGTTAGAATAATAAATAACGTTTATGAAAATTGAACTAAGTGTTTTATCGGCATAAATCGAAAATGACGGAAATCGGGGATTTCGTTTAGGGCTTAAATCAGCCGTTTCGGGTCCAAAGGAGCCCCGATTCGTATATAACCTTGCGTTGTAAAGCCGTTCAGAAGGTTAGCGGGAAGCAGAGTCGCGGAACCGGTGGCTTTTTGGACAAAAAGTGCGTTCGAAAATAACGAAAATGCCAGGCGGACGATCGAGAATTTTAATTTCAATTAGGGGTACAGCAACGTCGTTCGATTTTCAGAGCCGTTTTTCCGAAATCGGTCACGGACCCCCCCAAAATCGTCGGGGAGGTGAAGATAATGGTCGGCAGAATGACGTAAAACCATTGAATCGTACGGAAAGCGATTTCCAAAAAAACTATTAAAAAGAATAACTCTTTTAAAGAGGCGCTGCTTGCTTACTACTTTAATATATTACTAGCGTAGTGCATCAATTGAGAGTACGGATACTATGAATAGTTAAAATTGCTGTCATTAATGCTATTTCACTTAAATTTGGAAAATGTAGATTTTTTTTATTTTAACTTAAAATTAATTTTCGTATTTTTTTTAACTTGTTCATTAGTTAATCATTTCTTTTTGGCCCGATTTGATCTAACAAAGCTACAGCATATTACTTCTTCCTCTGAACATCGTTTTTAGCTATTCCTGCAATTGATTATTAATATAATACATTGCTCTTGACCGTTCTTGGCATTGATAATTCTTCATATTTATCTTCATAGAAGTTTGAAAAGAAATTCTTCTAGATTGCCTTAAGGTTTCGCCTCAGTCAAGCTTATTAATTTATGTAAATGATAAAATTTTCATTTTGTATGATTTTTACATCGCAAAACTTTGTAAATTAAAATTCAAGTCAAAAATTACAAAAACTCCAGAAAAGAGACTCTTCTCCAAGAAACTCCAGAGAGTTCTTCTCCGAAAAGCTCCGGTTATGTTCAAAAGATAACAAAAGTACACTTGCAATATCACATATAATCTGTTTTAATGTCTCCAAGTATAAAAGTAGTTTAAAATAAGCATCACCGACTCCATTTGTTGATAGAAAATCGAATCTTTGAACTTTTTCAGCATATTTTTTTCATGGCTAAAAGGTTAGATTCTAAATTATTTTTTTTAAATAATAAACACTTGTGAAAGTAGCTAACCTGTTTCGATGTTTCCAAACCGAAAGAGTAAACGTTTTCGAGACCGTTGTATACAATTTTTAAGGATTTTCGGCCAATTTGCGCTTTGAATCGAAGCATATTGGAGAAAACTGCCAAACGTCAAAACGAATTGTCATTCTTGGTCGACCCTGGTACTCGAAGAGGGTTTTTTAAGTTTTTCCAGGCAGTTTTTTCGAAAAACGGATACAAATACGTGCTTGTTTTACTCAATTTTTATGATTTTGAACAATTTTATACATAAGAAAATGCGATTTTAGCCGTTTTCGATGAAAAATTTATTGTTGGAAAAACGGTCAATAGAAATTGTACCCGCCCTAATAGCACAAAATCGGCTTCGGGAAAAAACGTTCGAAAAGGCGCTATTTAACCGATTTAGGCTCAAAAATGGCCCGAAACCTATAAAATAGGCTGTATTCTAACGTTTTCTTAATCAACATGAACGCCAGCTAAGGCGGCAAGGTCGGAAAAGCCCGGAAAAAAAGGGCCAGTTTGACGTTTAAGAGTGTAGCGAATGGGAAAATGGTCGACTGCCGGCGTTAGTTCCGAAAAATTTTAACACTTCTTTTGCATTTTTCTCCGTTAAAAAACGTCGTACGGGCCCCATACTCGCTTATGGAAGATGCCCATATAGAATCAGGTCCCGGTAGTACCCCCCAAAACTGACGAAAAGCTCGTTTTAACGGAGAAAAAGGTGAAAAACCTCGAAAAGATGGCGCTACTTGTTTACTTTTCCTTACTACTTTAATATATTATAATCATTGGCCTACTGTGATAAAACGCATTGTTATTTTCGTTAGTACTGGAGCAGAGGCAATCCCCATTATGTAATTAATAGAAAAAGGCAGTATTTTACAAAAGAAAATGTGTGGTGTGCTGTGTCATATAAATTAGGAGTTATTGAACCGTTCTTTATTGAAGGAAGATTAAATCAACACACTTATTTGCGGATTCTCGAAAAATTTGTTGACGAACTTCTTTTGCATGTTCGACAGACGCATTTCTTCCAACATGGCGGTTGCCCTGCCCATTCAACACAAATGATCACTGATTGGCTCATTAATAAATTTGGTGAAAGGTGGTTTGGAAGAACGAACGCGATATCTTGGCCGGCCAGGTCTCCAGATCTTTCAGTTATGGATTTTTTGTTTGGAGAAGGGTAAAACAAATAGTTTACCAAAACAGGATTTCCAATAACCTTGAAATATTGAAAAATAGAGTAACGTGTGCAGTACGATTTATTCCTATAGAACATGTGCAGACAGCTTTTAAAGCATTTCGAAATCGTGTTGAAAAATGTGTGACTTTAGGAGGAGACTTATTGTTAATAGAAAATTCCATATAGTTTGAAATTATAACTTACTATTATTATAATAGTGTATTATTATCGTTAAGCCTTTAAGTTGCGTTTAATAATCAAGTATTTTGTAATAATCGTATTTTATAATAATTTATTAGAGTTAAGCCAACAGGTAGCAACTTTAAATATCTTACAAAAATTGTTTTTGTTTTACGTTTGAAATATTGCTTAAGGGGAGGTGCTCTCTTTTTTATTGTGTATTCTTAAGCTAGTTTAAGAGCGTTTCCATTATTTCTCCCGAAAAGATGATACTCGACAAAAAAATCGTGATATGCTACTAAGGAAAATAACAATAAGTTTTATCAAAGTAGGCCGATCATTCAAAAAATTTGCATATGGACATATCGTTTCATCCTGAACAAAGTATCTTAGTCACAGTTTGATGTACGCTAAACAGAAAAGGTACTTTACCTGCTGAAGAAAGAGTTTTTTATTCACCGTCCAGATTCGCTTGTTTTTTTAAGTGAAAATATGTTACAAATTAATCTTTAGCCAAGCAGGGCTAAACCCCAAAAGATGAAAATTAACATCGAAAATTTTTTACTGTTTATAAGAGTCGTTTCACCTATCCGGGGACACGCTGTATAAATAAAGATAAATTTTAAAGATTCGGTTTGCATAAAAAAAATGATTTGATCTGGTATATTAAATTAATAGGGAAGGTTTATCAGATAAAATCTATTTTGTGTAAGTCTTATAAATGAATTATTAATCGATTTGAAGGTAAAAAAATATTATTTTTGTCTCCAATCTCCCCTATTTTGAAAACATTCTGTTATGTTCTACAAACGAATGCTAAAGGCTAAGCTATCTACAAAATACAAATGGAAATAAAATCATTCTACATATTTATTATTTAATTAATCAAGATTAGGAATCGTTAGTTTACTTTAAGAGTGATGTTAGTCAATCAAATTAGCCGGAAGGCAAACCTGAAGACGGGGCCTGTATCCTTGCGGCAATAAGTAAGTCTGTATTCTCCGTACCCATAAACAATCAGGTTTGAAGGAAAATAAATTTTCAACCAGAGGTCAAACCTGCACGCTCGCGTGACATCGGTGTGTCCATGTAGGGGATGGTGGAGCAAGACGAGTACTTAAGGTGAATAAAATCCAGAATTTCGTTTATAGAGAGGAGTACTTTTTGTTTATATAACCTTCGATGATTAAAGTTTAAGATTTTTGGCAAGAACGGAATACTAATTCACTAATTTCAACGTAATCAACGATTAAACATAAGAAGTCATTTCTCCCCATCTAGCCCCACACGTGGGATAAGATGGGCAACGAGATATAATATACGTGGAATAAGATGAAAAATATAACTAAATTAACATTGTTAAAGACTGTTAATCAGATTCGTATAATACGTAAACATGGAGGCCTCCTCATCATCATTTACACAAGAGTATTAATTGTATATGTAGCCTTGTCTTTAAGCTTTAATCATAAATTTCCCCTTTCTACTCGGCTCTTCTTCCTTTTTGAGTCTTTAAGGTTTCTTCCTAACACGGAATTCCCCATCTTACCTTACCTCCCCGTCTTATCTCATCCTCCCCTAAATGAAAAAGTTAAGATGGAAAAAATAATAATAGAATTGTACATTTAAAATGGATTAAAAAAGCTACTTATCTTTAATACTAATTTTTTACCAATTTCATGACATTAAAACTTGTGTGAAGTCACTGTATCGTTTGACAGCTACCAGGCGATGAAATTATTCAAGAATTATAAGAAAACTCGACAAAACAGGATTTTTTTTCGATACCATGGTAAAGCGACTTCCTACGTCATTTGTTATCAACTGACGTGATGAAGAGGAGTTAATGAAGCCTCTTATTATTTTTAGTGTTGTATAAAAATGCTTTGTTGGAAGTATAGATCGGGTAACCCATCTTACCCCACTTCTCCACCTTGCCCCACCCTCCCTATTGATAAATTTCCGACCTGTAGGCCTGTTAGATCTATACATGCTCTGGCTTGCAAAAGGTAGCATCCTTCTTCCGACAAGAATTGGCAGATCGTCGGGAGGCCGAGAATTCAGAACTAGCCTTTCCGACCGATTTGTCCATTAACAATGAGGTTTGCTGGAATGTTTAGGGGTCAGAAAGCTTGCCTTCTAGTAAATCAGATGGCGTTTGCGTGACTTTAGATCGTCAGTAAACACTCTAAACCGAATGCCAAAGTTGCAGTCTAGATGTGCAGTCTATAAACATTCATACTGATTGAAACTTTTGTTCATTTATTGATAAACAAATCCTCAACTTGCAGGCCTGCTGACAACGAAGAATCGGTAGATCTTCGGAAGGTAAAGAGTTCAGACTTTGCCGGAACACAAGTCTTTCGCCAGTTAAACCTTTCGGTAAAATACACTATCAGTGAACAAATCGGTCGGAAAGTCAGGCTCCGAATTCTCGGTTTTCTGAAGATCTGACTTTTAAATTCTTGTCGAAAGGTAGGCTTTACCTCTGACAAGCCTGAATGTGAATAGATTTAGTAAGACTACAGATCGAAAATTTATCAATACATGAACAAATTCTATCTTGCATCTCGCGAGGGTGTAGTTTTTACCTTCAGTCTACTCGCACAGAGATTTTCCTTCTGGCAAATCTCATTTTCTATAGGCAACGCGAGAGTATAGCCTTTAGATTTATTACTTTTAGCTTTTAGTAACCAGATTGCCTACGACCACCCTAAAGGATACTCTTTTTGTTCTTTAACCCATTCAAGACTCATTGCACAACGTGTGTGCAATTGATTTCCAAGGTTATAAGACGACCTGCACACCGTGTGTGCAATTACCAGTTATTCTGAGTAAACTAGTTGTCGAAATATGATTTTTCTTGAACTAATGAAATCTGTAATGTACAGGAAAACAAAATTTGGCATTGGTTTTACTGTGTACTAAAAAATCTAAAAATTATCTGAAGCTTTTCTTACATGTGACATATTATGAATACAAATACACATTGGTCTCATTTTTATAGCTCGTATGCGGATCTCCGTTGTCAAGAATGGGGAAGTATAAAGAAAGGTGCAGTGTCAATCACGCGACTGCAGCGGCTGTAGCCGCGCGACTCAGGCGACTTTGCGTCAGCAACTGGTTTGCATTGAATTATATAGACATGTTGTCAATAACGCGACTATGGCATTGGCGACAGAAACGGCCGCGGCGACCGTGGCGACGCGGCTGCCACAATAGCAGTCTAGCCGCCAGAGCCGCTGCGACAACTTATGAAATGCACGTTTTTTCTAAAACTTTGATAAGAAAATGGGCCAATCACAATTAAGTGAGCTGGTGGAACTGCACCCTTGCCTGTATAATGCGAAAAGTAAAGATTATGAGGACCAAAATAAAAAAGATAGTGCATGGGAAGAAATAGTGAACATTTTAAAATAATCAGGTAATGAGTAAAACATAATATGTACATATTATATACAGATCTGGAAATTTTATTTGAGGGTATAGAAAAATAATGCGTGCAACAGAGTAGCATATAGGAAGTAGATTAGATAAACAAAGAGCGATATAACTGTTTAACCACGCAACGAACTGACAGTTTGACAGTCTGATAGTTCGACAGTTTGTGGGAAGAAGGTGGTTGGTTGGGCGACTAGGGTCGGATCGGAAAAGGCGTGGTTAAACAGTTATATCGCTCTTTGTTTATCTAATCTATTTCCTATATGCTTTTCTGTTGCACGCATTATTTTCCTATACCCTCAAATAAAATTTCCAGATCTGTATATGGGTATAACAAAAACTAATTTAGAATATAAAATTCGAAAAAGAAAAAAACCGAAGGCGACTATTGTCGCACAATTGACACTTAATAAATCCGGTGCAGACGCGCTGCAAAAGTCGCGCGTCTCCAGCCGCGCGGCTATAGCCGATGAAGTCGCGCGATTGACACTGCACCACTGGGCGAAGTCTTCAAACTTTTTTAATGTTTTATTTTAATTTTACCTTACATTGCACACATAGTGTTCAATTCGTTCCTCGCAATAAAAATTTTCCGAGAAGCGAGCAGCACACCCGGTGTGCAATGATGTTATTTATGTGAATTCACTTACGAATTGGGTGATTTCCATAGTAAATATGTTTTTTTTTATTATAAGTGAACAATATAAAGAAAAAAATCTCTCCTGGGGATCGTGTACGAAAAAATCGTCGTCTCGAATGGGTTAAGAAAATGTTCTTATTCTTACTAGACAGCCTTTTAATACTATTATGATGCTAGTGAAACCATATTTTACAGTTATTTCCATATAATTATGGTTATAAATTAACGTAAATCTCACATAATCTGTAATTAATTATTTGCAACAAATATTCACACACGCACGCCTCGCCTGTAACGATATCATTATCCGCGATAATCTACTAAGCTAATGCGTAATCGGTTTGTGTTAACAGTTTCCATTATATGCGTAAACACGCTAAATCTAATTGGAAAAGCTTTTCTAATACCGGTGTACGTGATAATGTGTTATTCGTCGATTACGCTGTACCTAGACTAAAATAAATACAACCCCGTGAGCGGAATATCAGGTGTTTTCAAATATCACCTTTATAAACCAAATGGTATTTTATTACGAATTGTCTGTTTGTATTTTATCGGAAATAATATTAAATGTATTTCGCATTCATTTTACAATGATTTATTTATCCTTACTAAACAAATATTTTACTTACTTTTCCGAAGCTGCCCTTTCCAATAGCCCTTAGGATTTGGAAATGATCGAAATTCACTGAAACAAAACGAAATTTATTACGAAAAAACGACAACGGCAGCATCCTGATAAATGGAGCCCGATTTATTACGGACCCGTTTCAAATGTATTGGGAAGGTCGAAATTTGAAGGTCCTGTTTTATTTCGTGGCGGACGGTGCGGCGTAAATAAAATATTGACCCGGTTTTCCGGTGGTCGCTCGCACCAATATTTTCACAAAAGCCGAGCTCGGTTTGGTTGTAAATTAACCGGTAGTTTTCTAGTGAATATAATTTACCTCTATAATCAAGTAAAACGCCCAATAGCGATCGCGGTAAATATTAATTAGTCGTATAGTTTTATTCGCGCCCGACAGGTAAATTATTTCACGTTTTAAATTAAATTCGAGTTGAAATTCACGGTCGAGTTAGCGTAAATTAAAATCGTATCAAACTAGAAATCTGCTAGCTCAACGGTGTTATAACTCTACTCATCTAAATCGAGATGAAATGTGCAATACGGACGAATCGATTATGGAATTCGTGTTGTTTCGTCCTTGGGCATAAATTTTCCAATTGCTCTGTTTGCCACGTTTCAATGAATTCGAACTCGCAAATTAACTCGTTATTTCCTGGAAAAGTTGTTTAGCGACTAATGAAACCTGTTTTTCTCGTTTCGAACTCCTATAATTACTAATTAAAAGGACGTGTAATAAGTATGCTTATGAATAAAACGGCTTCAAATGAGGGTAGCATTTTTTAATCCCTTGCTAATTAACGTCGGAAAAAATTATACGTTGTTAGGGAAAATTTACGATGATGGTACAAGGTTTCCGGACAGCTAATCCATCAAGAACACTAACCAAATTGTGGATAGTGAACTTTTTAATGGTAAAAGTGAGGATAATTTATGGAATATTAAAATTTTATAATATAAACTATGCAAAATCTTTCCTCGCTTGACTTTTAAGTGAATCAATTTTTAAGTAGCAGTTAAATTACCTAAACATAAAACTTGGTTTTTTTCAAATTATTTGAATAAATTCAAAAAATGGAAAAATGTAGAAAATTTGTTTGATTCTGATTTATTTGTTGTATAAAGTGCAGGTTAAAAATAAGAATGAAAACTTATTTTAATGATACTTACAAGGAGACCTCACAACTGTGGAATCGTCGATTTTAATGAAAGTGATATCAATCGACAGATATTGATACATAGTACGAATGTGTAAAATATTAGGGCGCATTATTCAGCGGTTCGCGAATAAATCCACGCATACGATCGGCAAAAAAGTTCAAGCGACTTATATATCAACGTTAAAGCACTCCTCTTGAGATCTACCAGTAGCCAAAGGGCAATAGGCCGGCTTTCAGATGCAAACGTCGATGGTTCGAATTCTGAATAAAACAACTATTTTTTTTTCCTTAATTTACAAAAATAAAATGAAATATTTAATTAAAAATAGAAATTAAAGGAAAAATGGTTGTTTTATTCGCGATTCAAACCATCGATGTTTGCATCTGAAAGCCGGCCGATTGCCCTTTGGCTACGGGTGGATCTTGAGGGGAGTGGCCTACCGTTGATATGTAAGTCAATCGAACTTTTTGGCGATCGTAAGAGTGGATTCATTCGCGAACCACCGAATAGTGCGTCTTGATATTTTACACATTCGTACTATGTAGCAATGTCTATCGATTGGTACCACTTTCATTAAAATCGGCGATTCTAAAGTCATGAGGTCTCCTTGTTAGAGCATATTTTGGATTACAAATCACTTTTCTATTGATATTCAAAGAATTTGTAAACACTAAATTTTTTGATTTTGATTATACCAGGTGAAGATTATAAGACAGAAAATATAGAAGACAGAAGAAATATAAGACAAGATTGATTTTTGATATGTTTGTTGTGTGATCTAATTTTGGATTATAAATTCATTTTTAAACAACATTCTAATTATTTAGATAAATAATATAAAATACAGAAAAAAATGTAATACCTGTTTATACAGGGTGAATCAGGCACTATACTCCTCTTTGAAAACAATAAACTTTTTCGCTCTCAAAACAAAACAGAAAAGTAAAACATTTTTAGTCGAATTTCAAAAAAAAATGTTTGAAAGTTAATTAACCTAACTAAAAAATAATCAATTTTAAGAAATCGCACAGGGTTTAGTTTTCAAGATTAAGAAATGATTTTTATCTCGAATTAACACTTGAAAAGTTTATTTTTCATACCATAAAAGTATGCTTTCATTCTTATATTCTTCAATTTTCTTTCCATCCAGCTTGAAAAAAATCGCATGAGACATTGCTAGTAATGACGATAAATAAAATCGGAAATTCAGGCATATACCGGGTGTCCCAACGGTCCGAAAAAGCTCCATAGCTTGTTTATTATTGGGGATATTGTTTTCTTTTTTTTTAGGTTACAAATGCGATACTGTTGCACATTTTTAAAGTATTGCCATTTATATACAGGTGTCCCACTAGTAGATATACACCAAAGTTATGATTTTTTAAATGGAATGTACCTGTTTTGATTTAATATTTGGATTCTATGGTACAATACAATTATCTTTTATAGAGGTCGTTTTTACCTAAACTGTTGGCAAGTTGGGTTTATGGCACTTCTTGCCTTGTCAGTTAAAAAATTTTTATTTTCCAAACTTTTGGCTTAACCAGCGTAGAGAGATACTATAGTATGGACACTCTCCGTCGGCACCTTTGATGTAGGTGAGGCGATTTTTAAGGCAACATGGCGGCGCGGCGTTTCAATTTGCACTTCTACAATAGGTCAAGAGATGGCACTAAGGGAAATGTCATTTCTAAAATTTATTTTTATGAAAACATCGTTTTTTAAAATGTTATTATCAAGCATCTATGCATATATTATTTTTTGTTGACAGCAAAAATAAATATTTGAAAGGATATTCGTAAAAGATATCTTACGAACCTTCCTATTATAAATATTTTAATATCCAAATATTATTATTTAGAAGAGCTTAGAACTTCATAATGTATTTAATTCTTTAATACTTTTGGGAACCATAAATAACATATGTTATTAGGGGTAAAACCTTATACCTCGAAAGTGATAAAGGAATCATTATAATTTATGAAACTTAAAATATAAGAAACAATATTTATTAGTGATTACAATATTTCCAACTAAAATACATAGAACAATAAATAATTATGTTTAAAAGAAAACAATGCAATAAAATAGTAAAGTACTTTAAAAAACCAAACTAATTAAGACACAATTACTTTAAAACACTTTCAAAACCATCCGCTCAATGCTGTCACGTGGAGTAGAAAGAATGAAAATCTAACCTTAAAGTCACCAAAATAAAACACCTACTGTGCTGCCACAAGCGGAGAACTGTCGAAGTGCAAATTCATGCGGACGTAAAAATTGAACGTCAAAAAAAACGGAGTGTCCATACTATAGTATCTCTCTACGCTGGCTTAACAATTGACGCCGTTTGATTGCTGACTGTTTGCTGCATTTTTTAAATGTTTACTCAACAACCTAAATTCATTCTAAAATTTTAAATCTTAAGCTTTAAATCGTCAAACTGTGACAATAACAGAAGATCACTCGATTATTTATGTTTTAAACAGAAAAGATTTTCGAAATTCAGTTGTTCTAGCATAGCAACCTACATTTTTATATTAGACTATAAAAACCTTATTATTAATGGAAAGTTTGTTAGAATAACTTTTGGCAAAGCAATAATAACAATATGGGGTTGCCATTTGAAACACATGATTTTTCGACATTTTTAATTAATCATGTGCAAAGAAATGCAGTAGGCAAATGTGACTAATTGTAAGTAGGTTGTTGAGTAAACATTTAAAAAGTGCAGCAAACAGTCAGCAATCAAACGGCGTCAATTGCTTTTAAGTTAAGCCAAGAATTTGGAAAATAAAAAATTTTTAATTGACAAGGCAAAAAGTGCCATAAACCCAACTTGCCAACAGTTTAGGTAAAAGCGACATCTATAAAAGATAAGTGTATTGTACCATAGAATCCAAATATTAAATCAAAACAGGTACATTCCATTTAAAAAATCATAACTTTAGTGTATATCTACTAGTGGGACACCTATATATAAATGGCAATGTTTTAAAAATGTGAAGCAGTATCGCATTCATAACTTAAAAAAAAGAGAAAACAATGTCCCCAATAATAAACAAGCTATGGAGCTTTTTCAGACCGTTGGGACACCCGGTATAAAGCGGTTCAACCATTACTTGTATCAGATTTGTAGCAGTGCGGTTGGTCTTTGATAAGCTTCTTATTTTACTTCTAAATATCTGTCGGTAAGTTTAAAAATAGAAAAACTGTAACATTTTTAATTTTATTTTCTATCATAGTCATGGTGTCAAGCATAATAGTAACAGCTATGGCAATAGGGTTGATGCTCTCTGGAATACTTTTTGGCTTATTTCAATTTTTAAGGCCTTCAACCTCGAATGGAATTCACCTCAATAATGTTAGTTTTCCTCGTACTTTTTAATGAAAAATAAATAAATAAAAAGGTTTTATTATATTATAAAAATACGATTTTCACAATAAAAATGTTTTACTCATAATTGGTTGATGTCTTTTCTTTTTCATAATCAATACAAGACTAATGGTGGTTTTAGGGTGTCAAACTTAAAGGCTGTAATCGTAACCGTAGCAGTAACTCTGGTATTTAGAAAAAGTTAAACTATTTTGTTTCAATAGAAGCGTTTAGGCAACGTCTAGGAATTACGGCAAATTTTATGGTTATTACAGCTCTGCCCTCATAAAGAAGAACGCGGTATGTCACAAAAACATGAAACTGAGAAAACACGTTTTTTGTGTTCTCTCTCAGCCTTTAGATATATGCCAGAAAACTTTACTTTTTTGGGTGAATAGCTTTGGTTTTGTGACTATAGTTTATTCCATAAAATTAGTTATTACACGATTAAATAGATGTACGATAAACCATATTACGCCCTTAACTCAAATTTGAACAATTTTGAACATACCGCGTTTATCCTTATGGGGGCAGAGCTAAAGTTATGGTTAAGTTTGACATCCTAAACCCACCGTAAGTAGTAAATTTTTCTAAATTTATATCTAACGATCTATTGGTGGGTTTAGAATATCAAACTTAACCGTAACTTTAGCTGTAATAACCATCAACTTTGCCGTAATTTCTAGACGTTGCCTAAACACTTCTATCGAAACAAAATAGTTGAATTTTTTTTAAATACCAGAGTTACTGCTACGGTTACGATTACAGCCTTTAAATTTGACATCCTAAACCCACCATATTTATTGTTGAGATTTGGTATGTTAACATTCACAAATTAACTTTCTACGATTTTTAGTTTTTTCCATAAAAAAAAGTCTAAAACTCCAATTTTTAAAAATACATGTCCAAGAAACTAATTGTTGTTGAGACTTGAAATTTTTTAAGGATTTCAATTGAAACTTATTGTTTATTTTTCCCAAAGGTGAAGTTTCTACGAGTTTTAGTTTTTCCGCCAGAAGAGGAGATGTAACTTAATATCGTTTAAACTTTGTCAATTAAAAAAAAAATCATATCTACGAAACTAATTGTTATTGAGATTTGAAATTTTATGGGGATTTAGATTGAAATCTAATCTTTATTTTTACCAAAGATAATTTTTTGCGAGTTTTGGTTTTTCCCTCAGGAGAGAAAATGTAACTTAATGCCCTTAATTGACACTTTTAAAAATTAAACTACGTTCTAAAAGTGGAATTTTATTTGGATTACATTAAAATTTTAAGTTTAAAAGTTACAACTTTATTATTTATAATTAGAAAAAATTTGTCAATGTTTTAAACATTAGTAACTTTCAAGTATACGGTGGCCTAAACTTTATGAACGTAATACTAGGTGAAAAATTTGTGAATGTAAAGTTCTTTGATTTTCATCCATTGAGTATACAGGATGAAGATTAAAAATAATTAAACGACCAAAAAGAGATTGATTTTAATACATTAAGATTTAGTTTTGGATTACAAATTCAATTTCAAACGATATTCTAATCATTAGATAAATATAGAATATAAAGAAATTTGCACTAAATGATTATATAGGATGATTCAAGTTGGCATTCTATTCTTCTTTAACCATTTATGAGAAAATTGAGTCTAACATAGAGAAATTAATGTTGATGATTTTATACAAAACCAGATAGGTAAAGAATTTGTAAATATAAAATTCTTTGATTTTAGTCTATTGATTGTACTGGGTGAAGATTAACCATAAAAAGAGAAAAATTTATTTTAGTATATTTAAATCATCTATCTTCAAACGATACTCAAATTGCTTAGATAAATATGGAATGCGAAGAAATTTGTAATAAATGTTAATACAGAGTGGTTCAGATTAGCATATTCCTTTTTAACCCATATCTTCTTAGTGTTCCATTATTGGAACGATTAACTTTATAGCTTTTACGACTGAAAATGAAATAAACATATTACTGAAATTTTATTTTATTGGTGTATGGATACAATAGTAACGCAAAACTGGGAAGGTATGATACTGTGCTGTTACACGTATGAACCCACTATTCCAATAATGGATGGTTCTAAAACTCAAGAAGTATATGTATATATTTTTTGTTCTGTAATCAAGATCATTTTGAATGTAAATTTTATAGAATTTCGTCGTTTTTTTTTAAATTTGGGATAATATGGATTAATCTTGGAAAAATGAAAGTTTTCTGTTTCTGATCTATTGATTATACCAGGTGAGATTAAACCAGAGGTGGGCAACTTTTTGTATAGTGAAGGCCGGATTACCGATTACTTTTCGTACGCGGACTGAAATAAAAAATTAACAAATTTTTGTTACTTTTATTTACTAACAAACTCATACTAACTAATAGAGTTAGTTATTAGATCCCCACATCTTCTGTTTTCCTTGATACAACAACTCCCCAGAAAGCAGGAAATTTGGGTTCGAATTCCAGTGTAGTAATGAGACATTTTTTTTCTCTAACGCATTACTGGTGAAAACCTTTCTTCCATTTTTTCTTTCGTTTAAAAATAATAATTTTGAAAACAAAAATGATTTATTATTCTTTCTAAAGGTCTCCCGGGCCAGATTAAACCCTAACTATTTACCAAAAAATCCATTTTTAAAAGTTTTCATTAGATTTTTTTTAATTACCATTCTTAACATTACCCTACTTTCAAAGAGAAAAAGAGACAGATGAAGTTGTTGTGAGTTGTTGAATTTCAAGAGAAACTCCCATCAACGTGTCTGAATTCGTAGAGCGCGTTTCCTCCTACTCCTTGTATAAATACACTCGAAAAGTTCGGAGTACAATTAGCATAAATTGTTTTAAGTCGTCCCCGAAACTTGGTCTACTTTACGTTTTAAACTTTAATTTCGTCCGTATGACTTTATCATCATTTTATACGTTCCGAGAATTATTTATTACTCACAGCGAACGCCTCGGTATTCGATGAATATTATTACCGTGTAAAGTGGGGTTGTTGCCAAAAACGGATTGACGCTGTGCCCTATTTTATACAGACGCGGGGCGCCAAACTATTTTGTGTAACTTTCCGGGCGGAATTATCCGACCGTTACAAACCGGCTCAGCTTCGACTTCGGATAAAGTTTAAACTACGCGTCTTCTTGGGTCACGGGTCGCAATACAGCGGATTAAGTAAGTTACGGTTAACCTGAACTCGACAAAATTGTGTAAGTTTTACTACTAGAAAATCTTTGAATCAATTTATAATCTATATAATTTTAATCAATTTTAAGTTGATTAAAACTTAAAAAAAATGGCAAAAAGAAAAATCTAAAGAGATAATTTTTCCTCTGGGAAATTACCTATAAAAGGTAATAAATCACCTTATAGTAAGCCGATTAAAATGGATCTCTTTAAAATTCTCTCTGAAAAATACGTAATTTTTACATTCCCTTTGTTCCTTTAAAGAAGATGTAATCTTGAAAACCCACGCTGCGCTTTTAAGTTTTCCTCTTTGTATCTGAAAGGAATCTAAAATAAGGTATTTTTTTTATAAAACTACACTTGCCAAGGTAAACGTGACTTGATTTATGACCTCAGACCAATTCATCTTGGAAACAAGCCATCGATCGATATACGACCTGTTGTTTTGGAGAGAAATGAGGAAATTTCTCTTTATAAGAAGACTTTGAAGCAAATTATTGCATTTTATTGTTTTAAAATGTAATCAAATGCAAATTATAAAATAAATTGGAGGATATAGGAATGAAAAAGTTTCATAAAGATTTTTCACGAACATTAAATTGACATTTATTATAGAAAATAGAATGTTTAAGCTATAATTTAATGTAAAGATTATTTTTTAATTCCTATAAATAAAGCATAGTGCAAAGCATAAAGCAAAAATGTTCAATAATTAGAATAATTTTGTCTTTAATAATCAAAAATACAATCCTTTAGTTTTAATTTAACGTAAAAATCATTTCTTAATCTTCATAAATAAATTCTGTATGATATTTTAAAATTGATGAAATTTTAAAAAGAATTAGAGGTTCTGTTAGGTTCGATTAAAATTCTTGGAATTTATCTATTTTTTTATTTTATTTTTCTTTTGTAATAATTAGAACAATTAATAAATAATGGATAAAAATAAATCTTAAACTTTTTTAGTTTTAAACTTTTTTTAATTGAACTGTACTCCAATATTAAGAATCAAAACAAGATGAAAACAAGGAGTAATTAAAAGAACTTTATTTATTACGTAAGACTTTCTTTATACTCTTTTCTTTTATAAAGATACTCGAGTTGAAACTTGACCGAACCGAGACGGAGATATTTGCGTGGAGCCAAAGTGTCCCAGATGGGAGGCAGATCAATCCGGACAATGCAAAATAATGGTCGGTCGGTTGGGCGAACGAAGGCAAACACGAACTCGCCCAAACGGAGATCCCGGAGAGGACTGAACAAACAAAGGATGGCTTTTAAAACTGGTCGAGGCGCTTGTCTCTTCCTGAAAGCTGCATCCTGAAAACTGTTCCAACTTGGGATCATACTGATTCAATATCCTCGTCCTACTTTCTATTCAAACTCCGTCACGTTTACTGAACTGATGAGTTTTCGTATGTGAGTGTGTTTGTATGTTTGTACTTGAAGTCACTCCATACTTTAATTTACTTTATTACCTTGATATTTCCTCAGTTTATTATAAAGAAAAATAAATAATGTTCACTAAACAAAATTATTCATATTGAAAGTTTTATACAAGGATGTCCCAAAATTATACCGACAACAAACTGATAGGATATGTCCGTTAGGTCATTTTAAGTAGATTAAGATTAAAACCCGTTATCCGATTTCTTATAGTTTCAGAGATTATTCAATGTTAGAGTCCTTTAAGTTAACTTTTCTTAATAACTTTGTTAATTTTAAGGAGATATCCTTCAAAATCTTAGACGAATCTTAGGATTTAACCTCAATCACATGGTAACAATTTCAAAATTTGCTTAAACATGCTTTTTTGTGGGTGAGGATTTGTAAAAGAAACTGTATCAGTTTAATTTTGTGAAAGATTGACAGAAAGCATATTATGGGGAAAATAAAAGTTTGAAATGTGATTGAGGTTCAATTAAGATAGGTGAAAAATTTTGAGGCATATCTCCGCAAAATTAACAAAGTTATTAAAAAAATTGACATAAGTAGAAAGGGCTTTAACGACGAATACCTCGGAAACTACAATATAAGAAATCGCATAACAGGTTTTAATCTCAATGTACTTAAAATGACTCAAGAAATATATCCTAGTAGTTTGTCGGTATAATTTTGGGACGTCTGTAGATTAGTCACCAATTAAGTTAAAAAAAATATGATCCTAACTATTTTTATTGGGTTCATGATACTATCAAGAAATTTGATCGAACTTAACCTGACAAATTTTGATTAACTTTAAATATTTATAGAGAATTTATTAATAGAATTTAAAAAATTATTTTTAAAAAGAAAACAGGACGAAATTTTGTTCGAACCTAACTTTAAAAATGATGATGAACTTCAAAAAATTGTGAAGTATTTATTTATGGAAATTAGGAAATAATTTTTAAGTTAAATTAAATCTTAATGTTCATATTTTCAAACAAAAAAGTTAAATTAGTTCTGATTATCATCAACAAATGTTTAAAGATTTCTAAAATCATCACGTAATTTTAACCGAACTAAACCTTAAAAACTTAATTTAAAAATTTGTTCAGAATTTATTTATTGAAATTAAGAAGTGAAAATCTATGTATTATGCTAAATTAAATTTTAGTAAGTATACTTTTATCTAAAACTGAGATAAATTTCTTCTGATTATTATAAAAAAAATAATAAAAAAGAAACCAAAATGGTGTCTAATTTTACCAGATTTGGATGCTGTTAACCCTTTTCGAGCTTGTTTGTTATTGATATATCAATAGTGAAAATTGCAACGATTTCTTGTAACATTAATAAAATTTTATTACCTCATGAACACATAATATTAGTTTTTCGGAAAAGAAAGAACGTTTCTTTAGTATAGTTTCTATTAATTTAGATTTGAATTTATAAAACTTTACAATATAAAAATAAACAAAATAAAAATTTTTCACCTACATAAATTAAGAAGCTTGATTGAAGCAAAACTTTAAGAAAATCAAGACGGAGTTCTTTTCAAACTTCTTTCAATACCAAGATAAATATGAAAAATTATGAATGTCAAGAAAGAGCAAGAACAATGTATTATGTTAATAATCAATTGTGGGAAACTGCTAAAAATGGTGTTCACAGAAAAAAGTAATAAGATGCAGCTTTGTTAGATTAAAGAGAGCTGAAAAAATAAGATAATATTTTTATAGAAAAATGACACGATATGAAAGATATTTTAGATCTACGGATATTAATAAATAAAAAAAACAGGAAACTTCAAAAAGGGTAATGAGAAAACACTGATTCATTTAATAGCGTTAATGTTAATTTTAAAGAAGAAATCGACCTATTAATGAAGGAGAAAGAGGGTTTTAGAAGCCCATCTAGTTTCTTGTTATTGATATACCAGTAGTGAAAATAGCAATGATTTCTTGTAACATTAATAATATGCTATAAAGTGAACTTTATAGCTGGATTTAGTACTCAACTGCGATATGCTTTATTGTTTAACAGATGAAAGCAAATTTGTACATTCTCAAGAGAAATAGATGCGTTAACAAATTGTATTATACTTGGATATTTCGTTCGAAGACAAATTGGAAAGTACCAAACAACGAATGCTAAAAGGAGGACTCAGATCTTTGTATTCAAAAGTACAAGAACACGGTGATAAATTTTTCGATTAGTTAAAAAATATCTGCGAGGTGCCTTCATGAGCCAGTAACGAGACTTCAAAACAATATAAAACGTCCAAATATGTTTAGAGTTGTTAACATGTTAATGTATTAACTATTTTATTTATTAATATATTTCTTGGCATATTCCTACATATTAATAGCTTTGTTTGTAGAAGCAATTTTCAATGGTTTCTGATTTTTCAACTAATCACGATTTAAGATTTTTTGCATGTGATCAAAATTAAACAATTTGATTAGATGAAAAAATCCCATATAGTTGGAAATCGCTTCTATAAATCGCTTCTATCAAAGCAATTACAATTAGGAAACACCACTTGCCACACCTCAAGTCAAAGTTTTAATCAGAAACCACATTATGATGTCATTTTCATATAAATCTTTCATATTGTAGGAATTGATTACTTTTTTAATATAAATTGATTAGGTTACGTTTTTATTGGTAAGAACGCGGAAGTAGGTATAAAGGGGTTAAGTTGGAAGCATTTTGAATAGTTCGAAAACGTTAGGCGAAGAGAGTTAGTTGAGTAAAGACGAGAGTTGGGTTTAAACGGCCCACACACGTAACGAATTCTCGTGCTGCACGCAGTGCGACATTAGTCGAAACTGCTGCAGTAAGGATAAATTGTAGCGTGTGTAGACAAATCGTATGCTTCGTAGTACGCAGTGATCGAATCGTTTGCAGTTCGGCACTGCCATAAAATATCGTATCAACGGTCGTGTTTGGAAGCAAGTTGATACGTGTGTAGAGAGTTGTGTGTAAGGATGTATGTGTAGTTTACACTCATCGAGACTACTACTACAATAATCTGAACTACTGTAGTCCGATGTGTTTGAACCGTGTGTAGAGAAAACGACAGTACTGCAATTTCTACGATTTTCTGTCCAACCTGTATTTGGAAAGAAATCGTTACGTGTGTGGGCCGCTTTAGACGTGTAAGGACGAGGGTTGGGTAGAGAATTAAAACGATCCACACACGCAATGATTTGTCGTAATGCTCGCAGTACGACATTGGTCGAAACTGCTGCGGTAAGGATAAATTGTAGCATGTGTAGGCAAATCATATGCTTCGTAGTATACAGTGATCGAATCGTCTGCAGTTTGGGACTTCCATAAAGCATCGTATCAACGGTTGTATTTGGAAGCAAGTAGATACGTGTGTAGAGAGCGGCGGTTGTTGTAGGTGATTTTTCCAGTTAACATAGTTACATTGAGTTTAACTAAGTTTGTTGAGTAAATGAGTTAATTGAATTTGACGATGGTCGTTAAAAACAAGCAATTCTGGGAACAATATATTGAACTATACAGTCCGCACGCATTCGATCTGCGGATAGGGCAGGTCAATGTGTTAGACAAGGCATCGAATTGCATATAACGTTAATGAGGTAGATAAAGAGGCACATATCAACTCCAATCGGCCAGATAAGTAAACGTAGTATATCTGTTCTATGTAAGTATTGTAAATATGAGAGTGGGGTAGAGAATCGAGTATTGTAAAGACGAAAGGAGCAAAGACGAAGACGAGTAACCGTGAGAGTTGAGTAAAAACGATAGAAGTGTAACGACGAGAGTTGAGTAGAGAATAAAGACGAGTAAACAAGAAGTATTGTAAAGACTAGAGTTGGGTAGAGAACCGAGTATTATAAAGACGAAAGAAGCAAAGAGGAAGACGAGTAACGACGAGAGTTGAGTAAAAACGACAGAAGTGTAACGACGTTAGATGTACACATTATTGTCAAATATATTCGTTTATATTATTTTACAAACAATCGAGCCTTATTACCAAAAATCAAACCCCTAGACATAGCCAAAATCCTAGAATATGAAAGAAGAGTGCTATATCTTGTATAGTTATTGTAGTAGAGATGTAACCCTCTTGTGGAACCCCTGTAATTGTAGATGAAACCGGACATCCGCTATTAGCCGTTCTGTATCAATGTTCATTTTTCATTGTTAAAACAATAAAGAAGGCTATATGCGCACTAACGAATCTGTCATATACTGAACGTTGAAATACAAATATCATAATTTTATCAGCTTACTAACGTACGCTAGGCGGACGAGTTTGACAAACAGTTTTCCTACGAGCGTAGCTGTTCATCAGAATTGTAGTGAACTGATTCATGCACATACGCTGATATAGCTATATACTTCTGATGAAAGGACAGATCATCGATTGAGCACTAAATCCAGCTTTATACTTTTCATACTTTTTACAGATAGTAAACGTTGGAAAGCTTTAAACGGAAAATCTTTCATCGGCATTTTCCATTTCCATAACATAAAACAAAAATATTACCTAGATTTTCAAATTCTTGATACATTACAAAAGCTTTCAAATAGGTAATTAGATAGCTGTTCATTAGAACTGTAATGAATTGACCCATTCAGATACGCTGATATAGCTATGTACTGCCGATGAAAGCGCATATCATCGATTGAGCATTAAATCCAGCTTTATATTTTTAATACTCTTTACAGATAGTAAACGTAGAAAGATTTCAACGGAAAATCTTTCATCGTCCTTTTCCATTTCCATAGCTTAAAACAAGAATATTACCTGGATTTTCAATTTCTCGATACATTACAAAAGCTTTCCAATAAGTAAAAGGTAAATGGTATAACCGCGATATCAATTTTCGTATCCCCATTTTACCATTTTATCCATAAAATATATTTTTATCTCAAAACGTTACTTTTATCACATAAATATGTAACAATTTAAAAGTAACATATGCATCATTATATCTCTCTCAATTAAAATTTTTCGTGGCAGGAAAATTTAAATTAAGTTTACGTTAATTACGAGTTTTTTTAGAGAGAGAAACCGACCAAGATGTAATTAAATTTTAACACATGGTAGCTTGGCCGTAAATTGAAACAGTAATTTCTGCTTACCATCGTCGCCGACAAAATTCTTGTCCAACCTGGTTGATTGGTGAGCCCCCATTTGTTTTCAGGTGCGAACTAAACCAGGTGTACGATTTCACATTTTACCATTAGAGCTACCTGAAATGAAAATAGACGAAGCGTGTGAAAAGTGAATATGTTCGAAAAATCGCTAAATAGCTCGTTCAAAATCAGTTAATTCAACGGGCCGTAAATTTCTTTTTTTTTTCAATTGCAAATCAAACTACAAAAAAAAAACGCTTTAACAAACACAAAAGACTATTACACCCAGCAGTTTTGAACGCAACTACAAAAAAAAATGGTAAAATTCGTAAGTGCAATTACAAATTGTGATAAATAATAGACGATTTTACGCGTGGAGAGCTATATTTTATACGGAAAAATTGGCAACAGACGAGGTGTTAAAGTTTTAAATGGACGATCGTTTTTTATACGTTGTGTTGTCGGATGCGTATAATTTTTCATAAAGGCAATCATTATTTTCGTGATAAAACTAACTCGGACGAATATCGATCGCCGTTAACTCGAGTTATAGAGTAATAAACCCGAAAATTTTAAAGGTTACCGGTGAAAATAAAATTGGGAATGATGATGGATCGTAAAATTTATCTGGTTATCACGGAACTAAAACGTTATCGATCATACTTCCTTCGTCTTCTTAAACGTTGGTCTTATTCAATTTACTTGGAAACTTTGTAGCAAGAAAATAAGATTATAACATTTTGATCTTGTTAATAGAAGGTCTGGAAAGTTTATTGAGAGGAAATTTGGTGAAAATTTAAAAGAAAAGTATGTGATCAAAGTATTAAAATGTGTAATAAAAATTTATATTACAAATTAAAACAATTTGAACTGTTAATGTAAACTAGTTAATGTTTTTAGTTTCTTTTCCAATTTATAACTTACAATGAACCTCACTAAACTAATCAAAAAGGTTTTTGGTTAGTTTATTTCCTCTTATAATTCGTTTTATTTCTCTATAATTTTTCTTCACTACCAAGTTAATTCCTATTGTTTTTTTTTTTAATTTTACTTTTCTCATTATTTTCAACCATACCTCAGTAAGAATTAAAAATCTAACTACTCAATAAATTTAAAAAAATAAATAAACTATCACTTCAGAAGATTAGAACAAACAAACTTTTTCCTTTTTAATTCCGAACTTTTAGTTTTAAAATTTACAAGATAAAAAGAATCAGAGATATGAAAATCTCACTAAATAGACTTTAACAAATGATGTAGATCCTTGTTACCAACATAGGACTAATTCAAATAAACACATATTTTTTTACTTTTATTGGTATTGTATTTCTACTCTCGACCTAACGCGTTTCGGCGATGTACACCATCTTCGGCGGCTTTCGTATATATTTACGCTATCTTTAGTAGACACATATAAAATATTATCCCTCTTCTTATTAAATCTGATTAATTGCTTTGTTAACCAGTTTTTGTCAAATTAAATGGGTTGGATTAATTAAAAATCTCTGTGTTTATCCCATTCTTGTTCATCCCAAAGTTCAAGAGGTTCACTACAGAGATTTTTAAGTAATCCAACCCATCTAATTTGGCAAAAACTGTTTAACGAAGCAACTAATCAGATTCAATAAGAAGAGAGGGATAACATTTTATACGTGTCAACTAAAGATAGCGTAAATATATACGAAAGCCTCCGAAGATGGCGTAAATCGCCAAAATGCGTCAGACCGAGAGTATAAATACAATATCTATAAAAATAAAAAAAATTGTTTTATTTCTTAAAAAGAAAGGGTTTAGAAGCATTTTTGAAAGAGATTACAAGAAGAATTTTTGTCTAAAAAATATCACTCATTTCTCGTTACGATTCCTTTTATTGTCCTTTTTTTCCTGCACCCTTCACCTGATAAATGATGATCATTTATATCATCTTTGATAAATTTCATTTTTAATTTCTCTTATTTTTTAAATTTCCAAATAATAATAAAACCCCCATGGCTTAATAAATTATAAAAGATGAAGCAATTACTTTACTAAATAAATCAAACATCAAGGTGTTTAATGAAATGTAAGAACTCTTATCTACCCATTGTCAGTAGAATGCCTAGTCATTTTATTGAGATTATTTAAAATTCTTAAGTATTAAAGTAAACCACAAATGGCATATGGCAAAATTGTAAGCCACATCCTGAATTAATGCTAAATACAACAAAAACAACAGGGATATAAAACAAAAAAGGAAACTGAACTTTAAACTAGAGTTTACTTTTATAAGATTACAAGAAAATTTTATGCACAGAGTTAAATTCTGAATTTTTGGAACACTCACATTTCGAACGCAATTTTGCACTTTGATTTACATAAGAAACATGGCGAGGTAACCAAATCATGTACGATTAGTATGGCTCGAACATATTATGATGCTTCAAAATTTTATGAACAAAATTTTAGGTTCGCTACTATATTATTATTGAATTTCTTAAAAGCAGTGCATAATAGAACACTGTATGTTAATAACTTTATGGTGTAGTTTTGAATAAGCATTAGAGAAGCAATGAGATCAAATTTTCAGAAAATAACCAACAAAAAAAAATATGGGACTTTAAGGGGAGATATCAGTGTGAAAAAAAAAATATTCGATTTTTTTTTCTTGCTTAAATAGTTAGTTTTGTCCTTTAAGAATATGCCTACAAAATGTTTAAACAATATTCGGCTTAGAAGTATTCGAAATTGGCGTCAAGCGTCGACGCTTTAAGTCTATAGAAGACTGTGTTTTTGTGGCGCCCAAGTAGTTAAAACAGCTGCTAATTTGGTTACTATCATATTCAACGATGGTCAGGTGGCTTTGTTGAATGTTGTTGAGGACTTGGAAACCTCCATCGGCGAGAAACTGTTCAATTATTGCCACGAAATCGACCGAAAACGTATCGAGGACGCCGAACGCTACTCTTTAAACCGACGTGAGGAGGAGGAAATGTTATTGTTGGGCGCAGATGAACTTCTATATGGTCCAGGGATAGCAGAATAATCGGTAAGAACTTGTTTTATATTAATATTCAAGTTACATCATTCAATTTTATCTTCTCAAAACTTTAAACACGTTTTTCTCGAAACCATGTTTTTTTACCTGGTTGACAGCATTACTCTGTTAAATTTTGTCCAATCGACTTTATTCAACATGGATTCTCTTCAGAAAACTTATCGCTATCGTTGCATCGTAGAGGTTTTTTTTAAATTGTTTAATTTTTTTTTTATTCACGATTTACTGCAAAATTTTCGTGTAAAATCCGAATTTTTTTTTTAAATGGCCACCATTTCTTTTTAAATCAAAATTTTCAAATTTTCTACGATGCTGCGATAGCTATACTATTATAATTTAATGATCTTTTCGAATTTTTCATTTCAGACGCTTGCTGTGGCTCTAATGTTGTCAACCGTCGGGAGGTCTTTTTTCTGAGACGTCATTTTACGGCTGCTCCCCTGCTTCATAGATCGTAATATAAATTCAAAAAAAATTTCCTTGCATACTTTAATGCTTCAATAATTAATAGACAAAATCCCAAATAATTTGATACAGCCGTTTAAAAGAAAAAAAATCCCAAAAAAGCACTTCATTTTTCAGCCTGTCACACTGATATCTCCCCTTAAGTGCGCTTCTCAACCTCAGTACGAAAGCCTGTTCATCGTAGCTCATTTTCGTTATCATCATTATATTTCTTATGTAAATCTTGGGGGATAGTAGTAGGTATTTACTTATTCACGAACTTCCTCCTAGAACTTCAAGGTTAATCAGTGTGACCTTGACCTTGAGGTTTAAGAAGGAGGTTCGTAAATCGGTAAATTATAATTACGATCATAACCTTATATTTTGACCTTGAATTGAGAATATATACTCGGCAATAGGGTTAATCATTTGCTATCGCTGACATTCTTAACTTAAGAAGAACCTTCAAACCTCATATCATCCATGACTTGTTAGTTTTTTTAATTGCAATCTTACGTCTTTCTACATAATGCATCGCATCGTGTTCGTATCATCAGTTTATTCCCTCCTCAACAAGTGTCTATATGAAAGTATACAAAATCTTAAAAGAAGCTATTGTAGCCATGCAGGGGTTCGACGTAATTACACACAAAGATAGCACTCTTCTACGAGAAAAGGCTAATTATGCGATTCAAAGAGTCACAGAAGAACTTGATAGAATGGGACTTCAAGTAGCACCAGAAAAAACAGAAATCGTATTACTACAAGGAAGAAGAAAGCTAAAAGAAATACAACTAAAAATAAACGAAAATGAGATAAGGAGTGCCAAGAAGGCAAAATATCTCGGTGTCTACTTAGACAAAGATATGAAAATGACGGAACATATAAAGGAAATTTGCAAGAAAGCAAACGTCATGATAAATAATTTATTGAGAATTATGCCAAACATCAGAGGACCCAAAGAGAAGAAAAGGAAACTCCTTGCTTCTACTGTTCTTTCGGTCATTTTGTATGCCGCTCCGACATGGAGTAGAGCTCTAAATTATAAATACTGTTTAAATATGCTTTCCTCAATTAATAGAAGATTAAGAATCAGGATGTCTTCTGGATATAGAACGGTTTCTACGGTGGGTATTGAAGTGGTGACTCGTCTACCGCCCATTGACCTATTAATTGAGGAAAGATGTAACCTATACAGTAGAGGTAAGGAACATAAAAAACTATATAGAGAAGAATAATTGGAAAAATGGAACAGAAGATGGGATCACGGAAATAAATGGACCAACGTATTAATCAAAGATTTAAAAAAAATGGTTTGAAAGAACATGGGGCGAATTAAATTACTACCTAACACAATTTTTGACGGGTCATGGAATTTTTTGTAGTTATTTGTTCAAAATAAAAAAGAAGGAGAATGAATTTTGTTGGTTTTGTGAAGAAATAGATAATCCAGAACATACGTTTTTTATTTGTAATAATTTTGTCGAGGAAAGAAATATTTGTCGTAATAAAATCGGAAAAAATATAGAAAAAGAAAACATAATAGATATAATGCTAGAAAAACAAGAGCACTGGAGAGCCGTAGATGAAATGGTAACAAACATCATGAAAGAAAGGAGAAGCATGAAAGAGAACTAGAAAATAGAAGAAGAAATGTACAGTAGACCCCGAAAAGAAAACATTTATATGCCTCTGAAGTTATACCTTGATGGGGGGTTCCGGAGGCGGAGGGGAAAGGGTTTTAGTTGGTCGATGTATTCAAGATGAGTACATCAACCCAACACAGGGTGGTCATCGATACGAATCACTTAGATAGTGATTCCGACCACTCGTCTGTCAACAGATTTCCTAAACCCCTCCATAAAAAAGAGGGGTTCGACGTTCCTAATTTTGAAGTCAGAGAGTTTGTGCTGTTAGACAAAAACGAGACAAACTGGAGTCATCAGCACATTCAAGGGGAAGTTAGGAAAGAAGATTGGACAGCAAGGCAATTGAGTTCTGTACGATATCTTGAAGAAAACCATCACATGTTAGCATATACCGGGGGCTGGTACACACAATGTGATGGGAAAGAACTCATCAAAGATATTGTAAACAAAGTCAAAACAAAGAATTTTTGGAAGATATGCTGAAAGAGTCGCCAATAGTTTCAAAAATAATTGATGTAAGTGATCCTACAGAAAAGGATAGAAAAGTGCCGAATTTGAAAAACCAGATGTACCATGCCCACTACATAATAAAGCCTCCGCCATATGTGCGCACTCCCAAAATACATGAACCAACTTTGTATGATAAATAAAATAATTAGAAAATATACACAATGAGTCTCATCTTCAAAGAGTTGTAGTTCCTTTGGAAAGGATTTCTACACACATGTTCATATGAACTATTTTTTATATATTTTTTTGCTCTAAAATTACCCTATTTAGTATACGAACATTCTTTCTGAATACTTGCATAATAAATTAGAAATCACTTCAAAGATTTTTTTTTCTTCCACACAAAAATAAATAATTAAATAAATTGATGAGACATTCTAGAATCCATGTTAGACATCTTGTAAAATACCTACATCTCAATCTTGGAATTTTCATTTTATATCGTGGGCATATACAGTAAGAGATGAAAACTTACTCTCCTATTGCTAATAAAAGAAATTCAATTATCTTGAAAGGGTAGAACATGGCGCCGTCTGTACACGAGCTCCATCGCTTTACGACGCCCCCATTTAATTCATCCCGGCAATAATTGAGTGGTTAATGAGACATGGACGAGTCGGTCCTTCGATGTCAGATAAAATTAGTCGGGCCATAACGGTGCCGTTGGTAACATTTTACGCGTCAACGGTGCGACGAGATGTAATTAACCGGCGAACACTTTATCGCGGAACTTCATCCGAACGATGGAGATGACGTCTTCGGCGACGACGGGCTTTAAAAGGGTCGTTTGTTAGATAAAGGGAACGACAGGTTCCCTGATAAAGGAACGAGGAGGGGATTTGAGTCTGAAACGAATAATAAAATGTGGTGGGCTATAAATAGGGAGAATTATGCTGTACATTTTTCAGTTGCGGATGGTTAATGGTCTTGGATCCGTCGTAAAACGGCGGCGGACCTCTTCGCTTTACGACTTTACGTAAAACCGTTTTATAGGAATCTTTCGAGTGTATATACGGAAGAGGCTAACTGCAGGCAAGTCTAATTATGCTGAAAGATCTTGAGGGAAGTTCGCGAAAGGAGCTTATATTTTTATAATCTGGTCGTTATTCGAGTTTATTGTGCTTTTAAAATCTTTTAAATTTTCAACGTACAAAAAATTGTTAATGTTCGAAAAAAAAAAGAAATTTAACAGAAAATATTTTCATCATATTTGGTTATGTTGCATTTTTTGGTGGATGCGCCGGAATATGTGCTCGAAATTGTGGAAGCGATACATTTTCAACTTTGATATATTTACTGGTTTTAATTTGAAATGGAAATGATGGAAAAATGGAATTGTAAATATTTTTATGATGGCAATAAAGGTTTTTTTCATTCATTTTTATTTAGAGGAAATATTATACTAATATCTTGTACGTAAAATAAACAATCTTTATTATATTTTATCAAAACAACATGATTTGAAAAGTTGGGAAAGAATAAAGTTCGTTACTTAATAAAATTATTATTATGTTAAAAGTAGAATTCGTCCAGTTTAAATTTGTAATACATTAGTAAAAAAAAATAGGTCTTTTTAAATCTACAGTATTATGTCTGGATCTTAAGCGGTTTTCGACTGTATTAATAAGATATCTTCTCTTGGTCGATTTCTGGTTAAACAACCAAACAGATTTGAACAGTAAGTGATGGTAACTAGGGAGCGTAAGTTAGTAAGAATTGAGAAGAATTAAATTTATAACTGCTGCAGGGTATGCGGAATAACTTTTAAAGAAGAGGGCAGGCTTTCATAAAACAATTAAATTAAACGTACGTTCCGTCATTTTCCTTACTAAGTAAGCTTTAGGTTAGGAAATAAACCATTTGATAATACACAAACAGAAATTTTAAATACTTCACATTTTATATTAAAAAATTTTTTATACTATCTGTGTTTTATAAGTGAGGCATTTTCTTATGACTCTACATACCTAAAGGCGAAAGATTCGTATTTCCATTTTTTATTTCTTTTTTAATTTGTTACTAGCATTTTCATGATCATAAAAATCTTTGAAAATATATTTGAAATAAATGGAAATCTAATCTTTTACCTTTCGACTATAAATATACAAATGGTTCACATATTATAAAACAGAAGGTAGTAATTGTTTTTGTTAAACCTATTAAAGCTTGCCCAACTGTGCAATCCACCAGTGCAATGGAAATCCACTAGTTGTGCCAACCCCAACATCAACCCAGAGCCTAAAGAGATTAAGTAATTAGTCATTATACAACTCTTTTCATTTCAACAAAATAAAAACCTAGGCTTTGTGTACAGTTAATTATCCAATTATCTAATCTACTGTCCCAGCACACAAAGAAGACTTTTACACCATAAAAACTGTGATGTAATCTTTGTGCATAGTTTATATAACAGCTGATTTGTTTTAACGAACAAATATTGCAAGAAATCCATATTTATAGAGGGCGAATATTTTTAGAATAACACATAATTGTTTGCCTTAATCCTCTATTTATTAACCTTCTAAAACGACCTTCATTCGCGAATTATTCTTTTTTGTATTTTTTCCACGGTTCCAGTTTGAAGTTTAACACTATTAATATTGGTTAATCGAGTGTGTTAACTTTGTAATATTACATATTTTTAATGTGTTTTTTTCCAAATATCATTTAACTAATTGGTTGAAGATGATGGGTATACTCATTGAAACCGGTCCCAAATAATTCATAGTTTTAATAAATAGAAGATAGAGGCAAACAATTTATGTTTTATTCTAAAAAAATCTAATATTGTCATTATTATTATGTTATTATTCTTCTTATTATTAAAGTACATATAGGAACTCCTTATTGCGGAAAGATAATAGGTCCCATTTTTTCAAGTCGGTTTGTTTTTTTATTATTATGGTTTTAAGTAAGTTATCAAATCTTTTTTTTTCATCCTCCCGTAAATTTTAAATTTTACACGTGAATGTTCAGTGTACAAAGAAAATATTAAATGAAAATTATGACATCGAATTATTAAATTGTGTTTCCCATAATTTTGTTTAATAAATTTAGAGTTCTATAAATTTCAAACATGTATCAAAATTACAAACACATAACCGCTAACAAAATACTGAACTGTAATGCCGTTAATAATAAAAAGAATTACTTAAAGTTAAATCTAATTGTAAGTTGTCTTGGGTTCGTTTTGAATTGGGTTTGAATTTTTGTACACAAAACCAAATTAGATTTTTTTTCATATATTGCACACCAATAAATTAAAATCCAATTACAAGAGATCTTAAAAATTAATTTTTAATTTAACTGTGAAACTTAAATATTTACTTTCATAACCATTGACACATATCTTATTATTATTTCACTGATGGAATTACTATAAAATTCTTTTCAGAAATAATTCACCATCTGCTACTGATGAATTCAATATACATAAGCCTCAGGGGATCACCTGCCAAGAACAGCGCTGGCGAGGTACGAACGTCAGAATAACGAAAACAGGGTTAACGAGTTAACTCGACGCCGACAAGATGTTTCAATAGCAGGTGTACCGAATGAACAGACCTTGTTAACGATGAGGTACGGAGGCATGTACACCAGCCCTCATCAAATCCCTACAGTACTACGCTAATATAATCACCTTCTACTTTTACACCAAACGAGTCTTTATAACACCCACACAACCATCCAAAATATTCTGCTCAACACAGTTAGGGGAACACTTTTTGTACTTCTATTAAATTAGTTCCAATTTGAATTTGATCGAACATATTGGAGATTTGTTGAACATAATGACTCTTTATAACACCCACACAACCATTCAAAATACTCTGCTCAAAAAAGTTGGGGAAATACTTTTTCTACTTCCATTAGATTAGTTCTAATTTGAATTTGATGGTACATTTTAGAGACTTGTTAGACATAATATTGCACAGACATATTTGAAAATGTCCAAATACATTTCAAACGCTTCTCCAACTAAAAGAACATTTAATCGAAGATAAAGGTAAGGATACAATGATAGGTAAGTGTATCTGGAGATCTTCTGAGAATCAAAAGAAGTATAACGAAAGAGATAGTATGAGATCATGCTGGAAATAATACCACGTAATGTATATCATGAAGGGTTTGGAATAGAATTTAATGAACGATTTTAATGGTGTAAAAGTGAAATAACATCGGATTTCCTGTGGCAATAATAGTTTGTTTAGACTGCTTAGAGTAAGTTACAAGTGGTTGTTAGTTACTTTAAGATTTTTGATGGAAAATATCGTATAAATTAGAACTCCGAAAACGCATCTATAACTTGGTTGGGCAATTTCACACACGGTAAGTTATCGGACAATAGCGAAATGCATATTATGTATGTTATCATGGAAGGTTGGTTCTTACCAGTTGGGAAGTTATGTGAGCCCGGATGCTCTTTGTTCGGGGGTGACTAATTGTACGAACTAGTTGTTATGTAACGCTCTGGTTTATTTTTATGATAAAATCTACCCAAAAGTGAATCAGTTGTACCTTGTACCTTGCGAGAAGCAGTCGAATATAATCCCTAATTGAGGTAAGAGTTCTTTTTATTTTACTTGCGAAATACTAAAACTAACATGTATAAATTTCCTATAAAACCTGAGGTGCTTACTGTGCATACTATAAGTTGATCCTAAGTCTCACCATGGAAAGAAGGATGTAATAGCGAGGTTCTCCCCGTAACTTTACCGAGTAAGTCCTACTGGAGTACAGTAGAAGGGAGAATCGGAGTATTGTTTGAGCCTTCTTAATGTAAAGGTGTTGCAGGCCATAACACCCTCCAAAAGAGACCCACCGCGTCTCGCTACTTTTACTCTTTCGCCCTCACTTTTGATTCTTTCTCGAGTTTTGCAGTAGAGGCGAAAAGAGTGAGCTCTCAAACTATAAAATCGACAGAGCATTATCGTCCTTGAAGCAAACTTGAGGTGAGACTTAGGATCAACATATAGTACAGAGGAGAGAGAGGCTAATGAGAAGTATAAAGAATAAAGGATATCGGTAACGAAACTGATTTGTTGATAGGCCGTTCGAAGATTAATAAGACGATAATTGAAATTGAAAACGACATCATACTAACAACAATATTACACTTTAGCCAACCTCGGCATCGTGCAATTACTCTACAGACACGCAAAATTGGTTTCGACATCACCACAAAACATTACTCCCTGAAACAATGACGCCCCAAATTAATTTTAGGATCGCTCAATACTCGATTACTATATTTTGTGCCAACATTTTTGGAAATTCAAGTGACCCACATGAAAGGTGACCAGATTTTTAGATGGGCAAAGCGGGACAACTAAGAAGGAGGGAGGTATTAATAAAAATTTTCATACAGAATAAAAAAAATATCGTATTTTTCTTTTTCTTTCATTTTTAACATAAGTACAATTTATAAATATAAAAAATGTACTACCTCTGTCCCATAATAAGTGACCGATATGGTCATTTATTCAAATGCCAAAATCGGACACTTATTATGGGACAGAGGTAGTATAATATTTTATTCCTTATTTTTTGAATGAATTTATTTCAGTAGATTGTTGTCATTTTTTTTAAATATTGTAAAAGTTATCACAAGAATTGGTCAAATTATATTTGAGACATAAAATGGCTTTCAAAGTTTCAACACTTAATTTTGATTTTTCCGATGTCCACAGATAGTGGACAAATAAAGATAGTGCACATTCCACAATTTTTAATACATTAAAAACTACATTAAAAATACAGGTAACTGGGTAGCAAAAGCAATTTGTTAGTCGTCGTAGCCCGTAGGATTCTTAGAACGCAAAACTATGATTTTCATAAATATAAAATTTAACTTAATTCTAAAAGTCGGGATTTTTGTAAAACGTCGCGGGACGCGGGACAAATTGTGAAAAATCGGGACTGTCCCGCCAAAAGCGGGTCTGGTCACTTTACCCATATGAATATTATTTTCACAATAAATTCCAGAGATACGAAGAAGTCTTTCTGTATTTTTTAAGGGTATACAACCTCAGAATATATTCTCGAGTTTTATTGTACTTTGAATCGTCTTGTTATCCTTTGCACACTGTTTCCAATTCTGAGATTCAGTATATGAAAAGAATCATTTCCGAAAATACTTGATAAAATGCAAATTGAAGCATTGAATCGCATATAAAATTACTTTTGATGAGACGTTCCTCTCCAAACAAAATTTTATTACCTCCACAAACCAATTGAAAACAACCCCATGATCTACTTTCCGTTTTTATCGCACTTCAGATTGTTATTGTTGTTCCCCAGATTTATAGATGGAATAAATGTGATGCCAATACTTCCAGCAGTAAAAACTTATGAAATGACTTTTCGAAATATGTATGTTTCCCTCAAGCAACATTTTAAAACAATGTATGTATAAAATAACACCACCGTCGTAAATATTTAACTAAAATAGATGGTTTACGATAAGCCACCCACAAGATACTGCAACAGAGCGATAAATCTTGAGAGGATGTAGGTGTAGCACTTAGGAAGAATGCATCTTCCCCGAGAAAGTAAATTGCTGCACACGAGGAAAGTAAGCCAACGCAGTGGGATGCCGCCTATTCAACACTCGTATCGGCCTGGTGCACATCCCTTTCAACAACGCCGACGGAAAGATACCATTAGAGGTGGCGCGTTGGCCTCCGGTATCGATACAATACAAATTAAATTGAGTGCGGCACGTGCAGTGCATAGCTGAAGGCACGTGTGAAATCCTTTGAACGAAATTGTACACGTTTATAGAGGATATTGTACCGACATCTGGGTAAACCTCAAGACGTATGTTGTAACCCATTGTTGTCCTAAATTACGTTGTTTGTTATTTTAATGAGGATTTACTTGTTATTTAACATCAAAAGACTATTTGCGTAGATTAAATGATAATTTGAAATATAAGGTTTATTTATTTTTGATTTGAAGTTATGGGTAAGGTTTAAAACCGATTTTATTGGCATTATGCTATGAACTATTTATAGGTTGAAATGCACGACATAAAGGGCACATTTGTGCAGGATATTCAGGATAAAATCCTGGCCTAAATATTCTAAGCTGGATTTTGCATGGAAGGAACAAGCTATAGGATTTGGGTTGCAATATAGGGCGATTACAGGATCAAGCGCAGGTATACCGCGGACTTTAATATATCCTCGAAATTACGGTTGTTTGTGGACCAGATGTTTGGATTTCTCTTTGACCGTGAATCGTAAATTTTATTACTTTTATTGTCTAACATTTATTGCTGTTGTTATTACTGGACTACAATTACAATTTGCAAACTTTCAACAAACCCTACGCTTGTAAAACGAAATAATTAAGAGTTGCGTATTAGTTTAAAAATCGTTAGTTTTACTATATCATCATAAGCTTCTAATGGAGATATATCGGTTCCAAAATTTAAACTGGGATTTAATTTAATTATGATTAAGCTATACAGAATGATTCAATATTCACTTCTCAGCACTAGGAATAGTAGAAATAATTATGGCAATTTGTAATTTTGTAGCCAAGGACTTTTGTTGTAAATTTTTAACTTCTGTTAACAAACACATGACTAATTTCCAGAATTTGGTAAAGAATTAAACCTTTATTTTTATTATTTTACTTACTGTTGTGTCAATAAATTTTTTAATCATCTTCTAACAATCAATAGACGTACCACCGATGCTCAGAAAATCTTGGGAGACTGATTTTTTTTATTGTGTGTTCTAATGTGTATTCGACATTTAATAAAAAAATATTAATAAAAACGCAGTTTTGTTAGCAAAACAACAAATGTTGAAGTACGCCAGAATAACGACAAAACCTGGTTCGGAAAGGCCAAATGCTACAAGCAACGAAGAAGATGAGCAGTTAGTGGAGTATTTTCGACACAATTCATTTGAATTGGCAGTTATAGCTAAATGCGAAACAGACTTTCCTGCTAGCGTGAAAAAATTATTAAATCTTGGAACTACAAAATGTAGTAAATAATGTGAAGATGACAAACTATTAAATTTCCTTTTCTTAGATTTACATTTTTTATAAATATTAATGAAATGCAAAGTGTTTCGATAATCGCTTTCATTTACATATTTTCACTGTCGCTTCATGTTCTAACCTTTGTTTAAAAAGTCTAATTTAATCTGTATAAATATGATTATTTTTGACATACAGTGGTTCACAGCTTATTTCAACCACCCTCTTTTAAAAAGATATAGCTCATATAATTTCGAAACGAAACAAGATATTGCAAAAATTTAAATGAGGGTTTAATATAGTACCTTTCAAATTAAAAATAAGAAGTTTTATTCAGTCTCAAATTTACATATTCAAACATTTACAAACTAAAAACCAAAAACATACATAAGTAGTCACAGCTTATTTCAACCACCCACTTCTAAGATCTGTTAAGTTGACTTTTTTTGAGGCTATGTTTCCAATTATGTAAATACAACTGCCCAAATCACACTAATGGTTGTAGTGTGATTTGGGCAGTTAAGTAAACCAGACGCGTATCTTGTGACAATGGGACGACGTACTACCATAGAACACAAGGAATTGGTTATTAGCCATTTTAAAAAACGGCAATTCGCGTCGGAAAATTGCTGAAATGGTTGGCCTTAGTGATTCGACAGTGCAAAGCATAATATCTCGGTTCGTTCATGAAAATAGGATACATGATAAGGGAAGACAAGCTCCCAACAAAATTTTTAACGAAACTGATGCGCGCAACATTATTAGGAAAATAAAGAAAACCCCGAAACTATCCGCTCCAAACTTGGCCACAGAAGTTCAAAATGAGCTGAATAAAACATGCAGTACGGAAATTATTCGCCGTGTATTATGAAACCATGGTTTTAATGGTAGAGTAGCGCGGAAAAAACCATTTATTAATAAGAAAAATCAAGCGGCGCGCCTAAAATTCACCAAGGAACATATTAACAAAAATTCAAACTTTTGGAAGCAAGTTATTTTTGCGGATGAATCTAAATTTAATATTTTCGACTCGGATGGTCAAACTTACGTCTGGTGTAAGCCAAATACAGAGCTCCAAAATAAAAATTTAGTAGCGACAATAAAACACGGTGGTGGCAGTGTCATGGTGTGGGCTTGTATGTCATCAAGTGGGGTAGGAAACTTACAGTTTATTGAAAGTACAATGAACAAAAATAAATACCTCGACATCCTAAAGTCCAATTTATTACAAAGTGCCGAAAAACTGGGTATAAGGGAGGGATTTCGGTTCTATCAGGACAACGACCCGAAACATTAATCTGGTATTGAGCAGATATGGCTGATTTGGAACTGTGCCCACTTGATGCAACCGCCGGCACAATCACCTGATTTAAATGTTATTGAAAACTTATGGGCAATTTTAGACCAAAACATCCGCCAACGCCAGATTTCGAACAGGAATGACCTTATAGCAGCGCTAAAAAAGGAATGGGCAAAAATAACTCCCCAAACCACAAGAAAGTTAGTGGAATCTATGCAAAGAAGGCTGAAAGCTGTAATTGACTAAAAAGGAGGTCATACTAAGTTTTGAAATTAAATAAATTAAGTTAAAATAATAAGTGGTTGACATAAGCTGTGACTACTTCTGTAGATATGTTTTTGGTTTTTAGTTTGTAAATGTTTGAAAATGTAAATTTGAGACTGAATAAAACTTCTTTTTTTTAAGTTTGGAAAGTATTATGTAAACCCTTATTTAAATTTCTGCAATATCTTGCTTCGTTTCGAAATTATGTGAGCTATATTTTCTTAAAAGAGGATGGTTGAAATAAGCTGTGAACCACTGTATTTCAATTAACAACTTATCCCAAGTTTCTTTGGGCACTGATGGTACCATCGCTTACTAGGAAATATTACGACACCAAAAAATGTTTGAGTGTGTAGACCAGGGGTCGGCAACCTGCGGCCCGCGGGCCGCATGCGGCCCTTTGCAACTCCTTGCGCGGCCCGCCAAAGGACCAATATAACTTTAGGAAAAATCAATAATCTTAGGTCGTACCAAAATGTGACTGATGACAAAAATGTGCGCTAACAAAAACATAGTGGAAAACCTATTTTACTGCGCATGTTTAATCCTTACTCCATAACGAATAGGACGGCTCCTTCAGCAAGTCTAACATTCTTTCATTTTGCCAGTTTGCTACTGTATGTTGCTATTATTTTTCGAGTTGATAGACAAGATTGAAATGTTTTTGACAGAAAAAGGAAATAATATACCAGAATTGTCGAATTTTAATTGGATAGCTTTTCTTGTGGACATTACAACTTATCTCGATAAATTTAAATATTACAATACAAGGCAAAGGAAAGTTAATCAACGAGTTATTTACAGAAATCAAAAGTTTCCAGCTTAAAATAAAATTGTTTATTTCTCAACTTGAAAAAAATAATTATTGTCATTTTCCTATTTTGCAATCGTTTTTAAACAAAAACGACAAACTGTGTCCTTCGACTATTTTTATAGAGTCATCAAAAGTACTGGAAGAATATTTTCGTTATCGGTTTCAAGATTTTTAAGCAAAACAAATGAACATTAATATATAAAAATCTTTTAAAATTTGATATTGTAAAAGCACCGGACAACTTACAGTTAGAGTTAATTGATTTGCAATCCAATAATGTATACAAAAATAATTTTGATGACAATATTTAATTGCATTTTATTCAAATCTATCAGAAAATAAATTTCCCAATTTAAGAAATCTTGCAATGGAAAATTTACAAAACTTGTTGAGGATCCCAAACAGAACCGGACTTGAAATGAATTAACAAATATGTTCAAAAGCCCATTAAATTTTAATGAATTAATAAAATGAAAGATAAACTATTTTCCTTAATATTTTATATTACATACTTCTCTTTTAAGAAATGTAAAAGTTTTGTTCTCTGTTATTATTGTTATTATAGCATGTCAATAAAACGTAAATGTTTTTTGTGGTTATTTTTAATAATATTTACACTCGTATATGATATAGAAGCACTATTTAAGTTACATTCAAATGTGCGGCCCGTAAAAAAAATTTTATTTTGAAAATGGCCCGCCGTCCGAAAAAGGTTGCCGACCCCTGGCGTGGACTATAGATTTATCAGTTAATTTACCTTTGATATGTAAAAATTTCAATATTAACTCTTGGTATGCTAATATACTTCTTACGCGTGCAGTGGATGTTTTTTCGTGACTCGCACTGACATAGCCAAAAATCTACCAAATAAAAATATGTTGTCTGCATACTATGTGTTAATACACCAATTTAATTTGACATTGTAACCTTCCTTAAAACTCAATCATATTCAATCGGTATAAATTCGTTTATTTTATATAGATCAGAAAATCATATTATTTTATTTTTTTTAAATAACGGCGCTAGAGGAAATGTCATTTCTACGAATATATTTTTCGAATCTCAAAGGATAGTTTAACAAGATTTTACAATGCAGGTCGATTTGTGTTCGAGTCGCTTCAACATGGTTTACTCTTTATCATTGTTCAACTTCCTCTTTAGAAATTTCCAGTGAAAAAAGTCGCAAGCGGATAAATCGAAAGCAAAGTTCTGAGCAAAAAATGAACTAGTGGACTTTGCAAACTTTCTGCTTTTCAAAACATTGTGATATTTCGTGGCCTGTCACAAAATGTTTCCAACACAAACATTTTCCTTCAGGATTTTTGAAGAGCAAAGTGAACATTGAAAGGCCACAAACCACACTGAATTGAATGGACTTAACCAGCTATGCTTATTAAGTATTAGAAAATTTTCGCTTAGAATTCGAAATAGTTGTTATTGTACATATTATTGGAAAAGTAGCTTTCCCTTGAGTGCCGTTATACTTAAAAAGTAAAATTGTATAGTTTTCTTAAAGGGTGGATTACACGGAACTAGTTTACACGCCACAGGTGCGCTTTTTTACTATTCGGCTAGTTAGATAGTTGGCGAGTGAAAAGCGCGCATGACTATACGTAGCTAGTAAACAAGTTTGAACTCGCGCACTCGCAACCACCTGATTATTGTGTTACTTGTATTTATTCGTACCTACAACATGAAGTGGAATTCGAATAACATCGTCAAATTTTTGGAAATTTATGAAAATTTTCCAATATTATGGAACGTAAAATTAAAAAACTATCGCGATACAAAATTAAGGGACTCGGCTTTCGAGAAATTAACTGATGAATTGGAAAGTGAAGGTTTGCTTGGGGATATGACAGCGAAGCAGGTCAAATCAAAAATAAAAAGTCTTAAAGATGCCTACCGTCAACGTTCCGGTAGGGTTTGAGAACTTCTGATATTGCAATCAGGACTTCTGGTAAAAATTTCGAAATTGTGCATTCCGGGACGTGAAATAGATATTCCAAGGATATAAAGCTATCGCCAGTGGCTAAATAGCGTAGCGTTATTTCAAGTTTAACTCTTGGGGAAATAGCCATTCTCATTACGGTATTCCTTTTCTGGATTGACTCTTCTACCATTTGCAGCAAATTATTAAAATTTGTAGTGCTTATTCTTAGGCTATTCCTGTAAGTTGTCGGATCTTTTTCGGCTAATTTTTTTAAAACGGTGCAAGAAGCACCCAACTTATCCCTGCGAGAAATCCATTCCCTCACCGCTCTCCTTTTCCGTTTCTCGCAAATCGTGTTTTTTAATTCTTGCTGTAAAATAGCTCCAAGAACCAAGGTACATCCATGTAACACTTCTTTGGATATTTTATTAGGTGCCATTTTGACTATATGGCAACTGAACTAACCTTGATAGTACAACCGGCAGCGTTGTAAAATCTCCTCCTCTGTAGCTAGTTTACTAGCCGATATAATTACACGATTCTTTTTTAATATCTAGATAGTAAAAAAGCCAGCTAGTGGCTAGTAAAGTTGACCGGTCTCCAACTTTACTCGCTCACGTATTTACTAGCAAACTATCTGGATAGTTTACACGCTACCATAATTACACAGAGCTAATTTACTAGCAGCTAGTAAAAAAACGCGCAAGCGGCGTGTAAACTAGCTCCGTGTAATCTACCCTTAACTAAAACTTGTAAAAAAAATTTAGAAATAATATTTAATGAAAAAATCGGTCACTTTAAAACTCTCGGGGTTTATTAAGTTTTATAACTTATAATTTCCCCCATGAAAATACAGTTGAATTGGTCCAAAATACATTTGATTGTCTTGGTCGATTTGTCACGCGGAAAAGCATTTGTATGAAAAAAAACCTATACAGTCCCGTTTTAATTGTCCGATTTTTAACTGGCGTATCCCCTGACTGATAACAAGCAAAAAAAGTCGCAATGAACGTAGGTCCGAATGTAGTCCATTTTTGAAATATTGAAGATATTCTATAAGTTGACCCATTATTAACATTATTACAGTGAATTACTTAATTCAAATTATTAAGCAGTTGCGATGGTTTCGACAACCTTTTGTACTATACCTCGAAAAAGAACTGCACCATTAGAGAAAGGCGAAAAAGTAAGCCCCTTCTCCGTAACATTGCCAAGTACTGTTTGATCTTTCTTTTCATGGTGCAGCTCCATTTCGGGTTATAGTACCTATCCAGTGCAACCTAATGATGACAATTTATTGGAACTATCGTAACAAGTTAATAATTTAGTTTAAATGATTCGCTTCGATTACCTTAATAATAGGAAAACTTGTAAAATTAAACTTCCAATATCTCGAGAACGAATCATTTTTAGACCCATGTTCATTAAGACTTTGTTGCTTATTCTCAGCCAAGAAGTACGTCAGTAAAGGATCAGACAATTAAAACGGACACCTGTATATATGCTTTTTTAACAAAAATTGAAAATGTACTTACATATTTTTTTTTCGTATTATCGCTCAATTTTGTTCAATTAGTGTAATATATTCATTTACCTCATATTACGTTTTTTTTAACCGTCTACATCCAACATGGTACGAAAACATTAGTAATTACAAAAACACAGCACATTTTCCGCGTTACACCAGCGGAAGTTTTAACATGTTGAACGAGTGGTTGGTAACACCGCTTCGTTACCTAGGAACCAAAAGCACGAATCTAGCGTGATGTATGAATCTGCGCTGTGCAGCTTGAAAACATCCTGTATTTTTATTAATTAGAGATTAATGAAGAATTAATGAAATGTTAATTATGTATATTAATTGAACAAAATTGGACGAAAAGACGAAAAAAAAACATGTTAGTACATTTTCAATTTTGGTCAGAAAAGGTATTTACAGTTAATCACAAAAGTCTAAATACACCACCTAAAATAGTAATACCATTATAAAGAACATCAAGTTCATCTCTGCGACACATATAAATTTACTTCTATTTACTCAAGAACATACCACACTAAACAAATCTAACATTAATTACTCCACGGACGGAGTAAACGATTAAAAACGGACAAATGAACCTCACAAAAGTCAACATACAGTTACGCGTTTGATACACAAGAGCTGTCACAGTGGACTTTATTCAATTTTTGCATTATTTTAAGTTCAGAAAGTTGATATTATAGTTACTTTTTAACAACTGCATAAACAAATATAGTATTTAAAACTTCGGTCACACGATAATATGGCAAGAAAGGAAATATCGGTTGAAAAACGCCATTTAATAGTAAAATTACGAAATGAGGGACAATCACATGGCGCAATTGCCAAAATTGTGGGAAAAAGTCGAGCCATAGTTCAAACAATTATTCGAAATTTTGCTTCAAATGGAAGTGTAATAAATAAATGGCGCGTTGGTCGTCCAAAACTATTAAATCAACGAGATGTTCGGGGAATTAAAGAAAAAAGTAAAAGAAAATCCACGAACAAGTGCTCCGCAACTTGTAAAACATATTCAACTCGCTACTGATAAAGTAGTAAATCCAGAAACTGTACGTAGGGTATTACGATTGAACAGATTTAATGGACGAGTACCGCGAAGGAAACCTTTAATTTCCGAACAAAATAGAAAAAAAGGATTGACTTTGCCAACAAATCCATTGAACAAAATTTAGAGTTTTGGAAAACAGTTTTGTTCACGGATGAGAGCAAATATAACATTTTCGGATCGGATGGCAGAGGAAAAATTTGGCGGAAAGCAAATGAGGAAATGAAAGCAAAAAAATTTCACCCAACTATTAAACATGGTGGTGGGTTGGTAATGGTTTTGGGTTCGCTGGCGGCTTCTAAGCTAGGGTATGTAGTTTTTATAGAAGGTATTATAGATCATAAACAATATTTGAAAATATTGCAATGCAATCCGAAAAAAATAGCAGAGTGCTTAGGGCTTAGAGGTCGTTGGATTTTTCAACAAGACAACGACCCTACGCATACCGCACGCGTCGTTGGATAATGGATCCTTTCCAATGTACCTAAACAACTACATTCACCTCCTCAGTCGCCTGGCCTCAACCCTATTGAGCACATTTGGGATGAGGTAGAACGGAGGGTGCGGAAATACACCATTACTAATAAGCAAACACTGAAAGATGCGCTAAAAAAAGGCTTGGGCAGAAATACCAGCTACTGTGACCGAGAATCTTGTCCTTTCTATGCCAAGACGACTCCAGGCAGTTCTCGATTTACAAGGTGGTCCCACAAAATATTAAAAGTTTTGTATTCGTCCATAATTAAGTGAATATCTTTAAATTTAATTTCATAGGGTTCTGTGTATGTAGACTTTTGTGAGCTGTTAATTTTAGTTTATATTTTTTTCCTAAGAAAGTGTTATGGTAAAATAAATAAGGCGTTTCAAAATTACCTCCAATTGGGTAATAATACATATTTTTAAAATACATTGTTCAATAACATGTTGTTTTATTTAACTAGAGTGAATTTACTTGGTGTATGTAGACTTTTGTGACTGACTGTATACAGTGGTCTCGTTTTGATTGTCAGGTCCTGGACTGACATGTTCCCTAATTGAAAACCGACCAAAATGTCCTAATGAGAATAGGTCCGAAAGCGGTCTATTTTCAGGATATTCAATGTATTAATTCCATAAGTTGATTTATTATTAACAACATTACAGTGAATTATTCAATTTAAATTATTAAGCCTTTGCGATAGTTTCGACAAGCTTTTGTACCTACCTACCCAGTGTAACCTAATGTACGGTGACCAGACGTACGGAATTTTGCAGTATTGTATAGCAATATGATACAGCATATGCGCGTGTACAGCAACCGTACAGAATACGCAATTTATTATTGAATTTGTGATCGATTAGGAACCTTTTGCAACGACAGCGTGGTGACAGTGACATTCATGTTATAGTTTTTTTTCTGTTATCGACAGGAAGGACAGACATTTTTGTGAATTACCGACTGTACGATATTTTTTTCGCTATTGTTAAACTTATGTTATTAGTGTAACCCGGATTAACTTACATTGAGAGGTTAAGCATTTCTTTATAACAAATTCGACTTGAGTAAAATATCATATGTCATATTTTTGAAAAAGAAATTTTAAGCACTCCTCGAATATGAAAAAATATACAATGTGTTCCATTTAAAAAAATAATTTTTATGTCTATTACTATTCAATTAATTAGACTTTTCAAAAAAGCACTTTTTTGAAATATAGCCTATATCTCTAGAACCATAAAAGATATCTTTATATGGTTTCAACCATTCAATTTCTTATAAAAATTGAGCATCTGACTCCGATACTAACTTTCCTCTGCCTGTTCTAGAAATGGGAGTCTCCCTTTAAAGGTGTCCAGTGTGGTCCATCCTATACTACAACCCGAAATTGAGCTGCACCATAAAAAGTGAGAAAGATGAAAAAGTGCTCGGCAATGTTACGGAAAGGGGGGTTACTTTTCATCTTTCTCTTCATGGTGCAGCTCCATTTCGAGTTATGGTATATGCTTTGTATATGTACAGCATTGAATGTTTAGAAATGAACTAAAATTTCAATATTTTGGAAACGAATCACTTTTGGACTTATGTTCATTAGGGCTTTTTACTTATTTTTAGCGAAGGATACACCAGTAAAGGATTAGAAAATCAAAACGGGACACCTGTATAAGATTTTCTTTAAGAAAAATGCTTTTCCACGCCACAATTCAACTAAATCTTAGCAATTGAGCAGATTTTGGATCAATCAAACTGCATTTGCATCAAAAAAATTATAAGTTACGAAACTTAACACCAAAAAAATTTTTTCGCTTTACTGGTGGAACCTGTATACTTGTCAAAGTATGTTTTCAATGTCTGTCACTTTAACAATAAGGGAATATAAAAGTCATGTAATGATTGTACTACACATAAGTATATGCCATCTATGTTGTATTACGTGGCAAGTAATGACGTATTAGACATCTTTCGAGCAAAATCAATCTTACACTTATTTATTAAAATTTATTTTAAAACCAAGGATTTTTTCAAACAGGAAAATTTTTGATAAATTTTCAGTCCCTTTTGTATTTTCTTACGCCAATTAATAATTAATAAATTGGAATAACTTTAAAAATAAAACTTTTGATAAGTAAATATAGACGATATTAAACATAGAATAAAAAAAATCATTCTCACTGTAAACTTATTTAGTAAAACTAATTGGGAAGGGAAAATTACTAATTATCAATTTTCCGTATTATACTCTCCCAATAATTTTCCTTGTATTGGCTTATGTAAACTCTAATTAATTAATTAGAAAATGACTGATTAACAACTTTCCAGTTTACATTCTTCTATCAACTCCTCCTATCTTATTAATTAGGATAATTTACTAGACTACTACGTAATTAGTCAAACATCTATAAATTAAACTATTAGTTTATCGTCAAGCAAACGTGCACTATATTAAACTTAAAAGAGACATATCTCCCCAATTTTAAACTTATATTTAATAAATCTAACTTTTGTAATAAACTTTCAATTTACTTACAGGTGGTTGTTATGGGTCGTTCGGTCCACGTGTCGGAGCGGTGTCGGTCTGAGGACGCCCGGCAGACGTCCCGACGTCGAAACACGACTGAAACAGGAAAGCCGCAGGTTGCGTCGCGACGCCACTCGGCGTCGGCGTCGTCCGAGCGGACGTCGAGAGGGTCGGTTACCCTCGCCCCTCCGCGTTCCCTCTTCCCCCCCAAAAAGCGGACAGCGACCGTCGGAAATTTTTAATTAGCGCGGTACCTGCCGGAACCGGTCATTTTTTGAGGGGCTCTCGTCGTCCCTAATTAAAATCAGTTCCAGCGGTGGTCGCTTCGGGATTTAAAGGCCGAATCGGCGCCCGGAGCCGTGATTATGGCCGGAAAGGGTTCGCTCCTGGGGGTTGGCATCAGGAGGCGGCGAAAGAAGCGTAAAAATAAAGAGAAGCAAAAAGACGGGAGAACGGTGTCGAGAAGGTGGAGGGAGGTGATGACGTTTTTTATCGTTGTTTTCCGAGAGGAATTTGTTTTGTTTTTTTGCTTTTGTTTTTATTTGGATTGGAAGGAATGGGGGAAACTGGAGAAGTAGGGAAGGGTTGAAATAACAGAGGAACGAAAGCTTGGAATTGTTTGTAATTAAAAGATTATTATTTTTGTTTTTTATACTAGTATTGAAATTCTTTGTTTTGATAGTGAAATGATTTAAAAACACCTGTTAATATTGTACATTTTGAGCCGACGAATTCAACTTTTAGTTTTACCATAAATTTTGAATGCAAAATTAATTTTCATCGGATTTCAATTAACACTTTTCTATTTATAATGTTTTAAAAATTCACATTTTCACAAGTATTAAAATAATTAATAAGTAATTATATCAAAATATTTATCATTTAGTCTAATGATGAAATTGGAAAAACTGTATATTTTCAATTTTACATATTGATTTTTCCAAATCGATTTGAAGAATATTTATTTATTTATAATATGTACCGTTGAAGAAAAGGTAAATTGTACCACAAAGAGAAAAATGCAAGATCAGTTCCCCTAGCTATATACAAGTTGGACTCCAACTTCATCGTTGAGGTTACAAATGATTAAAATAATACTAATAGTGCTACACGTGCAGGGTTGCCAACTTAGAGGATTCTCCCCAAAAATTAAGGCATTTTTTCTTATTTGGGGTATTTTTTGACGATATTTTTTTGGGGATTACTTCAAGAGAAAAAATTTTACGTGGACATTAATAGGAAATTTTAGGTCTGGTACTACTTGATAATACGAAAACTTCATAATTATGTTACCTAAAAATAATTGTTTTCCAAAATACTATCTAATAGACTCACAAAAAGCATAGCGTTTCAGTCCAAAAAGCATTTGCTTATATTACTGCTCTGTTTTGGAGCATCTTGTATAATGTCTTTTAATTGACAAAGGAGAAACCCTATTAAATTCCATCAACAATTTTTGTAAAATCTCTAACGATATTTTTATGTGCATTACTATTACTTTTAAGTTCTTTTTCTAATATGAAAATAATGTTCTAAATATTTCTTAGTTCTTGAGAACTTATTTCTAAATTGGTTTATTCTTGGGTATTTTACAGATTTGCAAAAAGTACTTTAGTCACGAAAATTAATTAAAATGAACAAATCGTAATCTACGGAAACAATAAAATTATTTTTTCTGGGGAATTTTTATTGAAAACTTCTGAATTTAGGGAATTTTTCAATTACGACTGGGGATATCCAATCCAACGATCTGGCAACCAGGGATTAAGAACGGAACGAAAACGAGAACCAAAGAACGAAATTAACCGGAAAATTTATAAGAACGAAAACGAAATTTTTATTTTTCGTTCATAATTGAAAACGAAATAAATAATTTCGGTTACCTGTTTTAACCGGTTTAATGACAAAATATTTTTGTAACCTACTCCTAGTAGACATATCGAGGATGCAAGGGTCTTCTATTCACGTTGGTCGTGGTATTCCTCTATTATTTTTTTCCAGGCGATCATCCAATATATTCTTACACAAGTTCATTACATTCAGTTATCGGTATCAGTCTGTATTGTGTTTCTGTTGGTGTGTCTTAATCTTGTTAAGGTGTTATCATACCTATATTAAGGAAACATTTTAAAATAATAATATAATCTAAACTTATAAAAATATTTTTAATGTTTACAATGGGAAGATATCAAATGAATCCGTTTCGAAAATATTTTATTTACGATGCTCTAACAAATTAATCAACTTGTAAAGTCAAAGAGTGCAACACATCAAAAAAGGGAAATCATTCAGCAAGCTTGCAGCGACATGTACAATCTTGTCAGAAAGAAATTTTTGACAACATTTCTGCAGGCTCATCACAACCGCCCTCGTCAAATTCATGAGCAACAACTAAAAAAAGGCTTCTAAATATCCAACCTACCTTAAATGATGTCCTTATAAAACAAAAAACCAGTATTTCAGTTAACATTACTTCTGATTTGTTGAACGAAGCGTGTACAGAACTGGTAACAGTTAACGGCCGTCCATTCATCGTATTTAATAATTCGGGTTGTCGAAAAATTTTACATCCGATAATAGCTGGACTAGACATTAAAATCACAATTCACCCGGAAAATACAAAAAAAAATTTTCGTTAAATGCTTTGAGTTTAAAAGAAAAAATAACGACAGAATTAAAGGGGAAGTTATCTTTCAAAGTTGATGGAGCAAGCAGACTTGATAGAAGTATATTAGGAATCAACGTTCAATTTATTGGCAATAATAACTGTCTAGTTTTAAGGACATTGGCGATGCAGGAATTGAAGGAAAGATGTATGCTTCCTCATACATTTCAAAAATAATATTGGCTGTATTAAAAGAATATCAAGTTGATCTGAAGCAAGTACTCAGTATAACAACAGACAATGGGGCAAATAAGCTCAAAGCGGTGAGTTTGTTAGAAGAACAGCAACGCTATATTATTAGTGACGAAGAAGAAAATAAAGAACAAGAAAATGAAGAAAAAGAAAATTAAATTCGAGAAAATGAAGAATAAGAAAATGGAAGTATTGCATTTATTACGAAAGTAGATGCTTCCATAGGTGACATTACTACAAATTCCGGCTGTAGCCCCATTTTACGAAGTGTAAGGTGCGCTGCACATATTTTGCAGCTTACCGTGGATGATGTGTTAAAGTTAAAAGGAGACTGTATTCCACCGATAATAATTCATGATTGAAATTTTTAACATTTAAGTTTTTAAAAGCATAAGTTTTATGTTAGTAATTTTTGCCAGCTATGATTAAAACTATGACAAGTGACTTATTTGTCAAATATTAAAACAAAATTTTAAAAACATGTTGGCATACTTTTATTAGAAAAATAGTAAAAAACCGGTTTTTACCGTTATTTCTTTTCGGTTCACGAAAACAAAAACGATATTTTTTGGGTGTGAACGAAAAGAACGAAAACGAAATTTTTCGTTTTCGTTCTGATCGGAAACGAACCAAATACTTTTCGTTTTAGTCCCTGCTGGCAACTCTATACACGTGTTTCGCCTTCTTCGCGTCATCAGTCACATAGTCAGTTACTAAAGGGCACGGTGTTGTTTCGAATCATTCATAAAATTGAAGACGGAGGACAAAAAACTGTTAAATGCGTAAAGCGACGTTGTAACAGTTATGGCTGAAGGGACCTTGGAAAAAAGTTAAAGCTGTAGGCACGTTAGCGATATAAAGATAAATAAAGAAAAACAGTTAGGTGTCTGAAGGCGCATGAAATCTCTAAATTGACATGTTGGCAGTCAACCATCCACATTCGAGTTATAAACATGTGACCGTCTTGAATCAAGTTTTTATTAATTTTAAAATTTTTACCTTGATTTTATTTTTGTTTTAATTTTCTTAAACTAAGTAGCTAACATGCTAATTTAGAACTTTTTTCTACTACGCCTTCAACTATAATATCAACGTTTTTGTCCCACTAAAGAAATATTTTTCAAACCAACTTGAAAAAAATTTACTTAATGTGTACTTAATATTTTAAATCTTGTGAGGAAAGATGTGAAAATATATTTGATATTCTTATATATTTACAATATACTCAGAAATCAATCTGTTTAATATACAAATTCATAAATAAAAGTACAGGAATAAAAGGGGTTTATTGACATTTTTACCAAATTAATATTTATTTGCTGATGATTAGAATAACTTAACATTAATTATAGAAAATAGTCTTTAACCTAAATTAGAATAACTTTTACTTTTTATATACCGAGCGTTCATAAATGATTGTAAGGCGTTTAAATTTGGCGTGCTATAGATTAATCTTTAAGGTTGGTATAAGCACAATAATGTCAATCATATATCATAGTCGTGTCATGAAAAATATTGAAGGCTATCAAGAGTTACCAAAAAAACGCAAGAGAGAGGAACTTTATTGACATATGCTATTGCAATTTATATCCGATCTACAAAATGATACAGCCTTAATACAGAAAAGAACAAATCACGAATAAATTCGGCTACGCCACTGATATACGAGATACGATGAAGACAACTCACAGATAACAACGTCGAGCATCAAAAATCACTAAATTACGACTCCACCAAGTTCAAACTTATAATCATTTATGAATGCTCGGTATAATAAAGTTGTAACTTTTAAACGACAAATTTTAATGTACTTAAAATACCAGTTTGAGAACGTAACCTAATATTTGGAATGTTTAAACATTTCAATTAAGAATATTAGGTTACATTATCTCTTTTGAGGGAAAAACTAAAAGTTGTAGAAAATGCATTTTAGGTAAAAATAAAGATTATATTTCAATCTAAATCCTCATAAAATTTCAAGTCTCAAAAACAATTAATTTCTTATAGGAGTACAAATCTTTAAAAATTGAGAAGTTTTAATCGACATGTTATTTATGTTAGGAATTTTCATTCCTCTAGAAAAAACTAAAAGTTGTAGAAAATACATCTTTGGTAAAAATAAAGATTAATGTTTATACTAAATAGTCATAAAATTTCAAGTCGCAATAACAATTAATTTCTTAGATATGAATTTTTTTAAAATTGACTAGCATAATAAAAAACTAAAATCTTTAAGTGTCATTTATGTTCAGTTTAAAGTAAAAGAAATCGTTTCTGAATCCTTATAAATACAGTCTCTTCAATTTTTTAGTTTAATAAAGAATTTGTGAGGTTGTGTAAAGTTCGATTAAAATTTTAATCTTTAATTTTTTTAAATTTTGAACAAACTTAACTTTTTATAATAAAAAAAAAATAGAACCGTGAAACTTTAATTCAGCGTAAAAGTTATTTCTCAATTTCCACTAATAATTTATTAGTAATTTATTTTTATTAGTGAATAATTTATTTTTTTAATTAGTAAGAGTTTTAATTCAGAGGGAATATTCATGCAACTTTTATTTTCGCACCCTTCAAATATTTAAATTTATTATTTGCGCAGACAAAAATATTCAAATTTATTAATTGTATGACAAAATTAGGATGTTTGTTGGGGTTATTTTAGGCTTATACCAGTCTCTTTTACTTTAATATAGCATTCCTGAAAAAATTTGAAATCCTCATCCCATCTTTTAGAATTTATCAAAGAAACAATAAAGTGACAAATCTTGTCTTTTCAACAAGTCTCAATCTTACAAGTTTTTTTTTACAATTTGTGCTTTATTTTTTTTAATTTAATTTTATCAGGTACTTTTTCTGATTGTGAGTAAAAGTTTTGTTGACCAATGTAATAAACATCACGAAAAAAATAATACCAGTTGACCGATTGTTATTGCAAAATTTATTCTTCTCGTACTTTTTCTTTATGCTACAAATAACATTTCAAATATTATCCCTAGAAGAAATATTAATTCAAAATTGACATACAACAGCTCGCTGGACATCTGTTTGTAATCAAATAAACGATAAAGCGTGCGTAACACTGAAAATCATAGATAGTATGGCAGCTATCAATCATACAGAGAAGATTATAATCTAGTTCTATCAATTATTGTGCGTTAGTTTTTAATCAACGTCGTTGTGGATTTCAATTTATTGTTGACTTATGGCAGCATTAAATTCTTTGATATTGTTAGCTATTATTCAGTAATTCTAGTTCATTCTTTATAAAACCTATTTAGTAATGATTTTTTTTAAACAAAATGATCTGTATGAGTGGTTTAAATCACTTTATATAATGTTTTTTTAAGTGTCACGTCCGATTTTTAACAAATTTTTCAATTTTATCGTTCAACGTGTTTCTCTTCTTTTTTTTAGTTCTCTTCTTATCTTATTGCTAGAAATATTTCAATCTTAAAAAGGAAATATCTATTTTATTTTACTCATAAAATCTTTCAGTTTATCTTTCGAAGTCTCATAGTTTTCAAATAAAATGCCCTGCACAAGTGGTCTGAATTACTCTGTATAAAGGCTCTCGGGGCAATAACACATTCAGATTTTCAATTTTAATTTTTCAATTTTACTCTTCCATCTATTCATCTTTTTCCTTTTATTGCTCTTTTATCCTAGAATATTTCAACTATACCATCTCTAGAAAGAGAAATATGTCGAATTCCAGTTAGCAAACCTAGTTGAACATTCTTTATAATTAAATAAGGAAACAATTCCAGTCAAACAACGGAAACAATAGACGCCTATGCAATAAATATTGAATAATTTCTTCCCTTTCGCATATAAACTATTGTCTTCTACAGGGTGTTTCAGAATTGCACTGCACTATTTCAGGGATATGTTCTTCAACAAGAAAGTATAAATTTCTGCCAGTGGCTGATTCGACAATGCACACAAAATCCTAACTTCCTGAGCTGGCTGCTAATTACTGATGAATTTTGCTTTACCAGAAATGGAATTTCTAATTTTCGAAACACTCATACTTGGGGCGACGAAAACCCTCATACGACTGCTATTACGCATTATCAACATACCTTTTCATTAAATGTCTAGTGTGGTCTTCTTGGTGATAATCTCATCGGCCCTTTCTTTTTACCAACAAGGCTTTCAGGAATATCTTACTCGAATTTTTTGCAAAATAATCTGTATGAGCTTCTAGAAGATACTCCGATTGCCAACAGGAAGAGAATGTGGTTTATGCATGACGGTGCCCCTGCTCACTTTTCTCATATTGTCACCGATTATTTAAACACAGCATATGGTAACCGATGGGTTGGCTGAAACCAGAGAATCATGGATTCGTCGTGTTGAATGCTGCATTCAACAAAATGGAGAGCACTTTGAACAGTTACTCTGAACGTTTTATTGTTAAATAAATTAATTTTTCAATATCTCGATAAAAAATTAATTTGAGACTTATGTTTATATAAACTTTCTTGTTTGTTTCGTGATGGAGAACATATCCCTGAAATGGTGCCGTGCAATTCTGAAACATCCCATATTAAAGTAATATTTGTTAATTATATTCAAGTTTGTTTTAGTTATAACATGATCTGTACAAAGGTGCAGATACATTTTATAAAAATATCAATATCATTTTATCGTCTTCCTTCCTTTCTTTTTGTGTTCCTTTTGTCCTAGTGGCAATATCTCAAATATTACCCCTTAAAAGAAATATTTCAAATTTTAGCGAACACACCTAGTGGAACATCCGTTTGTGATCAATTCCTAGAAACGAACAATTCCTACACAATGACGGAAATAATAGAAATATGAAGTAATATTAGATAATAACACTTCTGGCAATATTGATTTCATCCTCCCTCCCTTTCCCATATTTTTACAATTAGAGCGACTTTTATTGTTAACTTATTTTTATTAAAATATTCATATTGATTTTATAGTCATCCACATCAAGATTCGGAATTGCGATACGACAAAATATCCCTCTTAATAATAATTTTATGATGGTGTGGGTAAAGAAGTCATAAATAGAGGGTGGTGCAAAAGTAAAGTCATAAAGTAAATTGGCTAACATTTTGTCAGAAATAAGAAAAATATGAATATCAATAAAATCGCGAAAAGTTTATTACAAGAGGTAAAATTAAACACAGTAGGGGAGGATGGGGCAAGACGGAGTACTTAAGGTTTGAGGGTAAATAGAATCCAGAATTTCGTTCCTAAAGAAAAATACTTTTAGTTTTTATAACCTTCGATGATTAAATTTTAAGATTTTTGGCAAGAACGGAATACTAATTCACAAATTTTAACATAACGATTAAACATAACAAGTCACTTCACCCCATCTTGCCCCACGTGTGGGGCAAAATTGGGAACAAGATATAATATACTTGGAACAAGATAAAATATAACTAAATTAACATTATTAAAGGGTTAATCAGATTCACATAATTCGCAAACATGGAGGCCTCATCGTCATCATCATTTACACAAGCACATTAATTTTCTACCTTTTCTAGTTTTTGAGGTTTTATCATAAAACTTTCCCTTTTTACCAGGTTTTTCCTTTTCTTTTTTGAGTCTTTCAACTTTCTACCTGAGACGGAATTTCCTATCTTACCTCACTTCCACATCTTATCCCATCCTCCATTAAATGAAGAAGTTAAGACGGGATACCACATGTTGCCCCATTGGGCGCTTTTGCAAAAAAATAATAATACAATGCACACTTCGAATGGATTTAAAAAGGTACCAAAGGTACTTATCTTTAATACTCATTTCTTACTCATTTCATAAAACTAACACTTGTATGAAGTCACCGCATCGTTTGATAACCATCACGTGATGAAATTATTCATAAATTATAAGAAAACACAACATAACAGAATTTTGCTTAATAAAACCTCTCATTGTTTATAGCGTTGCATAAAAGTGCTTTGTTGTAAGTATAAACCGGATACCTCATCTTACCCCACTTCCTCGTCTTGCCCTACCCACCCCTATTTTGAAAAAAATATATCGACCATATGACAGCCTCAAGAGAAATTTTACGTTTTTACTCATTTTATTACATTTTGAATTGTTGCTTCCAATCATTTGGCTCCAGAATCAACTCTCATCAACTGTAGTTTTCAAGACTTGCAAGGTTGAACGTTGTGATTTGTTGCGAGATGTTAAAAAGTCTCAAATAATGAATTCTGGCACCGCGCCCTTAAATATAACAAATCGAATATGAGTTTTCGGTTTTTGTTCTAAGGCCAGTTTTGTTCACCTTTGGGTAAATTAATCTATCTGATATTATCCATAGCTACTTCTGTTTTACTTGCTATGATTGGTTATTTAGCCAGTAACCATAGTAAATATCTGACAGATTAATTTATCTAAAGGTGAATAAACCGGCCTTAAAACAAATATCTTAAATATTACTGATAGGAATAAGAAATATTTAAATTCCAACTAACGTACATATACTCCGCTCATCGAAAGATGCCTCATGCGTCATCAATTAACTTTATTATTCTAGACCAGTACTTTCATTTTCAGTCATGAACGATTAGATAAAAAATATAGTATTACGTCGAGAAAATGGTGACAAGTAATAACGCATGAGACATCTTTCGCCGAACGCAATATAGCTAGATATTCATTTGTGATCAAATAACACGAACAATGGGTGTGGAACTATGGAAATAATGAAACAGTATGGCAGCAATCAGTCATACAGGGGGGTAGATTATTATCTATCTATTACGGGGGGAGGAGGTGGCACAGGTCGAGTTGATGGTTTCCCATAGCGGCAACAATACCGACGACACGGCGTCCGGAATCAATCCCTCATCAATGTTGCAAGCGGGCGATTAGGGTGTCGCCTTTCAGCAATTATCATCATGCACGAAACCCAGCATATACCTGAAAATGCCGGGTTTATTGATTTTGCGGTTATTGCTATTGATTTTCCTGCCCTCTTTCCGGCGGAGCGTATTCATCAATCACGACGCAATTGAATCTTGATTGTTGGCGGCAAAAGGTATAGTTTTTATGACGTTGAGTGCGCAGCTCGCATCTTTTGATAATATACAAAGCTTTGTAATTTTCAGAGAGACGAGGACGTAACCGAGCGACAATGTTAAAGAGATGGGACGTGCGTTATGGAATTTCCTGCGACCGCCTCTCTCTCCTCCAGTACCTATGTGAGAGAGGAAAACTCCGGCGGGAAATTCGCCGGCACGAGCAAGAGATAAAAGGTAAGCGTTTACGGGAAGCGATTTTTAACTGGAGCTGGCGTAGCGCTAAAATTCAATTGTATCGCACCCCGTATACCACCGCGCCGCGTCACGTGTTCATGAATATGTATGTATTTGAGGTTGAATTTTCTTAAACGATCGATATGCATTTTTATGAAACGTGATGTTGAATTCCGTTTACGGATTTAAGGAGTTTCGTTGTAAGGGATTTAATATTAAAGCAACCAAACTAGAAAAGCAGCTTTATTGTTTAGCAAATAAGTTTTATTAAAAATCTGCGGGTATTAAGGCCCTTTTGCTTATGAAAACAAGGCCACTTTAATTTTTATCGAAGTCATTTTGACCACACAGCGATATATACAAGAAGTTTTGAAACCGCATTTTCTCCTATACCTTCAGGGGTTGGAAAATTCAATTTTCCAACAAGATAATGCGCGACCCCATGTGGGAAGGCGTACGTTAACCTTTTCAGAAAAAGGTCAGGTAGACCTTTTACTATGACCAGCGAAATCTCCGGATTTATCGTCAATCGAAAATATGTGGAATATGATGGACAGAAAACTAAATAATTTACCACAACCTCCGAAGACATTAGATGTTCTCCGACGCGAAATTGAAATAGTCTGGGAATATTAATAGCTTAATCGAATCTAGCTTTGATTGCTACCGGTGCAAATGTACGCCGCATATGCGTCCATAATCTATGTGGAAAAAGTAATAATAATTGAATTCTGTACTATATTATAATTTAATACATCGCTGAATAGATGAATTCAGATTGTATGAAAAAGTATTTAGTCCCCAGTGATAACTATTACCAGCCGGACGACTTAAGTTTTCGCAAAAAACTTTTATTTTTTTAAAAAGAACTTTATTGAAAACCACTTAAAACTAACAATACAACTACAGCGATTTTAGCCGGAGTACGACGAGTAACGATTAAATCCACGATCAATACTGATCTTACGAATCGAATGAGGATCTTTTATACTAGTTTATTTGCTTAGTGGACAATTTAGATTGCGTGACTATATATCAATAGTTTAAGGTAATAATTAGGTTATTAGGTAGCCGTCGTCAGCATGGCGTAACACACGCCGTTGATGAGAAGTATTTCAGATCAGAGTAAACAGTAGTCAAAGGGTTAACGAAATAAAAGTTATCGTTTTACTCTTTTATTTCTCTTCAAACTTTTCTTTGAACCTGAACCTAACATAACCATCAAAAATTGTTTACCAACCATAACACGTTGAGTACCATCATTGTCATAAAAATTTTTTGCTTATGACCACCACTATTTTTAATTTTCTTTTCAAGTATTGAACAAGGTGCTTAACCCTTAATTAACCTCATACGTCTAGGAGACGTACTTAAAACGTTAACTGTTTAAGCTTGCCACAAAAAAAAGTTGTTTGTGACGACGAATTTTCTACCTGTTCGCCTACTCCAACCCTAACTTAGCCGGATATTACGTGTTATTTCCAAATGTATTTAGAAAGTTATTGAGCTTCGTTCGCCCTAAACGTTCAAGAAAGTTATTACATGATAAAGGACAAGGTGTCTCTTAGACGTATGGTGTCAGTTGCGTTTGTAAAATGTATGATGTTAATTAAGGGTTAAATACAAGATCCATATTAAGAAATATATTATGCTTCTTATAGCCCTTCGGACCGTGCATGACCATATGCTTCTCACGGAACTCAACATATTAAACAAATTGTATGAAATGTGTTTATCCAGTTTAAGGTATAAATTTGTATGGAAGGATTACTTAAAATGTCTATTTTTTTATTTTAAATTCTCAAAAACATCGAAGAGTCTGTTTACACTATATTACTTTTGATGAACATCCAAAGTTTATCCTAAATTTTCATCCAATCTTAGGGATTCATCTATAGTACGATTAACTGTCATTAACAAGTCGTGTTGTCAGAATATCTCGTTGGAGAAAGAATAAAAGAATAATATTTGAAAGTATTGAGTTAGTTCCATGTGATCTAATAAACGGGTTGAAATCAATTTTATCGATAATGCGTGCTAAAAGGCGGTGAGACAACTCACAGAAAAAAATAACATATATTACACAAAATTGCACTGTATTAACTGTCACGTAAGCAGATATTATATAAAAAAGTGGCCAGAAATGAATCAATCTTATATCAAAAGCTAAAAGGGGTTAATATGTATACTTTATCGATCATTTTTAGCGTACACGTTCGATGAAATTAAAATGAAAGCACATTTATCGTTGGCGATTCATCAAAGATGAACATCTAAACTGAAAAATGTATACAGTGTGTTTCAGAAATGCACGGCACAATTTCAGGGATATATTCTCCAACACGAAATAAACAAGAAAGTTTATATAAACATAAATCTCAAATTAATTTTTTATCGAGCTATTGAAAAGTTAATTTATTTAATAATAAAACATTCAGAGTAACTGTTCAAAGTGCTCTCCGTTTTGTTGAATGCAGCATTCAGCACGCCGAATCCATGATTCTCTGGCACGGCTTATAGCATCTGAACGACCCTTCATAGTAGCTGCTGCTTCTTCGAAGCGATTCCTTGGCTCTTCTTGTGTGGCAGCAGATGTAGAATAAACCACAGACTTCATCCAGCCCCACACAACATAATCTAACGGCGTTAGATCAGCAGATCGTGGTGCTCAATTAACAGGTCCGTTTCGGCCAACCCATCGGTTACCATATGCTGTGTTTAAATAGTCGGTGACAATATGAGAAAAGTAAGCAGGGGCACCGTCATGCATAAACCACGTCCCTTGCCTGTTGGCAATCGGAGTATCTTCTAGAAGTTCATACAGATTATTTTGCAAAAAATTCATGTAAGATATTCCTGAAAGCCTTGTTGGTAAAAAGAAAGGGCCGATGAGATTACCACCAAGAAGACCATACCCAGACATTTAATGAAAAGCTATGTTGGTAATGCGTAATAACAGTCGTATGAGGATTTTCGTCGCTTCAAGTATGAGTGTTTCGAAAATTAGTAATTCCATTTCTGGTAAAGCAAGATTCATCGGTAACTAGCAGGCAGCTCAAGAAATTAGGATCTCGTGTGCATTGTCGAATTTACCACTGGCAGAAATTTATGCGCTTCTTATAATCTTCTGGTAACAAATGCTGCACACAGGTAACGTGATATGGATACAATTGTTGCTCGTGCAATGTACGCCATACGTTTGCAGGTGAAACATGGAAACGATGTGACAAGTATCTGGGGATAATAGTAGGAGATAGCTAAACAGCATTGAGTATCCCTTCCTCAACGTTAGCAAATCAAGATCCCTTGGAGAATTTGTTTTGTCAAGTACGTCAACATGGCAGGTTTAATGTTAATCCTACGTGTCATCAGTTTGTGGCTGCCCTAAAGACGATCGTAGTTAACAACTTTTCTGTTCCCTTAACAAAGGGTAGGAATTGTGAAGATGACTACTGTGAATCTTTAGGAAGCCTTCGCGATTTTTTGCTATATTCTCCAGAGGGTTTTGATTCTAATGACAGTCCCCCCGATTGCTTTCAATTGGATATCGAGTATGATTCAGAAATTGTACAAAATAATCAGGCAACAGCATATGTGGCGGGTTATTTTTTGAAGAAAGTAGAAATTGGCGACTGTCAATCTTGTCGTCAGACTCTATTTTCTTCAGAAAGTAATCCAAATCATTTGTTCACATCTTTTAAAGAGTACGCAAATGATCCACACTTGCAATATGCAAGTGATCGTCTTATTCAGATGATTGATGCTATCCATGATCGGGTGTATCAGTTTCTGGATAAGAATGGTCACTTGCATCCTATTGAAAAAATGTTTAAATCATCTAACGTTGAATTTCTTAGTTCATTTAATTTTTACTCAGTTCATGAACAAGTTAAACTTTCTATTGTTGACAAATGTATTAAATTAAATATTTATAAGTATTTACGAGATAGAAATGCTAAGGAATTCAATGTTAGAAAAGTTAAACGTAAAAAATTTTGAAGCAACTTATTTATATATCTTTTTCTTTTTTTTTCATATTTCGGTGACGCTTTTTGGAGGCTGAAACCATAATATTTAGTATTATTAATATTAATTACTTGTTGTGTTTGTTATAGAAGTATGTTTTATTTATTTGTTATTGTATTAAGTTTGTATTATTTTTTTGTTATAGAATTATATTTTATTTATTTTGTTATATTTATTTTTTAGTTTAAGTTTATTTATTGTTAGTTATTTATTGTTTTTTAATAAAAAATGTTTCCCTTTTAAATGTGTGTTTTATTTCTAATTAATTAAGAAAATTATAAATTTAAGAAGTGCAAGGTTCGAACTGGTGTCAGTTCGAATTTCGCGCCTAACTTTGCCATGCACAAGTGGGGGTAAAATGTGTTGCTCGAATTTAACGTGCAGTGGGCGCTTCTTCTCATATTGTTTTGTGACGTTAGCAGTTCGTCGAAATCTTTGTCGGCCAGCGTTTCGTCGTTGTGGTTTTAGCGTGCCAGTTTCCCTAAGACGTCTTTCAATGGCTTCAAACATTTTCCGATTTGATATCCTCCTTGTGGGAAATCTTTCATAATATTTTCGAATAGCAGCAACGCCATTTTTATGTACCTCGCCATAAGTTAAGAGCATGTCTGTTCTTCAAAAATGACTAAATTTGTGGTGTCTCTCATGATAATACAAAATAGAACTATTCTTATTAACTCATACGAAAACGCCCAGAAATAGTAAAACAGGTTACTTATTTACCCGAACAGTATTTAATACTAATCGGTTTAATCATCTGTTAAACACAAAAGCGCTTTGCAAATGCAATCCCCAGCTATTTGATTAAATTCAAGACATTTAGATATTTATCTTTAACTTTTCAATATCTCGATAAAAAATTAATTTGAAACTTATGTTTATACAAACTTTCTTGTTTATTTCGTGCTGGAGAACATATCCCTGAAGTAGTGTCGTGCAATTCTGAAACACCCTGTATAGACGCTAACACATAGATGACAATAATTTATGCTGATATACCGATGGTTTAGAATACATACATAGTATGCCCATAAAAGTTTTTTGTTCAAAAAATGATGTAATTCTTATAATAAAACATAAATATGTTAAAAAGGCAATCTGTATTAATTAAAAATAAAATTCTGTATTAATTATAAATTAACAACAATGTTGCATTAAAAAAAGTAGCAAGTATACTGTTTATCGTTAGTTATTTCTTTACATATTTCGTCGCATATAAGAACACACCGAGAACGTGTAACTACTTCGCACGAAACCTCGCATGTAGGAACGCAATTACCGCCCTACAACTTCGCGTGTACACTATCAACATTAATACATTCCATTTCCTCTTAAAACGTCTACATAAATTCCATCAAGATCCACAATAACAAAAATATTGCACCAGTGCAACCCAACTTCAAAATATACGGACAAAAATGTAAAAACGAAAAAATTTCATCCATTTTAAAAAACCAGGTCTCCCTCGAGTTTTCCTTTCCATTCCCCTTCGTCAGGAACCTTGTTTTCCTCTCTGCCAATTCAGGATTAATTATGTTCCACTCAACATTTGAATTACTAACGTCCCACTCCGTGACCCACTTTTACCCGACGGATTCTCGCTGTTATTATCCCTCCATCAACTATTTACACGACGTTAAAACACCAGCTTTTAATACCTTCCAACGGTGTTGAAGTTTTGACACTTCATAAAACTTTCATGATACGTTTTTTAATGCTTCCTTTATATTTTTTAATGAATTAACACCTTGAAACTTTGAAAGATTTATTATAAAAGTAAAAATAAACCGTAAGGTATGTTATTTTGATTGTAAGTTGGAATACTTATCAGAAGAAAAGAGAAGAAAATAAAATTAGCGAATGAGGTCGTATTAAGCGTGACAAAGTAACGCAATTACAATGAGAAATGGGAGCAATTGTGACCAGACTAATTCAACTGAGGAAAGAAAAGAAACTGTATAAAAGGCGATGTGAATGGAGAAAATTAAGTATGGTAATAACTATGCTGATGAGACAGAGAAACATTCACGATGTAATGAGTTAGACATTATGTTTTTCTTACTTTAAGTTTGTTACATTTTAAATTGATTTATAAAACGTCTAACATTTGACTTTTAATTCTAATCTTTAAAACTAAAATCCAACATATGATACAAAATTTTCCATTACAGTTTAGAGTTTTTATTTTATTAAATATACGACACTTTTTGACATCAAGATATTACTATCAATCATTTAACAAAAAGTAAGTTGCGATGTAAAGCACCACATCACATCACACGACGTCACATCATATCCCATCGTCAAGTAAATACAACGGCGATGAGAGATTCTCGGTTGGGAAGGTTTAGAAAACGAGAGAATGCTAGAGAAACCCTTGGCGTGCACAAATCCTTCTTTTGTGCCCTATTTGCAGAGACAGCGTTCCGCAACGTGCCGCCGCCGTACTTAGCAAGACCACCTGCAGAGCACGCGGAACTTGTCACCTGCTACCTGCGGACCCTTTATTATCGCTTTCCGTTCCGTTGCGCCGTTCCGTGGACCGTAAAATGTGAGGGAGGTTCGTTTCAAGCTTGGCGGAACCACGGGATGCGGGCCGAAGGTTCAACGAAGGACGGTCGACGTCTGCAGGAACGCTACAAACTTTTTCTTTGTTTCGAAGAACTGCCATACAAGACGTAAAAGTAAGTGGGAGTTAACGGCTAATTTTGGATTGGGGTTTACAGGAAAAAGAAAAAAAAATGGTTGGGATCACTTTAAATACTTAAGTTGATGTAATTAATCGGAGAAAAATACAACTATTAAATTAAACGAAAGAATATCCGAAGTGAATCTAAAAAAAATTATTTCAATATGTATGAATCTAAAACAATTTAAAGAAGTTAAATTAATTAATTACATTTACGTTGAATATGTTAAAATACTAGGTAGACTGACCGACCACATTTGCCTAGGATTTATTGTACTCTGATAGTTAACAATTAGATTTCACTCTGCAACCCAATTGTCTTAGCAATGGCAAAATTTCTGTTAAGTGGAACACTATTTAGATTTTTGGGACTTATAAACTGCTTCCTTAGGATAAAAAATGCGATACAACTGATCGGTGGGCTGTAGCATAGAACACGCTCTGTTTCATCATGTTCAAGACATAAACGGCACTCTATCATATCTAACAAACCTAATGTTCAAGTGCATTCTTAAGGGAAAATGGGCATTAAAGATACTCAATAGAATCTTAACACAGGTTCGACCAAGTCTAAAAGTTCTTTGTCTTTAAACGCTGAGATATTAATGAATATCTATGACTATCTATATCACACGCCTCAAACTAAGTGACTTGGTTCAGCATCGACTGATTCTAGTCGATACTCTCAGTCCACATTTTAATTTTGCTTTTGGCCATCGTAAATGGACTACAGACAAAGAAGGCATTACGTCAATTTTTCACGAAATTGAGATTTTGGTATTATCCATGAGAAAAATTTCAAAGCTTTGACGCCATTCAGTCGTTTGTGCAATAAATACGCTCAGCTAAAAGTTATTTCAGTTTCAAAGATAGTGTTAGTATTGACGCGGTAATAGATAAGAAGGGCTTCATTTGGTCTTTTTGTTAAAGTTCAACAAAGATGATACGAAATGTAAAAGTTACGTTTGTATACCGTTTGCATTGTTTATCAAATAACACAAAGATGAAGTTCCCAATAAAATAAAACGTGTTTTTATTTGAATAAAATAAACGTTTTGACATAGCACCTTATTTGCCTTTGGTTTTCAAATGATACGCCAATTACGGGTTGTGGTCCATCCAATATTGAATTATCGCTCTAGCGAGCTTATCTGCTGCCTCATTGTCAGCCACACCGGAGTGACCTAATACCCATATCAAATCTGTTCAGCGATCTCCTGCAACCATCAATCAGTACCGAGACCGTTTTAACGGGAAGCTTCGGTTAGAGGACAGATGAGCAACCAGAAAATATATGCATTGACTAATCCACTACACCTCCTTTTAAAAAAGTCCTAGCACCCATGTCAACTGAAAAGTGGACGAATTTAAAATTAGTGCTACGCAAAAAGTTTGCAAGATAACATCATTTTATTAATACCGAAACGATGTGTTACCACCCCCGAGCCCCTGAGTGGACAAAAGATCTACGCGGCCTTATTCCAGGGTAGTTTTCACCACCCTCGGGTCCACCCGCGCAAACCTGATGGCGTGTTAAACGGGAAGAAAGTAAATAACTCAAATTTTTAGGACTAATTTAATTTAATTGCAAATAAAATAAATACAAAAACGAACCCTAAATATAGTAAATTAAAACAACTCGAAATTTACGGAATGACCATACACCTATCTACAAAAAATACTCTTAATACTACTTACAGTTGTTGTCCCTCGAATACCCCTTTATCCCTCTTTTGTTGTTATTTCGATTTCCCAATCTTTCACTTTTTCTCTTTTTACTTAGCACAAACCCGCTCTCAAGTCTAAGCTCTCACACTCTAATTCATTCTCTCTTCTTTTGCGTTCCTCGCCATCGACTCCCGGAGGTCTTTTCCTCTTTTCTCCGCCTTTCTATATCGCTCTCGAGCTTTGTTTATAGGTTCGCGACGCACTCACAAAAATAAAACCCCAGATTGTTACAGATGCGTACTTACGATGTGTATCCACTGTGGAAGATAATGTAATAGAGATGGTGTTCGTCGCGTTGAAAGCAATTTTTGATTCTCTGAACTTGTCCATATCATACTTTCATGACATTTGCTTGGCATTCTTCCAGAATGTCTCAATGACGGGGCTCGAAAGCGTTTATACGTCTCTTCGCCGGAGGCCAAACAATTCTACAAAAAAATCACTGAAGACTTTGGGTCTTATAGCACATCTCCAAAACGTGAAAAGAATTTTTATGGAAATAAAACGGTTTACTAAGCTGAATAAGTACCATTATGTAAGATTCACTCTAGTAGCAATAAACCTCGTTATATTGTAAACTTTTTATGTAACACTAAATTCAAAATCGCCCGGTTAGTAGGTTGGCACCTTGAAATTTAACAATTACATTTTGTAATGTTTGGGTTTTAAAGATTAGAGTAATAAGTAAAAGTAACGACGAGTCAAGGAATATATTCTAGTAGTTTGTTGTTATAATTTTAGACCATCTGATATAGTATCCATAAATGTTCTTAGGATAATTCCTCAAGTTTATGTGCGTGGTGAAAAATTTATTCGATAATAAGCTAACATTCCAATTAGAAGCTATTATCTGACTTGTTCTCTGTATTTCGGATGTAAATTGCATTATGTTACAGCACTTTTGAAAAAATTACATTTCTAAACTCAGCTTCTGAGCTATTCATCGGTATATTACACCACTATTACTTCACAACCAAAGATAACAAAAAAATGTAATACTGTATTTAATAAACTTACTAACAAGGGATGTTCTCAATCCGAAAATTCAAAATATTATGAAACCATGGGGATATGTAGAATACATAGACCGGATTATTATGGCGTTTTCTTTTCGTCAAAATTCAGTCTAAAGGACTGATATCAACCCCTTAAAGTTTCCGCTATTTTTAATTTTTTTTTTTTATTTTATTTCTAATATTTAAATTTTATTTATTAATAGGTTCTAGAGAAATTTGTTTGCCTTAAGTAGATTAAGGCAAAATTTAAACTACTGCAAAAAGCATAGGTTTTTTGTTATAAACAAAAATATTAATATTTATTAGCAATAAAATGTTAGTCTGGATTTTATAATGAAAATTACTACGATAGATGAAGACAAGTATTATAGCATTTGGTTTTGTTGTTTCTTTTCAGGCCAAAGGGGTGATATTAGCCCCTAAAGCAATAACCCACTCAATCCTTTTATTATAAGTAACCCATACATTGATTTGAATGAACTTATATTTTATGTCCTAAAATAGAAAATAGCCAAAAATATTTTAAGAAAATTTATACGGCGAAGTTTAAAATACAGAATACAAGTTTATACCCTTTATTACATATAAGTTCAGAATGACCGTTAATGAATTTTAATTATGCGCCCAAGCAGGGCTTATTCCCATTTTAATTAAATGTTACTCCTGAAAATTGCTGAATTGATGATCGAAGTTGTTTCTTACTTTTTATGATTCCTTATTTTGTAATAGAAAATAAAGTTAATCATAGAAAGCATTCATTGACAGCTTTCAATATTCAATTAATAAGTTTTCAAATATAAAATATACTTCAAAAGTCGTTAATTTATGTTAGTGGCGTGATACAAATTATGCGGTTAAATTAGAGAATAGTTTTCTTCTTAATGTTTGAGAAAATTTGAAAAATCTGATCAAAATTTGTTGAATTTTCTCACTAAATCGTTGTTCAAAACGGGATACCTTTTATGTATTAATAAATAACATTACTATTTTATAGCAGGTATGAAATTTTATTCTGTGTTTAGTCAAATACTCGGTGTAGGAGAACTGAGATCATCCAAGTGATATCGTTGTTTTAAATTGATTTTTATTATTGCATGCTTTTCTTATTAATATAAAAATCTTAATACAGTGAACGCTCTATATAAGCAACCTCTCTATAAGCAACATTCTTTATAAGCAATCTCTATACAAGCAACTTTTCTTGGTTCAACTGATCTGTATAAGCAACTTATTTTTTAAAGCGAAATATTTAACTTAAGTTTAGGCCAATTTAGAAGTAAAATCAGCTGTTCACAACAACATAATCTCAACTTGTAAAAAATTCTGTTATTAGAATATGTTTGAATTTTGTGCTGCCGGTATTGAAGTGAATTTCTGTTAAAACAAAGGACAGTTCTAACGAATATGAAGTTGCTAAATCTACAATAAGTAGAGTAAAAGAAAATTTAGAAGAATGTACGTCCAAAATGTATGTATATCAGAGAAAGATTAAACGAATGAAGACAATAAAATATAGTGAAATCGACGATACAGTCTTTTCTTGGTTCTAGGAACGGCGACAATTAACATATTGAGTGCCATATCAGTCATCAGTGACTGACACAACTTTTCGTGACTAACATCAGTCACTGACAGTGGCACTCAACGTGTTAAATGATTTAGCTCGAAATAAATGATAAAATTAAAAGCACTCGAAGCAAATAGATTAAATAATGGACTTGAAATATTTGCAGCAGGTGATGTTAGCAAGTAACATTTGAAAAACCTTACGGTATCCGAATTTTGTAATGTGGAGCTAGCTAATTCTAGCTAGCTAATTTAAAAATAAATTAAAAAATTATATTGCTAAAAATGGCTTTTTGCTTAAACAAATACATAATTGCTAGGAAACTGGTTTCGTCTATAAAAGCTTGCCCAATAAAACTAACCTTATTCTACACAGTTTAGTTATTAAAAGAAATATCTAAAAATATTTTCCAAACGGTTAGCATTTTTATACTCCTTTTTTTCCCTATGAGCAACTTTTCCCAATAAGAAACTTTTTTATTGAAATTGGTTCAAATGAGTTGCTTATATAGAGCGTTCACTGTACAAAGAAAAAAGAAAGCTCTTTTACTTATAGAAGTAAGGACCCAAGTTTATAAAAACAAATTCCTCTTTTGCAACTGACTTAACACTAGTGACCCACGAGCCAGGACTAAAAAAATATGATGAGCAAAATTTGACTCACTTCTTAAAAACGTTCGCCATCACTGCCCGAAAGTTTCTTCAATTTTTCAGTTTAATTTTTCTATTTTGTAAATGTGGTAATGTGGATTTGTTTAACATAGTACAAATTTTCTCCAATGTACAGATATAGCTTTTTGTACAAAACCAGAATCAGATGATGAATAAATAAGATTCTTCTAATAAGAATTAAATTAGAATTATTATTATTAATAGTAATTTATAAAAAAAAATGAACAAGAAAAAAGGTTATGATCGATGGATAGATGATATATGGAACTGTTCAATTGCAAAGAAGGAAAAATCGCAAAGAATTGAAAATATGGAATTTCATTTAAAGAAATAACATAAATAAAAATAATTAAGTGTTAAATTTTCACGAACATAAAACGTAAAGTAGAAAGAATTCAAATAAATATTCACAATTCTCTTAACAAGAAAACATATCGAATCCGAACACACCGATTTTTTTTAAATCGGTATATTTGTAGAGGATTCCAACCTAAATAAAACCCTACTTTCGGTTTCGACCCAAAAACGTTTTGAAGTAGTTAAAACGACCCTTAAAAATTCAGCGGCTTTTAGAAACATTTCTTTTTCTTCTAATCTATTCATAATATCAAAAGTTTCACTTAAAACATATCCCCATTTAGACCCTCTTTCCATCCTTTATTAATAATTAAAATTTCTACAAAAGTTATAAACCTAAAACAAAACTTATTTTAATACAAATACCAACAAACTATCGATAAACCACACCCATACATAACCCATCCAATTAATCATTCCAACTACACAGACACAGTCTCCTCCATAAATCACTCGCCTATAATAACTAACTCCTTATTGTTATGCCCTTCACGTCGATATTGATATACGTATTCAACACAAGGCATGTAGCTAAATAACCTATGTTATTCTATTATAAACCATAAGCAAACAAAATACCAAGATATACACAATAGACTTTAAAGTATTAAATTTCAAAACGAATTCCGGAACAAATTACCCGAAACTGCTTTACCTACCTCTCGGATATTTACAATTGAGCTATTTAATCAACTCAGGTAGTTGTTTGAAGCCCATGTTACCGGACAAAGCCCCAACGGTCAACGACAACCTGCCCAACAAGTTTGAAACACTACCACAAAGGGATCAAGGAAGGAAATCTCTAAACTATTTGGCAAATGACACTATGAACTAAAATAGAAACACCAAAACGATTAAATAGAATAAATATCGGTTATCTATCCATAAAATAAAATAATTGAATGAACTTTAATAAAACGGGCGATTAAAAATGATAAAAAACTAAACTTTAAGCTAAATTAACTTCGTCGATAAATTTAAAAGTAGATTGTAACGCAAGAGCAAGTACGGAAATCGATTTACTTAACGACCCTTTTAAAAAGGAAAAGATCAGAAGTTCCTCATCAGTTCAAAATGTTCGTTAGAACGATTATAGTACTGCTTTGTTGCATGTTACTTAATTTTGTTGTAAGTTTATAATTTCGATTAATTAAATTTGTTTAAATTTAGATTAAAAAATGGATTTGTATACTAAAAGAAAAAGAATTAATTAATTTTTAGATTTGCGTCGATTATGAAGAAGAACCTGTTGCTAGGTTGATGAATAACATGATAAAAACGGACACATCCGAAATAAGAAACGTCGCAATAGACAACAAAGCGAATATGAACTACACACTGTATAGAGAAGTCCCTACAAAGGATAAAAAATGTTTATGCCTTGTGATTTGTGCATGTGTTTGATTTATGTTTTCAATTAAACGAAATTAATTAAACGAATAAATTGATTAATTAACTTTAATGTCCAATACTTTATTAGCTTATTTAACCATCCGTTTTAATTCATTAATTCATTTTATGGGTAGGTATTTAAACTGAAACGCTGGATAAGTGTAATCTTTAAGTCACTTCTCTTTAACTTGAAACTTGAACGTGACCGTTATAATGGGAAAAATTTTATTCCTCGGAGTTTTTTGTTTGTTTCTAGTAAGTAAATTTTTCTTTTAAAGTTATATAATATTTTTTAAACATTTTTTTTATGATTTTATTAGACTATTTTAGTACAAAGTCGTCCGCAAGATGATGAAGTTGTCGGACTGCGAATTATGCACACTAACATACATAATGACACGAGTCAAGGAGGAAATATAATGATTAAAAACGATGGTAATGCTAAAGGTACCATTGAAAAAACGGAGAAATTCGACAATAGTAAATGCTTCTGTTTGCTAGTTTGTTTCTGTTTGCCTTAAAATATTTTTTTAATAAGAACAGATGTAACCATTGATGATTAAAAAATATCTTGGCTAATTAATATGGATGTATTAATGGACTTTTTCCTTCTGTACTTAAACTATAACGTCTTTTCAAGATATAAAATTGAAAATTTTAAAATTTCTATAATGGCAAATTTCATAGATTGATATTATTTAGATATATTCTGATATTTAAAAAAAAACTCTACCTGTAATAACAAGTAATCTGCTTTAATAATATGCAATACTAAAAATAATTAAATACAAACATTATTGTGCCTATTTGCTGATGAATTATCGGATCTTTACATTTTTTCAGCAGATTTCTTTCTTGGCTCAAAAGTTAGGTTTTAAGTTTTAAATAAAGATTTGTTAATATAACTAACTTGTTTCGAGGCCTTTGAACAGAGAAAATAAATGTTTTCACGTCCGATTTATACAACTTATACAACTTCTGAAACAATTTCGGAACAATTTTGTTGTCGTTTAAAAATAAAGGTAAGGTAATGGGATTTGAGAACTAGTTCTTATAACTCTCAGTCACTGACAAGGAGACTTCACGACTTTGGATTCGCCGATTTTGATGAAAATGGTACCAATCGATAGGTATTAGTACATAGCAGAAATGTGTGAAATATTAGGACGCACTATTCAGCGATTCGCGTGTAAATCGCAATTTCAGCTAGCGAATCAAGGCCATGCCGGTTTACGTCAGTGAGAAGCCACTCCCTCCGAATCCGTTCCTGGTTCTTTTTTAATTAATTTAAATGATGACTTATTTGTATTCAGAACATATAACAATAAAATATTAGAGAAAATAAATTGAAATATTGAACAATTTCATTATATTAAAAATAGAAACAGGTTACTTTCCAAGATTTTAACCGTATTGTTTCGCATGTGGAAGCCGATTCGTGATAAGTCAACAAGAGGCGGGGTCGGGAGGATGCCAACCATTGCCTTATAAGTGGTAACTGAAATTTTGTAAGAGAGAAAATAGTTTCTAAATGACTGTAGCTACACAGAAAAAGAATTGATAGAAAATTATACGGGTTGGTTAAAAAGATCTTGATGGATAACTTATGGCGAGAGTGTTTTTAAACACCCTGTTCGATTGGTTGCACTAGTGCGCACCAGTGCATAACAGCGTATTCTGTTGGTTGTTTCGTTGTGTTCTGTTACATTTTATTATTGTGGTTTATAAAACATTTTAAACATCATCAAGCCTTGAACACTCTTACAAGTGATGTTATGATTATGTTTGATTTCATCGCGTTCTGTTGAATTTGCCCTTTTTTGCACTAAGCTAGTGTGACATATGTCACACTTTGCACTCAACGAGTGCGCACCAATGCACACTAGTTCTGCCAATCGAAAACGCCATTAGAGTAATTTAAGAAAAACTCACAAAAAATATTATTTTTAAAGCCCTCTGGTGGCGAAACGAAGCAATTTTGGATATTTTGAGCCAAAGAATCTGAGGTCTTACGTTGTACAAGCATTTCGGAGACACCTGCATAATAAACTTGATTTATAATAGTTTTTGATTCTGAGACAAACACTTCATCCGTTCCTAACTAAAGCCGGAAACGTAATCAAAGAACAATATTAACACATTGCGTATGGATCACGAGATATCTCGTTTTTAGCAAATCGAACGTTGCGGCCATGTTATTGTTTATTCAATCGGCAAAATTCGACCGTTCGAAAATATGCGGGCCTTGAGGGCGTATTGAACGCGCAAAGCGCTGTACGCAATGTGTTAATACTTTGTTGACAGGGAATTTTACACAGAAACTATGCCACGTCACCGGTTATGAGATTGTAATGACAACTCGTCACCGGTCAGCAACGTTTGGATATGAACAGACCAATTAACTCGTCACCGATCAACAAAGTGTTTATTCAGAATCGGGGTGAAGATCTCAATAACGAATTGGTCAACAGAGATATCAATAACGATTTACTAATGTTGTAAAAACCGTGGTGTTCAAAAACTCATGAATATTTTCAGACAATTCTTTTTTGAGAAACGAGTATTATAACGCATGTATTTTACTAAATCTTGTTGGTTTTTAATATTTTTTTATAAACAAATTCAATTTTATTCGTTTTTTTTGCGAAAAGACTTTTGGTTGAAAAACACTCAATAGAAATTGTGGTCGGGTTAAGGTCATAAAACAGGATCCCAAAAGTCTCCCGAAAAACCGTTATTTAATCGACTTACAATTAGCCCGAAAAAAGGCTTTAAATTTAAGAAATAGACGTGATTCTGACGATTTTTGCATCAAGATGTAGAACATCAAAGATTATAAGATCGAAAAAGTGGTTCGTTTGACGTTAAGAAGTACTAAAAAAGTCGTCAAGGATTCTACGTTGTGATTGGTAGATTTTCGGTAATTCAGTGCAAAATTTTATAACAATAGAAGTATAATATAACGGGTATTAATCTAATAGGGGGTGGGCGTGAGGTAATTTTTTTTAAATAAATCTGTCGCCCTACTGACAAGGAAAGATCCCCAACCCGAAAATTCAAAAAATTACGAGACCGGGACGATATGTAGAGTACATAGAGTAGATTATTATGGCATTTTCTTTTCCTGTCCAAATTCGGTTTAAAGGGGTGATATCAGCCCTTTGAACTGAAAAGAGACAACAAAACCAAGTGCTACAATACTTGTCTTCACGTACCGCATTAATTTTGATTATAAAATCCAGACTGAAGTTTTATTGCTAACAAATATTAACGTTTTTGTTTATAACATTTAATTTACTACAACACTGTTACTAATTTACAGCAATTTCACAGTGTCAATTAGTGCCTTTTGTAGCCGTTTGATTGATCTACTTAAGGCCTACAATTTATTACTAAAACTTTTTTCTGTATCTCCTTTCGTTTTCGAAATAAAAAATAAAATTCAAAAATAGCGGAAACCGAATTTGGGCAGGAAAAGAAAATGCCATAATAATCTACTCTATGTACTCTACATATCGTCCCGGTCTCATAATTTTTTGAATTTTCGGGTTGGGGATCTTTCCTTGTGAGTAGTAGAGTATCATACAACAATTCAATTGACAATGTACTGAAATGCACTATTCAGCCGAAATTTAATAAATCGCATTTGAAGTTTAACGGTCGGTTTATATTTTGGATAAGCAAACTTCTTCCCAGAGCTCTGTGGAGGAATTGTTAGCCTTGTCAACGAGTTTGTCTATCCAAAATATAAACCGAGAGTTAAACTTCAATTGCAATTTATTCAATTTTGGCTGAATAGTGCGTTTTAGTACTTGACGTAGTAATTGACAAAGTGTCAATTGAATCCTTGTATGATACTCTTCCGTTCAGTTCAAGGAGAGATTTTTTTGAAAAACCACCTCGCGCTCCCCTCTTGTAAATAATGCTGTAGCGTATTTTGAAACTTTGTTACACGTACACAGGGAAATACTTTGTAAACGTATACGATAAAAAATGAACCAAAATTAAGGGCAAAACCGCCACAAGCATGCAACCGTAGACACGTGTTTCGAACTTATTAGTTCTCATCAGTACGGTATAGCCAAGGAGCAAGATGAAAACTCATTGGAGAAGACACAAAAAGGGAATACAGTCAGAGGACTAATCACCAATTTGATGCTTCTGCTGTAAGATCCTCAATTTGAGGACAACAACAAGCTTCGCAACGGAGGCAACAACGTCACTCTCCGTGAACCCAAGCCCAGAAATATAGTGAAAGAACAATATCGGCGGTGGAAAAATAAGAAATGAACCAAAATTAAGAGCAAAACCGCCACAAGGATGCAACCGTAGACACGTGTGTCGAACTTATTCGTTCTCATCAGTACGGTATAGCCAAGGAGCAAGATGGAAACTCATTGGAGAAGACACAAAAAGGGAACACAGAGGACTAATCACCAATTTGGTGCTGCACTTTCACGCTTGTGTTCTCTTTTTGTGTCTTCTCTAATGAGTTTCCATCTTGCTCCTTGGCTATACCGTACTGATGAGAACTAATAAGTTCGAAACACGTGTCTACAGTTGCATCCTTGTGGCGGTTTTGCCCTTAATTTTGGTTCCTTTCTTATTTTTCCACCGCCGATATTGTTCTTTCCGTATACGATAAAGGCTCTATTAAATAGCAATATTCATAGCTGACTTGAGTACGAATTTAAATAAACACCCAATAGTTCTTTCCATCAGAGTTGAGAATGGCTCACAGCTTAGAAGTGTATGAAGTAATATTTGAATATAAGGCATAAATTATTTTAAATTGGTCAATCGATACACATTACCATGTACCTACCGGGTGTCCCAACGGTTCGAAAAAGCTCCATAACTTGTTTATTATTGGAGATATTGACCTTTTCATTTTCTTGGGTTATAGCTGTAATGGTACCACACATTTTTTAAATATTGCGACTTATATACAGGTGTCCCAAAATTACAAAAAATCTAAAGTTACTATTTTTTAAATGGAACGTACCCGATCTTATTTTATTTTCGAATTCTATGATAAAATACGATTCACTTTTATAGAGGTCGTTTTTATCTAAACTGTGAGGAAATTTGATTTATAACAGTTAATTTGCCAAAATTTCGTAATGCGGTGGTCTGTTTAGAAATTCTTTTCTGTCAAATTTTTGGCTTAACTTTAAAATAGATGACGTTGTTTAATTGCTAAATGTTTGCTGCATTTTTTTAATGTTTACTCAATAACCTGCTTAGTCGCAATTGCTTACTGCGAATTTTTAAACATACTGACAAGGAGACCTTACGACTTTCCCCTCACCGATTTTAACGAAAGTGGTACCAATCGATAGATATTGGTACATAGTACAAATGCATAAAATATTAGGGCGCAATACTCAACGGTTCGCAAGAAAATTGGTGTTAAAGTATGTAATCGGCTTATATGTCAATGATTTGTCATTTCCCCTACAACCCCCCAATAGCCATAGTGGAAATATATCGGATTCCAGATCCATAGTACGGTGGTTCGAATCTCGAATAATACATTTTAATTTGCTTTTTTTATACAATATTCTAAGTTTTTTTTATAACATGTTGATGTAATATTAAAATATTTTTAAAATAACATGAAATATTGTACTCAAAATAAAAATAAAAAAGTTATTGTTCGAGATTCGAACCACCGTACTATGGATCTGGAAACGGATATATTTCCACTATGGCTATTGGGGGGTTGTAGGGGAAATGACAAATCATTGACATATAAGCCGATTGCAAACTTTAACACCAATTTTCTTGGGAACCGCTGAGTATTGCGCCCTAATATTTTATACATTTGTACTATGTATTAATATCTATCGGTTGGTACCACTTTCGTTAAAATCGGTGAGGGGCAAGTCGTAAGGTCTCCTTGTGAGTCAAATTAGTCAAATGGCACCCCCGATTTATTATTGTAGTGATCAAAGTAAAGTAAAATAAGCCTGTCAAAATAACTTAAGACCAATATAATAGCAAATAGAGGTTACCATTCAAAAATGAATAAGTCTTCCGCATTTTCAATTTATAATTTTTAAAAAATCGCAGCAGCCAAATGCGGCTAAACAGGTCGTTGAGTAAACATTTTAAAAATCAGAAACATTATTTGAAAATCATTTTTCAAATAATAAACATTAAACAATCAAACGGAGTTAATTACTTTGACAACAAGGCAAGGATATTGAAAATAAGAATTTTTGAACAAACCATTGCATTTGGAAATTCTGGCAAAAAAGTGCCATAAATCAAATTTGCTGGCAGTTTAGACAAAAACGACCTCTATAAAAGTGAATCGTATTTTACCATAGAATTCAAAAATAAAATAAAATCCGGTATGTTCCATTTAAAAAATAGGAACTTTAGTATTTTTTGTACTTTTGGGACACCTGTATATAAGTCCCAATATTTTAAAAATGTGTAGTACCATTACAACTATAACCCAAAAAAAGGAAAAAGTTAATATCTCCAATAATAAACAAGTTATGGAGCTTTTTCGGACCGTTGGGACACCCGGTATATGGTGCAGTAGCGGCTCCTGGAATTTTATAAAAAGAAGACTGAATGTTAAAAATTGTTGAAAATATACACCTCGACATACGTAAAATATTTTTTGTTATCTAATTGCACATGACAGAAAGAAGGAAAAACTGAACATGTTCGTCTAGGCTACTACAATTTAAAATGCAAGTTTTCCGAGGAGGAGGTCGAGCCTCCTCTACTTCTGTCGAGCCGCCACTAGAGTGATAATATTACAATAGTATTACATATTATAGTACTTCAACAAGAACCGCTTCGCTTACATTCTATAACGTGCAATAAAAACAATTATCATTCATTACCGTTCCCATTGACTATCCATTTAGATAATTGTATTTAGCAGTTTTCCTTTCAACGGAAACATTTACTTAACTTACTTAAAGTGTATTATACTTTTGCGCTGTTCCTATTAATTTTTACAACAGACATTAAAATAATGCCATCTCTTTTTAATATACATTGCTACGCAGGGTCGATTAGTAACGTATCCGGAAAATAAATCAAATCATTCTCAGCTCTCATGAAGTATACAGTAGGTAGAAATAAACGTTTATTATCCATTTGAATGGAATTTCTAATAAGAGGCGTAACTAAAAATGGGAAATGAATTTATGAGAAACTGCAGAAACGGGTTTAATAAAGCTTTTATGTACACATAAATATTTTTAATATTAAAAGTTCAAGAACATAATAGAAGGGAATAAATCACAAATAAATAACTGTATTAATATGTATAGTGTTCAAACTTGTTCTTGGTTTTTACGATTTTTTATTTACAGTAGTTATCAAAGTTCAAGCTTTTAATTTTCAGTTATTTAGTAATTCAGATTGAAGAAATTACATCTTCTATAAAATAACATTAGAAACAGATGCTTCTATGGAACGTCCAAAGATTATTTATTTATTATTTTCAATTAATATTTTAACATGGATACCAATTTCCATAATATTCTTTTAAAACAAATGTCCTTGATTACAATAAAATTTCAAAGAGACACTTCACAATCATTTTTCAAATAATTAATAATCTCATGAATTTCAGTAAAGCCAAGTTTATTCGTCAATTGTTTTTTCAGCTGCATTGTGTGAAAAATGAAAACATAAGAATTTACTTTGATCAAAAAATAAAAACTATTACATACTACCAACCCAACCTCTTTCAAAAAATTAATTAAGATGTAATAAGGCCAAAAAAGAATATAGCCAATAATCCTTTTATTTTACTTTATGATGATCATAAAAATTAAGTTCTACTTGAAACACTATACAGTAGAATTTCATTCATGCGGACTAATTGGTGCCACTAGCAATTTCGGATAATCGAAAATCCGTATAATACGAATATAACATGACCACTACCGTTTTCTTGCTATCACAGTTAAAAACCAGTTATTGAATAATCAGTAAAAAAAAATCAAAAATTAAAAAAAAAACATCTGGAATAAAAAAATATATAAATTTTCTAAGTTGGCATTCTGAAATTTGACAATTAAAAACAATAAATGTCAAATTGTTGACGTTTTATATCAATAGCAACTCAAATTCAAAGTGTAATCAACCTAAAGTAAACAAAATTGAAACTGTATATTAACTTCAAAATGGTTTATTTCCGTTCAAACTGTAATTAAGGTGAAATTATCCCTATTTGTTAGAATTAGTTTGAGTGATCGATCAGCAATTAATTTTGAAACACTTGTATGTTACTTTAAAGAACATAATATGCTAATATAGAAAGTTTTCTAAGTTGACATTCTGAAATTTGACAATTAACCCCTTGGGTACATTTGACGTCTGAGACACATTCATAAGTTACATTACGTTCGAAATAAATCCGTACCCAAGTGGTTAAAAACTTCAAACGTCAAAATGTTGAGATTTTATGTTAATTGAAAGTTAAACTTAAAATATGTCCAACCTAAAGTAAATACAATAAATGTCAAATTTTTGACGTTTTATGTCAATTGCAACTCAAATTCAAATTGTAACTAACCTAAAATAAAAAACAAATGAAGCTTTTTATTAACTTGAAAACAGATAATTTCCATTCAATATGTCATCAAAGTGAAATTATCCCTAGAATAAGTATGAATGATCAGCAATTAATTTTGGAACACCTATATATGACTCTAAAGAACATAATATGCTAATATAGAAAGTTTTCTAACAATAAGTCAACATTCTGAAATTTGATAATTAAAAACTTTAAACCTCAAATTTTTGACATTTTATGTCAATTGTAACTCAAAGTCAAAATGTAATGAATCTAAAGTAAAAAAAATGGAAGCTTTTTATTAATTTCAAAACGGTTCATTTCTATTTAATGTGTCATCAAAGTGAAATTATTCCTAGAATTAGTATGAGTGATTGGCAATTAATTTTGGAATACCTGTATATGACTTTGAAGAAGATAATACACTAATATAGATCGTTTTCTAAGATGACATTCTGAAATTTGACATTTAAAAACTTCAAACGTCAACATTTTGACATTTTATGTTCATTGAAGCTAAATTTAAAGTGTAGCCAACCTAAAGTAAATAAAGCAAAATGTTTGTTCCGAATAATCCGGAAATACGGATGAGGTCCCACTGTACTTCGATAGATTTTTAAAATATTCGCATAATATTTTAATGATGTATTTCTTTTAAAGTTATTTACAATAATAGTCGCATAATATCAAAGATATATTTCTTTTAAATTTATTTACAATAATGAATTACTTATTGTTAATCACTAAATTAAATTAAAATATAAAAAATTTGAAAAGAATAACAACTAAAACTATCTAAAACAACAAAAGTATCACACTTAGGCCCGTTACTACCAATTTAATGCTATCCAAAGGATAGGCTATCTGTGAGATATAATTTAACCGATAGATAGGAGTGTGCCGGGTACTACCATGTTCATTTATCTAAGGGATAAGCTATCTATAGGTTAATAACGGAATCTAGGGACATTTTAGGAACTTGTTTTCATATGGTAACACTAAACGGTCAGAAGACCTAATAATTAGGTATTTTCAACGTATCTGTCAAAACCACGTGAAAACAGACGTAAACAATCGTGCTGTCCCGACGTTGATCATTCATCAGTGGTCTATTTAACAGTTATTTTATGTATTGAATTTATCGTGAAAGTAGTGGTGACTATGTTTTCAATATTTGTTGTAAGACCTAGTTCTCAAATCCCATTGCCTGACCTTTATTTTAAGAAGAATCGTGCTGTAACCCCAAAATAAAAATGGAACAGGCAAAACGTCGTAGAAATTTTAATTTTGCAAATTCAGAGATAGTGTTGCTTATACAACATAGAAAAAAAATTGTGGAAATGAGGCAAGGCCTAATGGGAACTGGTGGAGGGTCCCAAAAAGGGGTTTCCTTAACACCCATAGAGGAAAAAATTAAAGGTAAATTTGTTTTATGATAATTAACTTTACTTATATATCTGTTTTTAGAAACACCAAATAAAGCTATCCATTATGGTTACAATAAACTTTCAGAAAAAAGGATAGAATTCACCGAGCTTCTAATAAAGCAAAATAAGGAGGAGCGTGAACACAAGATGAAAATGTTGAAGGAAGTGCATGAGAATTATTTATACTGTTTTGTTTGAAAATAGAAACTTTATTTTCATATTAAATTAATGTTGAAAAATAATTTGTTATTTCATTTTGCCTTTTATTTTCTGGATTCCCCCTTCTTCTGGAAGAAGATTAATGTCTTCTGTTGGAATTTCAACATCAGGGGTTAAAGGTTCATTCATGTTTATACATATGTATAACAGCCCTTGCAATAATAATAGGTTGTATTCTGGAAACAAAGAATTGAACATTAGTTATTTATTTAAAAGATTGCGAGTTAAATAATTTTTATTGTACATACCTTTGTAATGATAACCTTAACTCTAGCCGCAAACATTGAAACCTTCTCTTCCATGTCTTTCTACGACATTTCGTGTTATATGAGCTTTGTTGTAAAGCTGTTGTGCCTCTGTTTGTGGTTCATCAAGAGAAATCTCGTTATAAATTCCACATCAGAGTGAATATTAATGTGATCAATCCTCTGCCTTATAATTCTTTCCCCTCTTATGGGAAATAGGTCGTTTATTTCTTCCAACAGCAGCTCTTTATTACCCACATCTATATTATTGTTTATTCTTGAAATACTGATAAAATGGATATTAAGGCAGTTCAAAATTAGTTAACTTTAAATGTGTACTTACTGTTTAAATTATGACGAGATTCTAAACTTTTCAAACTGTCAACACGATATTTGAGGTTAGGTTTCTCACTTATCCCTAAGATAAAAGTTTAACAGCGACCCAATGTACGGGTTAAAATTTATCTCTAGGATAGCGTTAACTACAAGATAAATGGAGTGGTAGGAACCAATTTTTATTATATCTATAGGATAAAGTTATCCACGACTTTAACTGTGACTGGTAGTAACGGGCCTTAATCAGATTACTTCGTGCTCCAATAGACCGTAGAATATAAAACTCATATAATAATCTCTTATTATAACACTTCTAACGACTAACCTACTTCCCCTCTTATCTTAATCGCATAATTCATTATTTTCTCTTTCCCGAACCTCGTAGGAGTAAACAAACAGGAAACTCGCCATAAACTTTTACCTCGATTCGAAAAGAATCGCCTCCCACAGGACAAAAAAGCGTCTATTGTCCGACAAGACCGAGGGAGGTGGAAGTTTAGGGAGTTTCTTCGAAACGTAACCTCTACACCGGTTGGCAATAAGGTCGATTATCCTTCACCTTCTTTCGATCGCCGTCTTTAGTTTTAAGAATCCGCTGTGAGCGAGTGTGTGTGTCACACCTGCATAATGGTTGTTGGTTGTTGCAGTAGCAATTTCGCATTGGCCCTCGTGCTTCTAACGCGTTAGAACATGTCCGCTTGATATCTCTGCGTGGGAGAACGTTTTGAGGTTAGTTATTTCTTTGTTTTTCTTTTCGATTGTTTTCTATTTTTTGTTTTATTTTATTTTCTGATTTATTTAAATGTAATTTTATTTAGGGATGTAAAATGACTTTTCCAACGACGATATCTGGACGTGAAAATGTCCAACCGACGGTTGTTCCACCCCCGACGCCCACGAAAATGTCTAATTTTATATTTAACCCATCGATGTTGAAAAGGATAATGCCCATAATTGCGTTTTTTATGGGATTTGTTACTGTTATGGTCGTCTTGTATATTTATATGAGAAATGCAGGTATGTAAAAACTAAATGAAAATCTGAATAAATATTATTGAAACAATTCTTCTTTTAATAATTTAGCAATGAGACATTATCAGTTCCAAGTAAATATGAGTCAGGATTATGAGTTATTAGAGGTTACACAAGATAATCCACAATTAATCGCTTATATTAGACAAATGCATCTCCAGCCTGTTAAAGAAACGCAAACGGAAACTTCTGAAAGTGTTTTAGAAGAACCCAGTGAAGAAATTGGTTACGTTTTAAAGTTATTAAAAAATAAGGTTAGTTTTCTACTTTTCTTTCTAATAATTAACCCCTTGAGTACGGATTTATTTCGAACGTTATGCAACTTACGACAAGTCTCAGTCGTCAAATGTACTCAAGTAGTTAATAAGTAGACGTATGTGTAAATGGATGTTAGAATTGTCTAACCATAAGTTAAAAATACTTGTCAAAGAATGTTTTAAATGTCAATCACTTTAACAATAAAATAACGTTAATGTCAATTGTTTTGACAAATAAAGGCTGAACTATATGATTATTTTTAAATGGCAAGAACGTTATGGCCAAAATTTTATGGTCACAATGACATCACATATTATACAGGATATTAATCAATGTTATACAGATATTTTGAGGAATTAAAAGTAAAATGTGTTTTTTTTATTTTAAGTTGGCTACACTTTTAGTGAATTGAAATATAAAATGTCAAAAATTTTAAATTTTTTCTGATCAACTATAACCTCTAAGTTTTGTGAAATGATATTTGTCAAAAAATTAATTGTCTAATTTCAGAGTGCCAACCTACAAAATTCCATCAATTTTTTTGTAAATTAATTTAAAATTTTGTGAATGAATAAACTTGTAAATGACTTGTACTATCTACAGCAGTTCATTAATACATAATACATATCGACGCTCTCAAGCCAAAACGGCATAAACGCCAAAATGGTCATTTTTTAGTTAGCTGCACCGTTGAGTAGCATTTTTAAATCTGCATGCAACAGTTAAAGCGGCATACCCGCAAACAAACTTCATTCGCTATAAAATTAGTTTAAAGTTTGCGTAAAAGCCATTTAAGATTCATTATGTCAATCGTTTTTTGCGTTTTCTGAAAAATTAGGTTTATGGCGTTTATGCCGTTTTGGCTTGGCAGCGTCGATATGTATTAATGAATTGTAAGATGAAATATTATGATCAAAAGAAGGTTATTTTTACTACGCAATTCTTTTAAGCAGTTATATTAATAAATAACCAATAAATACTTTTCAATTAAGATTTGAACTTAAATATCTATTTTAACAGATATTTAAGTTCAGATTAATTTTAACAGATAATAACAGATTAAATTCAAGTGTTATTGTTTTTTATTAAGAAAAATTAAATAAACCTAGAAATCTTACCTCAATTTACTGGTTTGCACTGTTTACTGAGGATTCCAAGGCCAAAACCTATGACTTAATTAGATCATTAGGAATTTTCATGTTTACCTATTGGCGTCTTGACATTCCCCTTCTTAATTCTAAAGTAACCAAACGCTCAAAGTCAACTGTAATTCTATTTGATTTATTGTTAGAATTCGATTCTATTTCCAGCTTTGGTCGCGAATGGATGTACTGTTTGTGACTGTCCAATACATGAAAAATATCTTTATAAATCAAGTTTATTATAATTCATCAGTGGTCTATTCATAGTTATTTTGTTTGTTAAATTTATATTGAAATTACTTATGACTCTATTTTCAATATTTTATTGAAGATTGGTGTCCATACAAGTGTTTTCATATTCACTTCGGTAACTGAGCTATAAGAGCTGGTTCACAAGCCCAGTTTCCTAACCTTTTGTTTTAAAAAGAAGAAGAATTGAATTAGAGTTAAAATGTATAAATATGAGAATCGAAATTTCGTAGCGATACATTCATAAAGAACGCTGCCCTCAAAAAAAAGTTTAATTTAATTGACAGAATGTGTTAAAGTATCCTAAAGTAATAATTAAATCACATCACAACATTTCATATCTCTTGTGTTCGCCTACAAATGATTATATGGCGAAGGAAAATATTTTCTGCGATACAATGCAGAAATGTAACTAAACTTGTACTGTACTAACTTACACTATGGTACAAAAATGCAGTTTCGTGCAGCATTTGAGGAGCTTGCGTATAAAAGCGGATATATCCATTTTGTAAAATTTTTCAGGAGACAGAAAACGTATAAAATTTTGTCCGCTTTTGCTTGCATACGTCATCTTTAAATACAATTTAGACTTGCTTTTTTTAAGTTTTACCTACAAAAACTTGTAAAAATGCTTAGAATGGATGAAAATCATATAGTTAACATGTATAACTCAATTTCGTCAAAATATGGATTTATCCGGTTTTGCAGGCAAGCTCCTCATTTAAAGGGGAATTACTGTAATTCAATGTAATCTGCTGCTCTTTAGTTCAGATATAAATTGTGATCTAACAAACGCATATGTACTATAAGACGAACTCAAGCCACATCATGCAGAGAAGGATGCAAGAGCGCGATTCCTCTCCGTTGCTTTACTGAGTAGGTCCGAGTGGAATACAGTGAAAGGGAGGGCCGCTTGATACTCCGGTCGTCCCTTCAACTGTATTCCGCTCGGGCTTACTCGGTAAAGTTACGGGGAGGAACCGCGCTCTTGCATCCTTCTCTCCATGGTGTTGCTTGAGATTGTTTTATAGTAACCAACATTTAATAATGCACTGAACTGCTAAGTGCAAGCAGTGCAGCCCTAACGAACAAAGCTAATAAGTAATAGGAAATGTCACTCAAAAAGGTTATTCAATCACAAATTTCAAACTTGGTCTCAATTTTGAAGTTATGGTTTGCCTTTTTAAAATTCGTCGCTTTAGAACTAGAATATTCGATGTCCACTTTTTCTTTAAAATGAGTTCGAGACGACGATTTTTTTTTTTTTTTTTTTTCGAATACGGTCCCTAGGAGCAATTTTTTTTCTTTATATTGTTCATTACTGTTATTGCACACACGGATTGCAGGCCGTCTTATAGCCTCGGAAATCAATTGCACACACGATATGCAGACAGTCTCGAATGGGTTAACGTCGCTGTATTATCGAATTGTTTTTTGTAGTTATCTATTACATTACATTGAATGTCAAAACTAAAAAGTTGTTTTCTGTAAAATTGAAAAAAATTATATAGAATAATCTGGTTCTAATGCGACGAATTATAAAAGCCAATATTGATTTCAAGTTTTATCGATTTTTAACAGAAGAGTGAAATGACAAAACCTAGAAAACTCACCTTACTTTACTCATTTTCAGTAAAACATTGGGCGCGTTCAAAGCACACAACAGCCGAGTAACTAACAATAAGTAACATGAGACTTCTGATCAATAACGCTGGCTTACCGCTGATATTCAGCGCTATCAATTTTGAATGAACAACGCCTTGTTTTGACATTTCAAGGAATGGTGGTTTAAATTGAGGTGAAGTGAGGATAATATAAGACGTTTATGAGTTCTATACTTTTTCTAATCTAATTTAATATTAAACGTTTGCGAGATTTACACTACGAATACTATCAACTATTTAAGAAAGGTCAGAAATTTCATGTTTAAATATGTCAAAAACATGATGAGTAAAATTATCGTTCATCGACTAGAAACCTGCTGCCTACCATCATTATCATTACAAAAGCTACCCAAGCAGCAATTTTAGACACATGGTCGACACTGTGTCGACACATAAGCCTGGACACGACACATTTTATGGGCACAGTGTCGACACTGTGTCCGCTATGTTTGGGAAATGTGTCCAAAATGGTGACAGAAATGTGTACCATATAGTGCCCAAAATGTACCCAAGTTGGTGTTTAAAATGCGCCTTTAATTGTACTAAAATGTCTCCAAAATGTGTCGCATTTGTGTCGTATATGTTTCCAAAGTGAACGTTTAATGTGTTCAAAATGTTTCTCTTTTACTACCAAATAGATTTGCATGTGTCCATTATGTTCCTACTGCTAAAACTGTTACGGTATTTTATACTGGTATGTAATAATTGAAGTTTTGCTATGTCTGAGGGTTAAAAAATATTACGGATTCAAATTTTCTGATAATAGTGTGTATGATACCTTTAAATAACGAAAGCGCCTCAAAAATATTGATTATTTTTAACAAACTAAAAAAGTCAAACATTTTTAGTTATTGCAAATTTCAAGAAATGTTGTCAGAAATTAGTGTGGAGATATTTGGGGTGACACAAAAAAATTATTTGCTCGAATATTTATGTTTATTAACGCCAAATATTGTAATTCAGAGCAAAATATAGATATCCACCATTTTTTTTTCATCTCGTTGACACAACTTTTCAACGAAAATATGGCGGATTTAATGATTGCGTCCAAATAGAAACACGTGTCCGATATTTAACCAATTATTTTCCGAAAATGGTTCAAACTAACACAAGAAACATAACGGCTATAATTTGGACTCGTGTTACCAAAACTTGACCGATATGTTGCCTAAAAGTGTCTATGCACACAGAACAAATTTGGGCACATCGTGTCAATTAAGTGTCGACTCATATGGGATTAAATTGCGTCTACTTAACACATTTTGGAAACAAATTAGAAACGCAAACTTAAGAACAAATTCAAGCACATTGTGTCAATTAAGTGTCGACTCGTCTGTGACTAAATTGTGTTTTGAAGTCGAAAGTAACACATAATGGAAACATATTAGACACATGAATCCAAAATGTGACTATTTAGACACGCATTTTTTTCTGACACACTGTGTCCATAATTTGTCGACACATAGCAGCTACATTCTTATAAATTGGATACAGGACACAAAAAGTCCGATAAGTGTCGACTCAATTCGGACTCAAAAAAACTGTGCCCGATATCGGACACAATTTGCTGCTTGGGTATTGTTTTATATTAACTGTATTCGCTGAACGAAGCCAGTTTTTGTGCAAAATATCACTTAAAAGTTATCATCAAAGTCACTCGATAATAAATTTCAATTTCTTCAAGATTTTGTGATTATGTTTTGGCTTTATGAAATTATAGAAACTAATTTCTCGACAATATTGCTAATAAGTCGTCTAAGATTTTCTAGAAATCTTTTTGAAAGTTACTATAATTCTTTAAAAATTACTATCATTAATCGATATTAAAAATCGTTTGACAATCATTCAAAAATCCTCTTAATTAATTAAAAAAATCTACCGTGCGTTCAGAAATGATTGTAGGTCGTTTGAATTTGGCGCGCTCGTAGTTTAGTGATTTTGATGGTCAGTATTGTTACCTGTAAATTACCTACGTCGTATCTTGCATATCAGTGGCGTAGCCGGATTTATTCATGATGTATTCTTTTCAGTATTAAGTGTATATGTAGATATACTCATAATTATTAGAGATCGGATATCACTTGCAATGGCATATCGTTCAATGGCGACAATAGTGGCACATCTCAAAAATCGTAATAAACGAGAAAATGGCTTTTAAAAATTGCAGTAATTTGAAATGCGATATCCATGCACTGGAATATAGACAAAAATGAAAAAGACCATAATGACTAGTGTAATTTTTGGAAGTTGGATTAATAAAAGAAATCGATAAGCAGCAACGCTACCGTCGTATTAAATTTGTGTCACTATTGCAGCTACCGTGCGTTGAGAAATGATTGTAGACCGTTTGAATTTGGCGCGCTCGTAGTTTAGTGATTTTCGATGGTCAATATTGTTACCTGTGAATTACCTACGTCGTATCTTGCATATCAGTGGCGTAGCCGGATTTATTCATGATGTATTCTTTTCAGTATTAAGTGTATATGTAGATATACTCATAATTATTGGAGATCTGATATCAATTCCAATGGCATATGTCAATAAATTCAATAAAATATCTTTCTCTTACGGCTTTTTGACAACTTATGACAGCTTTCAATACTTTCCATGACACGCCTATGAAATATGATTAACATTATTGTATTTATACCAACCTTAAAAATTAATCTATAGCGCGCCAAATTCAAACGATCTACAATCATTTCTGAACGCACGGTACATATAAGTCACAATTGAAATAAAGTTATAGTGTCACATCCGTCATTTATTCGATTTGAGATGAACTAACTTTGTGGCGATCTTGCAGATACAAAAGGTATAAGATGTCAGATTTTAATGCAATAGTTACTAGAATATTTACGATTTTTGAGATGTGCCACTATTGCCGCCATTGAGCGATATGTCAATAAATTCAATAAAATATCTTTCTTTTACGGTTTTTTGATAACTTATGACAGCTTTCAATATTTTCCATGACACGCCTATGAGATATGATTAACATTATTGTATCAAAATTCGTCTAAAATCGTTAACTTCATTCTTTTTCTCTTCGTTATTATTCTTTTGAAATATCTGTATTGATTAACACCCTGTATAAAATATTTCTTATTTTTGTTCCCAAAATACTAATCCATTATTTATATTATTTTTAATTACAGAGAAAAGGTGTTTACGTAGAAGCTGGTGCATATAACGATGGTAAAACCTCAGAAACCCTCTACTTAGAAAAAAAATACGATTGGGGAGGATTATTAATTCAACCAGACCCAAGACATTACTTCAGCCTTAAAAAGCATGACCGGGAAAATTCCCAAGCCGTTCACGGTTGTTTAAGTCCATCTCCGTACCCGAAAGAAGTTTGTTACCATCACGAGGACAGAGACGGAGTTAAAATACATAGCATCCATTCGAATTCGATAGAAGACACGGATATTTTTAACACACGCGTCAAATGCTTTCCGCTTTATTCATTACTGCTGGCAATGAATTCGACTAAAATCGATTACTTAACGTTGAAAACGGGCGGCACCGAGTTACAAATTTTAGAAACTTTACCATTTGATAGAGTGGATATTCAAGTTATTAACGTGCACATGAATAAAGATATCGAGAAGGATGTTTTGAAAAAGTTCCTGGCGACGAAACGATACGTGTTTTCCACGAATGTAAACGACAGTTATTTTTTCGTATTGAAGAAAATGAGGAAATAGATTAAGGAAGGAGTAAGATTTAAAAATAGTAATAATGATGATGATGAGGTAAGAAATGATTTGAATTTAAAAGATTTGAATTATAAAAAAAAGACAATTTTAAAGCAATAATTTAATAGTTTCAAGGGATAACGGAAAAGACTGAAAAGAACGCATAAGTATTTTTGTATTAATTAATTGTTCATTAATTTATACCAGTTGGCATTTATTTAAAAGGTTGAATTAGTTAGGTATTTTATTTTATTTAAAAATAAAATTGACATTTAACACGTTGACTAAAAATCATCAAATGAATTCTTTAGAATTTCTAAATTCAATACAATCTCAATAGTTTTAGAAGTTAGACCAGTCAATGGTAAATATGTTAACACGTTGAATGTTGCGAGAGGCACAACTTTAAAGTCTCAATAATTTTTATATCTTAGTAGTAATAGTTAATGTGTTAAAAATTCATGAGTTTAATACTTTGACTACAAAACTCATTTGAACAAGTTATAATGTTAATTAATAAATAGTTTTCACGTTTGTGTAACACGTTCGCAGATTACGAATTAACACGTAAATTTTGCAATACGCTTACACAGGCTGAGAAGATGTTTGACAATAAAGTTATTATGCCTTGATATCTGGATAATTAATTTAAAGCAAAATTTTTTTATAACCCAATTTTTCAAAAACTCTTAGAAAGATTAACGTAAAAATGTTGTTAGAAATTGGAAAGATTTATTATTAATTTAAGGTAAACTTCAAATTTGTGTTCTTTTTAGACCAGTAAGAATTAATTTTTAAAAGAATTCAAATAATATTAACACATTGAATATACGAAAGCCGCTCTAATTATCTGCGATTTTTAATAATTTTTATTTCTATCAACCAATGGTGATTATAATTATAATATCTTAAGAGATTAACACGTTGATTATGAGACTTACCACGAGACATAATTTTTAACCTGAATTCATAACTTCAAAAATGATAATTAAAGTTTTAACATGTTGAATACCACAAGAGTTACACGTGTTTTAACAACTTTTAAGTCTTGGTATCAAAAAAATTAACTCAATGATTATCACATTTTTTTTACGATTTATAATAATTTTAATGAAGTTTCATTAATAACACTTTGAATGTCACAAAAGTAATTCAAATCAATAACTTTTCTATGTTAGAAATTAATTCAGTTAATTTCAGTTGTTAGACATTAACACTTCGATTACCGTGAGCGTTTAATGATTTCTAAGAACTACAACATTCATTATTTTTTTGCAATGGTGACTTAATGATATTTATATTTCAATGTTAACACTCTGATGGCCAGGAATCTTACATAGAAACTATGTCATGTCACCGGCTATGACAACTGTAACGATGAGTTAACTCGTCACCGGCCAGCGAAGTGTTAATAGTCAACATGTTGGGCTCTCGTGAGATTAATATGTTGAACACATCAATGATTGCCTGTATTAATTAATAAGTTATAATTTCAATAAACCGTCAATATTTTAAGTATTAAGTGTCATGTGAAACAGTGATTAATTATTACAATTGAATTTCTTATTGTTAGTAATTAACACCTTGATTACCATGACCATTTAATGATTTTTAATAATTCCAATGAAGACCCATTAGTATTTTTTCTAACGATGGATTAATTAATTAATAATTAAGGTTTCAATGTTGATAATCAACATTTTAAGTTTTGGTGAGATTAACACGTTGATTACCTCAAAGATAATAAATCATCAATGTTTTGAGTACATACTAAATACCATGCGAGATATTGATTAACTATTAAAATTGAATTTCAATTTTATTTTTTCCTTTACGTATGTTTTAACAATTTAATGTGTTAAAACGTTGCAATCTTGAAAATTACTGAATAATTTATAATTATTTTTTATCGTTTTTCAAATGTACTTACTATTAATAAATAATTGATTTTTGGTGTTAACAATGGTAATGAACATGTTAAGATTGTTTAACACGTTGATTGACGCATGAATTATTAATTTATAATTTTATTGAAAACAAATTTATTTATTAGATCTCAATGAGAATTGTCAATGTGTTAATTTTTGAGTAATTTTTAAACTCAAACTAATTCAACCTTTCATTTATTTATTTATTGCATTTATCGATCTGATTTTCATTCCGATTATAAACACAGTGCCTTGTATTTAGTAAGTACACGACACAAAAACATCACAACTTTTTTTGTACTTAATTTAAAACCGTTTACGATTTATTTTTGAAATAAAAAAATACACGAAAAAATATAATTGTATTTTTATAAACTAATCCTAATCTAATTTTTTTTTTTTTAATTATTTAGTGAAAATGTTTCTTAAATTTCTCATGTTTAAAAGACAACCCATCCAATTTTTCCACTTTTTTCAATAATTCCGGATTAATAATCAACTCCCTCTTAATAGCTTGAGTAAGTAAATCTTCTTGAAAAAACGGTGGAAACGGCATATCTTCCAACGAAAAAATCATAACATTCCCTTGAATATCAGCCACGACTAAACACCGTCCGTTTTTAGTAAACTCAACGATCGTACATCGAGCTTTCATCGGTGATTTCGTAATAGATTGCGGCGCGTAAGTTTTTCTTTGTAAATCCCATAAATAAATCTCGTTCCCCGTCACGCTTGCTATTATCGTCGAATAACAAGGACACCAATCGGCTCCTTGTACGGTTTGCATCGTTTTTTGCAGTTCTAAAAGCGGTTCGGAAATACTTTCAGCCCATATTCTTACGATCCAATCATCACCGCACGTTAAAAATAATTTAGTACAAAAAGGAGAAAATTTAACTTGATACATCGGCCCTTCGTGAGCCAAAAATAAATCTAAATGTTGATGGTAGTAGTTTTTCGAACATTTGTGAACCACACCTTCGCCTGTACCGACGTAATAAATGTTTGGATCGATTGGATGTTCGGTCATAACTATCGCAGGTGGATGTCTTCCTATTGGGATCCCTGGAACGATACATTTTCTTGTTACTTTTATTCCTTTTAGTTTTCCTTCAGCTCTGGATACTCTCATTAAATGGAAATAAGGCATATAAGCTGCTTGTTCGAGTGTAAATCGACTTATTCTTCCATCTTGACTTGCAACCATTAAAAATTCCGAACCTACAAAATGTTTTAACAATAGTAATTGAAGACTATTGGTGTACTTTTATTGGTTTATTAACTCCTTAAAAACCGATTTTTTTTACGGTCATTTCAGACCGTACACTCTATCCCGAGATATCTCGGGCCTGGTCCTTAAGGGGTTAAAGAACTTTCTGACTGTTGAATTTCGGTTATTCGTCATCTTCAGGAAAAGTCTGATATTAAAAGTTAACTGATATAAACTGGTTTAACTCCTAGATTTTTTTTTTTTATTTTGAGTAATTTCGAAAAATATTGGCTCTCTAAAATCAGGAGGTTTATGGTTGAAAATATATGGACCGTTTATTTTGAAAGTGGTGTAAGTCCATTTTCTCATTTTTCGAGAAAATTAGAGGTTAGCATATCTGTTAATTAAAAAATTTAGGCAAATTATATGAAGTCTGGCAATATTTCTATTCGTTTATCAATATTTAATTTGATTATATAGATTTGTTTCAGGCAAATTAGTCTACAACAATACATATTTCTGGACTGTAAATGGACTTACACCACTTTCAAAATTAGACAATTGTAAAAATCGTTTAATTTCAATTTTGAAAAATTAAATATCACTTAAAATATACTTCATTTTAATCCAAATTTGTTTACAAATACACATGATAGGACATAAAATTTAATTTTAGACGCTAATTACATTGTAAAAATTACAAGATATTGATAGTATTTAGTTATGCTTTGCATGTGGCAGTGTTTCGAAATATGTACGACGCACCGGAGGTATATAAGGTAATAACTGCTTGATGTCTTCATATTTTTCGTAAGTAATAAGCTCGGCAGTTTGGTACAAAGGCGTAAGGGCGATTTTTCCAAATTTTAGCGGTCTTCCAGGACGTGTAGGTAATAAATTTATAGCTTTCAATTCAATGCCCTTTATCGATGTTTTATATAAAATAGTATATGGTGCGTTTTTGAGAAACCTCAGCCAACATATTTGCAACCAATTGATCTGTTCGCCATTAGTGTTTTTTTAATCTGTTTTTTAATCGCGTTTTGAAGATTTTTGTTGAAACGAAATTCTCTCGTTTCATTTCATGTAAAATGAATTTGTCACGTTTTCTACATTGTGTTATTACATCATAATAATCCTGTGGTGTACACTTAAAATTCTTTTCTTTTAAAGTTATCCATTTTAAGAAAAAATAGAATAAGTAACCTAAATTAGCAACTTTTGACATGTAATATAAACCAAATGTAACCATAGTCACTTGGACTTACACCACTTTCATAATCAATGGTTATGTAATTTCATTTACCGACCGATTTTAACAACTTCCCTGTCCAATGAGTCATATATGACTCATTATATATCATCACTATATCAATATGAGTTGGATGGGGACAGGGAAGTTGTTAAGTTGTACAAAACATGGGATTTTTTAAGAAATTAAACAAGGACTTATCATACATACAAAACTTACATTAAATTAAGCATGAATTATGTGATATCTCATTTTTTTCAAAAATGGACTTACACCACTTTCAAAATAAACGGTCCATATGTTTAATGTTAAAATGCTGAAAAATGTAGAAAATTTTGTCTATTTTGAAAAGAACGAGTCCATTAGTTCATTTATGAGGTAAAATATCAGTAATTTTGAAGTAAAATGTATAATTTATTTTAACATAACTTGTCAAATAGACGTTTGATAACCAGAACCGTACTTAGGTTCTGGGAAAAATTTCTTTTTCAATGCTTTCCCTATAATAATTACTTCCTTATCGAACAATTCTAGCTTATAATTTACGACAAAATATATTTTTTTATTTTTAAAATCCAAATATAGACGACTTTTTAAAGTTATATAATGTTGATGATAATATAAAACAAAAGTTAGTTCTTACAATTTGTCTAATTAACCTGTAATTTTCATATGTTATGTTACAAAAATACTCCAGATAGAAATCGAAGCTAGAGGTTTTTTTTTAATTAAAAAACAATGGTTAGATGAAAATATAAATGTCTAAAAAAATTTTTTAAACATTATATACTTTTCTCAAAATCTTTATAACCTAACATGTAGATTTCATATGCTACCTTCAAAAAAGCATTGTAGCTTATAATTGTCCAAACTTTTTTCTCGGTTCTTAAGAACCAAATTCCGACAATTTTTTAAAATTCTATAATGTTGACGATTATTAGATGAAAATGTATGTTTAGAAAAAAAAATTCCTTAAAATTTTTAGTCTTAATTTCCAGATTTTTACATTTTATATTAACCCTTAAAAGTCTTTTTGTTTCGACATATGATATTAGCTGAATCTATTTACCTAAAATCAGGAGATTTATAATTGAAAAGTAGGCAACTATTTTCTAAATTTTGATGGGCAACTTTTTGTATAGAGGGGGCCAGATTACGGTTTACTTTTCGTACGAGGGCCGCAATACAAAACTGACAAATTTTTGTTACTTATTATTAATTATTAGATCTGCTTTCCTTGGTTTTACTGTCCGGAAAGCAAGAAATCTGGGTTCGAATTCCAGTGCAGCAACGAGACATTTTTCTTGTCTATTTCTTTCTGTTAAAAATGTTTGATTTAAAGCAAAAATTATTTATTATTCTTTCTAAAGGTCTCGCGGGTCGGATTAAATTCTCACACGGACCGGTGTTAGCCCACGGGCCGGAGGTTACCCACCCTTGATTTAGCCCAATTTTAATTAGTTTCAGGAAGTAGTAATACGATAAAAACAATAAAGTAAGCTAATGTATAATTCAGTATTCGACCTCACAGGCAGAGTTTAAATAAAAGTCAAAAAAAGAAAAGAAACCGTGTTCTTATTTAGGAAAATGTTGTAAATTATACTACACAGTAAAAATTACTATTAACCGTTTGGGTACTGGAGAATTTTTTTATGCATATGTACAAGTGAAGCGCGATAGCGCTTCCCAGGACTCGAACGGTTAACTAATCCTAATTTTTAATAAAAAAATTATTGTCAACAATTAAATGATTTTTTGCTAGGTGAAGTAATAATTTTCGAGACATTTACGAATACGATCACAATACGAGTTTTGTCAAAATATCAATAACAATCATAATGTTGGTTCCATAATTATTTATTATTATTATTCTAAAACTATTTTTTTTTTCTAATCATATTCAGAACGCCTGGATAAAGAACCTACTAGAAAAAACAAGTCAGGATAACAATAAGAAATGTTAAATCACTTGTCTAGATACTTTAAACATTAAATTTGTTGCGCCCATGTCATATCCACAATATCTGCACAAACGACTTGTAAGAGTTATGGAAGACAAAAAAGGAAGGGAATTGTGGGACAATTCCACCACAGAACTGCAACCGTAGATACGTGTTTCAAATTTATTAGTTCTCATCATCGGCACGGTATGATCAAGGAGCAAGATGGGAGTTCAATGGAGAATACACAAAAAGGGAATACAACCAGAGGCTATTCATGAATTTGATGATTCAGCTGCGAGATCCTAAATTTGAGTACAACAAGCAGCGTCGCTACGGGAAGCAACAATGTCACTCTCCATGAAATTCAAGCCCAGAAATACGAGGGAAGAAATAATAAAATCGGCGGCAGAAATAATAAAAAAGAAAGAAAATTATTGGGCAATTTCACCACAGAGTAGCAAACCGTAGACAAGTGTTTCGAACTTATTGGGTTGTTCGGAAAGTAATTTCGTTTTTTCCCGACAGAGGATTTAATTGTATTTTTTGCACCCAGCTTCACACTTAAGCCGTATAATTATTATATACTTTGAGAGCTTATTTAGCAAGACTTGTGTGTGAAAAATTTCAATTAATTCTACGCAGTAGTTTTTTATTGGTGCAATTTTAAATATAGAGAACGATAAGCAGCATTTCCGACATATCTTACTGTTTTACTACAGAAAAGGTAAAAATGCTGTTCAAACCAGAAAGAAATTGACCGATGTGTATGGAGAAGGTATGTTGACAGTACGCCAGTGCCAGAACTGGTTCGCTAAATTTCGATCCGGCAATTTTGACGTCGAAGATGCACCACGTTCGTCATCAAAAGGCATTAGTTGATGCGAACCGGCGAATAACAACACGTGAGATCGGATTGAGGTTAAATTTATCAAATTCGACAGTTTATGACCACTTGAAAGGCCTGGGATTATCCTCGAAGCTCGATGTATGAGTTCCCCATGTTCTCTACTGTCATCAGCTGGATAAACTGAATGATGCGCTACAACAGAAAAAGCCAGAACTAATCAACAGGAAAGGCGTAGTGTTTCACCAAGACAACACGTTTGGTCATTCGCCAAAAGTTTTTACGGCTTGAATGGGATACAATGCCACACCCACCATATTTTTCAGACCCACTCCGGTCTGGACTCCGGAGTGACTCTTCCGGTCACTCCAAAATTTTTTAGGCGGTAAAACCTTCACCTCCAATAAGGAGGTCAAAAACCACCTCGACTAGTTTTCTGCCAGCAAAGACAAAAAATTTTATGAGCGTGGTATTATGCTACTACCAGAAAGATGGCAAAAGGTATTGGACCAGAACGACCAATATATAATTTAATAAACTATTTGTTTATTATACGAAAACTATCTTTCATTTCCACAAAAAAAAACCCAAATTACTTTCCAAACAACCCAATATTTGTTCTCATCAGTATAGTGTAGCCAAGAAGCAAGATGAGAGCCCACTGGAAAATGCACAAAAAGGGAACACAGGTAGAAGACTATTAAGTCACCAATTTAGTGCTTCATCTGTGAGATATTAAATTTGAAGACAACAAGTAGCGTCGCTACCGGAACCAATAACGTCATTCTCCATGAAACCCAAGCCCAGGAATACGAGAAAAAAAAAAATAAAATCGGCGGTAGGAATAATAAAAAAGAAAGAGTTGTAATCATAGATACGTGTTTCGAAGTTATTAGTTCTCATCAATACCGTATAAGCTTCTCGGCTATACCGTATTGATGCTGGTTGCTGGTTGTTGCAATGGAGAATTCTCCATTGAGCTCCATATAGGAGATATCCAAACGTGCAAAATTTTCTGCACGTTTAATTACTTTAAACATTAAATTTGTTTTGCTTAAATGTTATGTCCACAACGTCTGGACCAGTCTGGACATAAGATTCGGCATAGAACAATATAATATCCACAGTGTTCAGACAAAAGACTTTTAAGGGTTAAAATGTAATTAAAACGATTGTTAATTTCATATTATTTTGAACATAAAATTTGTTGTGCCTAGATGCATGTCCACAATGTCTGGGCAGAGGACTCGGTAAAGAACAGTATAACGCCCACAATGCCTGAACAAAGGACTTCTAAGAGTTGAAATTGCAGTTATAAAATTAAAAAACACTATATGGCAAACTATCGGAAAAACTTCCAGTTTTTCTGTATGCATTTTGATAGAAAGACCGACTTCAGGAAGCATTTTTAGGAGGACCGACATTTGGGCAGTTTACCCTATGACGGTATTAAAAACTTAATAGCTTGAGTTTTGATAAACTATACCTTTTCAAGTTCAAATTGGCACTAATCAATTTCAAATTGGGAATAATCAATTTCAAATTGGGATTAATCAATTTCAAATTGAGAATAATCAATTTCAAATTGAGACTAATCAATTTCAAATTGGGACTAATCACATTCAAATTGGGACTTATCAATTTCAAATTGGGACTAATCAAATCACAGTTGAAATTCAATTAATTTCAAATTATCGACCAAGTGGGAAGTATTCTTTACATTATCTGTCACCAGTACCACAGTTTCTTGGTATATACGTTGGGCATTGCAAAGGTGTATATAAGATCAACTTAAATCTTTTTATTTCACTGGCGATGAAAGAATCAAATATTCATTTAATTGATTGTATTGGCACTACGGGCCTGATACATCATGAAATTCAAAAAGATGCTTTTAAAAAGCCTGAAGTCAACGTCTTCGCAATGCCAAACGTATATACGAAGAACCTGCGGTTTTGGTACCAGATAATGCTCCATACCACGATTCCATTGAGGTCTTCATAGAAGTAGTACGGACAGTTTTTAAAGCTGGAGGCAAGAGTGGTCTGGCTGACGACATTCAGACAATTCTTTTTTAGTGAGGAAAACAGAGTGATATCTATCGCTACATGTACGAAATTTACACTGTGAACACAAAACTACTATAAGCCGAAATGGAGCTGCACGGCAATATTATGGAGAGCAGGCTTACCTTTTCATCTTTCTCTTCATTGTGCAGATCTATGTCGGGTTATAGTACATGCCACTGCCCCTTTATATTTTTTATAATTTTAATTTTTTATAATTATATTTTTTATAGCTAAATAAAAAAAAATAGTTCATTAATATTAAGTAACTACCAAAACTTGGGTATTTTTTATATAAATATAACATTCCCAATTTGAAACTGATTAGTGCCAATTTGAATTTGATTATTCCCAATTTGAAATTGATTATTCCCAATTTGAAATTGATTAGTCTCAATTTGAAATTGATTAGTCCCAATTTGAAATTGATTAATCTCAATTTGACATTGATTAGTCCCAATTTGAACTTGAAAAGGTATAGTAAAAGTACAGCAAACTTTTAATTACCACTATCAAATTAACCCCTTGAGTACATTTGACGTCTGAGACTCGTCATAAGTTGCATTGCATTCGAAATAAATCCGTACCCAAAGAGTTAATTCAACTGATAATATAGATCACACATTCAACTAACTCACCTTTATAATAATCTTGATCCGTGTACCAATTTAATTGCCAAATTGGTTCAAAAATAGGACTATCTTCGCGACTCGTTTCACCTAAAACTATTAATTCGAAATCGGAAACTTCAATTACTTTAATTGTTCCATCGTAAAATCCAATCGCTAACACATTTGGATGTTGTTTTGAAAAATCTACGGCTGTTACAGGTTCGGAAAAATTATAAGTTCTTTCCGGTTGAACTGGATTTTTTATATTCCAAATCATAACCATTCCGGTTGTTCGATCGGCATAATAAAACTTCCCATAACCAACAGCTAAAATATCTTGATTCGACGGATTCCAACAAATTGTAGAAACACATCTTCCGGCTGTTTTCTCATTAGCAAAAGTCCACAATAAATTTAATTTGTATTTATACTCAATGTCTTCTCTAAAAGGATCTGGATCGGTTAAACCTCTAAATCTTTTTTGTTGACTATTAAAATTATTATTTGCCAGTAATCTCTCAATAACACAAAGCGCGTTTAAAAAAGAAGGTGAATTTACCAATTTTTTCATCTGTTTATCTTCCGAAGGTACTTGAAAACTATCAATAGATACTTGAGCGCTTTGTTTAGCAACAACCGGAATATTTTCTTCATCTTCATCTTCTTTATCTTCATTATAAGTATCGTACATATCCCAACCGGATGCGTAAGCATAATCACTTTTAGTTTTACATTTAGGAGCGACCGTATCTCGTGTTTTTAATAAAATCGGTGCTGTTTGAACTTCAGCGTGAATAACTTTACGATTTTTTCCTCTTCCGACCGTTAAATACTCGTATTCTTTATTATCGTTTTCAACTTCATCACCTTCTTTCGTATCTTTTTCCGCCGTACAACTTGGTAGTTCGAAAATAAAATGTGTTGGTGTTTCCACCAAAGTTAAATTTATTTTTGAAGGCATTGGTTTTAATTGTTGCGGCGCTTGTATATCGATACTACTGTCCGAAGATAAAGTTTCGTTTTCAAGTAAAGGTTCTAAAAGTCCTATATCAACAACGGTACTTGTATAAAGTGCGTTTGAACCCAAATTAGCCAAAGTTTCCGTATGTAACTTTGAAGATGTTTCGGAAAATGATCCGAAAATACTCGATTTGGTTTTACTACTAAACGTAGTAATTGCATTATCGGCTATATTTAAAATACTTATCTGTCTTTCTTTACCTTCTCGGTATATTAATGGGTTAAGTGGTTTTGGGGTTACTATTTCTCCATCGTAAAGCACCGGATAGAGGGTTTTTTGGGATTTTTTTGATTCTTTGAGAATCGATTTTGGTTTACCACCTGGTTTTTTAGGGAAGGATAAATCCGTCCGGAGAGAATTTGGTGATTTTGTATCTCTTCTTATGCTCATTTTTTGACTTTGACGATTTGTTAATCATTTTAGCCATTTTTTTAAATTTACTAACTTGATTTTATCACTAGAACTAAATTAAATTTAATTTTTGACACCACAAGAGTTTAATTTACTAAACTCGAATAGCAGTACAATATTGAGAAATGTTTGATCAATATACAGAGTATTCCCACTTACATTTCTTTCGCTCAATAATAAAAACGATAGTAATTGAAATTTTGTTTATAGAGTACTCAAACCCAAGTTTAAACTAAATTTTATTTGAACACTTCTATCATGGGTTAAATAAGGATTTTCACTGGCCTAAAAATGACTGTTTTTCCGTTAAACACCTCCTCTCTATAAAATTTTGATTAATTTGACTAAATAATTTGCCTTAAGAATCCATCCTCTTTTATCAGTTTTGATCACTAGAAATTCACATAAATCTATCCTGGAGTGGTAGTCTTGGGGTTGCAAACGTTGAGCCAAATGATATTTAAAGTTATACATTTTGTGACAGGGTAGTAATCGTTAAATCAACATTTGAGAAACCCCCAAACTATTTTCAGCACTCCAAATGGAAGCCTTGGATGTGTAAAAAGAACCCTGCATCACAGCGTCTACTTCATTATACGCCACATTAGTGTAACATTAAAAATTGGATAGGATAGTTATCTGAATCTAAACAAACTTCTTCTACATATCGACGCTGCCAAGCCAAAACGACATAAACGCCATTAACCTAATTTTTCAGAAAACGCACAAAATGATTGACATAATGAATCTTACATGGCTTTTTCGCAAACTTTAAACCAATTTTATAGCGAATGAAGTTTGTTTGCGGGTGTACCGCTTTTACTGTTGCATGCAGATTTAAAACTGCTACTCAACGGTGCAGCTAACTAAAAAATGGCCATTTTGGCGTTTATGCCGTTTTGGCTTGGCAGCGTCAATATATTTGCACCATAAGCAGCGAGGCAATAATTTTTTAGAGTAGTTAGAGATATATTTTAGGTGCGAAAAGTGACCAGAGAGGTATGAACCAACCGTTGAATCGTTGTTCGCGAAATCCCCAAATCATTTCAATTATTTTCAATATTCTGGATCAGTGTTTCCCAATGTGAGGCCCACGCCCCACAAAGGGGCAATTTGGTTATTAAAGGGGGCAATTCGAAAATCGACTCGAGATGAGTTTAACTCTTTCGCTCTGTGCCATTTTAAATGCAATGCTAGATTTCGGTACCAAATTTAACGAAAAAAAGTAAATTCTTAAATAATTACGGTAAATAATTATTAAGTATAATTTCGCTTGACGAGACCAAAATATCAACTGGGAGTTTGGTCAGAGCCGTTTTAAGACAAGCAAGCGCCCTAGGGCTAAAAATCTGAGGCGTCCTTCAGTTTTAATATAGATAGAATTTTATTACAAAACTGTGCTTAACTAATTCTCAATAAGTTTTTTCTTAATTTACTGATCGGCGCCCCATATAGAGCAGCGCCTTAGGGCTATAGCCCTATTAGCCCAATGGATAAGTAAGCCCTGAGTTTGGTAGCTAAAAACATTTCGCCTCTTCTAAATAAAGTACTACATTCGGTAATAAAGTGTGTTAATGCTATTAAAGCTAATATGCCAAATGTGAGTGTTTCTTCAAACTATTTTGTGAAGAACAAAATGAAGACCATGTAAAATTTTTACTTCATACCGATGTAAGATGGCTATCTAAAGGGTAGTGCTCGAAAAGACTTATGGAACTGTTTGATACTCAGTGATTTTTTAAGCGACAAATCTGAACTGAAGTATTTGTTAACAATCGATGGTAAAGCATTTGTTCAAGGAACAAATAAAACTCTCGTCGATGCAAGAGCGGAAGTATTTGGTTTCATTACCCATATTGAGTTATGTCAGAAACATATCAATAACAAAAAGTTTGAACAGTGTCATTGGCTCTAAAAATGTGAAGTAACTGATACCGCCTTACTTGTTATTGTCAATTATCTAAGTATTCTATTCAAAATTAATTAATTTTCCGACAGGGAAAATGCAGCAAATGTTAGTAGATTTGTCTGATATATCAAACATGCAGTCTCAAGAAGAACTCACAGAATTGCAAAATCATGATTCAATTAAAGCCTTATTTAATATCAATGGAGCGATGTATGGCTTTGTGAGGAAACAGATATCTAATACCCAAATTCAACCAAGTGTGCAAGAAAACTATTGCTACCGTTTCCATCTTCATATATAGCTGAATGAGGATTTAGTGCTGTAAATGATTTAATGGTAAAAAAATAAATCGGCTGGATATAACACAACGTGGAGACTTGAAATTGAAGCTAACCAAATTGGAACCTAATATAAAATCTTTGTGCAGCAAGTATCAAGCATAAGGATCTCACTAACAAATTAATATAAAAAAAATCTTTATTAAAATCATTTGGAATTTGAATTTAAATTTTGTTATTATATGTTTTGGAAATGTTCTTACTGTGTTACTGTGTAAAACCTATCATTTAAGTTTTTTGAGTGAACAATTCAATTTTTTAATATTAAAAATTATGTATGTTACATAGGGGGCATAAGAATTTTAAAAAGACAAGGGTGGGACATGGCCCAAAAAGGTTGGGAAACACTGCTCTGGATGGAAGGGTTCGTATGTGTATAATAAGAATTCAACGCTATGGTTTCTACCTCTTCATTATTGACAATTGGATTTGGTAGAACCCTCTCAGCTGTTATTTTCCCATATATTTCAAAATTAGATTTCAGTCTTCTAAATATATTTGATGCTATTACAGGTAAATTGGTGTTGAGAACTGCAAATGTCTTAATAATGAAATAATTTAAATCGTTGATAATAAGATTTTCTACTCTTAAGACATGAAGGTTTCTCGGCTAACGGGGAATAATTTTGTTTAGATTATTGCGCAGTGAACCGACGGAGAATATATATAAGCCCTTACTGAAGAAAGGGATCGACTCCATCTTTGATTTTGACTGATTAATTAGATCTTTAGTCGTGAGAACCGCTCGTTGACTCGATACTTCGTTGATATTCTGGTTGCTAGTTGGACTCTAACAATAAGTCTGATTGTGATTTGACTATTCTGAACTTTGTTAATTTGAATTTTGCTTAAATTTGTCTTCAAGATTATTGTTAGTCGTTCTTATTCTTTTTTGTTAGTGTTCAATTTCGATTCCCGAAATAGAGAAATTGATTCGAGTGAGATCGATTTCGGTCCGAGGAGTGAATATACACATTTCCGTATTCACAATTAGGATCATCTGGATGTTAATCCGGACGATTTTTGATAATTTTTTTAAAAAAATTCGAAATTAATTTATTTCTCCCGAAACAACATATCAACTAACAATAAGCTAGATTTAAATAATTGTTATTGTAAAACAGATTTAGTACATTTATATCTCTTTATTACATTATAATATGTTTCTTATGAGAAAAGTAGGGTAGATTAAACCACCTGCCTTGTTTATTTATGTTAATACCTTGATTGTCTATCCTCAAATATAAATGAGGATATATTCATTTTGTAAAATTTTTCAGGAGACACAGAAAACGTATAAAATTTTGTCCGCTTTTGCTCGCATACGTCAACTTTTAATACAATTTAGACATGCTTTTTTTAAGTTTTACCTACAAAAACTTGTAAAAATGATTAGAATGGATGAAAATCATATAGTTATGTATAACTCAATTTCGTCAAAATATGGATTTATCCGATTTTGCAGGCAAGCTCCTCAAATTAAATGTAGGCAAGTTCATTTATTTATACTTGATGTATCCCGTGGTGGTGTCTAGGTTCTGCTCGACGCTAACACTGTTTTACAACCTAGTTAAATTTAAAAATTGTGGTTGTAGATAAGAGCCGCTCCTCACCAACACCTCGTCTTCGTCCTCTTCAAGGACGATTGAATGGGGTCTCGACATTGGGGCATCTTATTGAAAATCATCCGCGCTCTGTATATAATGTGATCACATCCACCATAAATTGCGAATAAATTGAAGCTATGGGTAAACGTAAAAACTTCCGTATTTTATTCTTTAGTGAAGCTTTTAAATTAATCTGTAAGTACTATTTGCTAAGACACCTCTGAAATACTAATCCAATGTCATAGATTTATGGTCTGTGCCTGATGCATTGTTTGTATTGCATTAGAAGAATTCATTTGTATAGTCTGACTAAATAGGTATAAATTCGGTTATTTTTAACAATATTCAACTTTTGATCTGTCCCAATATTTTCTGTTACTGATAGAACCAAGAACAAATCTGTCTAATCTGGTGCCATAATCTGTCAACCAAAAACTAAGGATTTATTATCCGTTCGATATCGCTAGTGGTATTGAAAAAACTTCCTCGCATACATTGTAAATTTTATTAAGAGAGCATTTTTATGTTTTACTCCAATTTTCAAATTAAATATACATCGAAATCAATATTTTAAAAAGATTAATACTAATTTGTTAGAAATACGCCATCTATGAATTGTATTTTAAAACTAACTTTCAAACTAAAAATATAAAATACATTTATTATCTAATAGATGTCGCTAGCGGTACTGACAACAAAAACAACCTGATCGCATATTGACACTTATTGCGATAAGACCACGTACATTGTAGGTTTTATTACATTTGACATGTGCGTGTTTGGTCCAGTACGTCACAAGACTATCACCTGATTAACCCGATTAGTGTAACAGCGATAATAAACCGTCTTAACCTCGTACGGGCCGATATTAGCATTGAAAGGAATTTCGGATCGTAGAAGGTTCGTTCTCCCACTTTTCCCTTACAGTTTTTTTAATTTGACAGCAGTCGGCAAAATTGTGAAGTGTCTCGCAAAATTCCGTTTTTATATCAATCCGTCACGGTTAGGTCACACGCATTAAGCTAAGGCGACGTAATAACAATGAACGAAAAGGCGGAAATTAAAGAAGTTAGAAGTAAACCGGAAGAAGCGGCCGGATCTTCACAGGGCGATGAAAAAAAGGAGGAAAGAACTTTTGAATGTAATATTTGTTTGGATACTGCCAGGGATGCTGTAGTTAGTATGTGTGGTCATTTATTTTGGTTAGTTACTTTTGAAAAAATTAAGAATTATGATTAAATAACTTTATATTTTTTTTTTAGTTGGCCATGTTTACATCAGTGGTTAGAAACTAAACCGTATAATCAAGTTTGTCCCGTTTGTAAAGCTGGAATAAGTAGGGAAAAGGTTGTACCTTTATATGGACGTGGTAGCGGTAATCAACAAGATCCTAGGGATATACATCCGCCTCGTCCGTCAGGGCAAAGATCGGAACCGGAAACTGGTGGAAATTATTCAGGTAATGTATTAGTAAAGGTATTTAACCTTGGGTTGTGTAAGGTGTCTATTGATTTCTCAATCACCTTATCTAAAGTATTGAAAGACTTCTTTTTATGAGTCTATGTTTTTAATATTAATAGTTAATGTATTATTAGCATATATATACTAGTTGAAAGTTAAAATATTCTATTTTATTAAAAAAAAGTCAATTTTCTTCTAATTATTACCCAAAAAATTCATAAAAGTGACTAAAATTTTTGACAGTTAACCTAATTTTTTTTTTGAAAATTTTAACCAATTTTAAAAAATCTTGGAGACTTTATTTTTTTAAATTAAGAAATGAATTTTGTATTAATTGAATGCTAAAATATTTTATTTTGTAATAAAAAAGTCAATTTACTTCTAATTATTACCCAAAAAATTAAAAAAATTCATAAAGGTGACTAAAATTTTTAACAGTTAACCTAACTTTTTTTGAAAATTTTGACTAATTTTAAAAAATCGTGGAGGTTTTATTTTTTTTAATTAAGAAATGGAATTTGTATTAACACATTAACGGCGGGCGATCTCGACGGAAGTATGCTAGGTAAAGCGGGCCATTTAAGCCGCCGTTCAGTTAAATCGTATTACTACGACTCCCGCCTTTTAGTCGCAGTCGAGATAAATCGTAGTACTACGACTCCCGCCTTTAGTGTGTTAATTGAAAGCTAAAACATTTTATTTTGTAATAAAAAAGTCAGTTTTGTTCTAATTGTTACCCAAAAAATTAAAAAATTCATAAAGGTGACTAAAATTTTCGACAGTTCATAACCTAACTTTTTTTTTTTTAATTTTGTCGAACTTTAAAAAATCGTCGAGACTTTATTTTTTTAAATTAAGAAATGAAATTTGTATTAATTGAAAGCTAGAATATTCTATTTTGTAATAAAAATGTCAATTTTGTTCTAATTATTACCCAAAAAATTTTAAAAAAATCATAAAGGTGACTAACATTTTTAACAGTTAACCTAACTTCATTTGAAAATTTTGACCAATTTGAAAAAATCGTGGAGACTTTATTTTTTGAAATTAATAAATAAAAGTTGTATTAATTGAAAGCTAAAATATTATATTTTGTAGTAAGAAAGTCAATTTTGTTCTAATTATCACCCAAAAAATTAAAAATAAATCATAAAGGTGACTAAAATTTTTTGACAGTTCATAAAAATCGTGGAGACTTTATTTTTTTTAATTAAGAAATGGAATCCATATTAATTGAAAATTAAAATACTCTTGTTTGTAATAAAAAAGTCAAATTTCTTCTAAATATTATCCAAAAACTGAAAACAAAATTAACGTTCAAAAGTTGCAACTTTATTGTATATAATATATATTCTTTTTTTTAATGATATTGAAACACATAAGAACAAAAACTTTATTTACTTATTAAAGTAGGTCAGTTTAAATTAAAAAGTTACTTTACATAAATTTATTATCGATTATTATTGTTTATTATGTAGATTGATTCTATTTTTGGAAGCTTATTAAAAAACCGCAAACTCATCTTTTGTGATAAAATTGATTTTCAGCTTCGACCGTGACGATTGTGAAGTGGGTAGTTTTTCTTGCATTTATCTTTCAACCAAGAGTATTAATATTTATCGTCATCTGTTATAATTTTTTAACAAATAGGGCTACTATTCGTGATTATCTATAAGTGGACGTATTTAAATTAATTTTGATTGTTATTAGAATGCGCTTCGACTCAACCATCGCCAAATGTTGAATATTTACCGACTATTGAAAAATTTATTTCATGTTGAAATGTTCAACTTATATTTGGCAAGTAATTACTCAACATTTGGCAAATTTGGTTTGTATGAAATCGTTCCAATTGAATGGAGATAATTGTAATATGTAATGAATTGATTATATTTGATAATTTACTTGTTCGTTATGAAAAAATAAAATTTATTTATTTAAACTTTGAATTTCACGTCTATTAATTTAATTTTTTTACTGTTTTGGAGTTTGTCAATAAATTACATTCGTGTTAAAAGTATTTACTCATAACTGTAACTTTTTACATAAACATTATACTAGAACTTAAAGTTTATAAAAAAAAAGTTTTACAGGGTGAGTAGGGAGCAGGGGATCAAACTTCAGGACTAACTTGAATAAACTCAAATATGATTATTTCATTTTCATATGGTTACAAGTCATAGTGTCACAAAAATTTTTTTTATTGTGTAATCAGTCGAAAATTCGTTAATATCAAGAATTTGGAGAAGTGTTTATATTGAATAATACTCGTAAATTGATCAAACTACATGTTTTATTTGGAAAAAAATCTGTACTTGGTTTAAAATTCGAGTTATTTGGGGCTAAAGTTAAACATTTGACCAATTCCTTGGTCGGATCAGTGAACAAGTTATAACTAAAATTCAAATGAATGATTAGGTATAAGGCATTATTAGTTCTTTTGAATTCGTTTTCTTGGTGCAATGTATTCTTGGAATTTGAATCTTTCCTTCTGACTCACTCTGTATGTTTGAATGGAAATTATTAAAATCACATTACAAAACAACAAATACACAATTTTGTAATTGTATATCTTATAATTGACGATTGTTCGTTTTAAACCAGATAAGTATATCTTAATTTTCAAACTATGAAATTCTTAATAGTAATGAGTTAACTAAAAAACAAAATAAAAGATTTCGCTTACATTGTAATAATCTGTATGCACGTAGTAATCACAATGTGGTGACGATAAAAAAGCAGTTTTGACGCATGTAATTACATTGACGTTACTGGCTTACGGAGCGGGTTTGATTTCTAAACAAACAACAGGACCGTATTTGAATTTCTTTCACCAAGACGACTTTATCTGTTATAATTGATTGGCTTCCAAATCAAATTGACACTGAACAGGAAAGTGTAGTCAACTAAAGTGAGGCTAGATGTTTTACATTTCGCTTGATTAATTAAAATAATAATAATAAATTTTCACTAATCATTTACGCTGGGGAGAAAAATAAACTTGTACATCACGAACTTTTGACACCTCTAAAAATTGCATTTTTTTATTGTAAACTTAACATGTCATCCTCAAATTAGAGTTTATTAACTATTAATCATAGGCTCTGTTAATCATAAAACTGTGAAGTAGTGGGTAACTCTCGAATTAGCATGCTTGGTATTCTTTGAATTCGCTTTAATGACCTTTGGAGGGCTCATTAAGCCATCGACCCCACAACTAGTCCAACATCTTTATGTATCACCCTTGTGTGTAGAAGTATACTTCAAATAAGACCGTGACGCTTTATTTGTGGGGGGCCTGTGAGGAAGTTGTAGGTAGTCTAATAAAACCTCCTGGAGTCTAATACAATGGGCATATTGTGGCCTAAGTGTTAGGGAGATAATACCCTGGCCCACGATCCTGCATACATAATCATAAACCTTAGACTCCAGCTACTGTGCAAGTATGAATACCTAATTGTTTTTCTCTAAAATGAAGTGAGACGTAAATATATTTGTTAACACGTTGACTTCCGCATCACTCATGTTTGGGTAACAGTAAGCTTTCTAATGGAGCCTATAACCCGCATTGGGGTGATACTTATTTGACTACTTACGAAGGATATTCGTAAGTGAATCAGTTGATGTTGAAAGGTACTATGTAACTTTTATGCAGTTTTGAGAAAAACTAATGGCGTATTCGATTGGTTGCACTCAGTTGCACTGGTGCGCACCAGTGCATAGCAGCGTGTTCTATTGGTTGTTTCGTTGTGTTCTATTACATTTTATTATTGTAGTTTATAAAACATTTTAAACATCATCAAGCCTTAAACACACTTACAAGTGATGTTATGATTATGTTTGATTTCATCGCGTTCTGTTGAATTTGCCCTTTTTTGCACTAAGCTAGTGTGACATATGTCACATTTTGCACTCAACGAGTGCGCACTAGTGCACACTAGTTTTCCCAATCGAATTCGCCATAAGAAAACTGAATATCTTTCTTGTGTCAGATTTAGTGTTAGATATTATTGTCGGAGTGGTTTTATACTGCTTGTGCACACATATCGGTGGTAACTTACCCATGGTATTAAGACCCCAACAGTTGTTATTTAAAAAAAAGAAAGCGTAGTTAGGCCCTTTCTACATCTAATACAAAACAAGCAAATAGTATTAACTCAAAAATCTGATTTATTAATTTTCAAACAATGAAACCATGTTAAAACAATCTTGACATCTTATACTAATATTTATTACTCTCTTGCGTGTTTGGATGGCTTTTTTGTTGGCAGCGGATAATGTTGGAGGAAAATTCTTTATATTCCTCTTCTACATAGGTTAGCAGTTTCTGTATATGCTGTACCTTGGTTTCCAATATAGGAACATCTCCCTCAGGATATGCCTTGATGTGAGGTAATTTGAGAGGAATACGTTCTTTATTTCGATGCCTATGCAGTGAAAATGTATTATGATTTGCAAAACTTTTGAGGTATTCTGAAGCGACTAGATATCCTGGTTTCGATGACTGGTGAAGAAAGTAGTAGAACTGGGATATAGAAAATGACTGTTTCTGGTTTCTTGGAACGCGCCTCTTACTGGTCTCGAGTGAAATAGATTGCTTTTTGTAATATTTTGTCCACCAATTTTTAAAATCTAGCACATCATCAGTAGCAATTTCTTTTACCCTAAAATGGTTTTTTGCACTAGATGTTACAATCAGTTCAGTATATTGGTGAATGGAGAAGATTCTATCGTGTTGTTTTAATTTTTTTTTAATCAGTCCAAAGTCCCTATCACAAGGTAAAAAGGAATGCCCTCTAATAGGGAAAAATTGTTCAACTTTTTTGAATCTACCCAGTTCAGCTAATGCCATACACATACGAACCATGGTATGGTTCTTGTTTTGGCTTGAACAATTGTCAGAATATAGCCGAAGGTGCGTTATTGATTCAGGGATGTAGTTGTTAATATAATCCAATACAAAAGAGCACAATTCGAAAAAGAAAACAATACATTGTTTGTTGTTGAAAGGTATCAACTAACGTCACTTAGTCCCTTTCAACAATAACTCTTGTTTAGAAGTTGTGCCCACAACAACACTTGATGCTCCTACATTGGCCCGTTTAACGTATAATGATGAGGATATGGTAGAAATACAATATCGTATTTATATCTTAAAATTACCGAAAATGTTACTTAGTACCTTTCAGCATCCACCGATTCAAGTATTTTAAAAGATATTTTCCAGGGGAAGTAACAAAATTATTGAATTGTACAAATAATACCAAAATGATTTATTAAGAAAATAATTTAGAATATAAAACTTTAAAGCATTCTATACAAAGCTGGGGTTGATCGTAACAACTTGAATTGCAAATTTAATTTTACAAGTTACTACAGTGGTATCTGGTTTCTATCATCCCTACGAATACCTGCTTATGCTTATGACTTCTTCACTTTGCTATCATAAAACTACTTAACACTTTGTTGACCGGGAATTTTCGCATAAAATTTTGCAGGTTGTACATTAACACCGATTATTTCAGAAATGGTCAACTTTAGCGAGATTTCATAAGTATACCAAATTTGCGTAAAAATGATCATTGAATCGTTCTTAGCTCTAAAATTTATAAAAATCTAAATAATAAAAAAATTAAGAGAGTTTTAAAAGTATTATTTGGTGTAGAAAGTGCCCTCTGTAATCTTGACAAAAATTGGTATCAAATTAGTATTTCCCGTCTTTAAATTCGGCGTTCTACTAATTTTCATAAAGATATTTCAAATATAAGAGAAATTATTGAAGAAAAACGAAAATATAATGTTAACTTTGACGGTCTCTATCTTTTTTATTATTAACAATTCAACTAAGATAAATTTTGCTAATACTAATGTTTTGACGTGAGGAATTCACTGTTACTCTGTGTCCCATTAGTTACGGACCACCCTGTATAGGTTATCATAATTTCGAATCTTGATTTGAACAATTATAACTTATCTATGACGTGTCTTCGCACAAACCTTTTATGTCCATGTATTACAAAGTCATAATAAATATGTGATTAAACGAACATCGTTCGTTGTCTCGACATACCTGTTATTTACAATTTTTTTTTTCTAGATTTCCAAATTGCATAACAATAGGAATTTTCCATAAATACCGTCAGAGACAAACAATTATGCCTTACCCGATTCAACAAATGTTGAAAAGTTGTTGACTTTTCTTTGTATTTAACAAATTATTTTATTTTTGAATAATTAATTTAGCAATCGTCTGGTTCATAAGTATAAATTTTTGAGATTCAAGTCAATTAAAGATAGTAGTAGAGTCATAAAAAGCAGAATTAACTTAAAATATTGAAACTATAAGTGTTTAAGTAGGTTGTACATGTTTTAGTGTTTGATATTGTTGATTAACTGAACTAATTGTAAGACTAGAATTAACGTTAGCGCTAACTCTAACACTAGACCTAGAACTAGGAGCATTCTGGTTTAGCCGTGCGTCTTTTGAAAAAGCGTTTGACGTCGTTTCAGAAACAAGTTCGAAATTTGAAGAATTTTGAATAAGGTTGCAACATGGCATCTGAAACGTCAAACGCATTTTTAAAAGACGCAGAGCTAAACCCGAAACCTTCTAGTTTTAGGTCTAGTTTTAGAGTTAGCGCTAATATTAATTCTAGTCTTACAATAGTATAGTGCAGTTAACACCAGCCGTGTAAGGCTTCGTATTTATTATTGACTAATTTCTATCATTACTTCAATTTTTAAGATTTTACAGATTTATTACAATTTTGGGTTCTTTAATAAAAAAAAATTAGCAAGATTGGATTAATTATTTAATTATAAGTTGTTATTTCTTTATTTCCATAAATAAACTGTACGATTTTTGAAAGTGAATGAATTGTTATAAAAGTAATACGAAAATAGTTTATCAAGAAAATTATTTAGAATGTAAAACAAAAAATTGTGAGATTGTATTAAATTCATTTAAAATTCGAAAGTATTTAATGTAGTTAATTTCATTTTTTCTAATTTCGAATATAGTGAATTTCTTAAAAAATGAATATTTTCCGATTATATCACAAAAAAATTATTTTCTGTTGTAGCATTTGGATTAGGTGATAATGGATTCCACATGTCCTTCGGCATAGGAGTATTCCCCTTTGGTTTCTTTACTTCGATGTTCAATATAGGAGACGTCAGACCGAGCGCAGCACCCCTCGGCACTCCAAATCACCTCGAAGAGCAGTTCCTGTCGAAACTCTTCTTATGGTTGGCGATAATTTTCGTAGCCTGGCTAATATTCGCGTAACTCTACAATAAAAACTAATAATCACGATCAACCCGGGATATTCCTTATTCTTATTCATATCCTCCGACTACTTTTTTAGTCCTTATTTTTTCCTTTTTATTCATTCAGTAAATAACGTAAAATCAAAACTAGTACAAAAATTTATCCTTTCATGTATCTAAACTTTTTTTGTGCTTTATTCACTATTTTTTTGTGTCGAATTTTCGGACATTCCTTAAAATATTACGTGTTTACGTTTTATTTCCATGTAAATTGTTGATAAAATTGGTTGGGTGTTAAAATGTACATAAATATATTACTTAGGGCCGGTTTATTCACCTTTGGGTAAAGTAATCTGTCCGATTATTTCTATGGTTATTGCAATTTCGCGTAGTACGATTGGCTATTTTGCCAATAACCATAGTAAATATCATACAGATTAATTTATCCAAAGGTGAATAAACCGGCCCTTATAATGATTATTATTATATATTATAATTGCTGATTATTGAATTTTGTGGTTTTTCCTCGCTTTATATCGCTGTATATCGATTTTAAGACTATTAATTGATCTATGTTGTAGTCAAATATGTATTATAACATAAAAATAAATGGGGTTTGTTTTTAAATTTGTTTCATTAATTATAATTAATAAGAAAATTAAAAATTTGTGCTATACTATCATTTTTAAAAACAACACTTTAAAAAGCAGTAACTTATTATATTTCACAGTTACCATCTTGACATTTCATATAAACAATAAATTATGTGTGTTGTTGCATAATATAAATAAAAAGTTTTCTTTTATAACATTTTTATTTTAGTACTAATTTTATCAACAATTTGGTATTAAACGTATAATTCTTTTAAAAATTGTTTACAATGTTTCAAACCACGGTTACCATCTTAAATTTTGATAAAAGTTATTAACATAAATTGTAAGTTAATATGTATTATAACAAAAAAAAATTTTAAGTTTTATTTAAATATATTTTTTTAACAATAATTTCTTATTAATAATTCATTTTTAAATTTCTTTAATTTTTAATATAGTAACTTTTTATATTTAACGATTTCCCATCTTGAAATTTGACGTAAGCAATTCAAGTAACTACTCAATCGTTGTCAAAACTGACAGATCGGTTTTGTTATTGTCTCTAGTAAAGTTAAAACAAGCAGAAAAGAAATGGATGTTTACGAAAGTGTTTTATTGGTAAAACACGAAGTGTTTGTGTTTAATATACCACCAAGAGCGTCAAATCGCGGATACAGGTAAAGTTTGCGTTTAGAGAAAAAAATCGATTTAAAAACTCGAGTGAAATACAATCTGTTATCGTTGTTTTATCGAAATACGCCCCCTAATTTTACCGATAAACGTTTCCGTTCGCGTTTGATTGTGTTCATGTGAAATTTAAGAGCTGCAGATTGGAATTTGGCCGAACCTACGTGGACGGGTCGTTTACGTCTTATCGCCAAGGGTGAAGAATGTTACATTAAATTGGAAGATAAAACTAGTGGAGAACTTTTCGCTAAATGCCCTATCGATACATATCCGGGAGTTGCAATTGAATCTGTTAGTGATTCTTCTAGATATTTTGTTTTAAGAGTTCAAGATGATAATGGTAATTAATTTTTTTAAAATGAGTAAATCAAAAAAAGAAATTTTGTTTGTCTTTAGGTCGATCTGCATTTATCGGAATTGGTTTTGGTGATAGATCGGATTCTTTCGATTTAAACGTAGCTTTACAAGATCACTTTAAATGGAAGAAAAAGGAACAACAAATTTCTTCAGAACCGACCCAACCTGAGTTGGATTTAAGATTTAAAGAGGGTGAAACTATTAAAATTAATATGAAAATTACTGTAAGTTTAATTTTTTTCTAAAAAATTATTTTATTTAAATAATTTTTAAAAATTAATTAAAGAAAAAAGACGGATCGGAATCAACAACTTCCAAGTCAAAAACAAGAACTACTGGTGGATTAGGGTTGTTACCTCCTCCACCCGGAGGAAGTAGACTGCCTGCTCCTCCAGGTAGCTCGCCTGCAGGATCACCAGCTCATGTTCCCAAAACGGAAGCTGTTACTGAATCTTGGGGTGATTTTGCATCAGCACCTTCAAGGTAATTAATTACTAGACAGCTATAATATAAAAAGAGTATAACTTGCTGAATGAATAAGGTCTCATTATTAAAAGATTATGAATTTGTATAATTTATTAGGTTAGGTTCGGATAAAAACCTTGTTTTTCGACTTTCATAATTTTTTTCTAAGAATTAGAAGAAATTTGACAATCTTAATGAGAAAGAGAGTTTTTAATGTATATTTATTTAAGTTTTTATTTTTAATTTGCATAACTAAACTCAATTTTTGAAAGTTCATTAAAAATTTGTGAGGTTATGTTAGGTTCGAATGAAATTCGTGAGTGTTTTTTAGAGCTTTCTTTTAATTTTTTGGAAGGAATTAAAATAAATTTGATGATTTTAATTCAAAATAGACATTTTATTGTTTGAAAAATCACTACAATTTTATAAAAGTTAGTAAAAATGTTGGATTTTTTAAAATTTTGTAGTAAGAATTAAGACTATATTTTACTGGAAAAAAGAATTTTAAATGTATATTTCTTTAAGATTTTATTTCTAAATTTTTGTAAATAAAATCGATACGATTTTTCAAATTTATTAACAATTTGTGAGGTTATGTTAAGTTCGGATGAAATTTGTGAGTATTTTTTAAAGTTTTCTTTTAATTTTTTAACAAGAACTGAAGTAAATTTGACAATTTCAGTAGAAAAGACACATTTGATTAGTTGAAAACAATGTTTTAGAAGTTGATCAAACATTTATAAGGTTATGTATGTTAAATTCTCTCAAATTTCTTCACAAATTCATTATTTTTTAATTTTTTAGTAACAATTGTAACAGATTTGATAATTTTGATGAAATTAAATTCCTTAAATTTTAAATTACACAGTGAGGTATTATGGTTTGACCTTCATTCAGCAGGTTATAAAAAAGAAATGTCCCTTTTTTTATTGATTGATTTTAATATTTACTTTTGTATATTTAGTGTGCCTAATCAACCTTCACCATCGAACGCAAACTGGGTACAGTTTTAGAACTTTAAAGAAACAAGTCTCACCAACAGTATAGATAGTGGCTAAGAAAATATATCATTGTTCAAAAAAAAAACTTAATGTCTAAGTGTAAAGTTGTAGCATATATCTCCGAGATTTATTAATTAATTAATTGATTGTTACGTTTTGCAACTATAAATTTGAAAATGAAAAAAATAAAAAAAAAATACTAATAACTGCTAATACATAAAAGAGTACTAACTGAAGGACTTTTGTGATCACGTTGCAATAAAATTGAAGTTGGAAGATACTATTAACCAGTGGTTTTATGTCAAGAACGTAGTTTTAGGTTTTGCGATTGCAAAGGTGAAAAAAAAGGTAGTTATACTGGCGTGAGTTTTTGATGATACAACTCAAAACAGTTGTCTTTATTGTTCGTTCTTATTCCGCATGCAGAGTTCCGTTGATATCTGCTGACCAGATTTAATGAGATTTATGCTTGTTGTATTACATAATATTTTCGATATGGATTATTATTGAATAATAAACATTCCATATATTATATGTTATATTTGTGTTATTTTATTGAATTTTTATTAATGTATTTAAAAAAGATTTTTTTTTGAAAATTTTTTTATAAGAATTATAACAAATTTCGTGATTTTAATGAAGAATAGATAGATATTTTAACTTAATTGTTCTTAAATTTATTTTCTTTAATTTCCATAAATAAGCTCAATATGATTTTTTAAAGTTAGTCAATAATTTCTAAGGTTATTTTAGACTGGGTGTCCACTGGATCAGCTTGATCAAAATCGGTGCGATTCGAATTGTCTGATCAATGATACTACGATTTTCGTACTTCCGAGTACTCTTACACCCCTATGCATAGTCGATCGCCGGCGATTCGCTGGAGACTCGCCGGCGAACGGTCGGAATATAATTTGTGATGATCTCCCAGCGATCTCCGCTTTGGCGAATCGCTGGTGATTTGTATCGTGATTTGTGATGTATTGGCACTATACATTCAATTCAAATCCCTATCCATTTTATATACTTCCTCTGTCCTAAAATAGTTGCTACATTTTAGTTTAATGGAAAAATTATCATAAATATATAAGATAAATTAATTTATTAAATATCAATAGGTAGAACATATAATAATCGAAATGTGCCAAGCCCTAACCTCCACTTAGCTATTGCCCACGTTTTGTGATAAGTAATTGTTACCTGTAAAATTTGAATGTTTTTGAATTTTAACCGCTCTGCATCAAAAATGGTTCGAAATATTTCGGAAACAAATCACAGAGGTGGGAAAAAATGCGGAGAATTTAGTAATGAGCAAAGAAACCAAATCTTACATTATTTGTTCCAAAATGTGGAGGAGAGAATTTGAAAAGAGGCGTGATAAGTGCAGCTGCACCTAAGTTCTTTTGGGGTCGTTCAACAATTTCGAGTTTCTGGAAACAAATAAAGGATTGTTTAAGCAAAAACGTAATAATTAATATTAACTCCCGTAAAAATAATTGTGGTCGAAAAGTTAAGGATTACAGTCAACAAATTACTAATATATGCTCTATTCCTTTATGTAAAAGAACCACATGAAGATCATTAGCTTGTTCAAGTAAAATTCCAAAAAAATACGTTGCATAATAGATTTAAAAATGTAAAAGAAATATAGTAACCGGTTTTATTAAGCCGGTACTTACCGAAGAAAATAAACGGCTCCGAATAGAGTTTTGTTTAAAATGTGTATTGTCAACGGGGTATTTTGAAGATTTACTAAACTATATTCACATTAACGAAAAATGGTTTTATTTAACCAAGACAAAAAAAAGTTTTTATGTCACTCCGGAAGAAGAAATGCCGCATAGAACTTGTAAAAGTAAAAGATTCATTACAAAAGTAATGTTCATGGCGGCAGTTGCACGTCCACGTTGGGATTTTCATAAAAAAAATTTTTTTGACGGAAAAATAGGGATATGGCCATTTATAAACTCTTTACCAGCCAAAAGAAATAGCAAAAATTGGGCTAAGGGAACAGTAGTAACCAAAGCAGTACAAAGTGTCAATAAAGCGGAAGTAAGAAAAATGATTTTGAATAAATTGATTGCAGCAGTACGGGAGAAACGGCCTTTTGGTTCAAAAAAACACACAATACTCATTCAGCAAGATAATACAAAACCGCATTTGTACACTGACGATCCAACATTAATCCAAGCTTTCTGTAGAGATGGTTGGGATATCCAACTGATATATCAACTACCGAATAGCCCCAACTTAAGTGTGTTGGATTCAGATTTTTTAGTTCATAAATTATTTTGTATTTTCATTAAAAAACGATAAACTGTTGTACATAAAATTCTTCTGTTTTTGATTCGCCTTAAAATAAATAAATAAAATGTAGCAACTATTCTCGGACAAAAATTAAATTAAAATGTAGCAACTATTTTCGGACAGAGGAAGTATATAATATTAATCTGACATAAATTGTGATTTTATTGACGTTTTTGACATCGACCGATCTCCGGCGAATCTCCGGCGCGTCGCCAGAAAAAACAGCATAACGCACGTGAATGATTCCATGGCGATTGACTGTAACGGAATTTTCTATTGGCGAACGGAGAATCCGGCGAGTCTCCGGAGAATTTCCGGCGAACCGCCAGCGATCGACTATGCATACGGGTGTTAGTAAGAGACGTAAGTTGGTCCGATTATGGTCGGTACGATCCGATGGTCACGCCTTAAGCTGGGTCGGCTCGATCAAAGGTAGTACTAATGTCTTCATGATGACACATCGACGCTCTCAAGCCAAAACGGCATAAACGCCAAAACTGTCATTTTTCAGTTAGCTGCACCGTTGAGTAGCATTTTTAAATCTGCATGCAACAGTTAAAGCGGCATACCCGCAAACAAACTTCATTCGCTATAAAATTGGTTTAAAGTTTGCATAAAAGTCATTTAAGATTCATTATGTCAATCATTTTTTGCGTTTTCTGAAAAATTAGGTTAATGTCGTTTATGCCGTTTTGGCTTGGCAGCGTCGACATGTCCATTGATATCATGATTCCGTTGTTCGGGTTACTCTTACACCCGTATGCATAGTCGATCGCCGGCGATTCACTGGAGATTCTCCGCAGACTCGCCGGCGATTCTCCGTTCACCAATAGAAAATTCCGATGCAGTCAATCACCATGGAATCATTCACATGCGTTATGCTGTTTTTTCTGACGACGCGCCGGAGGTTTGCCGACGGTTTGCCGGAGATCGGTCGATGTCAAAAACGTCAATAAAATCATAATTTATGTCAGATTAATATTGTATATGTAAAATGAATCCGGATTTGAATTGGATGTATAGTGCCGATAAATCACAAATCACGTTACAAATCACCGGCGATTCGCCAAAGCGGAGATCGCTGGGAGATCGACTATGCAACACAAATTATATTCCGACCGTTCGCCGACGAATCTCCGGCGAGTCTCCGGCGAATCTCCAGCGAATCGCCGGCGATCGACTATGCATACGGGTGTTAGACTTGGTGTCCACCGGATCGGCCTGATCAAAATCGATGCTATTTGAATCGTTCGATCAAAGTAGTGTTTATATTGACGATGTCCATTGACACGACATTACTTGGCTCCGACCGAAGTCGTACGCCGACCAGTTAGGCCCGACTTTATGTGCAAGATCATGGTCGGTAGTCATTACCCGACTTCACAGTTGTTTTTGAATGGGCCTGTCCACCATTTTTCAATTTTTATTGCATTGGATAGAGCAGCAAAAAAAAGTTTCTCCGTATTTTTGCGTTTTTTTCATAGCTTATCCCATCGTTCAGAAAAAAATCATAAAGTCGACCAATTTAAAAGAGCGTTTAAACAAGGTACTGTGTGACGTCGGAGCGTTCGATCCCCTCTACAAAAAAACCCGTTCAAATGGTCTGAAGTTGTATGGCAAAACGGTTTGTTTACGGGCGGAAATCACCAGATGCTGATGATAATATGTATTTTATGGCTAGGTTATTTTTTGCGTATTTAAGTGTTGTTTACTTCCTTATATGAACTTTTGAGGTGTATATAGCAAATAATACACATATTAATAACAAAGAAAAATAATTTGTCCACCGACTTCTTAACGATAACTACTAGGTTATTAGAAAGAGATAGGTACAACGAGTTCCTATAATAGAAAAGGATGGATATATATCTTTGCGTCGGATATTTCTTTTGCCAACTCATAAGTACTGTATTAAATCTGTGGCAATTTAAACAACACCAACTTCACAGGAAATTTCAGCATGGCCGATGGATTCAGCCAATGAGCGATCAATTAACGCTTCGACGTCATCAACAGGTCACGTTATGAATCGCATTTCAAAAATATAGGTTTTAAGATCGTTTTTTGACGTAATACCGTAACAATAAATACTAAAGCCTTGACATATATGATCATCGCCTTTTAGAGAATGGATTCCGCCCAAAAAAACCTATACTTTGGAAAAAGTGGACAGGCCCATTAGGGATCTTTCAGTATCCTTGTTCCCATACAAATATAAAAGCACCTCTATGAAGATTGTTTTTTATGCACCGATGTATCCTGTATTTGTAGCGATGCTTCCTTTTTCTTCAATAGCCTCTTCAAGTAAGCATCGCCACAGATACTGGATACATCAGTACATAAAAAATAATCCTCATAGAGGTGCTTTTATAGTTGCACGGGAACAAAGATACTCGAATTCAAAAACAACTGTCAAATCGGGTAACGACTACTAACCATGATTTGCAAAAAGAATCTGACTCGACCGGTCGACATACAAATTCAGTCAGAGCCAACCAATGTCGTATCAATGGATACGCGTCAATATAAAAACCTAAGGCGGGTCTCATACTGAGGCAATCAGCAACAAGTGTTATTGCTACTTGATGACATTTTACATATAATTAAATGATGTTTCTCACATTGAAACGGTCGCTTTAATTCTATGTAAAATGTCATCAAGTAGCAATATCGCGTGTTGCTGGTTCTTAGTTGCCTCAGTGTGAGACGTGCCTACACACTACTTTGATCGGACGATTCAAATGGCACCAGTTTAGTTCGGGCCGGTCTGGTGGCCACCTGGGTTAACTCATTACTGGCCGCTAAAAGTCCTTACTTCAACCGACGGTAAGCCGGGCCTTGATCATTTAAATAACTAGTGAATTTATTCAAATTTCAATTTGAAAATTGAATTTATAGTAATTTCATTTAATATGGTAGTCCTCCAAATATTTTTCTGCGCATAAAGGCATCAGACAATGTCCGTATATGCAGCAGGTTTCTTTACTTTTGTCGTGATTTTTGGAAACTTTGCAACGTTTCTGTAGAAACTTTTCTTTTCTTGAATTACGATTTTTATCAGCCTGTGCGTTTTTATATCTCTTGAAAGGCTTATGGGGCATCTTTACAAGAGATTTTTTTGATAGACCTTTGGATTTTCGTCCAATCTTTAGCAACTTGTAGTAAATAAAAAGTAAATTTTATTTTCTTTGCCGGTATCAGTTTTTTGAATAAATGATTAACACGTTGACCGCAGCGCGGCATTCACTTGTGTCGCGCCTGATTTTGGTTTGTGTAATGCGGCACATGGTTTGTGTCGCAATCTTACCATTCTATTAGGTAGTGGCTTGAGTGGTTACAATTTTTTTTTTTAATGGCGAACAACGTGTTAAATTATGATTATTTTATTAATGATGCAATATAAATTGCATTAATCTCTGCAAAATTAACACTATTCATATACACGTTGTAATCCATAATACTTTTTGATTCTTTTTTATAATTTCACCAGATTTTCGATTTATTTTATCAGTTTCTATCAGTCGGACCTGAGTGTTGTAGAAATCATATCTTTTCCCTTTCGATTGTCTTTACAATTCGTCAACAGTTTTTGAATTGTGAAGAAAAAATGACGTATTATTACGTTAGCAGCCAGTAATGAGTTAAGATATCAGAGAACTATTCTTTATGAAGATCAACTGAAAACACAACCGATCTTGCGCCAAATGAAAATCTTTTGTTAATAAAAACTTGTGCATATTTTTCTTCAGTTCTTCTCCATTGCTGCCGACGTCCATTTTTATCCTACTTTTCCAGTAAGATAAAAATGCGACTCATATAAAAATAGTACTTTGCTCCAATAGATGCTATTCCATCCCAAGTGATTTTGAGCAAATGCCAATCTTGAAATTTTTCTTCTAACAGACAATTCAGTAACATTAACACCCTTAACCTCTTGAAGAAAACTTCAAGAGGCTTTCTTGATTTGCTTCTTGAAGAAGCAGAAGTAACTGCTCATCCATCTCCAATTCATAACCTGATAAATAAACCAACTATATAGTTTATGGACCATAGCTTCAAATACCAAGCAATAGCTATGATACATTTTGCATGTTGGTCTTTTTGGTTTTTGAAAAAGATAACACGAGAAATAATAAATTGAAAACAAACTTCAAAAGTTTTCAAAAAAAGTTATTTACTTCTAATACACAAATTTCTTTTTAAAATTACACATCAAAACCCTTAAATTTACTTCCACAACTTCTTAATAGACATATTCTTCTCCGAATCCTTTTGCATAACTTTAGCCACCGCCATCTCAAAATCTTCTTGAGTAACGTGAACTCTTCTTTCTCTCAAAGCATACATACCAGCTTCAGTACAAACACCCTTAAAAAAATAAAAAATAAATATACCAAACTAATACAAACAAACACTTCCTTTTTAAAATTTAACTTTATTAATTTACCTTAACTTCAGCTCCACTAGCTCCAGGCATAAGCTCAGCAATCTTCCTCAAATTAATCCCCCTAGTTAAATTCATCTTCCTCGAATGAATCTTTAAAATATCCAATCTAGCTTCTTCATTCGGTGGCGGAAATTCAATCTTACGATCAATCCTACCAGGTCTTAACAAAGCCGGATCTAAGATATCAATACGATTCGTAGCCATAATAACTTTAATATTTTTAGTCGCTTCAAAACCATCGAGTTGATTTAAAAGTTCCAACATCGTCCGTTGAACCTCCGAATCACCACCAGAACCCGATTCAATACGCGAAGAACCGATAGAATCAATTTCATCCATGAAAATAATAGACGGAGCGTGTTCTCTTGCCATAACGAATAATTCTCGAACCATACGAGAACCTTCACCGATAAATTTTTGAACGAGTTCCGAACCGGAAACTCGAATAAAAGTACATTCTGTATGATGAGCTACGGCTCGAGCTAATAAAGTTTTTCCAGTACCTGGAGGACCGTACAACAAAACCCCTTTTGGTTGAGCAATTCCCAAAGCATCAAAAAGCTCAGGATGTTTAACCGGAAGTTCAATAACTTCTTTAATCTCTTTAATTTGTTTATCCAATCCACCGACCATTTCGTAAGTCGAATCAGGGACTTTTTCAACCATCATAAGAGATACCAAAGGATCTACTTTATTTGGCAAGATTTTATGTAAAGTATAACTTTCATTTCTTAAAGCAACTCGACAATTTGGGGTTACGTCGTTGATATCAATATTTTTATCAATATCAACGACGAATTTTCCTTCTGGATGGACTTTTACAAGGACTTTTTTCTTATCCATCGGTTTAACGACTTCCCCAACGTAACTTCCTTGCTCTTGAAGTAACATTAACTCTTCTCTGAGCATTCGAACTTTAGCGTTAAGTTCGTTTCTTTGCGCTTGTAATCTGCGTAAGTTTTGGCTTTTTTCCGCCACCGTAAGTTGGAGTTCTTCGATTTTTGTCACGTAGTATGGACGAAAACCTTCGCCTTTGGCGACGTCCACATCCATCTGTTTAAAAAAATTAAAGATAAAATAGATTTTAATGAATTTGTTGTAAAAAAAGAAATTTACAGAATGAACAGCTTTTGAAGAAGTTGCTAAATCAGATGGTAATGGTTTTTGGAGTTTTTGTTCCAACATTGCACTTGTACTTGTACCTGGGATTGATAATTCTGTCCCCATTGTTAAAAATGAATAAAAGAATGGAAAAATGATTTTGCAAATTTTGACAAATTAGGTTAAGAAAGGTACCAAATAATTCATTGTTTTTTTTTTGTAATAATTACTATAATATAATAAAAGAAGGTTTAAAATAACATATTTACAAAAAACATCTAATTTTCTTTTCGATTTTTTCTATCAACAAAATTTTAACAAAGGTAGATCTAACCTCAAAATTATTTTTTGAGAACTTTTGATAAATGATATATAACAACCACTTATGAGAATATTTATTTTGATTCACTTACTTTCATTCCCACCGTCATGATAAACGGTTTATTTCACTTTTAAATCTCACAAAAACACTCTTTCTTCGGCACTAAATAATGACAATTCACGAAATTTGACGTTTGACAACTTCGGATACTAGGGAAATTTCTGTCTTACAATTGTACCAACGTTTTTTCCATACTTACAATTAAACATTTTATTTTATAAAATGTAATTACAAAATAAAATGTACCTATTTATATTTAAATTTAAAATGTTAGTTTGTATTTAAAATATTGCTTAATATTCGTATACTTTTAATCAGAATTTATTAAAATTAAAATTTGATATAATTTAGCAAATGAACTGAAATAGCACCAAAATGTGAGTAATATTCAAAATTAAATTTACCACTTTCCTTTTTACAAAATATTTTTTGTAATCATATTATTGAATTTGTTGTTATTTTGTCGCCAATTCTATGAATATTATGATATTATTTATCGAGTAAAAGAACTGTCGAGGTGGACTATATTTAAAATTTAAATTTTCAATGTTGGTAGCCTAAACTAAACATAACCTAATCAAAAAGCAAAATTTCTGTCGTTTTGATAATAAAGGTTTATTTTCTTCTTTCAAGAAGAAATAATTTACGACATTTTTTATCTAAATTTTTACTATTATGAAACGGATTTAAAGTTTTCTAAAAAAGTATTGTCTACTACAAAAGAACAGTAAAAATTCCTGTAAATGGAGCTGGAAAACCTAAAATGGAATGCGATAAATATTTACAAGGAGTAATAAGAAGACTTATACTTAAATATTACGACTCCAAGAAATTTTCAATTGGTTCACAGTCATATATTAATATTCAAAACCTGTTTTTCTATAAGAAATTAAATAACAAACCTATTTTATGGGTGCATCCACCCATCGTAATGCATTGGGCAAATTATTTAAGGTCAATTGAAAACTATAGAAGTAAAGGATGGAAAATATTCTATACTAACGAAATTTATGGGCTTAATGATGCTAGACACTTTGAATGGGAAGAAAAGGTATATCCCGAGAACCTAGAATGTTTTGAACGTTACCGAGGAACTGTCCAAGAAATTAATGGATGTAGAAAACACATAAAGAAATTGTTTGGAGCAGGACAAAGAATACTTATTTTATACATAAGCAGTGAGGATAGTTTTTTAAGGGGTACAACAAAATGTTTTTCGAGAGAGAAGAAAAAACTCGAGTAGACTATTATCATTCAAAGATGAATGAACTGCATTATTAACACATTACTGACCACTAGAGTTTCAACAGCATACGCACGTCCGACTGGCCATTCAGCCACAGATTCTCCCTGCAATATACCTTAAGTGACAGAAAAAAAATTGCTTATCGCCAAGATAACCGAAGACTACCGGTCGGCAAGGGTTGGCGAACAAATGCCGATTAATCAGCTACTGGTCGGCAAGTGTTGGTATCAAAAAGCTGATTAATCGGCTACCAGTCGGTAATGTGTTAAGAATGGTTTTGATGCATTTTTTTAGATATATTGTCCAAATCAGTTAAAGTTATTTTTGTTAGTCAATATTAAGCCCTTTCTCACAGTATGCTCAACTTTAATTTTAGAAACTTGAATGTCTCTTGAATAAACAATGTCATTTTATGGTTAGTAAAGAAAAAGGTTTGAAAAGATATTTAACACTTTCAGCTATGACTAAGCTACAACTATTGGAAATATTGCACTCCCATCATTACAAAAAAAATTCTTAACTTTTTCATTCTCACTAGAAATTCAACAATATTGAGTTATTTTAGGCTTTCATAAAAAATAGTGTGGCAAAGTATGTATTAAGTTTGTTTAGGGAACTGTAACTGAAATTGAAATCTGAATTTGTTAGATATAAACTCTGATGAAAGTGAAGGATGTTCATCGCCAGAAATGACTGAATCATACACTGATAGGGAAGATACTGGAGAGGACATTTCCAATGTAACGCAATATTCATTTGAAAGGAGTAACATAGTTGAATAAGCATGGGAAATAAAGCAGGGAAATCACCAAATTAACAATGTAAAAATTATCAATAAAATGTAAAAAAAAAATATTTCTTTTTGTAAGAAAATTAGTATTACACTATCCCAAAAGTGAGATGAATTGAATCTTGAATGTTGTTTGTTTAACGTAGAGGTTAAATTCATATTTCCCTCCTTACCGCAAGAGGAATATGCAGCTTGCGGTAACATGACAGTATTCAGTCGTAAAATACTGTCATATCTGATCTACAATTTTAATGTGTCTTTTAATTTTTTAATTGTAATTTTGGAGTTCAATAGTCATTTCAAGCAGATTTTTAAGTCAGATTTTGAGATAATTTCCAAGCATTAGACTTTCTCTGAAGATGCCAAATAGGCGAAACTACGTTTTTTAATTAATAAATCGGCAAAAGTACAACTATAGTTTTTAATTATCATCGTCAAATTATATTTTAAACGTTAATAACAAAAACCATAAAAGTTAAATTGTATTTTATAAACTTGTAACTTTTAAATGTCTAATTTTAATGTAATCAATCCAAAGAAAAATTCATTTTTTTAGAACGTAGCCTAATTTTTAAAATGTTTGAAAATTTCAATTAAGGCAACTAAGGTACATTTTCTCTTCTGAGGGGAAAACTAAAAGTCGCAGAAAATTCATCTTTAATAAAAATAAAGATTAAGTGCGAATCTAAATCACCATAAAATTTCAAATAGCAACAATAGTTAATTTCTTAGATATGAATTTTTAAAAATTAACAGATTTTAATCAACATTAAGTTGCATTTTCTCTTCTGAAGAAAAAACTAAAAATTGTAGAAAATTTAGCTTTGGCAAAAATAAAGATTAAGTATTAATCTAAACCTTCATAAAATTTCAAGTCTCAACAATTAGTTTTTTTAGTCATGAATCTTTAAAGATTGAAAAGTTTTAATCGACATGTTAATTAACTCATTACTGACCGCTAACGTAATAATACGTCATCTTTTATTCACAATCCAAAGCCCATGACGTATTAATACGTTTTTTTACATAATCGTTTTATTTGATTGTTTGTTTAATTGCATTGCAAAGACAATCCAAAGACAAAATATATGACTTCCACAATACATCAGACGCGACTGATAAAAACCGGTAAAATAAATCGAAAAACCGCTAAAATGGAATTAGAAAAAATTAGAAAGTATTACGACTAGTGTTGATTTTGCAGATCAATACCTTTCTTATAATCGAATTATAAGAAAAAAGTGTCGAATGGACGAAAAAGGCTTTTATATTTGTGTTGAATTATGCATTATTTAATCCATTTACACAAAAAATTGAAACCGGTAAAGGAAATAAAATTTACCTCTTATTTACTACGAGCTGCTAAAGATTGGACGAAAAGCAAAAGGTCCTGTTGCGAACCGCAAAGGTAATAATAAAAAGCATGTTAAATTAATTAAATTCATTGAAACAATGTATGAGCTCCCACTCTTAACGAAGGAAGGTTTCGCGCCTAGTAGGAGGATAAGTTTGTTTATAATAATGTGCAGTGGACCGGCAAAGGGGATATAAGTCCTGGCAGAGCAAAACTAAGGGAGTTCGGGAGTTGATCTTGAGTTAAGTATCGTCGGAAATTATTCGTCTCGTCTCGTCTCGTCTTAAAGAGTCCGTCAAGAGTTCATCTAGATTTCATCTTAAATTCGTTCGATCTGGATTTCATCTTAAATCAGTCTTTGTTTTTTATCGGTACTTCGTGAATTGCTTTTCGTCCGAAAGTTCTTGGTTAATCGTTTGAGTACGTATCTTTCTATCGTCGCGAGTTACATCAAAATTATTGTGTCAGTTTCGTGGTTATTTGTGTATAAACTTATTTGGCGCGATCGGTCCCGGTCCACGGCAAATTCAACAACCTTAATTTAGTTCATTTGGATTATATCATGTCGACCCACAGATTTTGGGGTAAGTCTGTTTAAGTGTTTATGTAACCAACCGTTCGTAATCAACGCATCAACTAGAGTTAAGTTCCGTTTTAATTGTCTTTTTATTCTCTTGTTTTCGTTTTTGTAATAGAATTTAGTTTGTTTAATTAAATAATTTAGTAAGAGAATCCCTGCCTTATGCTTGAAAGAACCTTAATCATTGAAATAATTACATAGATAAGGCAGGTAAGTAAGTTTTTTTAATCTTTCATTACTCAACTCTCCCTTGGCGTTGTTGGGGTTCAGCTCGACGCTAACGCCTTTTGCAGGCCCTACTAATTTTAATTGTCGTTGTTGGCGGTAGCCGCTCACCGTCAACAGCCCTCCCCATTGGGTCGCGACAGTCCATTAAAAACAATCTCTTGTAAAGATGCACCAACTAGGCTTTCAAGAGATATGAAACCGCACAGGTTGATAAAAATCGTAGTTCGGGAAAAGAAAAGTTATCTCAGGAACGTTGCAAAGTTTGCAAAAATCACGGCAAAAGGAAAGAAACCTGCTTCACCTACGGACATTGTCAGATGCCTTTATGTGTAAAAAAATATTTTGAAGACTACCATATTCAATTTGAATGATCAAGACCCGGCTTCACGCTGGTTGAAGTAAGGATTTTTAGCGGCCAGTAATGAGTTAAGTTAGGTTAAAAATTCTTTTTAGACAATAAAATCAAAACTCGTAGAAAATTCATATTTGGTAAAAATAATGATTATGCTTCAGTCTAAACCGTCACAAAATTTCAAATCTCTAGAACAATTAGTTTCTTAGATATGAATTTTACAATACTGATTAGTACCAACAATAATGTATTAAACGTTAAATTGTTTATTTAATCTTTTATAGATAGTTACTAGTTGTGAGGCATGTAGTGTTTCGTCGACAGGAAATAATAAGCAGTAATTTTAGGCGTTTTCACACAATTAATTATCTGTCAAATTTGACAGTTTGACTACGTAAACATTAAAGAGCCACTGGTAAGGCTGAAAATAGGGTACTTCAAAATGAAAATTTCAGCTTCACTGTTAACCTTTCAGTACACGCGCTCAGACTGACAATAGCTTTGTTCGTTGGGTTAAAACTTGCACTGCACTAACTTACACTATTGTGCAAAGGTGCAGTTTCATGCAGCATTTAAAAGGGAATGTCTGTAATTCAGTGTAATTTGATGCTTTTTAGTTCACGTATGAACTGTGATCCAACGAACGCACATGTAATCAAAATTTAATAATGAACTGAACTGCTAAGTGTAAGCAGTGCAGTCCTAACGAACAAAGCTAATGAGAGTTCGAAAAATTTGAATGGTGTAATTTGACTGTGGCGCCATTTATTGATGAGTAGTATAATTATTTGATCAGGAACGTACATTTGACGTATGTGTTTGACAGTCAATAATTGTGGCATTTTAATAGTGAAGTGTTAGTGTAGTAATAGTTAATTGTTTGTGTAGCTATAATTGGACCAACACCGAATGACGAAAATTTACCATAACAAAGTCGCTGTGCATATTGCGACTGTATAAAAAACCATTCAGCTAAATATTTTTGAAAAATTGGCATTGTGTGTTTGACACATTAGCTTTGTTCGTTGGGTAAAAACTTGCACTGCACTAACTTACACTATGGTGCAAAGATGCAGTTTCGTAAACATTTAAAGGGAAATGACTGTAATTCAGTGAAATTTGGTGCTCTTTAGTTCAGGTACGAACTATGATCCAAAGAATGCATATGTAACCAAAATTTAATAATGCACTGAACTGCAAAGTGCAAGTAGTACAGCCCTAACGAACAAACCTATTGTAATTGATTTGCAAAGAATGTTACATTAATAATGAACTTATGTAAATACGTTAATCTTTTTAAACATGTATTATGCATCAATTTTTTATATATCTTTATTTAAATAATATTTTATATTAGCAATAAAAGTTTCAAAAAAGTTATAATTTTACAATTTTTTACTAGCGCCATCTTTCGCCTAGTGGCCATTAGTTTCAGACTCACAGTCCGGCGCGTATACTCACGATGTTTTAAAAAGCGTGTGACCTGGAAGGTCAAGGCAGTAATGTTCCTTCCTGAAATTTTTAATCCTATGGCCACATCCCCATTTCAGACGAAAATTTACCTATCAAAATTAAATCTGTATTCTAAACCGTCAATTTCTTCTTATTATTTATTTATTTTAACTTGAAAAATGACAATTTCAAAATAATTGTCAAAGGGCCATCTGTTAACACTAGCTGTAAAGTGAAAAAGGAAGATTTTCTTTAAACTGATTTCAGCGACTTCGCAAATCACAATTAGTTTTTAAACCGTGTTAAACAAGTTTACAAGTTTGAGTCGTTGTTTTGCCAATAATTTATCAACGGTGATGATATTCTCTAGCGATTCTGATTATGCTAACACACCAAGTGCCGATGAAAGAATTGGTAAGTAGAAAATTATATTCAATTTACAACAGTTTTATGTATTAAATTTAGACTGTTAAAACAACATTGTACAATTTATACATAACTATTTATACATAACTATTTATTCATATTCTATTACCAACATGTTAAAAATTAAATAACTACAAATTTAAAAGAAATAATTTTCTATACATTAAATTTTAACTAAATTAATTACAATAACATAAAATTTGAACGATATCAGTTCAGATTCTAAGATTATACTGAAAAATCAATAAAATGATCATAAAATCAAATTATTAATGCGAGTCTTTTATTAAAACTAATTTAATTTAGAGGAGTACGTAAAGGAATCTCGAAAAAAGAGACGTGAGAAGGCAGAAGCAATCGAAAACCGCCGAGAACAAATGTTCACAAAATTTTTTCAAGATGAAATACATGAGGAAGCATCTATTTTTAACTATCCCGGCTTTCATTTTTACGAATATACTCATCGAAAAATAAAATTTAGTTTCACGCCGTCTCTCGTTGAAGAAGTTTCCAAACGTTACAAATTTTATTGTACGCTGTGGTTTAAACTAAAATTTTGGAGAGTCAAAAAAGATACGTTTCCAAGAGACCTTAAACCTCAAATTTGGGAATGGTTTTACCTTAAAAAATCGAAAAATGGTAATACTTTTACCGGCATTAATGATGCCCAAGTAAACGGTATAATTCGTAAGATTCACCATTTATTAATGAGATGGACTAAGGCTGAAAAACGTTTTCGGTTAAATAGATATAAGGTAAATACAAGGTAGAACAAAATTATTCACTACATTTCGTTTGTCTATGATTTAGAAATGAAATGGAATTTTTGTATGGGTATTTTCTTTTAACCTTTATTTGAGATTTTTGAAGGATTAAAAATGATCTATGGACAGTACTATTCTTGATTTGTTGATGATTATTAATTAATGTAAGGAACATTTGTTGAGAACGCTGTCGGTGACTATATCGGTTATTCTTTTAAATTCAACCTCAAGCATCCTTAAATTTATATCAGACAATGATGGAGAGATACGTGGGAAACGAAGACGATAAAGATGCTAGTAGAACTTATAAATCACTTAAGCATGAATTTATATTAACACTTTATATTATCATCAATTGGTTTTAAAGTCTTAAAAACCCCAATGAAAAGATCCTGGAACGGTTAAATAAAGCGAGATTTTTGGCAAGTCCCTTTGTGGCTATATACAAAAAAATCCATTTGGACCGTTGCAGATCTCTTTTTCAAAGGTTCTTTACGTCACGCGCTTCTGCAAATTTAATAATTCGGATTATTACGTATTGAGTTTAAAGACCTTTAGTTTATTTTGGTATGTTCAGTTCAGATCAGGTAGGGACTCTGTCCCAAAGTAATATATTGTATATAATAAAGATGTCATTTTTTAAAAGGGCCAGTAGGTAAGTCGTAAAATTTTAGACACAGGGTTTTCGTTTTCCTCCTGCGCGTGCTCCCATCCGGAGTTTATCTCCGTCATGGTAATGTCACCATCTTCGCGAGCCACAAACTGAGGACATAACCGCAAACCAATGGGTTTTGTGGTTGAGGAAAATCTCTCCGGTTAATAATTATACTTGTGTAATAATCGGGGTAGGCGTCGCCGCCACCAGAGCAAGGTTTTTAACCCAGTCAAACCTTCCGAAACCGTGGGTACTTGCACTAAGACTCGGGCAGGAAATAAAACGAATTCGAATAACAACAAAACAACTTTATTAGAAAATTCGACGTATTTTGAACACGCGAGTAGACGATCGTAAACTTAACGATTACAAAGGGAGGTTACCGAACGGGAGAACCCTAATTGTCGCATCGAAAGAACGAAATAAAAACTCACCACACCAAACTCCCGTTTGGTTGCGTTTATGTCCTCAACTGGCACCTCATCGTACTGCTGGAGCTACGTCTCCGGTAGAATAATCACTGGAGAAGAGCGTGCACAATCTCGATCATACGAACATAAACGCAGAAATTAATCGAAAAAATGTTGACCAGCTGAACTTTACTCGACTTTTCGTTAAGTGTTTGCTAAGAACCCATTCAAAGAAAGGTATTCACACACGCAAAATGACTTTAGTATTCAAGATTCAGATTTAAGTATCTAGTTCTAAGAGTCTCGTTTAAGAGTGTCACGTTTAAAAGTATCTTGTTTATTTTACAAATGCGAATTCTCCCGAAGTAACTTCGCCCTTGGAGAAGGGGTGAATGAACATTTTATGCATTCCGAACGGTTGGTTGTTTTTGACCAATGTCACACACGGGCGGGGTTTTTTAAGAAGGCTATTTTCTTAAGGAAAATTACCGAAACTCAATATGCGGACCAGATGCCCGACTCTTTATCAAAAGTTAAAAAAAACCCCAATACTCAAAAAACCTTTTAAAAACTTTCCTAACGTTCGTCCCGTTGTTTAGATGGTTACTTGAACTTAAGAACTCTTAAAACAATTTCAAACACTTGAGAACGTGACATCGCGGATAGGTTTTTTACACAGACTTATTACTTAAGGTTTGACCTGAACTTAACAAATGCGCAAAGAGAAAATTTAAAAAATGTTTACACTAAAGCCCGCAATATATGGAATTATTACACTTGAGTTAGAAATTCGCATAGCTATCTTCTTGATTAATTAGGTTATAAAGGTTTGCATTTTCTTAATAAACCTTTAAAGCTAGGTTTGCTTTTTATTCGATAGAATTTAATTTTCCCTTTTCTGAATCTAGATTAATGAAAGTTCTTAATAATAAAATAAAGAGTTTTTTAAATCGTTTTCTATCATATCACATTTTGCCAGAGCCCTAACGCAAGGACCCACGGTTTCCGGAAGGTTTCCCAGATAAAAACCTTGCTCTGATGGCGGCCACGTCTACCCCGATTATTACACAAATAAGTGAACAACTATTTCCTACATTTTCAACAAAATTATGGAAAATGTTGCAAAAACAGCTCAAACAATAATGAATAATGAAGGCATTCATTTGATCGACATCATTTTCAAATCACGTTGCTAAAAATCTACAATCTTGTTGTTACGAAAGTGGAAATAAAATTTTGTTACCACCCAGAAACCCCCTGAGTGGACAAAAAATCTATGTGGTCATATTCCAGGGCAGTTTTACAACCCTCGAGTCCACCTGCGCAAATATGATAGCGTTTGAATCCCCCCAAACGAACTAACAGCGTTTTCTTTTGGTAGAACTTATTCGCTCCAATGCATATCAGTGTTTTGTTGGTTGCACCGAATTAGTAATTTTATTATTGTAATTTAGAAAACATTTTAAACAACTTTACGCGTTGAAGACAATTATAAGTAATATTATGATCAGATTGCCATTTATGGTTATGTTTGATTTCATCGTATTCTGTTGAATTTGCCGTTTTTCGCATGAAGCTATGTAGTGTGATATATGTACTATAACTCGAAATGGAACTGCACCATGAAGAGAAAGATGAAAGAGTATTCGGTAATGTTACGGAGATGGGATCCTTCTCATCCTTCTCTTAATGGTACAGCTCCATTTCGGGTTATGGTACCTACTATGCATTCAAAATCAAATTCTGGTTCACACCAGTTCAGCCAAAAAAAAAAAGCTATAAGTGTTATCAGCTTTAAGTGACCAGGAAGAAATTAAATACACTCAACGTTTAATGTCTAACCTAATTCCATTACTCAATAAAATAAAACTCCCAAAGAAACCCTAAAAATCTAAATTATTACCTAATGAATTATTCAAATTTTTTTGTAATGACCTCATGTTTACATAAAAAAACTTAATCCTATTTACAATTATGATCTGTTGTATGTCCTTGTATCCCTCTTTGATCAATATTTGCCACCCATTTAATTCTACACTTTCACCCTTCATTCCTCATTGTAATAATCGGGATGGTTAACTATGACAATCCCACGCTCCAACATCAAAAATGTAATACCTTGGGGTTCAGCAAAACAATCCCAAGTTATTTACCGCCATTATTATAATAAACGAGGTAACATACCCGCCACCAAGGCAAGGTTTTTTACCCGGGAAACCTTCCGGAAAACCGTGGGTTCTTGCGCCGGGGCTTTACGGTTTAAAATGCAAAAGGGTTGCAGGCTAGAAATGATATAAAAAAACTACTTTATTCGTACGATCAAAAACTTTAATTAAATTAGATTCAGAAAAGGGAAAATTAATCTTTACTGAATGAAAACACAAACATAACTTTAAAAGTTTATTAAGAAAATACAAAATCTGTATAATCTAATGGTGGGTTTAGGATGTCAAACTTAACCGTAACCTTAGCTGTAACAACCATCAAATTTGCCGTAATTCCAAGCCGTTGCCTAAACGCTCCTATTGAAACAAAATAGTTGAACTTTTTTTTAAATACCAGAGTTACTGCTACGGTTACGATTACAACCTTTAAGTTTGACACCCTAAACCCACCATAAGTTATCAAGAGGATAGCTATGCGAATTCCCAACTCAAATAATTATTAACCAGAGAGATTTGTCTACTAGTAAATATTTACCCAGGCTTAGAAAACTCACCCCTTTTCCTCAACCACAAAAACCATTGGTTTGCGGTTATGCCCTCAGTTAGCTGCACGCGAAGATGGTGAAATTACCACGACGGAGATGAACTCCTGATGGGAACACGCTCAAATCTATCATGCGGACATAACCGCCGAGGAAAACTCAAACTCGGAAACGAAAATTGAACCCGTGAAAAACCGTCGATGTGTTGAATAGCTTCTCAAAGGATATCCAACACATTATCGCGAAGAAGAAATTCTTCTTGACTCGAAGAGAACCCCGGGAAGAGAGAGAGAGAGAGATTTGAGTGCAAACTCTCCCTTAAATAAGCTCGGTTTAAAAGGTGGAGGGGAATATTTTTAGGCTTTTTTTCCCACTAAGCAAAATTCCAACACGTACGTTAGGACAATATCTATTCAAGGGTTCGGCTGACTCAAATTTAACAATTTCTAAAAAAAAAACCCTTGTCTCAAGTTTTACGACCTTGTCAACTGGCTCTTATTCTGACATAATTTATCATTTTCTGACCTTCGAGTCCCTCTACCTGACCTGAACTGAAAACACCAAAGACAAAACTAATGTTTAAATTCAAAAAAGATCTTTAAATTCAACTCGTAATCATCTGAATTATCTGAAAAATCTGAATTATTACATCATCATTCACCCGGCCTAGTTACTATAAAAATACCTAATTCCTTCTTTTCTCGAGTTTCTCTCGGTCGATTCTCGAGGTTTTTCTCCCCTTTCACCACCTTACCATCGTTCTCCTCCGCTTTGTTTATAGTTTGTGATACACTACGCATAAGCTAATCACCCAGATTGTTACAATGTTAAAAGAAGACTAACCAAAAAAATTTTCATTTTCAAATTATAGCCAAATAAAATCGGGTGAATAATTTTGAGACACATAGAATAATACGCCGTATTAATGGCGGTTACTTGTATCCAAACGATTTTTTTTTTATATAAATTCAGGTCACAAGGGGCAAGACAAATTTTTTTTAATAGTTTTAAATCCTTTAGTTTTTCTTTTTCGTCGCTTATGGACTGACTCTACGTAGAAGTTTATTCGGATACAATCAACTTCCCTACCTTAATTTAGATATCACCACTAATAAGGCTTCATTTTTCTTGTAGCGATACCGAAAAGGGAAGGACATTACACTCGACAGTATGGAAGAGGAAATGTTTCTCAATGAAACGGAAATCAATGAGATACATGAAAAACGAAATGCAATTCTTAAAAGGATGATACCTCCAAATAGAGAAAATGAACATGATTAAAAAATTGTTGTTATGGTAATTAATTTGTTTATAGTTAAATATTGTTTATATAATTTAAATAATACGTGTATAAATCTTATCTGCTTTAATGCTCACTAACTGACATTTGACATTCTATCCTAATACAGTGAAATCTCCCATGGGCGGACACCAACGGGACCGACCGAAAGTGTCCGTTCAAGAGGGGTGTCCGGTTAAGAGAAATCCGAAGTAAATATCGTGTTCTTTTTAATGAAAACTATTATTTAAAAAATCGGATATTTAAAGTGTATATGTGAATGGTTTTAAAATAAACAAAAAAATAAAATTCATTAAGGAAAATTAAGAGTATTCTTGACCTCTGTATTAACAAATTGACGGAACTACTAGCTTAAAGGGTCTGAAATTCTCATTCAAAGATTAAATAATTAAATAAATCCGGAAATTTTTTAAAACTTACGGAAAAAAAAGATTTTTTAGCTTACAAAGTACATACGTTTAATAGAATATATGTAGTAATACATAAAATGAAAGTAAATTTATGTCTAGTGACGAAAAAACTTATCCAGTGACGTTTGCCTAATATTTTTCTTTAAACAGGCGTCCAGAAAACGCATTTCTAATTTGGAAAGTAACTCCAAAGATCCTACATCTCCGTGATTTTCGAGAAACCGTTTAAGCTGACTGGTTAGGGTAATAGCTTCACCATAATTCTTGATATCCTCTGCTAGAACTGCTAACTCATCAACATCAGAATCTTCGGACAGTTGTTCGTCTTCTAGATTTTCGATTTCTTCTCCTGAATCTGCATCTTCAACATATAAATTTTCATCCATTTCGAAGAAATCGTTTAGGTTTTCGTTGTCAGTCAAGTCCAACAATTTTTTATTTTTGAGGATATCTGTCAGTTCACTAAGTGATAAGTCATCTTCTGTATCAGATGTCGAAGCCTCATTTGGTTGGTCTTCATTATGTATATTGTCGTGCTTAAATCCTGCTTTACGGAAGCAATTTTTAATTGTTTCCTTGGTTACTTGGTCCCAAGCAGTTTTTGCGAAGTACAATGCATCCAGTGGCGTAATTTTCTTAATTAACTCAAAAGCTGTACCAACAGATTCAATATTTACTAGCAAGTGCTTTAATAGTGAGCTTCGGTAATAAGTTTTGAAATTTTTATAATCCCCTGGTCTAGTGGCTGACAAGCTGATGTACAATTAGGGGGCAAAAACACGATTTTTATATTTTTTAATCGGATATCTTTTGAATGAGATCCTGCATTGTCCAAAAATAACAGAATGTTTCTTTTTTCTTTTGCCATTTTCCAATCTAGGTCTTGCAACCACTCTGTCATAATTTGTCCTGTCATCCAAGCTTTCTTATTGTATTTCCAAGTTACTGGTAGGTTATTTATATTAATATTTTTAAAAGCTCTGGGTTTAGCTGCCTTACCAATGACCAAGAGTTTTTCTTTTTCTCCCACCATATTTACACAGCTCAAAATTGTAAACCTTTCTTTGGCGTACTTACCCCTAACACATTTTTCTTTTTTTAATGTTAGTGTTTTGTTGGGTGGAGCTCTAAAATAAAGGCCTGTCTCATCGGCATTATAGATGTCTGTAGGTGAATAACCCTTAATTAAAGAAGGAAATTTTTTCAAGAACGTTGAAAGATCTTCAGCATTAACCGAAGCCCCTTCTCCCGAAATCGCTTTAAAACTTATATTGTGACGGATTCTAAAGTTATTAAGCCAACCTGAAGAAGCAACGAATGTAGAATGTCCCAGTGACACGGCTATTTCTTTTGCTTTGCATCGTATCAGCGGACCTGAACACAAAAAAAACATTAAAAATAATGTGGCATGGCAAGCCTTCTGATAATCTCACTCCTTTATCCATTTTATAATTGACATACCTGTCAAAGGAATTCCCTTCTGACGAGCTGCTATAAACCAGTTACAACACAACTTGTCAATTTTGGTACCATGACCAGTCAAAAAACTTCTTTTTTCATTCACATTGTTGTTCGACATCCACTTGTTTAGAAGGATTTCTTTGTATTTAATTATATCAGCAGCTTGTGTTTTTCCGATATTGAAACGCTTCGATAAACTCCTCACACTTGTCTTTTCTTTATTGTAAACTTCAATAATCTCAATTTTTTGTTTAAGCGTAAGTACTTTTCTATTTGAAGCCATTTCTACAATAAATGTGTCGAATATCTCTTCACATAGACACGAGACTGGTATTGAAGCCCGTGTGTACCGAAAGAATGCGAACGTTTAAATTTCGGTGTATTCGGGAAAGTCCCTCATTCAAGCTAAGCAGAAAGGTACGACATAGGCTGCGCTTGTACCTTACAAATATTGAAGTCGGTAAAACACCGGTTAAAGAGAAAATCTTTTATTAAAGGGAGACAGTCAAGTCGGCGCGCGGTGCGATTGTCCGTCCAAGAGAACACTTGGTTGTGTCCGCGTCCGTCCAAGAGAATGTCCGCCCAAGAGAGAGTTAACGCAATGCAAATTAAATGGGAGTCGGTCCGTTCCATGAGAAACTGTCCGTCCAAGGGGGGTGTCCGCTCATGGGGGGGTGTCCGCGAGGGGGAATTTCACTGTACTGCCATTTTAGTATTATGGTTGTAATAATGTGAATCAAGTAAAGGTTATTTAGAGTTAGATTATGTATTGAATTAATAAATAAAATGAAGGCCTTTAACCTCTATTTAAACTAAAAAAAATAGGGTTTGTTAAAAATATTGATATTTTGCTGACTTCTTGCTACATTTTCTTCCTTATAATTTCTAAAAATTTGAAATTAAATTGATCTTAACAATTTACTAGTTCAATTAATTCTTCAAATATTATTCTCTTCTCTTCCATAAACCGAATTTAATAAAGTCACACAAGAAAATGCGTTTCTAACAATCTAAAACAGAATTTTAATTACAATCTTACCATTTTATTATCAAAAAATTCTAATTTCATACAGAAACGAATGTCTCAAGATTAATAATATTAGTCTTTCCAATGGTTAAAGTTGCAGGTTCTTGGGCGGTTTGAATCATATAAGTTACAGTCCGTCTAAATTTCGGATAAGTCCTAATGTACCATTTTACGTTATATAAAGCTTCAGCTACTGTAATACTCTAAAAAGTTAATAAAATAAGTAAAAAAACTCGAATGATAATAAATTACAGCAACTTGTTCAAATAATATTGATCCACCAGCACAATAAACAGCACTTTGATATAAAGTGCAAATTAATAAATTACCAAAACGAGTTAAATGATCAAAATCTGGTGGAAATCTAAAAACGAAAAATTAAGTTTTATAATTATTTTAAGATTTTTTTAATACCCTTTAGGCATTCCCATAACAATACTATAAAATATTGCTATCATGTTTAAGAAATAATGATATAAAAGTTGCATAGAGTAATTATCACGAATATCATGTGAGTATCTGCAATAAAATTAATTTATATTAAAAAAATATATTAAACGTTCAAAAATGATTGTAAGGTCTTTGAATTTGGCACACTTGTGATTTTTTATTCTAAATGTTGTAGTAATTCGGGAATAACTGTGGGTTTAGGAAAAACACTATTCACATTAGTGATTCAAGTTCCCTTAAAAGGTAACATGTTTGGTAGAAATTAACGTTTTTCATTTACGTCTGATAGAGACACACAGACTTGAGAAATTTTAGAGCGAATTATTTATGCTCAATTTTATGGTTTTTGAGGAGGAATGTAACTGTTGACAAATTAAATGTTGGCTCACATAATTGCTTAATGTTGGTTCTGCAGTTTGGAAAATATGTGAGGGTTTTCGCGATTAGCTAGTTGCGGGGGTTTGTTGTTGAAGTATCGACACAAGATGCGTTAGAGATTTGTCAAAAATTATTGTAAAAACGCGGCCCGAATTTTGTAGATTGGCCTCCTGCGAGGGGTTGTCCAGACGTTAGGTAAACCCCAGTAAGGTAGAGGCTTCGTTGACGTTGGTTCAGATCAGATCAAATCAAACCAGATCCGACAAGATCAGACACGTCCGTTGTAGTGCCTTCATTTGTACCATATAAATGGTAGATAATACTAGACGGGTAAACACGAGGTTATTGCTATGTAGTAAAAGATTATCGAGAGATTTAAAATGAACTCCTCAGATTCCGATGAATGGCCAATAAAAAGTATTGCCAGTAAATATAATAAACCGAAACGTCATTATTGGATGCATATACAGGTGTCTCCGAAATGCGTGTACAACCTAAGACCACAGATTCCTTGGCTCAAAATAGGTCGATTTAAGTTAACTTATCTATATCCAAAGTTGCTTCGTTTCGTCGCTAGAAGGCTTTAAAAGTAGTATTTTCAATGAGTTTCTCCTAAATTACTCGAAAAATTTGTATTAGATTTTATTCATTTGTTGACCATGTCTTTATATCATCTGACTACAGCTTTCTGTGGAACAAATTCGCATTTCCAAATATACAGGTCGTTTACAAACACTCTCACCACAAGTTATGCAACCAAATCTTTTTAACCAGCCTGTATAATTTTCTATCAATTCTTTTTCTGAATAGCTACATTAATTTAGACATTATTTTCTCTCTTATAAAATTTCAGTTGCGCGAACGGTTTAGCCACAAAAAAACATTTTCTAACTCCCTGCAAGTTCAAATCTGTAAGTCAAGGTAACATTAATCCAGTACAAAGTAGTAATTTCTCCACAGGATATGCAGCTCTTTCAAGAAAATCACATTTTAGGGGATTGGAAGTAATTTACTGCTCAAAATATTGCCAGGATTTGTAACCATTACCAGGGCAGAAATAATACAGCGTGCAAAACTTTTACTGTTTGCTCTTTTCGTTGCATTCTTGCTTTTATGATACCCAATAAACAAAATCAGAAGGTGCTAGGTTTACTGATATTGCTGACCAGTTTACAGGAGCATGATTTCTTCTTTATTTCCTTCGATTCTACAGTAGAATCTGCATAATACGGACCAAAAGGGCTAAACCCTGATAATGTTCACAAAAGCTGGCGAAAATTTGAACATTTTAAGCAATAAACTACTTCCAAACCTATAACATGTGGTTTTTTTGGAAGATCTTCATATCCCGTGAAGAAATTGGTACTTCAAGGTCACACTGAGTAACCTTGACATTGAAGTTTTAGGAGGAGGTTCTTGAATCGGCAAATTATAGTGGAGGTCATGGCCTTATATTTTGACCTTGACGTTGACCTTCAACTTGACCTTGAACTGATAATATATTCTCAACAATAAGCTCAAGGATCGCTACCTCAAGGTCAAGGTTACACTGAGTAACCGTGACATTGAAGTTTTAGAACGAGGTTTGAGAATCGGTAAATTATAGTAAAGGTCATGACCTTATATTTTGACCTTCACCTTGAATTGATAATATGTTCTGGACAATGAGGTTAAGGATCGCTATCCTTACCATTCTTAACCTAAGAAGAACCTTCAAATCCCACATCATCCTTGACTTAGTTTTTTAATTGGTGCCTTACATCCTTCTATATATTGCATGGCAATGCAATGCAAGGTCAACGTCAAGGTCAAAATATAAGGCCATGACCTTCACTATTCACACTGAGTAATCTTGACCTTGAAGTTTTAGGAGGAGGTTCTTGAATTGGCAAATACCTACTACTAGTATTCATCGTCAAATCTTAGCATTCGTTTTTTTCGATGCACCCAGACTTTAGGACTTTGGAGATAAACTGCTACATGTTGGATATTTCGGTGTGGTGTGTCTTTTTACAACGTATCGAATCTTCACGAGTAGGCCAGTTCGACAAGGCACCAGGAGAATCCAGATCAAGGACCAGGATATATTTGCATCAATTCAAGCACAAGTCCAGAGTGTGTCTGTTTGCCAATTCTCGTGATCACCTGGTTAGGAACTTTCCGTGCTGTTAGGTTATCGGATAAAGATTAAAATTCTTAAACTTTCTCTCTCTAAAGTAACTTCGGATCAGTTAATGTTAGGGTTTTAATATGTTATTTATATTTGTAACTGATTGTGGTAAGTGGCAATGTTGCTACTTTAGGAGTGTTTATATCGTAATTAACAAAAGTGCGGTCGAAAGTTTGTACATACAATTATTAACCATTTGATGTCAATTACAGTGGCGTATATCAAAAAAAATCTGTATATTTTCTAGGATATCCTTATAAACTGAATTGTCAACCTTAAAAATTATCTTCTAGCGCTCCAAATTAAAAAATGCAAACACCTTACAATCATTTTTAAACGTCGTTATTAACAAATAAAACCAATTTTACTTTAAAACTTTATCATGATGAGAAGCAATTTTACCAATTTCCTCTAACAATTCATCTTCGTCACTCTTCTCGTGAATTTTAAATTGTTCCAAAGCGTATTTAATCATTTCGAATTCGCAATAAGCGAAAGTAAGCCAGGCGATAAATGTCGCTTCATACATAACGGGACAAAAACCGGACATAAATTCATCCACGATAAGATCGAAGTAATTAACGGCATAACAAATTGTGTTATTTAAATCGCAAAGTAAGTACCAATTCGTTGGGAGATCATTAAATCCGGAAAAAGCGGGCATCGCTAAAGAAATGCTAACGCAAATTAAACAAGACCAAAAATAAGCGAGAAAGATTTTTCTGGATTTTATGTGAATCGCATTGATTTCCGTTTCTACTTCTTTTCCTAAATAATTTCTAGGCCAAAAATTTTCGATTTGTTTTAATAGGTTTTGTAAAGAATTTGAAGATGTTTTTATAAACATAAATTTAATAAAAACCTGAAAATAAATAAATAAAGAATTTAAAACAATTATTTTCAATTTATTTTCTACCTGAATAAAAACTGGTAGTAATGAAGCTTTTTCTAAAGATTCTAATCCATTCCAATCTAAAAATACATCAGTTGTAATAAGTAAAATTCCAAAAAGCATTTGAATTGAGAAAATAGCCGTTCTTATGTGACTCCAGAAATTTTGTCTTTTTGGATCTACACCGCAAATGTGTTGCATTTGGAAACAGTATTCCATTAGGGTATCTTTATACACATTTGTTGTCTCCATTATATTAATAATATCGTATGACTAGATGAGGTAACAATAATAAAAGTAGAACAAGACGGATTCAAATGGATTTTATAAGGCTAAGTTTCCTCTAACATTAAGTTACAATTGAAAAGTTTTAAAGATGGGTAATCTTATTAGTAATATGTGGTATTGTGATTTATTGGAAAAGTTGTAAATTGAAAATAATATGTCTTGGAGTTACCCAATTATCATTAAAAACTACTAATAAGTAATAAAAGTTCTAAGAAAGAAGTAATAAGATAACGAGTTAAAAAAGACATGTTATTATATCGTTGGATTAATTTTGATTTAATATTTTTTTCTTTACCAGAGTTAAATATTATATGTAGGTCTCCGAAAATGTCATATACAACAGAAGACCATAGATTCCTTGGTCAAAAATATTACGATTTAGTTTAGCCACTAGAAGACTTTAAAAATGACTTTTTTTATTTGTTCTTAAATAAGTCGAAAAATCTTTGCTGGATTTTATTCATTTTTTGGCCATGCGTTTATACCAGTAGACTACATCTTTTGGTGAAATAAATTCCATGTTCGACTCTTGTAAGGTGTTTACAAATACTGATACTATAAATTATCCACTCAATTTTTTTAACCCTCTGCATAATCATTATAACTTTTTAAGAACTATTTTCTCATTAAAAAAAAATCAATTTAGTGAACGGTTTAGCCACAAAAAAATATTTTCTAAATTCCCACACTAATCGCAGCGTAGGTTCGTAGATGAGTAATTTTTCGAACTTTTCACTAAAGTATTAACGAAAGGGATCATCTATTTCTGGGATCAAAATCGCTAAAAAGTGAGGGGTTTACCAGATAGGGCGTAGTTTGTGAACGTGAGGTTATAGAGCGATCAAACCGCGACTTTTCGAACATTCCACTAAAGCCTTAATGAAAGGGTGAATCCATTTCTGAGGTCAAATCAGGAAAAAGTGAAGGGTTTACGAGATAGGGCGCAGCAGGCAAGCAAGAAGTTGTAGCGCGACCAAGCCTTGACTTTTCAATCTTTTCACTAAAGCCTTTGAAACCAAAGGGGAAATCCATTTCTGAGATCAGAATCAGGAAAAAGTGAAGGGTTTATGAAATAAAGCGCAGCTCGCAAACGAGAAGCTGTAGTGCGAGCAAGACTCGATTTTTCGAACTTTTCACTAAAGCCTTTGAAACGAACTAAGCGGGAAAGCTTTGAAAACAAAGGGGGAATCCGTTTCCGAGGTCGGAATTGCGAAGAAGTGAAAGGTTTACAAGATAGAGCGTAACCCGCGAACGCGAGGTCCTACGGCCATTAAACCTTAATTTTTCGAACTTCCCACTAAAGTCTTAACGAAAGAGAGAATCCATTTCTGAGGTCAAAACCAGGAAAAAGTGAAGGGCCTACTAAAGCCTCTGAAACAAACGGGGAATCCACATCCGAGGTCAGAATCAAGAAACAGTGAAGGGTTTATAGATAGAGATAGACGGTAGCTCGCAAATGAGAAGTTGTATCTCGAGCAAGACTCGATTTTTCGGACTTTTCACTAAAGCCTTTGAAATTAAAGGGGGGTTCCATTTCCGTGGTTGGAATCGCGAAGAAGTGAATGGATTACAAGATAGGGCGTAACTCGTGAACAAGAAAAACGTGAACCACCAAGATCTCCTGAGGTAGTTATTCGGAGAATGTTGCTGCAATATTAAATTCGTCAGTTTATCTACATGATGAATACAAAAATTTCTAGGACATGTTTTCTATTTTCATTATTATAATAAAAAATCTGAATATCAATTATCCTAGACATTTTTGTATGTTAAGGAAATAATTGTAGGTCTTTAATTAATTACCTTTAGACTAGTATTATTCGCTAACGTATGATATATTCAAAATATCCGAGTGGTAATGCAATATGTTGTAACAACGTTAGCTATACCGTGTGATAAAAGACCGAGAGTGGAAAAAGACCAACAATAAGGCTTCCATCAATTAACGCAGGACAAATATACTACGGTTACTTATCTGATCGATTGGAGTTGATATGTGCCTCTATATCTATCTCATTAAAATCGTATGCAATTCGAGCCTTGTCTAACACATTGACCTGCCCTATCCGCAACTCGAATGTGTTCAGTCTGTATAATGTCCGTGAGACAATTGGACCATTGCAACGCCTAACAATGCGAATCCATAATACAACCGATGTAACATACCATTTCTTAGGAGTATCTGTATAAATTTAGAAAGGAATAACATTAGTTGCACATTCGGACATAAATAAATACAAGAAAATTAGTATAACTGTTTGTCCACTATAAATGTAATTGCCGCAAAAGGTATGTTTCCCATTTACCGAAGAAACAAGTCTTGAAAAAAGCGTTGTTATCCTTTGAACTATTACTAAAGGTGTTGTGCGATTCAACTTATGAATAGTAGTACGACTTATTCGATATTGGCATCACGGTCACGAACATTGTGATCGCTCTGTACATGTACAGCAGAGCAGATAATCAATCTCTAAGGCCAAAAACGCGATGGAAGGGTTTACGAGATACAGCGCAGCTCGCGAACTCATGGTATCAGGAATAAATATGTGATATATATTGCACATGTAAACTTTTGAAAACTCAATTTGGTATCAGGATCACAGAATGGCGAGGAGGACTCGCGATCTGAAAGAAGCAGAAATATCTCCTTTACTTGATTTTCTCCGGATACAAAATTTAAATTTTTAAAGTAAAATCATGGAAAACTCGGTTTTGTATTAGGATCACAGAAAACAGAAAAGGTGTCGCGATGCAAAAAAGGCGGGAATACTTCCTTCGATTTATGTTCTCCTGATAAAAGTTCACACAAACACTTGAATTTCTCCTTCGAATGAACTGTGGTGCAATTTGTCTGGATGGATGAAGTCACAATAATCCAAACCCCATAATTTTGTTGAAACTGATCTTCATCTCATTCAAGTTGGCATTTAGACGACTAAAAGATCGATTATCAGCCTAGATTTTTTCACACCACCCTTAACAGGAACCGTTCACCAAACTTCATGATGACGAATCACAGTTGAGATAATTCCAACACAAGCAGGTACTTTGAAGAATTCTGTCACCATAGAAATGTTCACCAGTTTTATCATCAGGTCTTACACCATTACATTTTTATTCGATAGAAAGGGGAAACTCATACAAATACCTAAGAAGAACTACAAAGGCCAAAATTAAATATTAGTTCATATCTGTAATTCGATAGATATATACATGAATCGAGGGAGGTTTGGTTGGGATAAAATAGAGTGTATATTAGTAATTTTTATAACCATATATTGGAAATGGATTGAATAAATAAAGCTATGCATAAATTATTTTAATAAATGGATCACATGTATGTTCTAATATATACCTGCCTTGTAAATAAATACATATTAATTAATATTAATACAATAGGAAGTATGGTTTATTCGTTTTTAGACTGTAACGAAGAACTAGTATCCAGAAACTTATTAACCCATTAACTGTCACAATCTTCATTTTGGCGATTTTGGGAAAATTAATAATCGATATTCATCTCTTCATCGATATCGATGAAGAGATAAATATTGATTTGATAAATGAATTTATCTTTTTATAGTAAATAAAAGTTAAATGAATTTGAATTTTAGAACACCATCTATGAACGCAACTAAAAAATTGTATTACCTTTAACGCCCTCTCAATAATCTTTATATAACCACAGATTGGAAATGTCAAATTAGTAACAAGAGCGGTGTAGTAGTTTTTTAGATAAATTTTCTTAATTTTTCACAAAATGTACATAAAAACAATAGTCCTTTTATACATAATCTACTACTTTAACGTAGTATTGGCAAATTGGAACACGCAGGACTTCCTAAAACGGGAACACAGCTTATCCAGGCCTTACCAATGTAAGTTAATTCTAAATTTTTAGGTTAGGATACTAAACTACTTGCTACTTTTAGCGGCCGGCATGACTATACCGTTTTGGGACTTTTCCGGAAGCACAATGGTCACGGATAAATACATTAGGATTACGCCCGACCTCCAATCTAAATCCGGAGCTTTATGGAATACTATTGTAAATACAATTTTTTAAAACTTAGAAAATTAGATTTGCATTCCTTTTATATTTTAGCCGGTACAAATTAAAAATTGGGAATTACAAGTTCAATTTAAAGTACATGGAAAGGGAAAGGATTTGTTTGGAGATGGATTTGCTATTTGGTACGCTAAAGATAGAATGTTAAACGGACCGGTTTTTGGAAATAATGATTATTTTCATGGACTTGCTATTATTTTGGATACATATAGTAATCATAATGGTGCACATACAGTAAGTTTTGTGTTATTTGAGTTAATAAAAAAGAAATTTTATTACAAATTTTAAAGTAAACAATGTAAAATGATATTTTTGTATTCGTTGAGGAGATAAAAGTGAAGTGGATGATGAATATAAATATTTTGTTTAGATATTGAAATTCTTCCATTAAGAATTTTGTAGATGTAAACAATCTTAAATTATTTATTTAAAGAATATAAGAAAAGAAGAAAATTCTCAATTTTTTTACTTTTAATTGTTTATGTTTATTTATATTTCACTGCATTTTATTAAATTCTTTTTATGGTTTTGTTTAGCATCAACATCCTTATATATCTGGAATGATAAACAATGGATCTTTACATTACGACCATGATCGAGATGGTACTCACACTCAATTGGCGGGTTGTGAGGCGAAATTTAGAAATCTAGACCATGATACTCACATATCAATTAAATATGAAAAGGACACCTTAACAGGTATTTAAAAAAACACATTCCAACTGAAATGAAAATAATAATAATAGTAAACTGCTTATCAAAACAAAACCGCAACACTTAAAAGAGATGGTCGTACGAACTTTAAATTTTGACTTAACACCATTTCATAATATGGGTAATCCCAAGGTTGATACAGTTATTGCTATAAGATTATCCAATTCGAATGACGTCGTGATTCAGGGAAAAGAGGCCAACATAATGTCACAGAGGTCTGAAGATATAATAAAATTTTACTTTTAATAGTTAAGTACTTAAATAATAAGGAAAATAAGTGATATCACCTATGAAAATTAAAAATAATGATAAATTTATATGCTTAAATGGGGTCTTATTAGATACAAGTGAAGTTAGCAACGTTTACTCTCATCTGTCAAAAATGTCGAATTATTTGTTAGATTTAATGTGAAAACGTCAAAATTTAGACGTTTTGTTTGACATTTTGATGTCAGTTGAAAGTGTAGCCTACCTAAAGTGAAGATTTTTTTTCTTGAACACATTATTTTCTTATATTATTTTTTTTTATTGAATATATTTTATTTAATTCTTAAAACATTATTCGAAAAACGATAAATAGAAATCGTACCCACGCCAACGTCTGAAAATCGGACCTGGAAAAAGACGTTCGAAAAGGCGCTATTTAACCTATTTAGGCCTAGAAATGGCATCAAACTTATGAATTAACAACTTCCCTGTCCCCATCCAGCTCATATTGATATAGTGTTATACAGGGTGTTTAAAAAATACGTTCGAATATTTGGCCCACTTATAGATCTCATCAGTACAAACAAAAAAGTCAAAATAAACATAAGTCCAAAAATCAGCCGTTTCCTAATTACAGCCTGTTTTTCAAATTAAAATAATTTACACTCAAATATCAGTATAAATACATTTTAATTATTACAAATTAATGATTCTTAAAGAAGATGTTCAAAATGTCCTCCTTCCATTTGTATACACATTTCACATCTCCGTAAAAGTGAACGCCGCACTCTCTCAAAGAGTCCCGGATTTATACGAACAGTCTGGCAGGCATGTTCAATTCGTTCTCGCAACTCATCTAAATTATTCACAGGACTTGAATAAACTAATGTCTTTAAATACCCCCAAATGCAAAAATCGAGTGGAGTGAGGTCGGGAGATCTAGGGGGCTATGCAATTGGACCTCCTCGCCCTATTCACCTGCCATTGTAATTTTCGTTTAGATAATTTCTGACCAAGACTCCGTAATGCGCAGGAGCTCCATCGTGCATCAACCACATATTAATTCTGTGGTTGAGGGGCACATCTTCTAACAGCAGTGGTAATGTATTCCGCAAAAAGTCAAGGTACAATTGACTAGTCAAACGGTTAGGCAGGAAACAAGGTCCTATCAGATGGTCTCCTAACACACCAAGCCAAACGTTGATTGCAAATCGGTGTTGATGATTCGATTCAACAACGGCATGCGGATTTTCGTCGGCCCAAACATGGCTATTATGAAAATTAAAAATGCCATTTCTCGTGAAACCAGCTTCGTCTGTAAATAAAATTTTCGTAACAAAATTTGGGTTCTCCGCGACTTTTGTCAACATGCTTCGACAAAACACCAGTCGTGCGGCATAATCAGGCACAACTAGAGCCTGTACCCTTTGAATATGGTATGGGTGCAATTGCTGCTCCCGTAAAATTCTCCAAATTAGGGAAAAATTAATATTTGTTTCAGTAGAGAGTCTTCTAGTACTAGTACCAGGATTTTCTTCAATTCGTCTTAAAATGTTAAGTTCTGCGTCGGGAGTACAAACTGATCTAGGCCAACCACCATCACCGTTCCTTGATTTAAACGATCCAACTTCGGGTAAACGTTGATGTAAATTTGTAAAAAGTTCACACGGAAGTACCCGGTTTGGGAATGCTTCGGCATAAAGGCGACGTGCCTCACAAGCATTTCCATCGGCTTTGCCATACATAAAATGCATGTCTGCCATTTCTGCGTTGGTATAAAGCATATTCGAAAATTTCAACAATGGGTTACAGCAACAACTACTTCAATAAACACTGACAATAACGGACACACAATAATTACAACAAGTGTGGCAACTACACTAACAGAAACGAACAAAATTTGTTTTGTTATTTCTATGGATGACTTCATAAATACGCGAATCACTCCTACTGAGTGTAAATTATTTTAATTTGAAAAACAGGCTGTAATTAGGAAACGGCTGATTTTTGGACTTATGTTTATTTTGACTTTTTTGTTTGTACTGATGAGATCTATAAGTGGGCCAAATATTCGAACGTATTTTTTAAATACTCTGTATAATGAGTCATATATGACTCATTGGACAGGGAAGTTGTTAAGTTGTATTTTAACGTTTTGCTTGTCAATATGAACGGCACCTAAGGTGTTGAGGTCTGAAAAAATGAGGAAAAAGCGGTTAATTAGACGTTTAGAAACGTCAAAAATTCGCTTGTCGGCAATTCCGCGTCGTGATTGATCGATTTTCGTTTACTACTTTATTATACAGAGCGTCCTAAAATTATACCAACAAACTGCTAGGATATATTTCCTGGCTCGTTTTAACTACGTTGAAATTAAATCCTCTAATCCGACCTCTTATAATTTGACAGGTATCTCGTGTTAAACTGCTTTCTACTTATGTTAATTTTTCTTAATGATTTTGTTAATTTTGAGAAGATATGCCTTAAAATTTCTCATGAACCTTCAAATTTAACCTCAACTGCATGGTAATCATTTCAAAATTTTATTCCTTCCATAACATGCTCTTTTGTCAATCTTTCACAAAGTTAAACTAATACAGTTTATTTTACAAACTCCCACCCACACAAAAGCATGTTATGAGGTTAAGAAAATTTTGGAATTAATACCATGTAATTGGGATTAAATCCTAAGGTTCGTGTGAAATTTGGAAGCATATCTCCTTAAAATTAGTAAAGTTATTAAAGTTGACATATGTAGAAAGAACTTTAATATTGAATATCTATGAAACTATAAAAGATCGGATAACAGATTTTAATGTCAATCTACTTATAACAACCCAAAGAATATATACTAATAGTTTATCGGTATAATTTTGGGACACCTGTATGTGCCGCATAAACCACAAATAAAACGTAGAGCAAAATGAGTTTGGACCTCCGCGTTGGCATCTAAAAACTTAGGTATGTGAGGAGAAATTTCGCTTGCAATATAGGAAGGATAGGGAGTTGGACAACCTTATGGTAATTACTCTACTGACCTTGCATAATCCAATTTTCTAGGGAATAAACAGTAAGCACCCAGAACAGATTTCAAACGTTTGAACATAGCGCTTAATTTTTTAGAGTTGAAAAAGAACATTTATTTTTCACAATTAAAAGAAAAGCCAAGAATATTCTCTTTCTAATATCATAATATAATATGGTTTGTATTAAAAAAATAAATAAATAACTTCTTTATATCTCAAAAATTATCAAGTATGTTTTAAATTTTTCAACACAAACACGTTCTATTCAAAAAAACGTCTTAAGGACACATCGACGCTTCCAACGAAGGCTGTACTAACTCAAATTTTTGGTTATTTGAGTTACATTACCTAAAACATTTATTTTCAAGTGGTCTTCCGACGAACAAAAATTCGACGTGTAGTGAAGACGAGGATGAGAGTGTGGAAGAAGAAGAAATTGAATAACAAACAAAATAAATAATATTGGAGGTGGTTCAAAAGTTTTACTTGATTTATCTCCAAAGTTCAAAATTTGAGTTAGTACAGTCTTCGTTGGGAGCGTCGATATAAACCGCTTTTCTCTAATTTTAAAAATAAATTAAACGGGATGATTTTTTGAAAACCTGAAAATTTGACTTTTTGGCAATAACTCAGACTACAAAAGCACACTGCTTGCGTAAATGACTTACTCTCAAAAAAGGAGACCAAGACATGGAAAACTACTCTTTTCGTATCTCTTATAGTTTCTAGGATAGCTTATAATAACATCCAAATTTGTCTGTTGTGTACATATCAGGTGAAGTAACAAATGATTAAAAAAATATAAGTCTTGTTTTTAAGTTCTTAACAGGTTTTATTTATTTTATACTATGCAAAAATCTCCAATCTCCATCGACAAAAGATGTCTCATGCGTCATTGCTTGTTACCGTTTTCTCGACGTGCGCTAAATATTTTTTTAAATCTAACTTTACATAACAGAGAGAGACCAAAACTGTGAATGCTTGTCTAGGATAACACAATTAATTGATGACACACATATTTCGTCGGACAGAATATACGTTAACCACTTGCGGTGGCAGGAAATTTACGCTAAGCGTGCCAGGTGAATCATTTTTCTATCTGCAAGAAAGGTGTGACGGCGTGCTTAACACCGTCGCACTGGCGTTCCGGTAACCAAAGCATCTCGACGTACAGTGTACGTCCAGCCACCGCAAGTGGTTAATAATCAACAGCAATCTAAACTGTCATTTCGTTTACTTGTACCGCTGTTAAGCTCCGCCACCATTGAAATTATCCTTACATTCAATTAACTCTTGTTAAAAGGAATCGAATTGTGGGAAATTTTCGTTTTCTCTGGTGATTGGTGTTTAATGGAAGATAAATTTAATCGTTGCATGCTGTGCCAGTAAATTGACATAATTTTTATTAAGAATGTTTGTGCTGATCATGTGGAGTGTGGATTAAAATTCTCTTGTTAAATAACGTTGTGACGTCTTTGAAAATATGATAACAAAATTGGCTCTAAAATTTTGTTGATGTGTTAAGTCGCAGTCAGGCTTGTCTTGAATTAAGATACCTTTTCAAGTTCAAATAGGGACTAATCAATTTCAAATTGGAACTAACCAATTTCAAATTGGGAATATTATATTTATATCATTAATACGTAAGTTTTGGCAGTTATTTAATATTAGTGAACTATTTTCTTATTTAGCTATAAAAATAAACAACAGAATTTATTATAAAAAAATATAATCCAATATTAGAATGTAACATTTGCGCTTTGAATTTCGTACATTTAGCGATAGATTGGATATTATTATAAATAGTATTTTCCAGTTACCGCATCTTTACTCCAGCTTTAAAAACTGTCCATGCTACTTCTATGGAGACCTTCATAATTGAATCGTGGTATAGAGCAGGGGGGGCAACCTTTTGGATAGTGGGGGCCACATTACGGTTTACTCTTCGTACGCGGGCCGGAGACAAAGTTTTGTCTTACTTGTAAAACTTTAAAAAAAAGGTCCAGTGCCGTAATGAGATATTTTTCTTCTCTAACGGAATAATGATAAAAACCTTTCTTTCTATTACACATTTTTGATTTAAAACAAAAATTATTTATTATTCTTTCTAAAGGTCTCGCGGGCCGGATTAGACCGTCACGCGGGCCGTACGTTGCCCACCGTTGGTATAGAGCATTATCTAGTACCAATGCCACTAGTTTTTCGTATGTACGTTTGGCATTGCGAGGGCGTTGGCTTCAGGTTTTTTAAAAGTTTTTTTTTTTTTTAATTTCATGATGTTTGAGGCCTGTAGTGCCAATATATACAATTAAGTGAATATTTAATCCTTTCATCCTCCGTGAAATAAAAATTTTAAATTGATTTCACACATGCTTTCGCAATGCCCAACGTATTATACTAGGAGACTAGGGTATAGGTGATGGATAATGTAAAGAATACATCCCACTTGGTTTTAATTTGAAATTGATTATGTTTTCGCTTTAATTTGATTATTCCTAATTAGAAATTGTTTAATGCCAATTTGAACTTGAAAAGATACAAAGATTTTTGACTTATAACTGTATTGCACTGCACAATAACATCAGGTGTTAAGTCAGAATAACATCCGTAAACGAATTTGAAATTTAGCCTTTCTGCTTTAAATGTTCTGAGACGCCACTGTCCACAAAATTGTTATTAACAAAACTGATATTTATCACTGGATATGATTTGTACCTATTTGTAACACTCAAGTCTGACAACTCAATGCTATGGGATTAAAGAGACTTGAGAAATTGGTCGATGAAATGCTAAAGGACAATAATTGATTCTTCGATAAATTGATACTTCACTTCCCGAAAACAAATCTCTAGCTAACCTCCACTGACCAACTTGTCTCAAATTACCTATTAGGTCACTGAGACCACTGCCCCTGTTACATATTTTCTAGACTTCGTTAGGGTAGAACTCCAAGCTTAAATGATTGAAATGTTACCTCGACTCAATTTTCTATCAATTTTGGAAGAGGATATTGAAGGCCTTTCCATAATTCGACTATTTTTAAAAGGAATTGATTTTGGTAAACATGGGGTATAACACATACACAAAAAAATTTAGTATCTATACAGAGTAAAAACACACAAACAGTTTGCTAATCATTACATAATTTTGATCATATTTTACTTCTTATCACTTATTACACTTGAGATGTATTATGTACCACCAAAATTTTAAGTTTGTATGATCATTCCTTCTAAGTGTTGTTCTTTTTTAACGAGCAGTATAATAAAATTAAATAATTGTGTTGCTTTTAGTGTCTACCGATTTAGAAAACCGAGCCGCTTGGAAAGAATGTTTTAAAGTATCCGGAGTTAAATTACCTACAGGTTATTATTTTGGCGTTTCTGGTACAACCGGAGATTTATCAGATAATCACGATGTTATTGCTATTAAATTGTACGAGTTGGATTTACCAGGAGATGTAAGATTTTAATTTCTAGATTAATTTTTTTTTTTTAATAATTTTTCATTTTTAGGATACTGATAATGAAGACAGATCAAAAATTTCCCCATCTGCAACATTTTTCGAACCTCCTCGTGACCACGTCGACGATCCTAAACCGTCAGCTCTCTCAGGATTTAAATTGTTTCTTTTAATGTTAATCGGTGCAATAGCGATAGTTACGTGTGTAGTGATCGGAATTATGTTCTATCAAAAGCAGCAGGAGCAGAGCAGGAAAAGGTTTTATTAAGTTTAAAAGACTGTTTTGAATTTTCGGTTCGTATTAACGACTGTACTGATATTAACGAAAATTGACCACACAAGTCGAAAGTAAAGTAATTTAGCTTTTTATATTTAACTTCTTACGTTTTTCGGTTTCTTCGTCTTGGATTTACATAAAGATGGTTTTTGAAATATATTATATTATAGTCATTAGTATCTATTTATAGTTTGTAATTGATAATTAGATATAAACATACTTGATTCGTGAAAAAATCGGTTGGAGTTTTGTGGTATAAAAGAAAAGGTTTGGTGTACTTGTATCGAATAATCTTTTTCTTTTCTTTTTCTTATTTATTATTTTTTAAATTGAAAAAGTAAGTAAATAAATAAAAAAAAGTAAGTTATTAATATGACAGTTGTTTTATTGAATTATTATTATTTTAGTTTTACAACAATTTGTACAACATCAATAAATTTTAAATTATAGTTTAAAACATAACAAATTATTTGAACGAAGTGAATTCAAAAAAAAAAGAAAAAAATACACAATTTGAAACGAAAATAAAATTTAATATGAAGGATAAAGAAATAAAAGAGATTTATTGAAATTTTATCAATCTTTCTTTTTAGATGTTTTATTAATATTTAGAATAAATTAGGGACTTATTATGGAATATAAAGTCTTGAAACTTTAATATAAAGTAAAAATCATGTTTTAAGATACGTATAAATATAGTTCTAGCGATTTTAAAAATGAGTTAAAAAAATGTTGTTGTTTGATAAATATACTCTTCTCAATTTTTTTAAATTCTTTTATAACAATTAGAATAAATTTGACTTTTATAATACGAAATGGAATCTTTAAATTTTAATTTATGTAAAAATTATTTCTTAACCAGTTAACTGTTGCGCTCCGTTTGGAAAGCGCGCGCCTATACAAGTTCATCTGAAATTTTTCATATTTTTTATTTGTTTGTTTTATTTCGATCTGGCCTCAAAATATTCTAAACATCTTGAAATTTGAGAATATGTTTTGAGTTTCACAAAAATTACAATCAATTTTTTTAAATATTAGGTTAGTTAATCGTTAAAAATGTTTACCAACTTTAAGAATTATTTTAATTTTTTTGATAATAATTAGAACAAATTTGACTTTTTTAATACACAATAAAATCTCTTATGTTCAATGAAATGTATAAATCGTTTTATAATTCTAGTAAATAAAGTCTGCGATTTTTGAAAGTTTGTTAACACGTTCACGCCGGCGCGTACCACCGGTGTCCCGCACTAAACTGTTTCATCGGACGGCGCGTACCATCGGTGGTACGCATAATATAGGATTATAGATTTTGCCGCCAGATGAAAATTGGTTCCCGCATGAACGTGTTAAAGAAATGTGAGGTTATATTAGGTTCGATTAAAATTTTTCAATCATTACTTTTTTAAAAATTTTTGAGTAATAACAAAGAAGTTTAACTATTATAATAAAAAATAGAAATTTAAAGTTTTAATTTCACATAAAAATCATTCCTTTATTTCCACAAATAAATTCTATACGATTCTTCTTTAAAATTAGAACTTGACTTTTCATGAATGATTTTGAATGAAATTCTTTTCAGTTTCGTAATCATATTCTTAAATATTTGTTTTTTTTTTATTAAAATCGTAAAATTTGTTCTAATTATTGCAACAAAAAAATCCAAAAATATTAAAGAAATGTAATTCAACTTAACATAATTCTAACATTTTAACCAATTTAAAAATTGGTTTTTAATTTTTTAATTAAAATTAAAGAAAAAGAAGTTTCAGAAAAACCGACTAAAATGTCTTATATTTTTAATTAAAATCGTCAAATGTGTTCTATTATAGCTATAATATTTTTCCCCAAAATATTGAAGAATTTTGATCTAACCTAATACAACCTTAAAGTTTTCGAGAAACTTTAAATTTTGTACGATTTTTTAAAAATTTACTTGATTTATTTAAAAGAATGTTAATAAATCTCTCATATTTCCATATCCTTCATATGCATAGTAATAATAAAATGAATTGTAAATAACCGATATGGAAAAGTGTGATAATACAGAATGATTCAAATTATCAGTATAGACTATTTTATTTAAAAACTATAGTTTTGAGTATTCGGATTAAACAAAATTTATAAATGAATTTCAATTTGAAGAGAGTAACCATTGTTAAATGTGAAATAAAAAAGTAAAATTCTAATGATTGAAGCTTACCCCTTGCGTGACGATTTATTTCGAACGTAATGCAATTATGACAAGCCAGACTCGTCATTGTACCTTAAGGGGTTAAGAAATATTAAATTTGTTTTCCAAAATTTTCAGAACAAAATTATTTTTTTATTAGGAAGTGACTAACTTGTAAGTAATACAGGTGTCCCGAAATTAGATGGTCACACTATACCAGTGTATACTACTTTCAAAAATAAGCTAAGGAAGCTAGAGTTTCTTGAAGGAAGCAATGCCAAAATCATCTTAGAATTTTGTCGTTTTCAAATCAAGTCCCTTACTAAGATACCCCTCGTGTGAGGCGCCTCGATTCTTTATAGGTCTCCATAGGGAGGACGTACGGTTAATCACAGGGGTTCTGGCGGGACACTGAAAGGTTGATAATAAGCACCTTTATAGTTTAGGATTTGCTTCTACTCCTTTATGTTATGCTTACGAGCGAGACGATCAGGCTGTTAAGCATATCCTATGTGATTGCCCAATCTCAAGGACTTCATATTGAGGGATTTGGGTGACGACTGGCCAACTATGGGTGGAATCAGAAACACACCTCTAACCTGCATGCTAACCTTAGGTAAATCCCTAGGCTGGTTGATGTAGACAGAGTGAGTGACAGGAAGGTTATAATATAACCCGAAATGGAACTGCACCATGAAGAGAAAGATGAAACAGTACTCGACAATATAACGGAAAGCGGACTTACTTCTTCATCTTTCTCTTCATGGTGCAGCTCCATTTCGGGTTATAGTACAAGGGGCGTAATGGAGCCTAAGTGCGACTGTCATTTGGCGTGCACTCTCGCTTCCTATATCCTACAAAATCAAAACCCCAAAGATGACGACACACTGCATCGTTAAAACACTTAGTACACTCTGCAAGAAAATCTTATTTAGTTCAACGATGAGATTAGTCGATCTTCAAAGACAAATTATTCTAAAACGATTACAGATACGCAATTGCAACAACAGGACTATTCTTACGCAGAAAGGTCTAACAAGCAGACCTTACGACTATATTCAAGAACCTCTTCCTGGAACGCAGGTTCGCGGAGGAGGTTCTTGAATCGGCAAATACATACTACTGTCCTTACCTATTGTAATGAAAGTGGTGCCAATCGATAGATTTGTACATAGTACAAATGTGTAAATTATTAAGACGAGCTATTCAGTGATTCGCGAGTAAATTCTTCCTAAATTTTGTGATTTAAGGCCACGCCGCTTTACGTCAGTGGTTAGCCACACTCTCAGCGACCGTCTTTAAATCTCTTTTAATAATTCTTTTTTGATCAAGGTAAAAACAATGAATTATTTGTTTTCAAAACATGTAACAACACAATATCAAAGAAAATTAAGTGTAATATTAAACGGGTAACGTGACGGTTACGGGAAAAGAAGCCGCCAACCACTCACATTTAAGCGGCGTTGCCTTAATTTTCGAATTAATTTACGATTTACTTGCTTATCGTTGAGTAAGTGCGCACTAATATTTTACTCATTTGTACTGTATACTAATACCTATTGAGTGATACCACTTTAATTAAAATCGGTGAGGACCTAGTCTTGAGGTCTCCTTGTACAAGAATTTAAGTTTTAAGTCAGGGTAGTAAAAAGCTGACATGCGAAAAAGGTAGATAAACAAATAATTAAAACATCCCCTCGCACGCACGCCACTGATGATTTTCATACAAAATCGATTCCACCATTTATTACTTCTTTTTTTTGAAATTTTAGACTAGCATACTAATTTTTATTAACTTAACCATACCCATTCAGAGGGTTTTTATTTAAGCTTTTTTATTTTTAAAGTTTATTCTTATTTTTGAATGTAAAATGCGCTGGTAGCATGTGACCTTGAAGTTAGAGACATCTGTATTTTCAACAATCTTAACATTCTAAACTGACCATTCTAAGAAAATAAAACAATCCATACAGATAATTTAAAACATCTCTCTGTATATTATAATAATGTGCGAGGCGTGAATATCATCTTTCCTAAAAATGCATAAATAGACTTTTTGTTTTAAGTATACGTGACTAGCATTAATATAGATGCATGTTCCCTAAAATTGCGTTAACGCTGGAAGTCGTGATAAGTACGAGATGATTATCAGCAGCTAGAACATGCAACCGAAAAGGAAAATAAAAATTACAGGAACATCTACGTTCTTCTTTTACATAGCCATATAAAGTGAATATAAATGCTTATTAAACCCTAACGTAACGAAACAACATTTTTTTTTTACCTTAACACTTTTACAAAAATAATATACTTAATAAAGTTTAACAAAATTGAATGCCAAAGAAGTGTACATACAAAAAAAAAAAACGTAACAAGGTGTTTGGCACGATCACATGACTCCTTAACGCTAATAAAACATCGAATATACGAATTTATCGAATTTAATTTTAAAAGGAAACTACATAACGGCTATATTATAATAAATAAATTTAAACGATGCACATATGTCTGTTCCTTTTTCATTCATTTTGCGGTAATTATGCTTACGAGTATTAAGAGATTATACGGAAATTATTCATTTTTACCTTTTTTTTTAAATGGAAATAAATAAAATGTACCACAATGAGGACAACATTGAAATAACATTTAACATCCATTCTGATTATGTGTATATGAATTTAGTTACTTATTTTATCAAATTTGTTTGGATTTCTTTCATTTTAATTGATAAAATAAGAAACTTTTTTTGTATACAAGATGATTTTGAAAGGAAATAAAAATATTTATTCTTTAAAGAAAATTTATGTTTTTTAAATGTATCATTGGTGGAAAGAAAATTTTGGGATACCGAAAAGTATCCCAAAAGTAGTAGTATCGTTTATTATTTTTTTTTAGTATTTTATTATATATCAGAAACTGTTGAGTATTTATTAAACCACGCCAGAAGAAATAGATAAAGGAGCCGGAGAGAAGATTGCAGAAAATGAAAATCTAAAAAATTTGGAAAAAATAATAACAAAAATAATTAAAGAAGACTAGAACAAGAAGTCACAAGAAGTGAAAGATCTTGTGATGACTGCAGAAATCGTGTATAGAGTATTCCAAGGCGAAGACAAGTGATTCATTGGAATCTTTAGGAATTTTCATGTTTTTCTGGTGACATCTTGACATCCCCCTCCCACATTCTGCAGTAACCAAAGCCATTGTCGTGTTAATTCTAATTCAAATAAGTTAAAATGACTTAGAAAGACTGCAGCGACACATTTATAAGAAGCTCCGCTCTGATAAGCGACCTGGCACTGGCTTCGGCCTTGGAATACTCTGTAGCTAGAGTATTGTGAACTAAGTAATGTGAACTGAGTGTTCGAACTCCAGCACCAAACCGGAGGAAGAACTAATAAACTATCGAACCTTTAAAATTTCAAAATACAAGGTGATGTAAAAGTATTATTAGAATGTAAATTGGCTACCATTTTGTTAGAAATGAGAAAAATTGGGCTGTTTTCATTAAAAATTATTTGAAGTGGAAAAACTTATCACAATGAGTGATAAAATATAGTGCTATTATATTGTTGACCATTTTGAATTCTTGCTTCTATAACATATCGTGGCTTTAGAACCAGACTATTCTATGTCCACATTTTCTTATTTCTTTTTTCTTACGAGCTTTTAACACCAACATTTGTGATATTACAAGCTCTTTCTCTAGGCTTATTCCAAAACAATTTACATCTATTCGTATCGCTGTATTATTGAAGCGTGTTTTGTAGATGCCATTATATTGAATGTCAAAACTAAAATCTCGTTCTTTATAAAATTTTAAAAAAATGGATGTACAATACTCTAGTTCTAAAGTGACAATATGACACCAAAATGGCAATTTCATCTCCAATGTTTTCTTTCAAAACTTGCAAGATTTATGCTTTGTTGCAAGATTTAAAAAAAAAATCTTAAACAATGAAGTTTGTCGATTTGGCAAATCTAACCGGCCAGTTCAAATTGCCAAAAAAAACAAGAAGTCACAGAGATCGGAAATTTGGTATTTAAAAATCTTGATCGTTGCCAGAGTTGTGTGAGGAGTTACTTGGTCCTGTTAGAACCAATAAAACTCGAAACCCAATTCAGTAACTTGTTGCAGGAAACTTCTTTAACATCTGGTTCCTTCTGAAATTTCACCTTTACCGTAAAAGCCACAAATCTTGCAAGCCAACACTGAAGAAGAAACCATCAATTTGGAATTAAAATTATGTTTTTCAAACAATCAATCAAAATAGCTTAAAACGAATATTAATTTGCATCAACTCTGGGGATCGTTATTTGACCAATATTTGTTAATTCTAAACGACCTATCTGCAATTTTCCCATTTGAATTAAAGTCATTTTTATGTTCTTGTAAGGTAGATGTATGATATTGTGAAGATAAATGAACGTACGTGAATGATTTATAAGCGGTATGAGGAGCGAAAAAAGATAGTGGATCTACAATTTCTCTACCGTATCTGAATATACAGATCTGGAAATTTCATTTCAGGACATAGGAAAATAATGCGTGCAACAGCGACGCATATAGGAAGTAGATTAGATAAACAAAGAGCGATATAACTGTTTAACCACGTCAGACTGTCAAACTGTCAGTTCGACAGTTCGTGGGAAGAAGGTGGTTGGTTGGGCGACTAGGGTCGGATCGGAAAAGGCGTGGTTAAACAGTTATATCGCTCTTTGTTTATCTAATCTACTTCCTATATGCGTCGCTGTTGCACACATTATTTTCCTATGTCCTGAAATGAAATTTCTAGATCTGTATGCGTCCTTTATTAGAATGAATTTACATATTTGCAAATACTATGTGCAAACACACCTTTTTAATTTAACACGTATGATTAACCCTTTCGCGACGGGTGCCGCATATATACGGTGGTCAGTTGAGCCCTCCCATAAAACTACAATGTATGATTTAGTTGGGCCGTTGTAAAGAGCGACAATTTTTTTTTATTTATCAAAAAGTGGCAATGTATGGTACTGGTGTTTCGTCACGAAAGAGTTAATAACGTTTTCTTTTGGCAAAACTGGTGCGCACCAGTGCACACTAGCGTTTTCTGTTAGTTGCATCAAATAAGTGCTTTGTGTTCTATTACATTTTATTATTGTAGCTTAGAAAATATTTTAAACAACCTTAAACCTTGAACACACTTATAAGTGATGTTATGATTAAATAAGTAGTTACGGTTATGTTTGATTTCATCGTGTTCTATTGAATCTGCCCTTTTTTTGCGCCAAGCTAGTGTTATGTATGCACTCACTATGCCTTCAATATCAAATTCTGCACCAGTTCAACCAAAAGAAAAAGCTATAGGATAATGCATAACTCCATATTTCCATAAAATAAAATAAACTTTTGGCAAAGGTAGCCCACAAGTTATGTGGAAAACTCAAGTGATATTAACTGGCATTTCATAGGTTCCAGTTTCTTTGAAATTTCTCCTTGAAATAACTTAAAGAAAGAGCGCACGTTGAGCAGACTTGCCGGCGTTAAACGTGCGCCGTGAACTGTTCACTCTGCACGAAAAAGACTGTGAGAAGACTGTTAAAGCATTACCTAAACCGAGTGGTTGTGTGAGAACGCATATATGGATTCATAGCCAAAACTGATTGGTTGTGAGAACGCATTTATGGGTTCATAGCGCTCAAAGGATTAAATAAACCTTTTTGGTAAAAATACAACCAACCCAATTTTTTCATTTTTAACTAGATGATAGCCAATTCATATTAGAATATTACTGTTCCTCTTACCTTCGCTTTGAAATTAAAAATAAGTATTTAACATTTCAACCAATCTCAAAAAGTTTTCATGGTAATTTTTTTTTAATAACATATCACGTTTACGTCATACAGGGTGTTAAAAAATGTAACCTGTATTAAAATATATTCATTTCTTTTAAAAAATCATCTTGTATACGTAACAAGTATCTAAAATTATAAGATTCTTTTTTGTTCCTACTACAATAAACCGTAGTGGCACTTGTATAAATAATTGTAGGCTTCATAAAAATCCAATTTCATTCCCATCAAAGGATCTTTTTTTCTTTGCGACGATTCACACCGTGGTCTCTCTAAACACTTTGACGGGGTTATCTATATTTTTAATATAAATATACCGCGTCACCGTGGAAGAGTCGGAAATGATATTTTGAACTTTTAACAATTTAGGTTCCCCAATGTTTAGTTTATTCATCTCGCCGATGTTGAGGCCTGTTTCGAAAACGGAATTGCATTAATTAATTCGATTTTTTAATAAAAGAAAACACCCAGCGTGTCACTACTACTGCAAATAAAACGTAAAGCTGCTTTACAAAAAAATTAATTCGGTTGAGCAAATTTACTACGTTAACAAATGTTATTAAAATAAAAGTTAAAAATCAGCTCAAATTAAAAAAAAAAGTAGCGAAGACAACAAACGATCACACTATAAAACAACAATTTTTACTACTCATGCCATCCTTATCCTTAATTTTATTAACTTTGGTATATTTAGTTTTAACTAATTCCAGATCTTTATCTCTACTATTCGAGTACATAATTTCATTACTATCTTCTTTACTATCCGTAAAACTTTCAATCACGTTACTACAACTCTTCTGACTGTACGTTTCATCTTTTCCGTACCAATCGTCGTCACTTGTACTACAAAAATCCTTAAACCTACCGATCGAAACAACACTATCCGATTGTTTCTTCGTCAGTTCGCTCATCGCTCTCGTCCGAAACAATTCTTTCGGCACCGTTTGTACGATATTCGTCGAAACCGACCTTTTCAAACATTGCGCCTTATCCAGTCTCAATATACTCTCCAATTTACTTTTTAATTCTTGCGGCGTAACGGATTTTCGTCTCAACTCTTTCACGTCCGTCGTGTGACTCGGTTCTACGCATGGGGAACGAGAGTCCGCGCTCTCGGGGGTGTAAGGATCGTGCGAGAGCATATCTTTGGTGATGGGTTCATGCAACAGCTTCGAATCTACCGATATATTCGTGTAACTCTTGCGCGTGTTTAAGTAATCGCTATCGCAGAAATCGATTACGCTTATGAATACGGAAGCGGAATTATTACAACACACACAAGATACTAAGAACGGTTGCACGTGGTCACAACACTTAATTGTACCTGCGTTTGTCTGTAGAGATGTATGTAAGTATACTGGCTGTAAAAAAAAAATAAATAATGATAAAAATAAAAAAATGGTATTAAAGGTGATGTTAAGATGAAGAAGGTTGAAAGGAATTTTTCTTCTTTAATTATAATCGATTGAAAATGCCATGTAGATATCTATGGTATTGAAAATGAAATTATTGTGAAGAATAATAAACATCATACAGGGTGATTTATTAATTTTGTGTATAATAGTGAATTTTTGAAAATATAAAAACCAACAAAGTAATAAAATGAGACTACACTTTCAAAAAATTGTACAGACTTTATTTATAGGAATAAGAAAATGATTCTTGTATTGAATTAAATCTAAAACATTCTATTTTAATCTAAAAAAGAGGCATTTTCTCTAATTAGTATCAAAAAATTAGAAAAAATTCTTAAAGATGGGAATGTTTATTGACATAACCTAATTTTTCGAAAATTTAGTACACTTTAAAAAATGGTACAGACTTTATCTACAGGAATAAGAAATGAAAGATGATTCATCTCTTTAAAGATGATGAAAAATTCATAAAATTTTGTAAATGATTTTTTTAAAATTTAATAAATCACCCTGTATATTAAAAAAAAGCCGCATTAAATAAAAATATTTGATGAAACGAATTCTCTATCTAAAGGAATTACCAAAAATTTCAAGGATCGAAATCTTGAAATAAAAAAATTAAAAATGTAAAAAAGGGGAACCTATCAAGAGTGTAAAGTACCTGCTCATTCGGAAACCAACATGTGAAATTCCAAATAAACTGGCTGCATAGTAATAAGAAGAAAAAAAATCAAACTAGATAGTTCCCTTCCTTCAAGCCACAGAGATAGTTTCTTCGAGATCTCATTCTTCGGGACGGTTTGAAACCTACCTTATGATCTCCCATGCAAATATTCTTCCCCATCATATTGTACTCGACTCCGTTTTCGGTGTTTACCAGTTGTCTCGCGGTCTTACTCAACAGAACTCTGTCGCACCAAGCCGGACATCGCGTCTGCATGTAACTTGTCGCCTGAGATATCGTCTCTTCAAACGGGTAGGACGGTGGAAAGGTCACTGGGAATTCAGTCAGGGTTTCTTCAAATGCTTCCAATTCTTTATCGAAAGACTTTAACTTAAAATAAATACACACATAAATAAATTATAATAAATTCTATGATGTACATAAATCCTCAAAAACCGAAAAATCCTGCGTAATACTAAAACCACGATTGCATTATATTAATCTTTATGTAAACCACTAAATATGTCAGTGATATTTCTTTTATCAGGATGGTTAAATATTTATATTAGTATGCTTGTGGGGTCTATCAAAGTGAAGTTTGATAAGAAAATCATATCAAATGAGGAACAAACATGAATATATTTCAACATAAATCTGTAAATATATCAACTGAAAGATTGTGTAAAACCAGAAAGAAAAAGTAGGGTTGGGATGGACTGACTTTTAAATTCTAAAGTTAAAATGTAAGGGACATTATTATTTTTTAATATTGGGAATTAAAAAAAATAATAATAACAATTTTTCATTAACTAACAAATAAATAAAACCAAATACTGTTGAGAATAATACATAACTTTACGTATTTTGAGGTAATTATGACGATTGTTGATATCACTGCTATCTATTGGCTTGTTATAACCAGGATTTCTGATTTTCAAATTTTTAATAATTCAACGAAATCTGGTCTTGTACCAGCAATAATTCATGATCTCAAACATAAAACGAAATAAAATTAACATGTTTTGAATAACGTGGTTTATAAATAAACGTCAGCACTGCAATTAGGTATTATATTTCTTCTATACTGCAATGTCAAATTCAAATTAACAAGTTACCATTAACAACTTAACCCGCCAGAAGATGTGGCATCCGGTTATATGAGAAAGTTGCACGTATTATAAGGATGCGTCTATACGAGCGATTAAATCGCAAGGATAGAATCGCAGCGATCCTCTGGCAAGGAAATTGGACATCTACACGAACCTGCGAGAAAAACGCAAGTACACTATAACCAAAACTAAGTTTTAAAATGAATGCCGTTCAAATTGGTTGTGTCGTTGCGCTAGCTATTTATAAGCGTAGGAAATAACGAAAAAATGCCGTTTCTGGACTCATCCTGTTTTATACAACAGAATATGTAGCGGATTATTTCTTTTAAAATTTAAGGAATAGTGAAGCTGAAGGGCTCATTTTGAATATGTCTGTAGTCATTTGCGTTACGACCGCATATCTCTAAACAGCATCATATAACACAATGTTTTTCGTTTCGGCTAGACGAAATATGAAATGCGAGAGTAGGTGGTTTTTGCGTCTAACAAGAGAAGACGTCTAACAAGAGAGAACTTGTAAGACGCGCTCGTTAAAGATCGCTGACGACACGCAGCGGTTTTAACGCTCGTATAGACGGCCCATTAACAACTTTTTCTTGAAAATCGTTGCGATTTCATCGCTCGTGTAGATGCTCCCTTATTTATTGTATTTAATTGAACTAATACATCAAATTCGCTGTTTCCTGTCACAACAATTTTTAATCATAAATTTGATTTCTTTTAAAATTTTTTCCTAGAGCGATCAATTAAATCTGTCATTGTAGCAAACTATGAAATTTTAAATTAGGTTGGTGGTATCACCCACATGACACAAATAACACGCTAATTTGATCATAGACTAATAAATACATTATTATTAGTCTATGAATTTGACAGATCAAATAATTTGAATTTCAGTTTCCTGCTAAAACCACATAATTTCATTTTCGTTCAGTATTTTAACACTATCACGTCCGGCATGTCCAATCCAGATTTCTGTATTTCGCGCCGGTGGAACTGACTTAAAAAATTTCGATTATCGCCGGCGTTAAATTTAATTAATAGGCGCCACCGGCACTTGCTCGATAGTTTTTGCATGGCACCAACGTGGGGCCACCGGCACTTGCCCGATAGTTTTTGCGGTGGCACCAACGTGGACCCACCGGCACTTACCAGATAGTTTTTGCGTGGTACCACTGTGGGGCCACCGGACGTTATAGTGTTAATTAAGTACACTGACGAAGGTATCAATTACTTACACTATATTCTACAAAAAGGAGATAAATAAATAAACCAAAACGACATATGCAAGAGAAAAAGAAATAGTTTAACTCCATTTTAAATAAACTGCGACAATAAGAAAGGGCAAATTTTGTTACTCAAAACTTTAAAAGTTATTTGATTTTGGCGATCAAACACTGCCAACTATAGAAAAACAAATCTTACTTCGATGATAAATTTTATTGATCGTGTGGTACTATACTTCATTTAATAACTAGGAGGAGTGAATCTCAAAACTCCATTTACATAGGAAAAAGTAACTAAAAATACACTAAACATTTTTAGCGGCAAATTTGAATTCTAAACTTCAAACCAGTCACATTTATGCAACCAACAAAACACCAAGCGTTTGCGCGTAGTATTCTAGAACATACCAAATATCTCTATGGCCGTTTATCTATAGGTACATTGTTCAAAATTTATCCAAAAGACGTTCCTTGTGTTGACGTATTATATCCAACAGATGACATCGTACCATTCCTTCTTCGAACTTAATATTTTTTGTTGGCAACCATTTGAGCACAACGAAAAAGCGAGAAACAAGTTGACAAATTAGGTAAAGCACCTAACCTCAAACGTTAAGAACAATAAACGACAAAAACCAATTTTTTCGTCTTTGTAAACTTGACTGCGGAGCGACCAATAATAGTTCACTATTTTGGCGCGCAAAATTCAAATCACTCCTCCTAGTTATTAAATGAAGTATAATAATATGTCGTGAAATCCATTTTGTTAATTACATCGTGTTATTAATACCATGCAATCAATAAAATTTGTCATCAATTGACTTGAGTTTTTATATTAAAACGCCTATTTTTAGGTTATAACTTATTCAATATTAAGAATTGGAAAAAAAAGTTATAAAAAAACGTTTATGACTTAATCTAGAACTTTAATTTGACAAAAAATCCATATCTTTTAGTTTTTGAATTATTTAAGGTTAAGTCAGATTAATGGTGGTTTCGGTTGGCAAAACTAATGCGCATCAGAATTTGACGTAGAATATATATGTCACACTAGCTAAATGCAAAAAAGGGCAAATTCAACAGAACGCGATGAAATCAAACATAATCATAACTGCTAATCTGATCATAACATCACTTGTAAGTGTGTTCAAGGCTTGATGTTGTTCAAAATGTTTCATAAACTACATTAATAAAATGTAATGGAACACAACGAAACAACCAACAGAACACACTGTTATGCACTGGTGCGCATCAGTTCAACCAAACGAAAACGCCATCAAATTTAAAAAAATACTGTTTAGATTAAAATGTTTTTTTTATGTTATAACTTACTTAATATTAAAAATTCAATAAAACTGCTTATACTTAACCGTTTGAGTCCGGGGAAGCGCTATCGCGCTTCATTTGTATGGATATAAAATTCTCCCGGACCCAAACGGTTAAGCTACAACTTTTATAAAAAAATCAATTTTGTTGCTTTTTGATTTACTTAAGGTTGAAGCAGAGTACAATTGAAAAAAAAATGACCATTAAATTAAAGCGTTTTTTAAAGTTTAAATCAATAACCTAAAAAAAATCAACAGAACAGATTTCAATGTCACATGCGTAATAAAATATAATCTTATCAAAGTCGGTAACCGACACTTCCGCACAAAATAATCAGTTCGCCTTATCAGTAATGATGTTTATGCTTCATTTGCAACGAAAAAATCGTAAATTGTTTAGTTGTGACTACAAATACACAGATATAGAAACATAAAATCCACTTAAATATCGCTACTTTAAACCGTATACTCTTCAAAATATTAAAATCTAATCAAACAATGTAATCTACGATTATATTAAATAAATTAGATTTTAAAATTAATTAAAAAGATTAATAAAAATCCTCTCGAAAAAAAAATTAACTTACCCAAGTTTCGTTTGGATACAAAAACACATTTTGATGATCGGAATGATTAAATTCCTTCTTTCCAACAGTCAAAACTAATTGACTCTCATCATTTGTATATTGTAGTTTAGTAAATTCGTTATTTTTGTTGTTTTGTATTCGAGTAGCGTTCAGTCCTTCAGTCAATTTCTAAAAATAATTCGTACATACAAAAAAATAGTTAACGTTTAGATTTTTTTTTTACTTTTATAACACTATCAGTGTCCATCCTAAAATTAAAATCGCCAAACAAAAAATACGGAACTCTTCCGTACGCGTCCGAATGAAACCTTTGCAAAGTGTGCTCCAAAGCCCTCCGTCGATTTTTACAATAAACCGATGGAAAAGATTCCATCGCGACGAAGTTAGAGGCGTCGTGAAAAAGATGCATGTTAACCAAGTCGAAGACTGTACCTTGAATTGACCATCGAGTTCGCATAAAACCTTTCCGAGACCATTTACACTACAAAACAAGAAATATAAATACACTGCTTGTCAAAAAAATATAATACCCAGAAGGGATGGTCGCTCGAACTAATAAATGTTTAAAATTTGGTTATGATCAGTGAACTCTTTAGTTGTTTTTGTCTTGTATTGCATGCTTCAACAAATATATTTCTTTTAGAGCGTGTAATTACGTTAATGATTACTGGCAATCTACACTTTGTGAAATCCTTCACTTGGATATGTGTTATGCCCTGCGTCTACCAGAATCAGTCTTACATTCAATTAACAAATATTAAGGAGAGTTAAAGTATGGAGATGCATAAAGCTTCGAATATTCTTTCGCAAACTTGCTAAAAAATTGAATGAAAATGACTTTACAATCATTCAAACATGGAGTATCTAATCCAATGAAGTATGAAAAACACCTAATAGAAGCAGTGATCGATTACAAATAGGTATCTTTACATTAACATTCTCCTGTGGGCGACTGGAACTTTTCATGACAATCGCGTATGTTTGAACGTGTGTATAAAGGTTTTGACGATCCACGTGTTTTAAGCGTGTTTAAACAAGTACAGGTTTGAAGCGCGCTCTAAATATTTAGTCGCCTTTACACATATGTTGTTAACCGGGGTGCTTGGCATGACATGATTTCCTTCTTAACTGTGATTAATTTGAAACAGATACTTCCTTCTTATTGAAAAATCGATTGTTAATAATTTTTTTAGTTAAATATCTTGGTAATAATAATGGTGAACGATTTGCGGTATTGGTCCGAAGAGTTTACTACGGAGTTAACTGAAATGTATAAATCATACCTTTGCTTGCGGAAAATTAAGAGCAAAGAACACACAAATACAAATATAAAAAATCTTCTCCCTGTTGTCATACTATAACTCGAAATGGAGCTGCACCATGAAGAGAAAGATGAAAAAGTAAGCCCCCTCTCCGTAACATTGCCGAATACTTTTTCATTTTTCTCATCACGGTGCACCTCCATTTCAGGTTATAGTACATGGTGTGTAATGCACATATGTAGCTTAAGACATCATAATCTTTACTTTATGTTTTCTCTTGAATCGATCCATTTAATAAAACTGTCTGTTATTATTCGTACCATCTATAGTGAAAGTGACTCATCGCTTAAAAGCGTATGAACAGATGTACTAATAATATGCGCTCTCTTTCTAACACACATCAACTTATTTGTACCGTATGCGCAATATTGTACCATAAATCGATGAGTCACTTTCAGTATAGATGGTACGAATTATATCCTGTTAGAATGTCCAACACGCCACGAGTTAGTCAAAACACGCAGGAAACAACACACATTTTCATTTACGTATTTTAATTAATGTTCTTAAACTTTTCATTCCAAGAACGCGTGCAAGTCCCTACGACTAGAATGTCTTAATTTTTATTCTGAAATGATTGGAACGGGACGATTTTGTAGCCTTCGAAGAACGCGTGATTGACGAGCTACGTTCTAAACGTGCGCGAAAGAACGTTAGTGCAAAGGTAGCTAATCATCACTAAACGGTAAAAGAGGCATCTATGCCAAATACGTTATTTAACCCGTTGTATGAGAGAACTCGGTTAGTGGAGGTTACTTGGAGAGCTGTTTAGGGAAGTCAGGCATCGATGCAAACAATTTACCGAAGAATTCATAACGATTGTTTACCATCACACCTACAAATTTCTTTAATTCCAGAGCATCCAGATTTCACACTCAAGTGGTATAGGTTGAAGGAGGAATCAAGTCGAAGAATGAGACCAAATCGTCTTTTGTGATGAATATTATGGCGAATTCGATTGGTAAAACTAGTGCGCACTGGTGTGCACTAGTGCACAGTAGAGTGTTCTATTGAACTGTCAGTTTTGTGTACTAACCTAATGTGATGTATGCACTAACATGCACTCAAGGTCAAATTCTGGTGCACACGAGTGCAACGAATCGAATACGCCATTAGTTTTGTCTATAGCAATTTGATGATCAATTGTATCTTAGAAGAGCTAGAGCAGAATGCCTAAAACTGGTTTTAGTACTCAAACGACGGTCAGCACTAACATCCGTCGTGCGTAGCTATGTCAACGTATGTGTAGGCGCAGTGGACAACAGTAACTTCAGACCAGCATGTTTCATTTAAACGCAGTCGCTCACAGTGAAGAGATCTGAATATACCAGGGTCGTCTTAAGTATTTTATAGATTTGTAATAATTCCATATCTTGCGGGCTTTAATTTAAACATTTTTTTTAGTTTTGTCTCTACACATTTGTTAAGTTCAGGTAGGGACTCAGACCCAAAGTAATAAATTTGTAAAAATATTTTAGACTTCATGATGCGATATACAGATGATTGTCTGTGGATGTGTACGTGTTAGTATTATAAGCTTAGTTTTTTTTTATAATTTTCTTAAATAAATACATATATTAATATGCAATTTGTTCCATATTAACGACCTTCTTTCTTCTGTTATGTAAGTGTTTGTGGTAAAATTTTTAATGTAAATATTAATTTTTCAAAGTTAATTGTTTGATGACATGATTAATATTCAAATTGTCTGAAACCGGCCCTGGATAGCACACTGCAGCTAAAAAGGCACGCGTAATTTTATCTCTATCTTCCCAAATACTTTCTCACTCTCGCTGTCGCATATTTTTGTGAAATCTCAGCCGCAAGTTCTCGCATGTCGGACTGTAGCTGTTCATCAGTGTGGCACTGAATAGACACATACTCTCTTTTCGCGGAAAGATGTCTCATGCGTCATTAGTTGTCGGCGTTTTCTCGACATATGTCAAATATTCTTTTCTTTATTTAATCATATATGTCAGATAGAGACGAAAATCGAAAATAGTAGTCTAGGATAATACAATTAATTAATGACGCATGAGACATCTTTCCGCGAAAAGAGTATATACATACGTTGATATAACTACGCACGACTGATGTCAGCACTGACCGTCAGTTGAGCACTAAAACCAACCTAAATTTGGAATTCGCTTATAGACGTTGTTCTGGCTTAACCCTGTATTGGACTGTGTAACTTTCACATCATATATTAATTTATTGATATTTTGCCAAATAATTATAGTTTTTCATGTGATTGCGCATAAATCTTAATTTTATAACGTTACCATATTTATGACCGTTGCCAGACTCATCAACCTAACAAATTAAATGCTGTTGAAACTGTGTTTTTTTTTTTTTTTTTTTGATTTAAAACAAAAATTTGGCCCATAGAGGGTTAACAACAGGTGAAATGCAGTTTGAAAGCCAATATTTTTAAGGAATCTCTCAAGAAACGTTGATGTACCAAACTACGATTTGGTACATCAACGAAATTTTAGAGTAAATTTTCTTACCATACTTTCAAAAACCTCACAATAATGTTTTTCAAGAAGACAACACTGAATCACGCTCAGTATGATTCACACTAACATTTTTAATAAGAACAATGTCATTGAACACCTATCACCAGTGAAACCAAAAACTTCCCATAATTTTACTCCTTTTAACAGGAGTTAATTGAACGTAAGACTGATTATGATGGTCACTAAGCTGAACAACAACACAAGTAAAAGATGTGACAAGATATAGGTTGATGGTGATCACTAGTAAAGCTCTAAAGTGTAAAAGAAGTATACCTAAAAAATACTAAAAACTAGACAAAAACCAACCAACGAACGTACGGATCGTATCTAAATTTTAATCATTTACAACTTCAATTAAGGTGTATTATTAAGGTGACCATACATCCCTGATTGGCTGGGATAGTCCCAGGTTTCCAGTTTGGGTCCCGGATTTTTCTAAAAGCAATATTTGTCCCGGATTCAGGTTTCTTGTCTCGGATTGTCCCGAATTTTTGAAAACATTCTTATTTCCAATATTTATATTAAATATATTTCAACTTAAACACGAATTAGTTTTACAACATTTGAACTGAATTTCAATTGTCCAAATTTTTACAAAATTTATTACTAAAGTTAATTAGGAAGAAAATTGTATAGAATTTTATACAATGCTTTAAAATGGAAAAGACCTACTGAAAAAGATTCATAGTTTAAAAAAATATAAAAAGTTTTGTACTCGGTAATTCTGATTTAAAAACATTGATTCATTAAAAAAAAAATACTGATTTTTATTATATCCGTAAATAGTAGTTTTTATGTATCATTTTTATAAAAAATTATTAAAAAATCATATTGAAGTTATTAAACTTGACTACCAATCCCCCCGTTACAACTTCGCGTCCCGGATTTGAAATAAGAAAATATGGTCACCTTAGTATTATGTACCACCAAAATTTTAAGTTCATATGACCATCTCTTCTGGGTGTTGCGTTCTTTTTTGCAAGCAGTTTATAAATAAAAATATATATATTTGATTAGATAAAAAATACGATTAATTATGATTATTACTTCCGGAAAAAATTCTTGCGGAAACTTGGCTTTCTCTTTGGTGACGACCGCTTCAATGTTTCCCGAATGGATTTCTTTTCCCGTCGCTGGAATGAACTCGAAATCTTTAAAGTTGTATATTTGAACGTCTTCTACGGATTCGTGAATGAAATAAAAATTTCCCAAAGCCTACACAAAAAAATTAAATTTTATTAAAAAGTGAACAATCATTTTTGCGCCTTTTAATTTTTTAATTTTCGACTTTTCAAAAATAAAATTTATAAAAATAGTTAAAAAAAAAGTCATCAGAGAACGTTAAAAAATGAAATTTCCTTTAATTTGAGTACAAACACGACATATCTATTTTAAATAGTTTCGAAGTTATTGACATTTTTAATCCTAAAAACAATCGACAATCGTCATTTTTAAATCGACGTAACTCCTTTGTTTAAAATGAAAACACGGTTGAGTTTGGTATCAAATTAAACGATTTTTAATAAAGAACTTAAAAATATATCTAATTTTTATACTGTGTAACTTTCCAAAATTGATTAATTCCAATATTCAAGGTTAATCTCCTTTAATTGACACATCAACAAAAAAAATCTAGAAATTAAATAATTATCTTTTACAAATTCCCAGAAAGTTTTACTTGTAAACAAATCAATATTTTTAATTTTTATCCAAGCATATACATTACAATGAAAAATTTAATATTGCTTAGGGGATCATAAAAAAGTATAAAATATCTAGATATAAATACATAATTTTCCATGTGACCTCTAGATAAGATTGCGAAATCATACAAAAAAAAAATGTAACAATCGCAAATTATAATAAAAACGTACTCGGTAGAACGAATTGTTAATTTAAACGACCACATGAAGGTTTTAATTATTAACAAATGTATTTTTCTATTTATGGCAAAAATCATTATTTTGTGTTACAAAAGAATTTCTTAATGAACGTACATTTGAGGGATTTTTTTTTTCTTATCTCTGGAAATAATTATTTTATTTTTCATTAACTAAAACTTTCATGTTTATGTTATGTTTTCTTTAGTTAAAAAAGAAAAGAAAAAAAAATAGGAAACTTTTAAAATAAAGTGGTAAACAAACGTCTTTAATTTCTAACGAAAACAAACACATAAAAATAAAAATAGATTAATGTGTTGGTTGTGTATTCTTTAACGTCATCAAAATAATTTATTAATTACTTTTCCCTCATAGCTTTCAGTTATACATTTTCTGGAGGTAAAACGCGTTATAAAATTAAATCAAAAACATTGACTAAATATACTCTACTACAAAAGTTTTCGTACAGATGAAAATGTTTATCAACTTTGAAAATTTTTTTAATTTTTTTGACAACATTTACAATAAAACGGTCTTTTTAAATCAAAACTAAAATGTCTTAAGTTTTATTTAGAAAAAAAATCAAATCAAAATCTTTAAAAATGAATTTTTGATGAATTTTTAAAGTTGATCGATTTTCTTAAGTTGGGTTAAAAAAAAGTGTCAAAAACTTTTACCCACTTAAAATTTTTTTTAAATACTCTTGACAACACTTGGAACAAAACGGTCTTTTTAAATTAAAACTAGAATGGTTTAAGTTTCATCTAGAAAAAAAAAATCTAATCAAAATCTTTAAAAATGAATTTTTAATGAATTTTTAAAATTGATCGATTTTCTTAAGTTAGGTTAAGAAGTGTTAAAAATGTTCACCAACTTTGAAAATTTTTTTAATTTTTTTGACACTTGGAATAAAACGGTTTTTTTAGTTGAAACTAGAATGTTTAATCCAAATCGTGATAAAATTTCAAGTCTTAACAACAATCAGTTTCTGAGATATGAATTTTTAAAAATTGACTAGTTTTAATATTAATAGTAAAAAATATCGATTTAAAACGACCTGATTTTTTCAAAAAAATGATCTTCTAAATTATTAAACGTCAATGGTAACTTTTTTAACGTCAATTTTTAAACATCAATCTTAAAAATGTTAAATGGGATCTTAAACGTCAAAAATGACATCCTAAACATAAAAAATGACGTTTTGGAGTTAAAAGTTAACTTTAAACGTCAAAAGTGACATTTTAAATGTCAAATGTGTCGCTTTGGAGTTAGACATTAAATTTAAACGTCAAAAGTGACGTCTTAACCGTCAAAAAGTGACGTTTTAATGTCATCAGTTAAAAGTGTCAATTTAAAACGTCAAAGATCTTTGAAAAAATGATCTTTTAAATTATTAAACGTCAATGGTAACTTTTTTAACGTCAATTTCTAAAACGTCAACCATGAAAATGTCAAAAGTGACATTTTAAACGTCAAAACTGACATCTTCAACGTCAAAAGTGACATCTTTAATATAAAAATCGATATTGTAAACGTCAAAAGTGACATTTTAAACGTCAAAAATTACATTTTAAATGTCAAAAATTTCGCTTTAGAGTTAAATATTAAATTTAAACGTTAAAAGTGACGTCTTAACCATCAAAATTTGACATTTTAATGTCAGTAGCGAAAAGTGACAATTTAAAACGTTAAAGATCTTTGAAAAGATAATCTTTTAAATCATTAAACGTCAATGGTAACTTTTTTAACGTCAATTTCTAAAACGACAACCTTGAAAATGTCAAAGTGACATTTTAAACGTCAAAACTAACATCTTCAACGCCAAAAGTAACGTCTTTAACATAAAAATCGATGTTGTAAACGTCAAAAGTGACATTTTAAACGCCAAAAATTACATATTAAATGTCAAAAGTGACATTTCAAATGTTAAAAATGAGATTTAAATTTTTAATAATACTTAAAGGTAGAATAATTACAAACAGTGACCTTTATAATAAAATTGTAAAACTGTTTTTTGCATCCATTTCGCACGAAACTAATGAATAAAATTCGAAATTTTCAGATGAAATTAGATGAAATTCAATAATTTTAGACAATTTTATACGTAATTTGAACAAATTTTGAATAAAATTCGACAATTTTAGAATATTTTAGATGACATTTTATAGTTTTAAGCAAAATTAAGTTATTTTTTAAACGAAATTTTAAAATTTTAGTTGAAATTGGACGAAATTCAGTAATTTTATACAATTTTATATAAAACTGAGCGAAATTTTAGACAAAATTCGACGATTTTAGAAAAATTTAGAAGGAATTTTAAAATTTTAGATTGCATTAAGATATTTATCTTTAATGAAATTTGACAATTTTGACTCAAATTAAAGAAATTCAACAATATCGAATTTATTTTGTTCATAAATGCGAAATTTTCGCTTATACGAAAACTTTTGTGACTAATTGTAGGTGTAATTTTATAACGCGTTTTAACCCCTAAAGATAATATTTTTATCTTGATTCTAAACTAATTTTTTTTCAAAATCCCTTAAAAAATATACAAATTACATTTAAAAAGGTTTATTTTAAAATTTGGATTAAAATTTAAATTTTCACAGTTACCAACTTAAAATTAATCAAATTGAAAAAAATGTGTTGACACTAGTTGACACAAATACAAACAACAAACATCAATTAGGTATTTTAAGTTATTTGTCTGAACAAAAATCAATAAAACATCAATTAAAAATTAATTTTAGAAAATTCTCAAATACTACACATAGTTGGTAATAAGATTAATTGGCAGTAATTGGTAAAACTGTACAATTATAAGCCTTTTTAAAACATAACCTATCGATTTTGACAGAAAAAAATATTTAATAGAGGTAAAAAAGAATTTAAGTAAAAATAACTTACAGTGAAATTTTCTACAGAACTATAATCCTCGTCAAGGTAAACTCTAACTTTATCAAAGAGTCTAAGTTCCGTGCTAGACATTAAAAGGCTAACGAACTCCTCGACATGCTTCATACTGTTCTCATAGTTTTTACCCCCAACTTCCTGACAGTGTAAAGCGATAATTTTTGGGTTTAAAGAAGCCACAGTGGATAGAAAAGTATCCGTCCATATCTTGAGCATTTGCGAAGGCTAAAAAAAGGTGATTAAAATAAATGTCAGGTGAATAATGTTTGGACTTACATCTTCGAATATTGAACCCACGTTGGCGGTGACTAGTAAGCTAGGTATAGTTTGAGTGGTCATTTTTAAAAAGTGCTATTCGACTAGGTTAAAGAAACTTTGAAAAGAAAAAAACTTAAAGGTAATTAATTTAAGGCCTATTCGTACATTTCGATCGTTTCCTTGCGGCCCGTTTGTACATGTTTCCCGCCCTTCTTGTCTCGTCTCAATCGGAATTCTATTTATATACCTATTTACACTTTTTTTTCTCTTCTTCTAGTGTCAATCCGAATTGTGCAGTCTTTTGTAAATGAGTATTTTGTGCCCGTTGCGCGCGCACTTCCCATGTGCGTCAATGTATTGATCAATTAAAATATAAAGTCACGTTCACTACGGCACTCACGCACGGTATTGTTGAAAATTATTGCCAACGGCCCGGTAGCGTACGCATTTATGACTCAATGCGAACGTCTGCGACGATAGTAAAAACGTTTTCCCTCCGGGAAACCACCGACGAACGTTTCCCGAAATATCATTTCGGACAAATAAAATTATCGAATCGTAAACACATTTCCCCACTGTGAACTCGGCCCCGGTGTGTATTTTTGAGATGTTCTCTTGGTTGCAGATCTCGTCGATTTCCCGTACGAACCAAGGACCGATTTATAAATACTATTTATTTGTATATTTTCAACGGAAGATTAAAAATATACAACCTACATCCGTCTGCGAGCGTCTGGTATTTTAAGTTTTTGGCGGATTCCTATTAATTACATACAAACATACTAAATTATTCGAAATGTTTCCTACGCAGGTGGTTTTTCATATTTTCGTTTATTTTATGTGGTGTGGGATTTTATACGCAAAGGCGGAAAACGTTTTAATCACCGAGGTATTTGAAATTATAATTAATCCGTCTATGTTCAACTGGACTTATGAAGGTACGTTGATTGATTAATATACAGTTAGGCCGGAGACACACACAACGGTTTTTCGCCGTACGGCAAAATGCCGTCCGATATTTTGCCGGACGGCGAAAAACGAGCTTGCTTTCACACACAACGTTTTATTGCCGTTGGTTGAGTTCAGTACAATATTTGACATTACTTACTTGACGTTAGTTACGTCTTACTAGACAGTGTATTCCAATGACAAGACAATTTCTAGACAATTCCAAACGGCAAAAATCCGTTGCGTGTGAAAGCTTGTATTTAAACACGTAGGCCACTATCTACTATCTACGGCACGGCTGCCGTCCCTTGCAGTGACAATGGACGGCGGCTAAACGGCACGATTTTTTGCCGTGACGTTTTTTTTGCCGGTGCCGTGTAGTGTGAAAGGTCCCAATCATTTATTCGCTCCACTGTCGGAACGTACGGCACGGCATTTTGCCGTACGGCGAAAAACCGTTGTGTGTGTCCCCGGCCTTAACATACGTAACAAGGCTTTTTAAACGGTTTTAATCGTGTGTAAATTTATTCTTGTGGATTATTAATGTTAGTTCATTGTTAAAAAAATTTCATTCTTAAAAATAGTCCTCGATTATTTACGTTGAAGGTTTCTTGCATATTTATCATTTTAGGAAAATAATTAAAATTTAAAAAATTTAAACTCTTTTACATTTGAAGTCTTCTTAGATATTTGCAATTTTTTAGTAAAACGTTGAGTATTTTTAATGGGAATTATAAACAGTTTAGTTAACATTGAAGGATTTTAATTTATACAGGTGTCCAGAAATATCGTGTACAACAGAATATTACTATAATAAAATAATATTTTATGTGAGTTTTTCTTAAATTACTCAAAAAGTATTCATTAGATTTTATCCATTTTTTGACCATGTCTTTATATCAGCACACAACAGTTTTCTGTGGAATAAATTTGAATTTCTAAAATTACAGGGTGTTTAAAAACACTTCAACCACAAGTTATCCATATGGCGTGCACAGTTTCAACTTCCTAGAGAATTTTTCCTTGACTCACATTTATCTTTTGAAAGTGAACCACTTCTTTCAAGCTTACGAAAAACATTCGCGAACCTTAAACTTGTACCAACTGCTTTCCATTCTTCATACAAACCTTTTGCCCACAAAGAATTATCAAATTCAGAATACGTTTTTCTTAGACTTGAAGTTTTTCGACTTTCTTTCTCCTCGAGATATGAAGGACCCTTCAAAGTCATTAAAAGATTTAAGAAAAACTTTGTTGTATTTCGAAATAATAAGAACTTGCTTGTTAGCATTGATAGATTGCGCCCAGCTTTCTTATTAAATAAAAACATTGTTAATCAATGTGATAATTTTTTTTTCTGTTTCTAAAGGTAAAGTCCATTTCAATACTTTATAAATGTAGTTACTATACTTTAATTTATAATAATTATTTGATGTTTACTAATAAGAATTTTTTCAGAGGGGGAATGTTTGTGGCGTCCACAGGTTCACCTCCTTTATTCTAAATTTATTATATTTAAAACATCATTTTATCCTGACGTTACCAAGAAGAATTGTTTATTATAATATTCATTCATTTATTTTTTAATTTTTATAAATGAAGAGCACTTTTCCAAAACTAAGTCCAAAATAAGTATTTGTAGATATAACTGAATTTCTGTAAAAAGTTGAAACACATGAATATTTAGGATTAATTTATTTTTTTCTTGTAGACAACAGGTTTCTTGCAAACAAGAGGAACTTTTCTGTTCTCTTACGTTTTCCTCTTAAGCAAAGTTGCACTTCTATATTATCATCTTCCGATATTTTAAATAGTTTATTACAGGCACACATAAATAAAACGAAATAACCAAAATAACCAAACACCTTGTTTGACGATTTTACCAGTACTAAGCATTGTCAATGCACTCTAATGAGCGTGACTTACAATTAGTCAGTTTTGGAATAAAATCTTTTTGGACTTGGATTAGGTTTGGAATAAATCTTTTCGAGGTTTATCAAAATAAACTGAGATGTATATTAGATTTATGAAACATAAACCTACAGATCAAATGCAACTTTTTTTTGTACTTATTTTAAACACAAGAACACGATTTTTGATTTTTTGGACTTACAAGGAGAGTGCAAGGTCTTGGGGTCGTGGATTTAGTTCAAATTTCGTAGAATGGTAGATTTGGTTTCCCTGTTGATGAAAATGTATGGTTATAGGGGCCACTATTCAATAATTTTTAAAATATTTGCGATTAAAGATGCAATTCATTCGTTAGGACAAGTCCGGATAATGTCAAAATTAACCGAATTTATACCGATTAATTCAGGCTTTTTGAAGAAAGGTTATAATGTCAAGTCATATTCCTGTATTAATTTTGAAGTCTTGATAGATCAAATGACAATTAACTGACAAATCCAAAGTGTGCTGCACACTCAAAAAATGTTTCGATGTCGCAACATTTTATATCCATCCATGGTATCTTTATATGTAAAAATAGACACTTTCAGAACTCGAATCCAGCGCCTAATAACGAAAAACACCGATCTATTGCTGCTACGCTAAACCCATTATGTTTAATCGTTTGCTACAGACCTGAATTTAACTAGTGAATTGCATCTTCAATTGCAAATATCTAAAGAGCTGTTGAGTAGTGGCCCCTACAACCATATATTTTCATCAACAGGGAAACTAAATCTACCATCCTACAAAATTTGAACTAAATCTATGACACCAAGACCTTGCACTCTCCTAGTTTTGGAAAATACCTCTTCAAATACAAGTCGAGCTGAGGTTCCATTGACGTTCTTCGAGCAATCTACATTTTGTACCTGTCATATTTTTATATTAATTTAGAAACTATTTCCTCTCTTACAAAATTTTAGTTGGGCAAACGGTTTAATCACAAAAAATATTTTCTAAATCCCTACAAGCTCAAATCGGCAAGTTAAGGTAACGTTATCAATGTTCAGAGACCAAAACCAAATATTACAGGCTTAAAAGTACTGTATTGCTTAAAATTTTCAATGTTTGGCAGAATTTGTGACCATTATCAGTGCTAAAAACAATACAGAGTGCAACATTTTTACAATTTGCTTTTTTCGTTACATTTTTGCTTTTATGATACCCAATAAACAAAATCACACGGTGTTAGATTTAGTGATCTTGCTGACCAATCAGGGCCAAACCCTGAAGACGGTCACAAATCCTAGTGAAATTTTGAATATTTTAAGCAATAAACTATTTCTAAACCTGTAACATTTGTTTTTTTTTTTTTTGAAAGAACTTCATACAGCGTAAAAAAATTGCTACTTCGAACTTTGTAAATGTTGCCTTAACTTACTGATTTGTGTTTGTAAGGAATTAGAAAATATTTTCTTGTGGCTAAACCGTTTCCCCAACTGAAATTTTGTAAGAGGGAAAGTAGTTTCTAAATTAATCTAGCTGTTCAGAAAAAAAGATAGAATATTATACAATATGCTGTAATTGTCGAAAATGGAATTTATTCCATAGAAAACTGTAATCTGTTGATATAGAGCATTGTATTTATATTTTCATAGTAGTTCAGTCTGCGTTAATTCGCAGTCTTGAACACCAGAAGACGTCGTGAAATTCAAATTTTATATCGTTGCCATTTAGTTTGAAGTTATGTAGTAAAGCTAAATAAAGCGTATTTGGTGTATATTTCTACAATTCCCTTATTAAACGACTTTAGAGTTTGTGAATACATTGTAAAGGCGGAATTTTACAATAGTCTCTTGGCGTAGTCAAGACCGCGAACTAACAGAAGTTGATCTACTATAAAAACTTAAATATAATGATATAAAGACATCGTCAGAAAATAAATAGCGGCTAAACTAAACGACTTGGTATATATTATACCAAGTAGTATACTTTGATAAGTTCGTTTAAATCGTCATATTTTCGATCGAGATATCTGTAGTATTCCGTTGTACACGACATTTCCGGACACCTGTAGATTTAAAAATTCCATTGAGCTTGCAATTCTACAAACGTTACTATAAACGCAAGTCGTTTTGGATATTTGTGGATGAAAACGCGAAGTAATGGAAATTGAAGAATAAAGTCTGCATTCGTTAAACATTATAATGTAAAAAGTGAGCTAAGCTTTGATTAGAGTTATAGTAAATTTAACCCTTTATCTGGCTAAATATATGCCTAAATTTTTTCTAAAGTCAACTTCAATCTAAAAATTAAAAAACAAAAAAAAACTAAGGTTATTTTAGACGAGAAAAACAGTATAATTTTTAAGATTCTTTTTATTTATTTTTTTTTTTTGTAGTAGTTACAATAAATTTGTCTATTTAGTTACAAAATAGACATTTCAGTTTATCTTATTCTTAGATTAAAAACTTTGTTCTTGATTTCCATAAACAAAACATGCACTATTTTCTTAAATTCTCAAATTTGCAAGGTTTTGCTGGTCAAGAAAATCGTCCGTATTTTTAGGATTAAAAAAAGTTTTTTTATAATACATAAGGTGAAGTGGGGTAAGTGCGTTTACGGGGCAAGTGCACTTTTAGTCATTAAATGTTACATACTTGAATTTATGGCGCTGAGACCTATGAATAAAAACTTTTACTAACGTATTCGTCCCTATTTTATCGATTGGCGATATTCGCTTCCCTTGTTACTTCGAAAAAAACGCGTTCAAAATTTTTGTTGCAGTCGAAATTGCAAAGCAAGTTAGTGATGTTTGAGTAAATTGTCCAACAGTTTCAATATTAGTTAAGTTATTGTGGTGATATGTGGCAGACATACAAGTTTCTAAATTACATTAATTATTCTTAAGGTATTTTTTCTTACCGGTTAATAGTTCCATTTATATGGCTATAGCGCACTTGCCCCGTCCATTTTAATTGACGGGGCAAGTGCGTTTATTTCAATAGGGGTTTCGTTCTAACAAGAAAAGAAGTACAGAAGAATAATAACGTTCGTTGGTTAATTGTAGACTAAATTAGAATAACATTTTGTTTGTTATGTTCGTCGCAACTTCTTTGTAATGAAACAGCCTGGTGTTAAGTTCCATAGCTTATACCACGGCAGTTAAAAGTGACTAACTTCGTTATCTTACAAATTAATGATGTTCGCTTCGATACACAATAAAGAATATTCTTCAAATTAGATTGCATTAGTCCTATTTGTTAATCAAAGTATTTTGTTCGGAGAAAGAGGACCTAGTCGCTCTTGCCCCACATTTGCTAGGCAAGTGCGTCCACGACGAATACAATTAAAAAAAATAAAAATAATCTATTCAGTATTACTTTATTTAATCAAATATCTTTCATTATCTAGAGTATGCCCCAAGTTATTATACTGACAAAAGAAAAAATCCGTTGGCAAGCATTATTGATGTTGTAACGATTGAAAGTTACACTTATTATTATTTATGCCGCACTTACCCCACCTTACCTTAGTTGCAATAACTTCGTTTTTTATTGTATGTTATAAAACATACATTTCAATTTATTTTTGGTGATAAATTCTTTGGATTTTTTATAAATAAGGCGTGTATGTTTTTTAAGTCTCCAATTTCACTGTCTTGGAAAAGAAAATCAATGTTTTTAGGATTTTTTGATAACAGATATAACAAATTTCTTTTTAGTTGTAAAACGGACATTTCAGCTTATTTTTGTTTAGAATTTTTTTCTCCAGATTTTCATAAATAAATAAAACATGTATGATTTTTTTTACATTATGAAATTTTTAAGGCTAATAATAAGTTGAAGAAGAAAATAACTAATGTGTTTGGTATTTTTTTATTAATAAAACTTTCTAAATGCTAATATTTACCTGTTTTGACAAATTACATTGATTAATGCTTAATTAAATTGATTTGATCTAATTTATTTGTACTTGTATTTCAACATAAAATAAATTTTATGTTGATAAAAATGTTTAACTCTTAACTTTAACGAGAAAATAACTATAAAAAAGCTTACTATTAATAAAATCTAAAATTATTATAATTATTACAACTTTGAACTAAAATTCCTTTATCTGTATATACAGGCGACCCTCCAGATCAATTTGTTTACCAACCATCACTATTAGACGCTCCCGATTTACCACCATGGATAAACTACGTCTACAGCAACAAACACCACGTCGGATACCTCTACGGAGTTCCTCCAGAAAAGGAACAACACGTGATGCTAGAAATAATAGCCCTAAATAGAAACACGTACGAAACCAAACGAGTCCTTCTCCCGATTTACATCAACCAAAAACGACACCCCGCCAAATACGAAGTACAGTTAAAGATCGACAATTTAAACGTTGAAGATATGTTCGACGTTGAAAGAATGGAACGACTCAAAGACATATTTAGGAAACAATTATGGAAAGATAGCGATCAAGATTTATACGTTACTTTTTTAGCTTCAGCAGTTGAATTAGGTGCTAGATTACCTTTAAATCCTAAAGAAGGAGAAGGGTGAGAGGATTTTTCTATGTTAAAATTATATTAAAGGTGATATTTTTTTATGATGATAATTTAGAGTTGTGTTAAGACTTGGAAGTCAATCACTTTTATCATCAGATTTATATGTACTTCAAGAGGAAGTAAAACCTTTATGGAATAGACATTCTTGTCCTAGAGATTATAAACGAACGAGTGTTGAAAGAATTTTTAGAGATGCTGGATTTGTTTTGGATTGGTGTGCATTTAGATTGGTTTGTTTTTTATTTAATTCACTTTTGAAATCATTAACTCAAAATATAAATATTTTAGTTGGATGATAATAGTTCTGCAATGCAACATTCCCAAGAAAAAGTAGAAAATCCTTCATTACTAGAACAAAAAAAAGCTGATAACGAATGGGTTGGAATAGCAAGAAAAGATGTACCACAAAGAAACTACACTCACGAATTTTTAGTAACAATTTTAGTACCAATGTTCATTATGACTTTATTAGCGATTATTTTATCGTTAATTCTGTGCTTCCATCACGAAGGAATGTAAGTATTACTTAAACATTTTTTGTATAAGTAGTGTGATTTATAAATAATTGATCTAAATTCGTAATTATAGCGATGATCCTCTGAGTGAAGAATTTTTTGATAATTTATATCATATTTGTACAGATTACTTCAGGTAAACGGTTTGGTTTGAAAGTTTGATGCGCAACAAAAAAAAAATAATTAACAAATATTTTAAAACGATTTTGATTGGGCTGTTTTTAGTAGTTAAATTTTGCTATATTTAACTAGATTGCAAAAAATTATCATTAAAAATTTTATTCAGCTTTATCATGAACATATTTATCACTTTATAAAAAAAAATGGAATTTAATTCGCTATATTTTTAACAATTTCGCATATTTTATTTAATTTCCAATATAAATTAAAATAAAAATAAATTTATTTATTATTTAATAGTTCAAAAGAAATGGATAACGTCCCAATAGGCGAAATGACTCAATACGCAACAATTAATAGAGTAACTTACACTCTAAGAAGTCTCTCAAATCAACGTGATTTTGCCTGTTTATCGCCGGAGATGTACGCAGGGATTAGAAGTCACACCAACAGTCCGACTTCTACCATCAGCAGGGGCGTTCATTGTCGTCCAAGTCCTCCACCATACGTAAAACCTAAATTTTCGGCGGAATTCTGACGTGAGAGGAAACCAGGTAAAACCTGGTATTGTTAATTTATTTATTTATTGAAGTTGTTTGATGTTTTAAAAATGTATGAGCTTGTAGTGTTGATGTTTAAATGATTTACATAGAAATCAGCAATAATCTTGTTTGTAATCGAGAAATATTTAAAATGTTAATAGCTTTATAGTGGTGTATCAAATGATCAAGAAAAAATAGTTGAAAATATTATTTTTATTGACACAGAGTATTCCAACACTTAAGCCAGTGATTCATTAGGGTCTTTAAAAATGTTAATGTTTGCCTGTTGGCGTCTTGATATCCCTATCTAAAATTTTGAAAGAACCAAACCATTGTATCAATTATAATTCACATAAACTAAAATATATATTTATTTATTACATATAGCGATATTTGTATTATTACAAACTTGTAGCATGGATCACATCTTTGAAGTTTACTCTTTAAAATATGTATGTTAGGCGCAAAGAACGAAAACGCTCAATTATCGAAAAACCCATCCATAACGCATTATGGTCTCTTCAAGTCGTCCACAATATGATGTTCATATTGTGGCACTGGTAAAAATAGCCACAACGTGTGGTGACTTATTCAAAAAGGCCACAAAGCGAAATTCGCATCGTGGCTTCGATGATGTTTGACTATTACTCGTTGTGGCAGTTATTAAAACCCATAACGTGTTCTAAAGGTTAGAAAACATCCAGATTCTAACGTACTATAAGACGAAATGGAGCTGCACCATGAAGAGAAAGATGAAAGAGTACTCGGCAATGTTACAGAGAGCAGGTTTAGTTTTCCATCTTTCTCTTCATGGTGCAGCTCCATTTCGGGTTATGCTACCAATGGCAGCATTCTAAAAACCATCAAGATTGTGTTCACATTCGGCTGTTATTTCTCAAAGAACAGAAAATTTAATTCGAAATGTCATGGTAACAATTCTTGCAAAAATTAATAAAGTTGGCAGGTGTGCTTTCATTAAAAACAATTAGTCAATTAGTTATTTGAAAATGATAACATCCCGCGTAACGTACTAAATATTCATGAATGTTAAATATTGTTAAAAGCATCCAAGTTACATTTTTTGTACATGACGAATAATTTTCTTTGCTACTTAAAATTATAAGATTACTGAAAATAACTAAATCATGGTGAGGAAAAAGTTTTATTTTCTTATTAGTACCGTTTCATTAATTAATTTCTAGGACAATCTTGACGGTTTTTTAAAATGTTGCCGTTGATACGTTATAATTTAGACATTTCTTAACCTTCAGAACGCGTTATTGGTTTTAATAATTGCCACAACGAGTACAAAAAGAGGCAACGGCACGCGGTGTTCCCAAGCGGTTAAGCGGTTGCTTAACTTCGGTGATCGGACGAGAACCGGTGCTTTCAAAGTGGTATGGCCGTTGCCTACAGTTTAGGCGTTTCCATAGGATAACAAGAGGAGTCAGTGCATCGACTGAAAAGTCCGCCCACTGAAGTGTTTTAATTCGCACGAGAAACTGCCCACTGAAGGGCTCGAATTTGTTTGAAAACTGGACCGCCCGCTAAAGTCAAACATTATTGAAGCCACGACGCGAATTTCGCTTTGTGGCCTTTTTGAGTAAGTCACAACACGTTATGGCTACTTTTAGTAGTGCCACAAGACGAATATAGCGTTGTAGACGATTTAAAATAACCATAACGCGTCATTGACGAGTTTTTCGCACATCGATCGTTTCCGTTCTTTGCTCCTAATATATACATTAGCGTATCGAAAGATCTCAGAGATGCATCCATAAGAAATACCGCCCTCATGAAAGAGTTAATAAAAATAAACTGTCTCAAAGCGTTCAATAGCAATAACTTAAATTACCTTAGAAAATTTTATGCTCTTATCCCGCCTTTTGTCCCGCCTATAATTAGCTAGTGAAGGAATATTTGGGTTTTCTTTGGTACCAATTTTTGGCACATTGCAGAAATGAGTCAGTAGCCTTGGAATACTCTGTATCACTTCTAATTTACGCACATTGGTTAACTTTACCAGATACTATTTATTTTTGAGAATGTTTTAATATAATAACTTGAGCTTGGTTTTTACGGCTTTCACTAAAGGTTTATCTCAATACAGCGAGAAAACCATCGCAGAACTGTTTTTTCTTTTACGATAGACTACTATCCGCGTCAAAAGTTAAGGCAGATCAGCTTCAAGAATCCATATTATGTAAGTTTTCGTCGAAAAAAATCAGGATAAACAGTCATGATCAGTGATAATTTTTATATAACCACCATCATTCCGACGAGATATCTATATTATTTTTATTTCACTTCTGATAATCATCATTAATGTCGATACCGATAAAATTTTCCAACTTTGTTACCATAAATATTAAAATTAGAGAAAATATGGTTGTGATTCATTTTAACCAGTGTTAATTAATTAATTAATACGAATTTTTGTGCCATACTGGTTATAAAAGTTTCTTTGTCTGACATTACTAGACTAGTACTAGATGTAATTGAACAATGTAACTCAATTAACAGAACATTTTCAATTACATTGTTTAATTATATCTAATACTAATCTAGATCTAATACTAGTCTAGATGTAATTAAACAATGTTCTTCTAGATCTTATTGTTAGTCTAGATCTAGACTAGTAATTACATCTAGTAATCTAATTAAATTGGCCGAACATTGTTCAATTACATGTAGTACTAGTCTAGATTTAGTAGTAATCTACATGTAGTTGAACACTGTTCCGTCAATTCAATTACATTGTTTAATTGCATCTAAGTAGTACTAGTCTAGATGTGGAACAGACATTGAGCAAGTGAGACAATTTAAGTGTTTATGTATTGAACTGGGACCATTGTGTCCCAGTTCATGACAAAGAAATAAACACAAGAATAGAAAAAACAGCTAAGCTTTATTACGAATTGAGTAAGTTCTTCATTAGTAAGAAAAAAATATCAAAGAAGACGAAAATAGATACATATAAGGCGGTGTTAACTTTTGGCTGTGAAACGTGGGTGCTGACCCAAAGGGACAAGAGTAGATTACAGGCAGTAGAGATGAGATATTTGGGGAGAGTGAAGGGAGTAAGTAAGAGAGACAAAATTAGTAATACAGAAATAAGAAAAGAGCTAAATATAGAACCAATGAACGAGTACATAGAGAAACGACAGCTGAGCTGGTAGGGACATTTGCAAAGGATGGGAAAATAGAGACAGGTCAAGTGAGTATGACAAGCGAGAGTAGACAGGAAGAAAGCAAGAGGAAGACAGCGACTCAGTTGGAACGATGTGATAAGACATACTAACAAAAAGAAGAAAAACAATAAGAAAGGCCGAAAAGCTGTCGAGGAATAAAAGAGAATGGGCGGTTTTTGTCCATAGCATGAAGACGTCAGGAGAGATACGGAAGTGAGAGGAACAAAAATGACGATGCGCCTATTTTTTTAAAAGTAGAAGGCGTTTCTCCGATATAGATATACACACTCGTCTAGATGAAATTGAACAATGTTCTTCTAGTTTTTAATCTAAATCTAGACTGATACAAGATGTATTTGTACAACATAATTGAATTGACAGAACATTGTTCAACTACATCTAGTACAATCAATCAATTACATCTAAATGTAATTGAAATTGAATATTGTTCAGTTACTTCTACTAATACCCAATTATGTTTTAATTTATCTTGTAAAATCTTACAAATTTATCTTGTAATGTTTTTTTTTTTTTTTTTTTTCTTTAAAGATGTTTAACGCCTGTTTAACGTTTGTCTTTAAAGATGGTTAACTCCAAAACATGTTAGAAAAATAAACTCTTGTAACGAGTGTTGTTCAAAAATTCGTATTAATTAATTAATATTACAGGTTAAAATAACGTTTAAAGAAAAGCCTATAAAAAAATTTCCTTTCATTTCCAAATTACAGCCACACAATATCTGATTTTTAAATAGAATACAATAGTAAAGTGGAAAGTCATGAAAACCAAGAACAATACAAATTGGAACAATATGCTATTAAATAGATGATAAAATTGAAGGAGAATTTTATTAGTAAATAACACTTTCAACAAAAGGCTTAATTTTCAATCCAATGAAACTATTTCACATAAAATTTTACTATTATGTCTTTAACATTGGAAAAGAAATCGTATAATTCACCTTTTATTTGTTAAAGTGATTGATATTTAACACATTCCTTCACAACTATTTCTAATCTGCGGTTATAAAACGCTAAGGATCGGTTTTATAAAGCTCAAATTAATTAACAATTAATTACCATGGTTATGTCTAATTCAGGTGATGCGATTGGCTAAAAAAGGATGATTAAATTGTTCATAATTTGACTTTTATAAAATCGAGCCTAAAGCTTGTTAAAGGTAGCCAATAATTTATGGCCGTACTATATGTATTATGTATTTTTATTCAGTTATTTCTTTTTGATCAGACAATATAAACATATCAAATAGAACATGTATACAATATGATGTGGACATCAAATAAAAAATTAGTTAAAAATTAAATATTTTTTTTTATTTCCTTTTTTTATAAAACAATCTTACTACAAAATTACCTGTTTACTTAGTTTTTCGTTTTCTCCTGGGTTTCTTAGGTTCATCTCCATCGTCACCAGAATCTTCGTTATTTTGATGTGTCCATTCTTTTTTTAATTCTTGCAGCATATTCGGCGTTAATAAACCTTGAGCTAAAAGCCTTTCGGTTAACCTTCCTCCACCTAAATTCGTTTTTCTTTGACCTAATATTAAAAACTCACAACTTTACAATTTCTTAAACCTTATTAATAAAATTACAAACCTCTTAAATAATTTTGTTTCTTTCTATGAATCGCATAATCATCCTCATCAGGGGCAGATCCTGTTCCAGAGCTGTATCCACTTTCAGAATTCCTTAAAAGTCTCGTTAATTGAATAACACCTTGTTGAATGACAGAATCAAGCTCTTTCTGCATATCTCTAACTAAAGTAGCGTCAGCGAACAAGTCCGTAAAACGATAGCTAAACCATAAATATAAATCCAAAACGTCAAAGACAGATTCTAAATGAACTAGATCGATTATCGTTTTTGGAGTTTGTACGGGCCAGCCGATGTTTCTACAGAGCCAGTCGAAGGTTATTGGTTCATTTCTACTATATTGACGAGCGAACTAAAAGAATAATAATAAAATGATATTAAAAATAAAAGAGAAATTGAAATAAAAGTTACTTTAAGAAACATTGTGCAGACAAATGGCATCTTTTTGTTGATTGGAGCGCAACAAAAAACATAGCGAGCTCTTAATGGTAATGGGACGTGTTGAATCATATCAGCAAGGAATTTAAAATCTTCTATGTTACACATGAAGTAAAGAGAAGAGTCTACAGTTGAAAGGTTTACAAAAATATCCTAAAAATGTCAATGTTGTGATTTTAAAATGATTTAAGAGAGAATTTTATTGTAATATACCATTAAATTAGAAAGGGTTGAATTTGGTAAATGATAAGCGTACAATTCAATTTGATCAGCTGTTGGATGTAATCCAGCTTGTGTAATAGGTTCGGGTTTTTGAGAAAGTATATTTTTTAATGTTGGTAGATCTTCAGGTTTGAAAGTTGTTACAGATCCTTCTTCCCATTGTGTACCATATCTAAATCAAAGAAGAATTTATTATATTTTATTTAAGGAAAAATTAAATTTCTTTGAATTTATGTTCAATAAAAAAAAAACCTCTAGAGTTTCCATGAATTCCTTTTTACTTTAAATTGGCTACGCTGCAAACTTAAGGGTGAAACATCACGAAAAACATTAAAAGTTTGATTTAACAAAAAAACATAAGCTCTAAAACTCTAATCTCAAAACACAACGGGGCAGGAAATAAATAAAGGAGCTGTAGGCTCAAGACGATCACTGAAAAAGAAAATTTGATAAATTTGGAAACCAAAAGAGATAACAGAAGGGAAAAATAATACGAATACTTCAAAGAAGAAAAGAATAAGGAGTCACAAAAATCCAAGAATCCTGTCAAAGCTGCTGAAATTGGAAGAAAACTAAGTAACCTCAATCTGGAGTGAGGGGAAATGAAAATGCAGATGCGGTGGCGGGTAAGGGACATCAAAAGGCTACCCATAGAATTAGGATACATGGTGAGGAACTATTCCATCAAGTAAAAAGAGAAATCAACTTAGTATGGAAGCAGGACTGGAGATCATGTTTGACCAAAGCAATCAATTACGATAGAGTTCAACCTATAGTTCAAAGAATCTATAGACAAAAATCGTCCATTCTCTTTTATTCTACGATGGCTTTTCGGCCTATCTCATTGTTTTCCCTCTTTTTGTTAGTATATCTTTTATCACAACGTTCCAAGTGTCTCACGGTTTTCCTATTGCTTTCTTCCCCTGTACTTTCGCTTGCCATACTCGCATGACCTTGCTCTCTTCCCCCATCCCTTGCAAATGTCCCCACCAGCTCAGCTGTAGTTTCTGTATGTATTCGTTCAGTGGTTCTATATTTAGTTCTTTTCTTATTTTCGTATTTCTGATATTGTCTCTTTTAGTTACTCACTTCACTCTCCTCAAATATCTCATCTCTACTGCCTGTAATCCACTCTTGTCTCTTTTGGTCTGCACCCACGTCTCGCATCCAAAAGTTAGCACCGGTCTGAACACCTCCTTGTATGTATCTATTTTCGTCTTCTTTGATATTTCTTTCTTGCTAATGAAGAACTTACTCAATTCGTAATAAAGCTTAGTCGTTTTTTCTATTCCTCTTTATTTATTTGTGGTCTTTACCATTGTGTCCCAGGTTAATACCCAGATACTTAAATTGTTTCACCTATTTAATGTCTGCTCCTTCAATTTTTATGTTGATGTCTTCTTCTTTTCCGATTACCATAACATTCGTTTTGTTTTTATTCATTTTCATTCCAAATTCCTTCAATACCCTGCACCATTTCTCCAGGTTCCTCCTTAATGTCCTCTCGCTTCTTGCCACCAATACCGCGTCGTCAGTAAACGATCCTTCCATGATTTCAACTGGTTGCATATTTATATACCCCACCATATACCCGTTTCCAGATTCCTTACAGCTCTTTATAATTTCATCCATATAGGTTATGAAGAATGTCGGGCTTAAGCATCCTCCTTGTCGAAGTCCTTCCCTTGTCTTGAATTCTTTAGATTTTAATTTTTTATATATTACCACGTTCCTATTTTTAATCCTTGGCACCCTGTCAAACGCTTTCTCTAGGTCTATAAATTCCAGATATACCTTTCTATTATTTATCGAGTTTTTTTCTATTTTTTGTCGTAACGTGAATATGTGGTCTTGAATACTCCTACCCCTTCTAAATCCACATTGTGCTTCTTCCATATGTTCCTCCAGGACACTTTTTATTCTTCTATCTATTATTTATTCCATTATTTTCATCGCCGTACTTATAAGCGAAATTCCTCTGTAGTTGTTACAGTTACTTCTATCTCCCTTCTTATATATCGGTACTATAAGCGCCGTTTGCCAATCTTTTGGTATTTTTTGTTCATTTCAGACCATATTCAATATCTTTCCGAACGCTAACACCATCCTACTTACTTAAATTCGGGTGGGAGATAACCCACTCTGTCAGTGTGGCGAAGAGGGTGACATAAATGATATTTTTTTGGCTTGTCAGAGATATGAAGAACCTCGCAAAACACTTATATTGAATTTTAATAAAGAAGGGGTACAAACGCCCTATAAACTTGACCTTGCTATTAGCAGCAAACTCCTTGGAGGTATACCATTTAATAAATTTGCTACTGCAACAGGAATCCAGTTGTGATAAATGTGTGATAATTAGAAGTAGAATACTGTAGAATAATAACTGACTGCGATAGTTTCTAGATCTCAATCAATTAATACCTTATCCTTTTCCAGACAGTTTCCGAGGGCCCACCTGTGATCCTATAAAAGTCGAGTCACCGGACCTCTGGCTCGCAGAAGAAAATCCTCCTTATTTTATGTTACTGTCTTATTTTAGTATGTTTCAAGTCATAAAGAAAAGATTTTATTAAAAAAAAAGAGAATATAAGTATATTTATAAAAGTATTAACCACAGGGCAGAAAATATAAAGAGCTAAAGATGAAAGAAGGACAGAGAAGGGAAGGGAAAAGATATAAGAAAATTTGTGACAAACAAAAGAAACTTTTGTTATTGGAATATGATATGAACAACAGTTCAAACTCCAAAACCCAAACAAAAGAAGTTTATCTATCTATCTATCTAACCTCAAAAAATTTAATTATCAAATTTCAGGCTTCCAACCTATGAAATTTTCTATGGCACTCTAGAAGTTTTATTTTATTACTATTTTATAATCATACAATACCTTCCAGCTCGACCGGCAATTTGTAAAGCTGAAGAAATGGAAATAGTATCCATTTCCTTCTCCCCTTTTTCATTAACAGTTGGTTTTATTAAAGAATAAAATATTATCCTTCGTATACTCCTAAAATTTTCTTAATAAAAACAACAAAACTCAATAAATAAATCAACATCGTACAAATTTAAACCCATTCCTATGGCATCTGTAGCAACTAATATCTTACAACTATTATTAACATCATTAAACTTTGCCGCTTGAGCTAATTTAGTTCCAGGTGGTAATCCACCATATATAACGGCTACTTCTCTTCCGCTTGCTTCAATTCCCCTTGATACTGAATAAATATCGTTTTTACTAAAGCACACTATACAATCTCCTGGTTGTACATTGTCTAAACTTCCTAAAGCAGAGTCTTCTATTTTTAATTCAGTTAGTCTTTTATATTTTCGAACTTCTACGTCTTCACCACATGTTAAACAAAGCTGTTGAACTAAATCGATAGCTCCTGGTTCTCCACATAAATGAACTTCTTCAGCTATTATTCCTAGTAAAGCTCTCGTCCATGCCCAACCTCTCGAAGGATCTTTTATCATTTGTATTTCATCTATTACAGCTACTTCATCTAAATACAATTCTAATAAGTATTTATGTTAAAAAGCTTATAAAAATTTTATTACAAGGTACGTTAATAGATGTCATTTCAACTGTACAAGCAACATGTGCCGAAGGATTTCCGGATGGATCAGCGTAACTTCTTTCTTCACCAGTAACCAAATCACATGGTGTACCCTTTTAAAAAAATATTAAATCCTATTTTAATTTTAAGTAAAAGAAAATAAATAAGAAAAAACACACCCTACTATTAGATTTATTAAATACTTCAGATGCTAAAAGTTTTAAAGGTCCAGAATAAACACCCGATTTAGCTGCAATATATCTTTCTAAAGCGTGGTAAGTTTTTCCCGAGTTTGTAGGTCCAGCGTGAAAAATAATTTTTCTATTAATAGCCCGAGCTTGAGGATACCAATTTGGTGGTGATCTCAAATCGGAGATTTTCTTTAAATCATCCATACAATCAAGATGAGGGAAAGTTTGTTTAGCATGGCGTAAAAAATACGGAAATATATCTGTAACGTGTCCAGCACCTTGAAGAATATCACTTATCACCACATGAAGATCAACGGGTAAAGTTTTTGCTTCCAAACAATATCTTCTAAAGCTTACATATGCTTGGTGTTGTAAATAATCTAAAAATTTTATTAATAATATACTTTTTCAAAAGAATTTTTTAAACATAAAAATTTAATTTTAAAATATTAACTTACGATCTAACCCATTTTCCGTTAAAAGTTGTTTAATATCTTTTCTTTGATAAAACTTATTTAATACCTTTAATAAATCAGCTTTATTTAAAGACCCAGTTAATTCAGCCCCTACATTAATATCGTCGGGGTTTGGTTTTACAGGAACCGGAATAAAAAGGGAAGAAATACTTCCAGAATCGTCTTTTTTACCTCTACATTGTTGAAGATATTTTGATGTTGACAATAACGAGGCCGATTTTAATAAATTTAAATTATTCTTACACTGTAAATTTTGAGAGAGTGAACACATGGACCGTAAAGCTCTCGTTGTTTGTAACATTTTAATAGTTTTATGTATTATTAAACATTAAAGGGGGTGCATTTGAGAGGTTATGTTCATTATGTAAGGTTATGTTTTCTAAAATAGATTTCTGTTTTAACTACTATAATAAATAAAGATGGAATAAATTAAAAGAATAAATATAAAATGGTTTATTTTACTATTTCATTAAACTCGATTTTAGTCAAGATTTTGGGTTTTTCATTGAAAATTGGAAACTTATCATCAATCGCCTAGTAAAATAATCGCTGTTAGATGGCGCACATAAAAACTTAATTTTGAATTTTTAAATAATAAGAAAAACTTGAAAGTATTTTATTAAATATTTCATTTAACTTTACTTAAAGTTTTAAATATTTTTTTTTATTAATTTATTACAAGTAATACAAGGAAAATTTCTATAGTACATATCAAATTTGACAGTTAGGTTATGTCAGAAATTTTAGTTATCTTTGAGAATTTTTTAATTTTTTTGATGAAAGTTCGAACCAAGGTGATTATTTGGTCGAAAATTATAGACCTTAACCTATCATTTAGTAAAAAATCTTTTCTTTATTTTCAGAAATAAAACCTGTACGATTTTAAAAAATATATCAAATTTGACAGTTAGGTTATGTCAGAAATGTTAGTTACTTTTGAGAATTTTTTTAATTTTTTTGATGAAAGTTTAAACTAAAGTGATTATTTTATCGAAAATTATAGACCTTAACCTATCATTTTGGAAAAAATCTTTTCTTTATTTTCAAAAATAAAATCTGTACGATTTAAAAAATATATCGGCGTTCCGGAACAACATCAACATAACTGCAATTTTTGGATAGAATGAGTTAAGGCCATAAATGTATAAAAAAAAATGCTGATTTAATTGTTTTTGCCTTCTTCTGCAAATTTTTTTATTTTGCAGTTATGTCGATGTTCTTCCAGAACGGCGATATATCAAATTTGACAGTTACATGATTAAGATGACAGTATTATTCTTAAGATGACAGTATGATTTGACGTTTAACTATAATGATAATTTCTAGGTGGCGCGTATGTTAAAAAAATACAATATAAACACAAAAGATTTTATCTAGATAATTTTTTAATTGCAATATTGCATACAAGTGATACAAGAAAAACGTTAAAACTAAAAATCAAACTCTTTTCTTCTTATTACATACTTTTCTAATCCATTACAAATGCTTTCTGGAAGATCTACTCTGGCACAAATTTAATCACAGAAATTAATCGTTACATGAATATAGATCAAAACCAACACGTCAAATAAGTAGACGTGGGGTCAGTAACAAGGTTGCAAAGACATTCGTTTCTCATCTATCACATCAAACTCTTTTAAAAACCCTGTTTACTGATTATAAAATACAATAATAGTACGTTCCGGTATAATAAACGTTGTGTGTACATTATATTAGAAATAAAAAGAATACAACATGAAATAAAGTCGATAACATAAAAATAACACCATTGTTATATAAATTAATTCATTAGTGCATAACATTCATTTAAATGAACTCCCTTCTTGTTGAAAAAACATCCTTATGAATGAAATAAAAAGACTTTTTTCTTTTAAAATGAGTCATAATTTTATGCACTAATGAATTAAAACAATAATATATATAATACGAAAAATATCTTAGTGTACACAGTAAATGTATAAAAAACGGGCAGAAAAGGTGTTTAAATTGCTGGAATAGAATGGTCCATAAGATCTTTAATAAGAGAACCAGACATCCTGAAAAAAAATAAAATAAAGAAATTAAAAATAAACAAAGATTAATTTAATACAAAACAACTTACTTTTTAACCATATGTTCATAAATATACGAAGGAATAACCGTAATAGTTACAACCGGACCACAATCATCGATTATCTTCAAAATTTCTTTATCCTTTAAACCAACAACATTCTGGCCGTCGACTTCCAACATTTGATGATTTGTTAATAATCCGTTTTTAGCAGCCGAAGAATCTTTAACTAAATTATTTATCTTTCCATTCTTGAACTGAAATCCAATGTGATTTGTGCTGTCTTTATGCAAAGTTATGGTTCGTTCAAATGGTCTATCTCTAACGACTACTGAAATTCCATTTACTGGACTTTTCTTGAACAAATCGTGTACTTTATCCATTGAGTAACCAGCTACGCTGTTTCCATTTATTTGGAGGATTTGATCGCCGAATCTTAATCCGGCTAAAGCTGCTGGAGAATCTTTTATAACCAAACAGACGAAAACTCCGTTGTCAATCGATTTTACCCTCATTCCGACTTTGTTGTTTTTGTCTTTGCATAATATTAACTGAAAGTAAGTGTTTTATGTTATAATTTTAAAATTGTTCAAACAATTTTGAGGTTAGATTAAGTTTAGTTTAGTCAAATTGTAAGTTTATTTATTTATTTTTTTTTAATATGTTAATGATAATCATAATAAATTTGACTTTTGTTGAGTTGTCCGGAAAGTAATTTCGTTTTTTCCCGACAGAATATTTAATAGTATTTTTTTGCACCCAATTTCACACTTAAGCCGTATAATTATTATACCGTCTGAACGCCGATGACTACGTTTACTTATTTGGCCGATTGGAGTTATGTCCCTCTTTATCTAAAGTCGGCTACTCACTACGCGATACTTGCCAAGTTGCAAAGTACTTGGCAAGTATCAAGTTGTGTGTATGAAGACTTGCATACACTCGGGGAAGTACTCGTACTTTCTTCCCCTCGTGGGTCAGAAAACTGTCGCAAGTCAAAGGGGACCAGTAAATAATTTCTTTACTTCTATACGCGCGCTACACTACGCGGTGTTTAGAAGTGTCAAAAGTGATTGTGAAATAATGGAGTGGAATAACGAGTTAACTTTAAGGTTTTTCGATATTTACTAAAAAGAAAGAGTAATTTGGGATGCATCTCATAAATTACATAAAAAACGGAACGAAATATACGATGCGTGGAAACGAATACAAAAAAAAGACTCGCTTATGGCTACCTTCCGTAACTGCAAGGCTAAATTGAGGACCAGCGAAAGAAGTGGTGGTGGTTCCTGTGATATATATAAACCACACTGCTTTGCTTTTGCTAAAATTGGAGTTCGGTGAGGCAACAGGTTTCAATCGGGGATTGCTTTGATGATTAATATTTTTCCTGCACGCAACTTTGCCTTCATTCATTAAATGTTCCGCAAATTCTTCTCTGATATTTTTTGATTCAGAGTTTGGTTCCCTCGCTACTTTTTGCATAGGTAACAGGGATGTAATGTTGTCTAGATCTATTCGCCAGAATCCTGGTGTAATAACTCCTTCAACTTCTAAGTCAGAAGCTCCCCTTGAAGTATAATTTATACCTGAACTTTTGATTTTACGCAGAAAATTATGAAGGAAACAGCATGTCATTGTTACAAGAGCTACTTTATTTGGCTGCAGTAATATAGGTTTTTTGAAAACTCGAAAAACGGAAGCCATAATTCCTTATTTACTTTACTCGTCTTTCAACTTGCACTTCCCGAAAAACTTGTTACATTGAAAGTAGGTGCATAATGTGTACAACTTACTTCGACTCGAACAAGTACTTCTCAAGTTTATTGCAAGCCAAGTTACTCTGAAAGTACCACGTAGTGAGTAACCGGCTTAACTCATTAAAATCGTATGCAATCGATGCCTTGTCTAACAGATTGAAACGGAAAGAAATTGACCGATGTGTATTGAGAAGGTGGGTATGGAGAAGGTGTGTTGACAGTACGCCAGTGCTAGAAATGGTACCCTAAATTTTGCTGTCGAAGATATACCACGTTCGAGAAGGCCGGTTGAAGCTGATACAAGACGAGATAAAGGCATTAGTTGATGCGAACCGGCGAATAAGAACAGGTGAGATTGGATTGATGTTAAATTTTTCAAATTCAACAGTTTATGACTACTTAAAAGGCCTGGGATTATCCTCGAAGCTCGATGTATGGGTTCCCCATGTTCTCTGCTGTCATCAGCTGGACAAACTGAATGATATACTTCAACAGAAAAGACCAGAACTAATCAACAGGAAAGGCGTAGTGTTTCACCAAGACAATGCGAGACCTCACCCAAGTTTGGTCACTTGCCAAAAGCTTTTACAGCTTGAATGACCTGGTACCATCGGATTATTATTTGTTCCAGTCACTCCAAAATTATTTAAACAGTAAAACCTTCACCTCAAATGAGAAGGTCAAAAACCACCTCAATCAGTTTTTTGCCAGTAAAGACCAAACATTTTATGAGCGTGAAATTATGCTACTACTAGAAAGATGGCAGAAGGTGTTGGACCAGAACGGCCAATATTTATAATTTAATAAAATATTTGTTTATTATACGAAAACCGTCTTTCACTTCCACAAGAAAAAACGAACTTACTTTTCGAACAACCCAATATAATCAAAAATAATACACTTAAGTTTTAATTTAATGTAAAATAATTTAATGATTTTGTAAAGTTGATCAAATTTTTTGAAGTTAGGTTAGTTAACTGTGAAAAATGTTTATCAACTTTAAGCTTTGTTATATAAGTTTTTTTACAACAATTAGAACAAAATTGACCTTTTATTCAAAATAGAATCTCTAATATAAAAATCGCAGGAAAAATTAGTTTGAAATTAATTAATTAACCCTCCGGTGGGCGCGCCTATCGGACTTACACGAATGGGCGCGTTGCGGCTTTTACACCGCAATAGGATTTTTAATGGTTTCACAGAGAACTTAGAAATATTTTGGAAAAAAAAATGCGGCTAACTGCCGCATACGCGCCCACCGGAGGGTTAATGTAATTTCGAGAAAATTGCATTTTTAGAATGTGGCCTAATTTTTAAAACGTTTAAATACAAGTGAAACGTTTAACCACTTCGGTACGGCCGTCGACTATAGTCGACACCGCATATGGGGTCACAGATGCCCCTCACACAGCCGAGCGTCCACTATAGTCGATGGCTGTGCCAGCGCACGGACGATGAAAGTCGGTTCTTAACGACGTTTCGTGGCCGATAGGCGCCGTACCGAAGTGGGTAAAGATCATTTTATTAAAGATAAAAAAATGATTAAGTTTTAATTAAAATTGAAGAGATTTTAAATTCTTATTAAAATTAGATGAAATTCTAAATAATTTTTATGAAAATGTCAAAGTTTAACAAAACTTGTTTTTAGAACATAACCTAACCTTTAAGATTTGAAAACTGACATTTAATTTATCAAATTAGTTATGTTTTCACTAAAATTAATGAATTTTTTGGGAATTATACATAAATTCAAGTCATTTTTTTTTCTTAAAATTAATATCTATGTAAATTATTTTGAAATTTTTATTTTCTCTTTGAAAGAATGTTGATCGAATACTAATTAATTATAATTTTTTTAAATATTTAATCTATATTTAAAAACATTACCAATTTGTATATACGATAAAGAAACCACAATTAAAACAAGTTAGTGCATGTAATAAAACTTTAACATGATGACTAATTGGAAATTTGATTACAAGGTGAAATATTAAAAGAATATTTTTCACTCAAACTTAAAACCAAGCAGAGTGATTTTATTATTAATTGTATCTAAAGGTCTTTAGGGTCAACTACAATTACCCACTTGTTTATTATCTAAATTTAGACTTTGTCTTAAAGGAAATAGATATAGTATTAAACCGGGAAGCGTTCTCTTTTTTTATTCCTTGGAGTATTAAAAATAAACTAAAGATAGTTAACTTGCTTACCTCACGAATCCCATGAGTAACCTGAGCCTTTTGTAATCCTAGAGTTTGACTAGATAAAGGAGCAATCATCTGTGAATTAAACCCGGACGAAGGTACAATTTGCGCCTATACAAATAAAATTAAATATTAAAAATAAAATCAATATAGAAACATCTTATTAATAAATAAAACCAATAAATTACCTGCTGGATTACTGCTACTTGAGAATACTCAGGCATGTTAGCTGCAATAACAGCCTCGGATAATTCCAAACCCATAAAATCACACAAAGCGGGATACATCGTAGCCCCATGATTAACCGGAGCGGATGCATATGGTGGTGGGTTATCTCCACTCGGAGCTTGATATGTAGAAGGATATTGGTTGGCGTAAGTTTGTGCAATAGCTTTTTCTTGGGCCTTAACCATTTGGTCAACTTGCATATCTTCCAAGCTCGGATACAGCGACATTTTTACGAGAGGGATAATAAAAATAACCGGTCCGATTTAAAGTTGTTGAGAAACTGACTCTTTTCTTGACACTGCTACAATAAACACAGAAATTCCCACACTTAAAACACACTCTTTTAACACGTCCGGTTTATACGATGGCGAAAGATTCTGTTGTCTATGAGTCACCCCGGGATGAATGTTTTATTCGAAATGTTGACTGGTTCTTTGTGGTTTTTATCAATAAATAGATATACGCATGCGCTGTAATTGAAATAAAATGTTCATCAAGAGATAACAATGATATCAATAAAAATAATAACAGTGATAGATGTTTTATCTAGTAAATCCTTTTGTGAATCATGTTAAAATATGTTTTAATTTATTACTATTACTTAATCTTATCTAGATTAATATTTTTATGAAATAAAAGGTTATTAAAATAGGTTATGATTTTAAATTGAATAAGTTCCCGCCAAATTTTAGCGGTTTGACATTTAATATTGGCGGGAAAAGAGAATTTTGATTCCATTTTAATAATCTTATTTTTTGTATGTTAACATATACAAAAATCAGATTCAAATTAGGAATCTTACTTTCTTTTCAGTGATAATTTAAAGTGAAAGTATCCTTAAAATATACAATATAGTTTCTTTTATTCTAAATTAGGTGAAAAAGCAAGTAGTGACAATAACCTTCTTTTGTATTTTCAATATGTATGTAAATAGCAACGATCTGGCAACGTCGCTCGCTACGCTCTCTCTCGAGAGAGCGTAGCGAGCGACGTTGCCAGATCGTTGGTAAATAGGCTAATTGTTAGCAAAAATGAACGGTATTTTTTAAATGGTTTACATTTAAATGTAAACAAATTGTTATTAGTTCAAGGTGAATTTGCTTTTACTATTTCTAATATATTTTCTATGAATAATTATTGTAAGTAGTTAAGTTGATCTTATTTAAATAAGTATTTTTACGAAATAGAAAATTATCAAATTTATTATGATTTTAAATCGAATAAGTTCCCGCCAAAAATTGACATTTCATGTTTATTGGTTGGCGCGAAAAAGTCATTTTGGTTTTTCATTAGTACCAATATAAAAATTTATAAAATTATTCTGGATAGAGATTACACATACTTTTTATATTAAAAAATTCAGTTAGAATTCGATTTCAATAAACCTAAACACTATTAATACAAATATTTTTATTGAAATGGTTTATATTTGAATGTAAACAAATAGTTATTCGTTCAAAGTGAATTTGTTTTCACAATTTTTAATGTACTTTTATATTTTCTAAGAATAAACATGCTTATTCTAAGAATTATTATTTTAATTTTAAATATTTACATAAAAATAAATTTTAAAATTGTTCCCAACATAAGAGAAATAAAAATTCCTAAATAGAAAAATTACAAGTGATTGGAGTTTGCGCAGTGGTAATGGTACAAGAAGTACAACTTGTCAACATTTTAGGCTAAACAACGATGTATAAGTATGATGATGGGTGATCAGTTTCGTAAGGTTGAACAATATTCGCCGAAATCTTCACCGAGGGGGGCCAGATCCCCAGTCGTTTCGCGCCAGGATTCAACGGGAACATTAAAAACGACAATTCTATTGGGAAAAAATCCTTCCATTGTCCCCAGTGGGCCTTTCTATTTGATGAAGGAACCTCCAGGTGAGTAGCAAACGTAAACATTACGAAATCCGGGTTATCAAACTCACGTGTTAACCTATTTAGGGGACTCAGAACTGACCGGAGCTACGAATTTGATGGCCTATTATGGCCTCGAACATTCTTATAGTAAATTTAGTGGGAAAAAATTAAAAGAGCAGCTTTCGAGCTTCCTTCCAACTCTGCCGGGTGTTATCGATACTCCAGGACAGAACGATAATAGTTCTTTGAGGTCGGTAATTGAAAAACCTCCTATTGGAGGTAAAGAATTGTTACCATTAACCAGTGTTCAATTAGATGGTTTCAGATTACATCCAGGACCAGTAAGATAAAATATCTTATTTCATAAATATTATTAAAAACTAAAATTTTTTTTGTAGCTTCCGGAACAATTTAGGTATGCAAATCAGACCCCAATAAAGAAACACAAAAACAAACATAAAAAGCATAAGTACAAAGATGGTAGCATACCAAGTCAAGAAACCCCTATTACGGAGATCGGTCAGGATACACACGAGAAGAAACACAAGAAGCAAAAGAGGCACGACGAGGATAAGGAAAGGAAGAAGAGGAAAAAGGAGAAGAAACGTAAAAAACAAAAACACAGTCCCGAACATAGCGGCGGTTTAACCCCCAGTCAACACTCAAACTCTTGAATTATATTTTTTAATGTACAAATCGTTTTATTTATGTTTAATTCGCACTATTGTATCATAAGAATTAATAAATATTTTCTAAAAATTTTAGATTATTATTACTTTTCTTGGAAAAAAACAAAAACAACTGTAGGGAGATCACATTTCCCCATTTAACGAGTCATCAACAACTATAAAAACATTGAAGATTGCATCTCACCTCCACGATTTGATCGATCATCTCTTCTAACATACTGAGACGAGCAAAGCATACAGCTGATGTAAAAAGAACCTAATAAGGGTTGGTACAAATTTATCTTGGCGGATTGGATCATGTTATATACTAATCAAAAGCACTCATCATGAAGTTCTCAAAAATTGATATTAAAAAGGCTGTGGTCCTTTTCGACAATGTTCGGTTTCTGGAACTCAACGTCCCCCTAAAATATGAAATTTTTGAAATCTGCCTCGTTTTTTGTTTAAGATCCACCAAAAGTCTGTGGGCACAATGGCTCGTTCCAAGAATGACACAGAGTTCCATGTGAGTAACAAAACTCCGGTTGTTTCAAAGAACCATAAACAGTTTATGATGCAACAAATTGCATTTTTGTTGTGAATATTATCCTCCAGATTTGCTACGTTGTAAGTTTGTTCCTTTGATTGGCATGGGAATCTGAAATGCTCGGTGGCGAATTAAGAGTTTGTTTAGGCTAGGACTGATATGCGAATGTGGGAAACGCTGAAGTGTTACTGGCGTGATGGTAATGGGACCAATCAAAAAATGTGATCCCACTATTGAAACCCAGAGTGGTTGAGAAACAAGAATGATTAAGAGGAGAGAGTGTGTTGGGACATGGTAGAATCAAGTTCCCAAAACGGAAAAGAGTTAAGTTTTAAATAAAAGAGAGTGATCAGAAATTTCTTTTTATCGTATTAAATTGTCGTAAAGTCTGAAATTTTTCTTGTAACGAATCGATCGAATATTAATAAAAATTGTGAAACAAATGATATAATGGGCAAGTTTATACTCCAGGTTCATCATGTGTAAATATATATAGACGAATAAAACAACAGTTTTATGTAAGACCACGATGATGAATTTATTTTGTTATAAGTGCTACATTAGTCGACTAATGTTTCGCCATTAAGCGTCTTCAGGCACATCGTCAATTGATTGAAAAATTCGAGCATAAGCTTCAAGATGTAACATCAAGGTGAAAACCGAAGAGGCATTCAATCACCAACTGCTTTAGAAGATGCATTTAATTTTAACTTAATTCTTGGTATGATTGAATCAACTTTTGTTTATGTTTCATCAAGTGTTTTTATTTTATTTTCCGTTTGGATTTTGTAAGCCACGTTTCAGATTTATTTAATTTAATTATCAATCACGCCTTCAGCTTTAACATTCTTCAAGATTACCAAAATTTTTACGCGCTTCTTCGGTTTTCACCTTGATGTTACATCTTGAAGCTTATGTTCGAATTTTTCAATCAATTGACGATGTGCCTGAAGACGCTTAATGGCGAAACGTTAGTCGACTAATGTAGCACTTATAACAAAATAAAGAAATTCATCATCGTGGTCTTACATAAAACTGTTGTTTTATTCATCTATATAAACGATATAATTGTCATCCTAAACCGAGTGTTATCTCTGCGTTCAAGTGAAATTATAGTAACCGCCTAGCCTAGAAGTTGGCTGCTAGTTTACCGAGATTCAGATTGCCCACGCTGTTAATTAGTCTTCGTTTTTTTTTTTTTTTTTTTTTTTCACGTAGATTATTAATATCCCTTTGTTACTTTGTACTTGTATAATTGTGAAATTTATTTCTTATTATGATTGATAAGTTGCCTATTAAGTTAAAGTCTTTATTTTATTAAAAATTGGTAAAATAAAAAGATTAAAGCTAACAACCCCGACTGCTGTTCCTTTTCAAACGAACGCTATAGCAGTGTGCTGAACTCCACCAAACGATAACAACTCCCTAATAAGCAGCAAAGACCGTGCCTATTGCTCAGCCGGGACTCGAGCCGCTTCACGTATCCAACGAGGCAATCTTCAAATCAGGGAAATCCAGCTACGAGATAGAGAGCTGCTGCCGGCTTGTTACATGATAACAAACTAGAAAACGTTAGCATCTATTCGTACATTACAACGCTTAAAACCGCTATTTTTCAGATCACGAATGCTGGCGGTTTCACGACCAGTAAGACGACTGCCATTCCCCTGGCGAAGTAGTCCATGGACATCGTCGAAGAGGGCCACAACCTTTTTGATATTGATTTTTGAGACCTCCATGATGAGTGCTTTCAACTGGTATATAACTTGACCCAATCTGTCGAGATAAGTTTGTACCAAACCCTTATAAGCTAACAGAAACAAAAATAGTACATAATCTGCAACATCAGTTTCATAAAACTATTAGCAAAGATACGGTGAGAAGAACATTAGTAAAGGCCCACCACCACACTCACGTTGCACGAAAAAAGCCATTCATATCAGACGTCAATCGACAGAAGCGGATTGCCTTTGCTAAATAACACCGAAACAAGTCACAGAATTCTGGGAGAAGGTTCTTTTTACAGACGAGAGCTTATTTTGCATCTCCGGTATTAAAGATAAACAATTTTTGTGGAGAAAACCTGGTACTACCGTCGATCCACAAAACTTAAAAGCTACTGTAAAACGTGGAGGTGATATAGTGATGGTTTGGGGGTGTATGTGCGCCAAAGGTGTAAGGAAATTGGCTTTTATAACATCCACAATAGACCATAAAATATACCTAGACATTTTAAAGGAAAATTTAAAGCCAAGCATTGACAACTTGTGTTTGGGATCTGAATACATTTTTCAAGAAGACAACGACCCGAAACATTCTGCTCATAATACCAAACTTTGACTGCTATATAACATTCCAACATGATAAAAACACCCACACAAGCGCCTGACTTAAATCTCATTGAACACTTATGGGATTTATTGGAACGCAGAATTAATCAATATAACATAACATCAAAAGAAGTGCTAAAACAATTTATAGTTAACGAATGGGCCAAAATCAAGTCGGACGAGGCAAAGAATTTAGTACAATCCATGTGAAAACGTTTAAGAGAGGTCATTCAGCATAAGGGTTGTCCGACTTCTTACTAATATATTTTTTATAGAAACTGCTTTTCTCTGTACGCAGATTTTTGCATAAGCATTATTTGAAATGCTTTTAGTTTTCATGTTATTTTTTAAATAATATTTGTGTTGTATTGATTTATATTTTGTTAATTGATTTGTATTTTGTTGACATACACAATAAATACAATTAGAAGTTTATCGTATAAGATTATGACTATTCTTTTCTCGGTTAAAGTATTCCAAATTCTTTGTACGCAAACTTCTGCTACTGACAATCAGTGTAAGAATGTGCATTTGATTTTTAATTGTAATCTGTTATTGACTTGACTCGGAATTCGATCAAAGCTCAGTTTTAGGTCCAAATAGTTCTAATCCAAAGCCAGGTATAGAATTTTTTTCCAATAAAACATGCTGTTTGGTAAATTACAACCATTATTCATCATAACTACTTTTTCAAATTTTTGGTATTAATGAGTTTTCGAATGAGTATATTTCAGTTTTTTTAAATCTTTTTTTAAATTTAAACTCTTTTTCTCAAATTACCCCATATAGTAATCAAGAAAAGATCTTTGAAATAAATTTCTCTTAAACCTGGAACGAAAGAAGAAAAGAGTCATAAGAATATAATTTCATTTCAATTGGTTTAATTTAAGAATTTAATATCGTTTGATTCTAAGGCCGGAGACACACACAACGGTTTTTCGCCGTACGGCAAAATGCCGTCCGATATTTTGCCGGACGGCGAAAAACGAGCTTGCTTTCACACACAACGTTTTATTGCCGTTGGTTGAGTTCAGTACAATATTTGACATTACTTACTTGACGTTAGTTACGTCTTACTAGACAGTGTATTCCAATGACAAGACAATTTCTAGACAATTCCAAACGGCAAAAATCCGTTGCGTGTGAAAGTTTGTATTTAAACACGTAGGCCACTATCTACTATCTACGGCACGGCTGCCGTCCCTTGCAGTGACAATGGACGACGGCTAAACGGCACGATTTTTTGCCGTGACGTATTTTTGCCGGTGCCGTCTAGTGTGAAAGGTCCCAATCATTTATTCGCTCCACTGTCGGAACGTACGGCACGGCATTTTGCCGTACGGCGAAAAACCGTTGTGTGTGTCCCCGGCCTAATTGTAAAACACAGACCAATACATTGTAAAATTAGTTAGCGTTAAATTTAAATTTCCCGCCTTATACCAATGGCGCATAGATTCCCCCTCCAATCCGTTCGTAATAACTGCGCATGTGAACGCTTTGTGGCGCTTTTGGCTTTACGACCAACTGACGCTTCCTATTTCTTGTCAACCTCGGTGCAAAATGGTCGATAACCGTAAGTTTATCCACATTTATCTACTTATATTCTGTTCATCTCATTTCTTACTTTATTCCTTTTTGATAATCAACTTTCTTTAAATTGAATTATCGTAATATTTTTATAAAACCTCTAAACGTTTTTTATTAAAGTCCTTTGAATGATTTGTGGTTAATTGTTTACCGACGCCATGTTTATTTTCTTTAGCGGCATTTTTATCCTTAACCCCATTTTTTAAATTACCCTTTTTTAGGGTCAATTTTTAAACAAATGTATTAATTTGTTAATATATTTCTAGAATATAACGGTTATGATGGTGGTAATTACGGAGATTACTCCCAACCGCCTCCATCAACCGCTTATCCGGGAACTTACGGCAATAATCCTTCAGGAGCAAACGCTCCCTATGGGGGTAACCCGGGAAATGTAGGCGGTTCTGGTGGTAATTCCGGATGGGGACAAAATCCTAACTCTGGAGGTGGTGGTGGAGGATACAGGGGTAACTCCGGAGGTAAGTTGAAGTTAAATGATTGAGAAATGTTTATTTAATTTAAAATTTTGATATATGAAATCTAAAACCAAGTTAAAGTCTTCTTATGAACTTTAATAATATCATAGTTTAAATGAAAACATTTTAGATGATAAGAATGAATTTTATCTTTGGTCAGTGTAGTCGAAAGTCAAAATATTTAGTAATGCCATGATTAACACGTTCACGCCGGAACCGATTTTCATAGTGCGATTCATCTGGCGGCAAAAAATATCCTATATTATGCGTACTACCGGTGGTACGCGCCAGTGTGAACGTGTTAAAGCTAATCAAATGGAAATAAAAGTCAGGAACTGTTCTTGATTATTCCTAATTTATTTATTATCCATAAAAATATGAAGATATAGTAAATATATGTGAATCTATTTGAATTTAAATTGACGATTTTAACTTAACTAATGTTTTATCGATTCTTGTGCCATAAATACCGAGAGCTGTGTGGGGTGCGTCTGGTTGAAAAACTTGAACACCATTAATAACATAATCTGTGTATTTAATTTCGTTTAAACATTCCCAACGAAATTTTTGGGCTATTTTTGCTGTATACAAACTGCAACAATCCATTCGCATCATTTTCAAATCCAATGCTAATGCAAGTAATCTGCAAACATTATATTTATTATAAAGTAATTATAAGATATAGAAAATTCATACATATTAAAGAAAAGTAAAGAGAAAAAGAAGGTTATTTAAACGGTACTGATGTTAAAAGTAATAAGTAGTTACAAAAGAGGAAATTAAATCAGAAAAATATTCATTAAGAATTAGCTAAGAAGGTACTATAACCAGAAATAGAGCTGCACCATGAAGAGAAAGATGAAAAAGTAAGCCTTGTGTCCGTAACATTGCCCAGTACTCTCTCATTTTTCTCTTCATGGCACAGCTCCATTTCGGGTTATGGTACATTCACATAAAGGTGAATAAATAAATTAAATAGGATGAATTTATTAAGTACAAAGCCTAGAATTAGGACTGTCATGTTTTTGGTGAGTTGAAATTAAATGTATGATTCATTGTATGAGTTAATTTGACAAGTCAAATATTAAATAGACTTTTGTACTTTTATTGGGTTATTGTAGATAAATAAGATCTTTCTGCCTAGTTTCAACTATTCAACATCTTCAGAGAAAGTTTACTTTTAAAAATTAATGTACATTGAAAGGTATATTGAAAGGAATTTTAATGTCCTTAGATATTCAGTACATATTTTTATTAAGTACTTTTTGCTAATTTACCCTCCACTTTAAGTATTTTAAAAGTTCAAAGTATTTAAGAATTTTTTTCTGAGTGATATAAATTAAAAAATATATATTTTTTTTCTTGGCAAGTTTGAAGAAATGTCTCCAGAATTGTATTTTGAGAATGGTTTCTTCTAAAATATTTTCAAAGCATTTTATCTTTCTCTTAATTTTAGAAGAAAACCTCCGAAGAAATGTTTTCTGCCAAATCATTTTTAGTATTTTGTCATGTTTATATAAATTAAATGAAATTTTAGTGGATAGGGTGAATATTATATTAGGTTTCAAGAAAATAAAGATATTTGAAAGTTTTGATAATTTCTTGTATGTTCTAAAGTTAATTTTAAAGATTTAAATAATAATAATTGTCTAATGAACTTTAGAATGAATTAATCTTGGTGTCCAAATTAATTCATTGGTGTTTGGATCACTTAACACTTTGATGACTGGTGACAAGTTAATTTGCCTTATATCCAAACGTTGCTGACAGGTGACAGGTTAACTCATCGTTATTGCACTTACATTGCGATGACAGGACATAGTTTCTGTGTAAAATTTGCAGTCAACAATGTGTTAAGTCAGAAAAGAATTTTCTAAATTTAATAACTTTAATATTATTACATACCTGGACTGTTCAAGAAGAACTGTAGCCAAACCTCGATTTCTAAAATTTGGATGAACCGACATAAAAGCAATATACATAGCTTCGTTAACATCATCGTATTTTTCAAAAACTTTGGCTTCGTTTATGGCTTTTAAGACGAACGTAGCGATTTTTGAGATTTTGGGGTCGACGCTGAAATCGAATTTTTCCTGATGTTTTTTTCTAAGGATTATATTGCAACTAACGGCTGCGACTTGTCCATCTTCGGTCATCGCTACGACCGAAACGTTTTCTTTTAAAGCGTCTGAACAAAATTTTCTTAAAAATTTGACCGCTTCTGGACTTTGGGTTAAGTTTAAATTTTTTGAAAGCGGTTCGTCGGTAAAATAAAAATCGATTAAATAGTCGACGATTTGGTTGATTTTCGAACATGGAACGAGTCTAATTTGAAGATTACCGATTTTCATTGGTGTTAAGATCATCTAAACAAAAATAAGTAAATAAATACAATTTAAAAAATTATGTTAGTATGTGCTATTATTTTATTCTATTTTTTTTTTTTACTTACCTTACTTTTTAAAAGATTAACTACTTGCACAAGCACTTGTATTAAAATAAGAATGTTAAAGAATCGGAATCGAACCGTCCTTTATATACCAAATTTGGAGAAGATAAAAATCGCTAGGAATCTGAAAACAAGAGGTTTAGGAAAATTTTCAAGCATTGTTTTTGTTATATTTGGGCGATAGTAAAAGTAAGTAACTCCGAAATTGTGAAATCATGACTGTCGATGAACTCAAAGTCCAACTTAAATTCTTAGGAATTGAACAATAACAACTTGTTAATATCTAGGATTTTTAAGAACGTCATAAACATTTGATAAATTTGGGAGAAAGATAACGATCACTATAATTCTAAAAACAACAAGTTTATGAAACTTTTTAATAATTCACTTTGTTGTTTTGAAGTGAGATACAGCTGATGTAATATTTTAATCTGAAGTAGTAAGAAATCTGATCATATTACAAGTTTTAATTAATACTAAAGAAATAAAACATATCAAAAAGAAGCATTACTGCCCTAAAAGTGAAACGCAAGTTTCCATTTTGAAACACCTACTTTTAGCCTCACCTAGGGTTCTTTAACGTTTACATTATTTAATTGCCGAATTTTGATCAATCGGCAAACTTTTCACTTATCTATCAAATGTAACTCCTTATTTTTTATTATTTTTAGTCTACGAAGCAGTACATGCTTCACAACTAGGTTAACTATTTATAAAAAATTTGCTGAGGTAATTAATTTACACTTCGTTACCATATCAACTTTCCATAATAAACTGTCAAATTTTCATAGCTAAGGCGTTAGATATTATTAAATAACCATATAAGTAGCGCAAGAAAAAAATACGATAAAGTAGTGATTGATCGATGGAATATGATACATAATTTCTAATTCTCTTTGGGCAAAGAAAGACCATATGCCACACAACTAATTTTGCGATAAAATGAATAATTTGCGGTGTCAAGTTCGATTTTTGTCATAAACTTTCCAGAGATTCTTAGTAGCTTGGTAAAAACTGGCAAATGGAAATTTCCCTTACAGTTTGTAATATAGTTATAAAGTATAACAGAAAACCTATTGTTCCTTTCGGAGATTTTATTTTCTTTTTTTCTAAGGGCTGGTTTTATAAAATACAAATTAGTCACCAATTTATTAATTACCATGGTTACATTTAATTGAAGTGATCTGATTGACTGAAAGAGGGAGATTAACAGACTGTTAACTAATTTGACTTTTATAAAACCCTACTTAAGAGTAATACTGACATAGGCATGGAAACAGTTCTTAATAAGCAAACTGTTGCCTCCTACTATGTCAAAGATTAATACAGGAAACTGATAGTCCTTTCATTTTTTCCATAAATGAAAGGGTAGAAATTTTCTGGACATTTGCGGATATTAAAAAAATTCCATAATTATTTTAGTGTAACTTTTTATCAATAATTTTTAACATAAAATTGTTTATTTTTTAAGGTGGTGGAGGATATGGTAATCAAGGAGGGGGTGGGGGTGGTTATGGTTCTGGAGGGGGCGGTTATGGGGGTGGCGGCGGTGGAGGAGGAAATTATGGCGGAAGTGGAGGAGGAGGAGGTTATGGAGGCGGTGGAGGTGGATACGGAGGTAAAAAATCATCTTTAATTTATAACGTAGAGCGTATATCTGATGCGTTTAAAAAAAAATAAGAATTATGGTTTTGCATTTACTTTTGACGCAATTCATATCAGCAGTAATTAAGCAACCATTTTTCTCTTTTATTGAGCCAGATTTTGTCTGGTAAGCAGCACGAGTTATACTCTCTGACAATGAGATTCGAAGCTTTGATCTGTATCAGTTTCAATGCACTGTTTCAGTGTACTGCTGAGAGTTTCGGAAAAATTGTTGTTTTGAATGTTATTATAATTAAACAATAGTTTTTTGGTACAAAGAAATTGAGTTTTTAACTTTTTTATAACTTTAGAATGAAGGTCAGATTGTAGAAATCAGTAGAAATTAAAGTTAACTAATAATAATTTATTAACTTATATCTACATTAATGAGTTTTCTTAGGAAGAAAGTTAATAATTCAGATAAAACTAATTTTCCAGTAGTTGACACTTATCCAACCACGCGCGCTGCTGTGAACTGTACGGTTCCATAACGCGGTCTACATTGAAATGGGGAGATCTTCCTGATCGGTCGGCTAAGTGTTAATGGATAAAGAATATCGTATTTTTGATTATTCAGCTAATTCGATGACGTTTTTCCACTGAAAATGTTGAATATTAAACTTATTTTACTTCAGATGAAGAACATCTTATAAAAATCAATAAAAATTAAACAGTATTAAGATATAAACAGTTCTATAAAAACTCTATTTACCGAGAGCGATCAGTTTTTAATTTGTTTAACTCCAAAATTAATAAGGCTCTCTAAAAATCAGTAGCTCTCTAGAAATCAATGCTGAACGATAAACGTAATAGATTTTCCCAGCGAATATTAATTTTTTAACTTGTTATCCCTAGAATGAAGAAAATTTCTTAAAATTAGCAGTATTCAAACGTCAAGAAATAGATTTCTGCCTGACACAAAAAATATTAAGCTCATTCTTAAAGATAGTTACTAATCAAAACTGATAAATAAGATCAAATGAAATAAAATATTAAACATTAAGATAGAAAGTTTTTCCGTAATAGACAATTAAACATTTTTTTGTCTTTTGAATTGAATTTTGTTTGGTAGACAGCTCAAATTACACACTTGGACGTTTAACAAAAAAAGGGTAATAATAATAGGACAAAATGTATTGTCTCCAATGAAGCTTACCTATTGTATATTACTTTATCTTTTCGCACATAAACCCCCTTTACATATTCAGACCATATCTGAAGACGTAACTGACCATAGTTCCTCCGCCTCTCTTGTAGAGGCTACTTAACGTTCTATGTATAGGTTAAAAATGCTTCAACATGGCAGCTACATAAACGTATTGTTCCTTTCTTGTATTTTATTTTTTATAAAATTTCAACTTACTGATTAAATTTACACTTTAATTAATTGATTTATTTATTTTAGGTCGTGGTGGAGGTGGTGATTATGGAGGCCGAGAAGATAGACGTGGAGGAGGTGGATATGGGTAAGTTATCACACCTCGATTTTATTTAATTTGATATTTAAAATGGTGTTTTGTAATAGTTTTCATAACTGGAAAAAGTTTTGTGTTGCATTTATGTTTTTATCAATTAATTCTTTTAAAAACCCGTTATGAATTCTATAAATTTATTACTTCACATGTGTTTTAAAAGAAAAGAATTGAAATGAAGGTGTTATCTTTATGAACATGTTGAAGTATCATTTTATTGTAAATCAAAGAAATTTTAATTTCTTATGTGAATTTAATTGTGATGGTTAAATCTTTTCAGAAGGATTTTTTAACTAATTTTTTTTTTTAATAACTGTTACGACTTGACTGAAAGAGGTTTTTATAAAAAAATGAGGTTGATAAAAGTAAAGGTTTTCTTCCTTTGACAATAAAAACAACGTTAAAGGATATTGGCAAATTAACGGTTGATTAATTTATTAGTTATTTATTATGGTGAACTAAGGTGAAGAACGACAAAAGGTATAAAGGTTTTTACAAAGCGGTTTTTTTGGTATAAAGAGGGTACGATATGAAGACAAACTTTGTTTTATTATTAAATAAAAGATTTTATTTTCTTTTTGACTCAATTTGACTGACTGACCGACGATTACGAAGACTTAAAAAAATACATTTTTTCAAAATTGGTTCTTTATAATTTTAATTAAAAAAAAAAAAAATAATAATAATAAATAAAATAAAGAAGAAATAAAAAGACCGGACAAACGCAAAACTTGTTTCCAGCAGAAGAACTTTTGACTTGACTATGCGGTACAAAGTGTGCGCCAACAAAAAAGAAGTTGGCACCCCGTGTGTGTTGTCACCCCTCGAAGTCTACATCTACTGATCATTTCCTCCTTCTGTTTTAGCGGTGGCGGAAGGGGTGGTTATAACAAAGGTAAAAGCACCGGGTCAAAGTTGACCGGTGCGTTTTTCACTACACACTTTATTTATTTGGTATTATTGTAATTTGTGAAAGAGCCTCCTCTCAATAATTTAACCCTTAAAAGTCCGTTGTCCAGACGTTGTGGACAAAACAAAACGTAATTTCTTAAGTACAGACTTTTAAGGGTTAAAAAAAATACTTTAATTATTATTTGTGATTATGTTCCAAATTAATTTTATAAAGGTTTAGATTTAAATTATTTAATTTCTATTGATTTAATTTAATTAGCTTCAATTTTTGTTTTACATTAATTTGTAAACCAAAAATTGAATCATCGGAAGTGTCAAGTTAACAAGTTTATTTTTAATAAAAGGTTAAAAAAGGTATTACAATGGTATTTGTTGTAATTTGGCAGGCTCTTTCATCTTCCTACAATGTTAGTATGTGTGGTTGCGTTATATTGCTTGGTTTAAGACAACAAAATTAAAGAGTATTGGAAATTGTAGTTATAAAAGCAAAGAAAGAAAGAACAAAAAACATCTGTATTGTTATATATTATATTAAATCTTAAAAGAAAAATTTAAGAGAGTGAATGGTATAAATGATTATAGCAGATCTTTACTTATTTACACACTTTATTATGCAGTACAATCTTTTTAATGCAGAGACAACGTAGTTTACTTATTTTCATCAATTTACTTCTGTATCATTTTTTGATGATAAACGAAATAAGAAGCAATAACAGAAGGAAAGAATAATCCTAAGAAGTGATTGGTTTAATCTGTAAATTTGAATAAATTATTTAATGGCAGTTCAGAAGTTACAAAATAATGTGGTATTAAAAAACAATCTCTTTGTAAATTGTAATAAATATATTTGGTGATTTTTGCATTTAATTATCCGTATTAAGGAGGTTTTACTGCAACTTTTTTTGTGTGTTTAACATGTTAATGGATACAATGGTTAGCGTTTACAGTTAACGTTATTAAAAAATGATTTTTAAAGTGTGTGTGTATAAATGAGTTACAATGCAACATTGCTTTCTTTCTTATTAAATACTTAAGTGTTGTGCTGATTTTAAAAGATTTTCCTTGAAACAAGATTTATTATAAGAGCATTATGTAAAATAATGCAATACGTATAAACGTTATAATATAAAAACTTAAATGGTTAGGCTAATTTTACGCATTTTCTTGTGGTATTTCTAACTTGCGCATTTGTCTACCAAGACTAAAGGGTATCAAAAAAAGCGCTATAAAAGGGCAATTTTCTACGTTTAATTATAATTTATAAACACATCAATTAAGTAAAGTTTAACATAAATGTATAAAAGGTTGTTTGGAATGTAACCTGATGAAATTATTTAATTTTATTTCGCAAGAAGTTCTTATAAAAGTGACTTATTTTATTGTATTTTGGGAATAAAACTACACCTTTGGATTATATATATGTGTATGGGATTGCAAGGGTTATTATGTACATTTAAAAAGGTTATTTAAAACTACAAATCACTAAATTAACGTAAAAATCAAGTTCATACTATTAAATATTTGCGTGTCATGATATAAACTAAAAAAAGGTTATTTAAAACAATTAAATACTAAATTAGCTTTAAAATTAAGGATTTTTTTAATAAAAAGGTGCATGAAAATAATAAATAAATGAATTTATAACAAAAATACAACAGGGAAATATTGTTGTTGTTGCGTATAAACAGGACGTGTAAAAGGGTTTAGATTTAATTTAATACTTACGTTTCTACCACTTCTTTCTTTTTACAATGACCAAAAGTTTGGTTCACTTGTCTAATGGAATTCGATTTACAGGATCTGGTGAAATGGTCGTTCAGGAAGATACCGTTTTTGTATCCGGGATGGACACTGATATCAATGAAGAGGAAATTGCCGATTATTTTGGATCTATCGGCGTAGTCAAGGTTTGTATATTTTTTATATTAAATTTATAGTTTATGCGGATTGCACTCTGTGCTTGAACTACTTATAATTCAAGTCCAATTTTGAAACTCCGCTAAATTAATTAATTTGGCAGACTTCCTATTCCTAATTCATATCTTTCTGTGTGAATTAGATTATACTGTCTGTTACATTTTTTTCCCCTTAAATTTATGTTTGACTTAATTAAAAACCAAATAACAAGTTAAAATATTCTTCGATTAGATTGATAAGAAGACTTCCAAAAGAAAAATTTGGTTGTATAAAGACAAAGCAACCGGAGTCTCTAAAGGCGAAGCAACCGTAACTTACGACGATCCAAATGCCGCTCGTTCCGCAATTAGTTGGTTTGACGGTAAAGAATTTCGAGGTAGAAAGATTAGCGTTCAAATGGCTACCAAAAGAGATAATTGGAGCGGCGGAAGGGGTGGAAGAGGACGTGGGGGTGGCGGCCCAGGCGGTTACGGTGGTGGTAGATCGGGAGGAGGTGGACGTGACAGTACGTAAAATTTTAATTAAATTTGTGATGCCTCTTTTTTCTATTAATTATTCTTATTTTTGTTAATTAGGTATGGGAGGCGGAGGAGGTGGTGGCGGCGGCGGTGGCGGCCGCGATCGTGAATCTCGCGAAGGCGACTGGAGATGCCCCAACCCCGATTGTGGCAATACAAACTTCGCCTGGAGGAATCAGTGTAATAGATGTAATGAATCCAAACCCGAAGGAGCTGGCGGTGGTGGCGGCGGCGATGATAGACGTGGTGGAGGAGGTCGTGATCGACGTGATGGAGGCGGCAGAGGAGGTGGGGGTGGCTTCAGAGGAGATAGGGGACGAGGTGGTGATCGAGGGGGATATGGTAGGGGTGGACCCAGAGGCGGTGGTGGAAGAGGCGGATTTGGAGGTGGTGGACGTGGTGGAGGAAGGTTTGTATATAAATTATTATTTACTTTTTAGTTGAATTGTTGTTTTAAATATGTTTACCCAAATTTGACAACAGCTTAAGGTTGACAGTACTTTTGGTTGATGTAACTTTGGGTTAAATTAAGAATCCTCATTAAACGCACCATGTGCTTAAAATTGTACATGAAGTGTATCCTGTCGGAGGAAACATTTAAGTTTATTCTATGTTTTATGTCTCATAAGGAGACTTAACGACCTTGTATTCATCGATTTTGATTGAAGTGGTATCAATTAATAAATATCAGTACATTGCACAAATGCGTAAAATATTAGGACGCACTATTCAGCGATTAGCCAGTAAATCGCGATATCAGGTCACAATTCAAGGCCACTCCACTTATATGTCAATGGTTGGCCTACTTGCAACCCCACCTCTTGTTGACTCACCATGAATTGGCTTCCACATGCGGAACAAGACGGTTCGAACCTCATCATGTAACTGCTTTTTATTTTTAATAAAATCAAAATTTTTACTATTGTACTTTATTTCCTCTAATATTTTATTGTTATGGTTTGATTTTTAATTTAAATTAATTAAGAAAGAACCGGAAGCGGTCTCAGAGGGAGTGGCTAACCACTGACGTAAAGTGGCGTGGCCTTGAATCGCGACTTGAAATTGCAATTTATTCGCGAATCGCTGAATAGTGCATCTTAATATTTCACACGTTCGCACTATGTATTAATAGCTATCTATCGATTGATATCGCTTCCTTCAAAATCCGTGAATGCAAAGTCGTGTGGTCTCTTGGTCAGAATCAAAATTAAATTCAAGTTAATTTAACAAGTTGTAATTGTCCACCCTTTAATGAAAATTTTGTAAAGTTGCGTGGAGCGGTTGGAAATTGAAAGAAGGAAAATTTAAAATAGTTCACTTAGGGGAATATAATGTAAATTTGTGTTATGTTCTGTTCTTAACCCTTTCGCTACGGGAGTGAGCTCCGTCGGAGTGACACCGCTGAACGGGCCGTCGCGCCGCCGGAGTAGCGCTACTGAACGGAGCATTGAGCCGGAAAGTGTATATGTTGCGCTTACTCTCGGTGCCATAAAGCAAGTCGTATTCCGAAAGTTTTCGTCAAAAAAAATCGGAGTAAAGACTGTCATGATCGATGATCATTTCTGCGTAGCATATCTAAAACTCAAAATCGTAGGTTCCGTGGTTCAGGAAATATCGCCAGTTAAATGAAAAAAGAACAGGTCTTTCCAGCTCTTCAAACGCTAAACTCCCTCGAATTTTCCAAATTAATTTAATTTTTTTGGTCATTGTAACATGTTAACCGTTTCAAATATTTCATTTTATATCTAACAATAAAATTATTTTAATTTCTGTTGTGAGACTGACGTAATTTTAAGTTTATTTTCAAATTTTTATCGTGCACTGTGACGTTAATCATAAACTTTAACGTTGATGGATTTAATTGCTTTTTAATGATTCCTAAACAATTTGTTTATTTTTACAGAGATGGTGGCGGACGCGACAGACCAAGACCATATTAACTCACATAGAATTAAGTATACACTACAGTGCATTATTTAAGTACTTTACGCATTAAGTTATTTACTTTTATAAGGAACAGTTTAATTGATACTTTGGTTCAAAACACATGTATTTATGTATTTTGACTTTGACTGTGAAATTCTTGAAATCGACTTTTGAGATCGTCTTCAATCAAATATTGTAAATAGAAGAGCACAGTCTTTAGTGTACAAAGCGTATTTGCCATTTTCACTTCCATTTGTTATTTTTATATGAGGTTTATTTAATAAGAAATTGCATTAAAGGGGACCTTCGAGTAATAATTGGAGGTGTTTATTGTATGTATGTTTTATGAAGTTTTATAGAGTAAGATTCCAGTAAATAAAAACGTTTGATGTAAATATTTTGTTTTATTTAGTGAATATTTTTGGAAGTGTTGTGTAATTATTAATTAAGTGATAATCTTATCTAAGTACATTTTTTTAAAGGTTTATCATCCATGTGACTAACTAAAAATAATTGTTAAGCAAGTTATGTTCCAAAGGTTTAAATCGTGAAAAATAAGTTTGAATTTAAAGGTTTAGTCACATTATAGCAAATGAAACGTTTTGTTTCATTTGTTCAATTTTATCACTTGGCATGTATTCGTAACGTGGGGAAATACCTTTACAATTTCAAAAGGTTAAGCAACAAATTTTTTAAATAGAACGAATATAAGAAATTAAACTGCTTTATTGCAACAAGCTAAAGATATTCATACATTTCACCTAAATGCTAAAAACCTACTTAAGAGTAGTTAATAAGTTTTTTTATTATTATTATAAATATAATGAAAATACATTTTTAATCACTTTCCAAAAAATAATTTATAACCAAAATAAAAATTATATTCCTCACACCTCAGTCCTAAGGAATTTCTTAGAGATATAACCTTTTATTCCTCAGTTTCGGCGTTTTCTGCGGGAATTCTCCTCCTGAACAACAAAATGAAAAAAATTAGCCATCTATACAACATGAAATATTTTAAATTGCATTCACAAAACAAAAATTTACCTGACTTGCTCTAGCCTGTTTAGCATTAACAACAATCACTCGAATTACTCAAAGCATTAAACACAATTAAATGGATTAGTAAGGAAAAAAGGAAAGGAAATGGATTCACAATTACCTATCGTTAGTTACCTTCTGTGATAAAATGATGAGGATCCTCTTGAACACCCCGATAAAGTCAATGAACAAGTCCATGGAATGTGCCACAAAGTCTTTGCTGCCCATACGGCGCTTCTCAATGATCAATTGAGTATCGTACAGTACAAATCCGCACATCATAATTAAACCCAAATAGAGATGAGCTTGGAACAACATGTTTGATCCAAAGAAGAGATTTGCAAATGATAACAGCAAAACTGTATTTAAGATTGTCATCAATGTTCCTCCCAAGTACAACCATTTTCCTCTTTCGGCCAACATTGAGCAAATTGAAAATGATATAAATACCAATGTTGTACCTATAATAATAAAAAAAAAAGAAAATTAAAATAAATATCCTCAAAGATTAAAAATTATTTAACTCTTGTGTGGTTTCCACTACCCTCGATACATTGAAACGGGGAGATCTCCCCGACCAGTCAGCTAAGTGTTAATATTAAAATACTGAGCGTTCATAAACGATTATAAGGTGTTTAAATTTGGCATGCTATAAGTTAATTTTTAAAGTTGGTATAACCACAATAATGTCAATCATATCTCATAGACATATTATGAAAAATATCATTAGAAGTTGTCAAGAGATTTTTTTGAAGTAAATAATGGTCGATATTTTATTGATTTTATAGACACAAGATTTTTGTTATTTATTTTAGTTGTGACATTAGCAACATTTATTGTCATTTATTAAAAGTGTTAAATTATTCATTGATAAATTTTGATTTTAAATTTGATTTTTTAGGTTAGATGTTCAAATTGACGTGCAGTGTCAAAATTTTGACGTTTTGATGTCAATAGCAAGTGTAGCCAACTTAAAATGAATTTTTTTTCCTTGAACATATTATAATTATGTGTCAATTTAATTGACATCTGATATCCAATAATTATAAATGTGTCTGCAAGTTGTCTTAACCGTGAAAAGAATAAATCATGAATAAATCCGTCTACGCTACTGATATCAAAGATACAATGTAGATACTTCACGGGTAACAATGTTAAGTATCAAAAATTAGTAAACAAGGAGAGCGCCAAACTCAAACACCTTACAATCATTTATGAACGCTCAGTGCTAATAAATTCCAACCATAAACAATGGAGTTATGTCAATTTAAAAATGGCGATTGTTAATTGTTTAACTCCAAATCTACTTAAGCTAGATGGGTTGCGTTTGTACTTAAGTTAAAGAAAAAATTAATTCTTTTAATTTTTTTTTAAGATTTTTCTTTATAAACACTAACCAAAAAAATAATGTCTTTTTTACATTTTATTATTGATATTTACCTGCTAATGCTGTACTAATTAAACTGGGATCTAACATAATAACATGTTCGAGTAAAGGTCCCATTCCGACACCGGTAAGTCCAGCGAATCCAAGTAAATATCCGATTCTCAAGTGTAATTTTTTGCCATTATCATCAGGTGTGGTCATTAGTAAAAAGAAACATACGAGGGCGCCGATGGAGGCTAGAAACCCGGCTTGAAGTATGTTTGTGAAAAGATGGATGGAAGCTCCTGCCGCAGCTGCCATTGTTGACATGGTAAGACAGGCGTAGACATTTTTCAAGTGCTGTCTCACGGGTTCCTCGCTAAACGTAACGAACGTGCTAATTTGCGATTTCAGTATGGCAGCGTATACTTACAGTTTATTGCTGAACGAATTGAGAAAGGTTTCGACCGACGGAGCCATTGTTAATTCTCTGTGATCTTCAGATATTTCACTAAAGACAAATGACGGGATTATAAACAATGCTTCTTGATAAATTTACACCGAATCACGCGAAATTTGATTACGGCAAACTTTAGAACTTTACACACAATGGAAAACTGTAAACTACACGTCAGATCGTACGAGTTTTAGGTCTAAATTCACTTAACACGCCTTTCTGATTGGTCGGTTCTAGTCACGTGGATATTTTGTAGTTGCGTAGTCGAGATTATTCCAGAATTAATTTTTAAAATGGCTACGTGTATCTTATTAATTATGCTAAAGTACGATTTTTCATCAAATTAATCAATTTCTATGAAATATAAATTATTTTTTCTTTATTTTAACGTTTCATCATGAATTTTGTTATCAATCTAAATACACAAGGAATTTTAGTTATTTTCATGTTGGCAATCTAATTTTTTCCTATACAATTTTAATAATTTATTATTACACTAAATATACACTTTATTTCTATCTCCAAATTCATTTTTACAATTAACATTAAATATTAAGTACAATTTCCCATTTTTTTATTTTAGCATTTTCGATATAAATTTTGACATCAATTCACCAGAAATTTTAAATTTTTTCGTGTTGGCAATCTAATTTTTTTACGGATAATTTTTTATCAAACTAAATATATACTTTATTTCTATTTCTCAATCCATTTTTGCAACTAACAGTATATATTGAATAAAATTTACTTTATAAACATAAAATTAAAATTTTTAAATAAATGATATTTTACAACATAGATGAAGTTAGTTACAGATAGTAAACTTAACCAAACTTTTTAAACGTCAACCACACGTGTGATGTAGTGTAAAATTGTGTTGAAATAATACAAATTAATAAAAATGGGGAAGAAAACGAAAATTGGAAAACAACGCCGAGATAGGTACTATCAATTAGCGAAAGAAACTGGATTTAGATCTCGAGCGGCGTTCAAATTAATCCAACTAAATAGAAAGTTCGAATTCTTACAAAAAGCTCGGGTTTGTATAGATTTATGCGCGGCTCCGGGAGGATGGATGCAAGTAGCCCAACAAAACATGCCCGTTTCAAGTATAATTATAGGAATAGATTTGTTTCCTATAAAACCGATCCCTGGATGTATATCACTCGTTGAAGATATTACAACTGAAAAATGTAAAGTCGCTTTAGGGAAAGAATTACAAACGTGGAAAGCCGACGTCGTGTTAAACGACGGAGCCCCGAATGTAGGAAAAAATTGGTTACACGATGCTTATCAACAAGCTTGTTTAACATTAAGTGCTTTAAAATTAGCAACACAATTTTTAAGACCGGGTGGTTGGTTTGTTACTAAAGTTTTCCGATCTAAAGATTATAACCCGTTAATGTGGGTCTTAAAACAATTATTTAAAAAAGTACACGCAACTAAACCTCAAGCATCTCGAACAGAATCTGCTGAAATATTCGTCGTTTGTCAATATTATATAGCACCGGATAAAATTGATTCAAAGTTTATGGATCCTAAATACGTTTTTCAAGAATTAGATATCGAACCAAGTAATAAATTAAATGTATTCCATCCTGAGAAGAAGAAGAAAGCTAAAGCTGAAGGGTATAAGGATAACGATTATACTTTATATCATAAATTACCTGTTTCTGAATTTATTAAACATTTTAATGGGATTGATTTGCTTCAAGCAGCTTCAGAGGTAAGAAAGAAAAATTTTAAAAAATGTTTGCAGTATATAAATCTGGAAGATATGCAAGCTAATATGCACTTTTCATTGTTGGGTTGCATATTTACCAGGATAAACGAAAAATATTTTTTTAAATAATTTAATTTAAGAAGTTCTAAGAAATTGTCAATATCTAACTTCACCAAATGAAAAACACTTTAAATTTAAATATAAGAAATTATAAAATATAATAATAAGATTATATCTTTGTTTTCAATAATTTTTGATATACAATGACAGACAAAATTATTCACACCAGCTGAAGTTATAATTAAATTATTTATATCTTTAAAAATAATGCGAATAACAAATCTTTCTTTTTATGTATATATTTAATTATTTTTATAGTATTTAAATATAATAAAAACTTAACAAGAAATTAATTCATTTGTAAAAAATTAACAAAAAATGTACACACCATCCTATTTCACAGGGACAATAATTATTCACACATTAACTTATAATCTACACAAAATAAGAAGTTAATACTTAGTATGCAAGCCTTTATGTTTTAGAACTTCACTTACAAGTCTGTTTGGTATTGAGTGGACTAATTTCCTCATGACTTCGGCAGTTATATTTTGCCATTCTTCCTGTAGAATATCTTTTAAACTTGCTTTGCTGGATACATTTTTTTCCCACTCTTCTGCCCAGTTCATCCCACAAGTGGTCAATGGGATTCAGGTCTGGAGATTGTAGAGGAGTTGGCAGAATGTGGGGAACAGTGTGCTTGGGGTCGTTGTCTTGTTGAAAATAGAAGTTATCTGTAAGACCAAGCTTATTGACGCTCTCTTGCAGATGTTCTTTTAAAATGTTGAGATATACACCTTTGTCCATTGTTCCTTCTATGAAGACTAACTTTCCGACCCCTGTCGCAGACATGCCGCCCCATACCATGACTCCGCCACCCCCATGTTTGACTGTACCCACTATATTGTTCGCGTCCAAAGCAGTATTGGGTTTTCTCCAAACCCGTATTCTTGCATCTGATTGGAAAATATTAAATTTACTTTCATCGGTCAAGAGTACATTATCCCAAAAATCTGTTGTTTTGTTTTTGTACTCTTTTGCGAACTCTATCCTCTTGTTTTTATTAACTTTGCTGATCAGAGGTTTCTTTCGTGCTATTTGGGAGTTATACCCAGCAGATTCAAAGTTCTACGCACTATTTTCGGATGGATGTTTTTACCGATCTCTTCTAGAACCTCTGCTGTTACCTGAGTCGATGTGATTTTTTAATTTTTTTTTGAGTTTTCTTATAATTTGGCATTCTTCGTGTGGGGTTAGTTTACTCGGTCTACCAGTATGAAGCCGGCTTTGAAAATTTTCTTCATTTTTAAAGCGCTTAACGATACTGCAAATCGTAAATCGACTTCTTTTGACTATTTTGCTTATTTCTGCGCATGATTTGTTTATGCAATTTTAAAATGATTTTTCTTTCAGCTTCCGTGGTTTCTTTTTTGTTTTCGACCCATTTTTGACAGTCAGTGCGTAAGCGTAGAAAACAACATTCATACCATTTACCCAATCCAAGGCGACTTGGATCAATGTGTTTAAGTGTTTGTGTTTTCATATTAGGGTAAAATTTTTAGGTTTAAATAAATAAAACTGGTGCGGTGTGAATAATTTTGTCCCTATGAAATATTAATTTGTGTATAATTTTTATTAATTTTTTATAACTGAATGAATCTTTTCTAACATTTGTACTATTTTAAATCCTATAAAACTAAATAAGTGTTTATTTTAAAAAAATATCCTGTTTGTATTGCTTTTAAAGAGTATATAGGGAGTTTTACACAAAAAATGCACCTGGTGTGAATAATTTTGTCCGTCACTGTAAATTATAAAATGATATAAATACCATCTGTCAAACTCGCCGAAAATCATTCGAATTTTCATATAATTTCGTATAGATTTAATTCAAAACTCCTTTTTATTGTATATAAAAATCTAGCAATCCTTACAAAACCCAAATTTTCTATTAAATCCGATTTTTTAATGATTAATTTAATTCCCATTTGTGGTTTAACGCCATCTCTTGGAATTGATTGGAATTCATCTGTCAAAATTCTCAAAAATAAACACTTAAATTTTTATATAATAATTACATATAAATTTAATCCAAATCCCCATGTTATTATATAAAAAACCCAACAAATCATTACAAAACCCAAATTTTCAATTAAATCCGATATTTTTTTAATTAAATTCCCACTCATAGTTAGCGCCATCTCTTAGAATTAATTGGAATTCATCTGTTAAAATCATCAAAAATAAACACTTAAGTTTTCGTATAATATTACATATAAATTTAATCCAAATCCCCATTTTATTGTATAAATACATCAAAGAGTTCTTACAAAATACACAGTTTTAATTAAATTCGATATTTTTATGATTAAATTCCCACTCATGGTTTAACGTCATCTTTTGATATGATATAAATTAACAATCTGTCAAATTCATAAAAAAAATCACTCAGATTTTCATATAATTACATATAAATTTAATCCAAACCCCATTTTTATTATTAAAAAGAAATTCTAAAGATCCTTATAAAACCCAAATTTTCAATTAAATCAGTTTTTTTATAAATAATTAAATTTCCACTTATGGTTTAGCACCATCTCTTGAAATTTATATAAATTTACCATCTGTCAAATTCATTACAATGATCAAATTTTCATATAATTACATATAAATTTAATCCAAACCCCATTTTTATTATATAAAAACCTCTAAAAATCCTTATAAAACCCATTTTTTTTATTAAATCAGTTCTTTTTTTAAATAATTAAATTCCCACTTATGGTTTAGCGCCATCTCTTAAAATTATTTGGAATTCATCTGTTATAATTCTCAAAATAACATTTTTAAATTATGGTATAATTTCTAATATTTTTTAGATTACTTTTGATGATCCCGAAATCCTCGATCACAAATCAACAACAAAAGAAATAATAGATTGTTGTAAAGACATCAAAGTGTTAGGACGAAAAGAATTACGTTCGTTATTAAAATGGTGGAAAATCCTTCACGATGAACATGTTAAAAATACAACAGAAGAAATAAAAACGGAAAAGGATGAAGAAAAGGGTTCCGAAGAGGAGGAAGAAGAAGATGAAGATACAAAAATAGCTAAAGAAATTTCTGATCTTCAACAAGAAGAATTAAGAGAGGAAAAACGTAAAAAGAAAAAAGTTTTAAAAGAACGAAAGAAACTAAACGAAAAATTAAATTTAAAAATGGTAATAAAAGGAGATGGAGGTCCAACTATGGAAGGTGACGATATGTTTAGTTTAAAAATGATTGAAAATCATCAGCAAATGAAGAAAGTTGTCGATCAAGCGCCCGAAGTTGTGGCGGAATCCGATGAATCCGACTCTGAAGATAAAAAACCTAAGAAAAAAGTTCGATTTGCTAAAGGAGAAGGTCAATTAGATAGTTCAGGACTGTTTTATAAAGATTCCGATTCTGATTTAGAGATGGAAAGTGAAGATGAAGAAGACGATAAAGATTTAAAGGGAGAATTTGGATCAAGCGATTCTGAATTTAGTGATATTGACTCCGCACCTGTTAATAAAAAAGAAAAACAACATCCTCTTATTACCGATTTAGATTATAGAGATTCTAAACAGAAGAAGATAAGTAAAGCTGATTTATTTTTTGAAAGGGATATTTTTAAGAATTTAATTGATGAAAAAGATGAGGATTTAGATTTGGATAGAATGGAAGAAGAATATATTAAAAATGATAAAAAAGAGAGTAAGAAAAAACAAAGTGACAAAGAAATTAAGAATGAAAATGAGGAATCTTCTGATGGGAGTGATTCCGATAGTGAAGATAGCAATTATGATGTTGAAAGTGAATTTAAGGCATCAAAAACGAATGGTGTAGAAAACGGAGATGTTTCAAGTAAAAAGAAAAAAGGGAAATTAACTCCGGAAGAAATGGCTTTGGGAACAATTATGGTAAACAGTAAAAAAGCTAAAAGGGATCTTATTGATTCAGCTTGGAATCGATACGCTTTTAACGATCAAAATTTACCCGATTGGTTTGTCCAAGATGAAGCTAAACATATGAAACGAGAAGTTCCCGTTCCAAAAGTAAATTTTTCATTGTAGTAAATTCTTTTCTTTATTATTTGTATTTTTTTAGGATTTGGTAGATGAGTATAACAAACGTTTAGAAGAAATCAACATTCGTCCTATTAAGAAAGTAATTGAAGCTAAAGCCAGAAAGAAGAAGCGCGCTTTGAGGAAGTTGGAGAAGGCGAAGAAGAAGGTTGAAGCTATTATGGATAATGTGGACGTTTCTGATCGTGAAAAAGCTAAACAGATTAAACAGTAAGTATAAATATATTAATTTATCAGTATAAACTCAAATATGATTTATGTATAAATGCGATTAAAAAAATAATTTAACTGAAATAATTAATCTTCATTCTTAATTTAAAACAAGATTGCACTTTGGTCTTATTTTAAGTTCCCAGAGATTAAAGGAGTATTCTGGCGAGCAGCGCTTTCGTATCTGTATTCAAATTGGTTTGAAACGCTACGTCATAGTTTGGGCACTTGCGCGAATGTTAGTTTTTAAATCTTTCGAATCGTTTTGACCAGTTAATGACCTACATAATGTACAAATTTTTATTTTTGTTGAGACTTCTTTCAAAACTAGACAAAAAAACTTTTATACTATGTTTAAATAACACATTGCGTATGGCGCTCTGCGCGTTTAACACGCCCTCAAGGCCCGCACTTTTTCGAACGCAATTCAAAACCACGAATTTAAAGCGAGATATCTCGTGACCCGTTCGCAACGTTCGATTTGCTAAAACCGAGATATCTCGTGATCCGTACGCAATGTGTTAACTATGATATTAACAGAAATTTGGAAATGAAAATATATTTCTGGCAATCGACGCAACGTTCACTAGAGAAGTTATTTCAGGTTATGTTCACCTTTGAATGTGCACATGTGCTTACTTTTAAACTCAGAACGTAGAGTATTCTGAAATGGTTTAATCGTTTTCGTCAGCAACGTCACGGTTCACGAAAGAAGAAAACGCTTTAAGATACATCTCACACTAAGGCAACCAGCAACAAGAAACTAGCAACGAGCAACAAGTGATATTGCCACTGATAACATTTTATGTATAATTAAATGATCTCTCTCACATTGGAGCAATCCGATATCGCCTCTCTATTGCTCTAATGCAATCATATCATCATAGACATCATTTGATTATATGTAAAATATCATCAAGTGGTAATATCGCTTGTTGCTGGTTACCTCAGTGTGAGACGTGCCTAAGTCTTCGTATCGTGTTTAAAGAAAAAAACTTTAGAGTACCTTGCAGTTTGATAATTAATTTGTTTTAAGTTAATTAATAAAATTAATTTTAAACGTTCGAGGTAAAGAGTAAAAAATATAAATAAAAGTTTTGACAGGTTAGATTAAAGTTAATAAATAACAATTTTTAACATTAAAAACATATTTGTTTTTACTTTTATTTATTTAACTTTTGAAACAAATGGAACTTTATATAAAAAAATAGAATCTTTTGACTTAAATTTAACCCAAAAATCATTTCATTATTCTTCTAAATAAAGTCAGGACGATTTTTTAAAGTTTAAAATTTTTAACTAGTTAGGGTAGAGTTAAAAATTATTTTAGATTTTTTTAGATCTTTTCATGACAGAACAAACAGACCTATCTTAATTATAAATGGAACCTTCTAACTTAAATTTATTCCAAAAATCATTTCTTTTTTCGTATAAATAAAGTCAAGACGATTTTCTAAAATTTAAAATTTTTGACAAATTACTTTACTTTACTTTAGTACTTTACTTTCCTTCGTTTGTTTTTTAGATTTTTTTCAGAATGCCTGGAACGAAAGTTTAAAATTTATTTCATAATAATTGAAGCAAATTAAATTTTTTTAATTAAAAATAGATAGATCTTTAAGGTTTCATTTAAGAAAAAATTGTTCTTTTATTCCTATAAATAAAATGTTGACGATTTTTTAAAGTTTTAAATTTTTGACAGAAAAAAATAGAATTAAAAATTATTAATTTTTTTTCAAAACAATTAAAATAACTTAAACTTTTTTGATTAAAAATAAAATCTTTTACCTTAAATTTAACCCAAAAATCATTTCTTAATATCTTTTGCTAAACTTTGTTGAATGATGTATAAAAATCGATATGAATTTTCTAAAACTTTTTTTTTCTTTTTCTTTCAGGTTGTATAAAAAGGCGAGAGCAGATCCTAAAAAAGAAATAACTTACGTGGTGGCTAAAAAATCTATGGCTGGAAAGAAAGTCGCAAGACCTCCGGGCGTTAAAGGACATTACAAAGTGGTTGATCCTAGGATGAAAAAGGATCTTAGAGCGCAAAAGGCTAAAAGTAAACGGGATGTAAAGAGTAGGAAAAATAAAGGTAAGATTAGGAAGTTTAATAAAAAGAAAAGAGCAGGAAAAGTTGACGGTTAAGGTGTGTTATATTTTTTTATTATTAAAGATAATAAAAGTTTTTAATTCAATTTGATTATTTCTTATTACAAAATAACCTTATTTAACACATGGAATGCTAAATATGTATGTATACGCTGTTCGGCGAAAGATATCTTATGCGTCATTAATTAATTGTGGTATCCTACAGGAACATTTTTTTTGTCTCTTTCTGTCATATACAATTAGATTAAAAAAATATATCTGACGTACTATAACCCGAAATGGAACTGCATCATGAAGAGAAAGATAAAAAAGTAAGCCTCCTCTCTGTAACATTGCCCAAGTACTCTTTCATCTTTCTCTTCATGGTGCAGCTCCATTTCGCGTTGTAGTACGTCGAAAAAACGATGACAAGTAATGACACATGAGATATCTTTCGCTGAATGGTGTATATGTACTGTCTGGTGGACAGAAAATGTTGGAAGAAAACTGTCAGAAGAACGTCTCAAGTTGGATAATGTCAAAAGACTGTTTAAACTTTTTTTTAATCCTCCCATTTTATCTAAAAATTCTTCAACTTGTTAAACTTTTTCCAAATTGATCCTAAGTATTCAAAACAAATTTTAAACCATAAAAAGTTCTTTAAAATGGTCTGGTATTCTTAAAAAAATTCGAAATCATCTAAAAATGATTTTTTTTATACTGTCAAAATGATCAAAACGATTTAAAAATTCTTTAGAATGTTTCAAAATAGGCAAAACATGTTTTAAAATCATATATTTTTTGAAATCATTCAAAATGTTTTAGGATTTTTGAGAAATTTTTTGAAGTCGTCCAGAAATCCCGCAAGTTCCCAAAATATCCCTCAAACTTCCAAGATTACTTAAAATGGTTCAATAATGTTTCAAAATTTTCTAAAAATCCTTCGAAATAAGATGATACAAAAAACCTGCAAAAAATAGTTCAAATATCTGTAAATGATTGCCCAAAATTGAATTTAAAAATCCTTCGGAATGGTTAAAAATGGTAAAATAAAATACTTTGGAGTTATCAAATATCCTTCGAAATTATTCAAAATGTTTTAAGAATGTATACCAATTTTGATAATCGTGAGTAGTACCATAAATCAGGCTTTCTTGTAAGAAAGTTAGAATGTTCGGTGTTTTATCGCTTGTTACGCAATGAACCAAGTTCTTGTTCAAAAAATGCGCGTTTTGTTGATGGCTACATTTATATCTTTTATTAAATTCTTGTCATACTTGAAAATACTTAAAATTGAAATTTGCTTGATGGTTTTAACTATCATCAACTAAATGCCTGTCAATTTACTTACCTTTAGGCAAGTGAAGTCAATCAAAACTCAATCTACCTTATCTAACAACCACTATCAAATAGAAACAATTTGCCTGAATCTAACGTTTACAGTCATTTAAAAGTTTGAAGGTTGTTTATGATCGATTGCCCTTTAGTTAATGATGATTTCAATTAAGGTTTCAAGTAGGGTTTCAAACACTATCGAATAGTAAACGTCATTTAAGTTTTAATTCTACGATTAACAAACACGACTATTGATCCGGACACTAAATAAGCAATCAAAACTCAATCTGCTTTTATCAATCATTAATGATTGTTTAACTCCGATTGCCACTTATTGTTAGTTGATGATTTATTAAGGCTTCAAACAGGGTTTCTAACACTATCGAATAGTAAATATCGTTTAAGTTTTGATTCTACAATTAACAATCGAAGAATCGATACGGGCTTCAAAGTGTTAAAATAACTCGTTTCATGTGATAATTTTAGAAGTTTTTAATAGCAGTTATTTTTGGAATAAATTCTCTTTAAATGACAATTTAACATTTTATCACGTCGTGTATCAAATTGAAAAGTCCTTAAGACGATAAGAGAATCCCAACGGATACCATTAACCAATTTTCTATTATCAGTTTGACCGTGAGTCGGCGTTTAGAGAGACATTTGCGCGGCGCCCTTGAACTTGCGGCACGTATTTTCGCAACTCCGCTCCGCAAATACCGAACAAAACAAGTCGTAATGTATGCCGCGAGCCGTAAACTGCGCCCAACAAGGTTAAGGAGAAAATTAGCGCCGCCGCGACAACGTTTACTCGAACGCGATTCCCAATATTTTCAAAACATCAACAACGTTTAATTATTATTTTTTCCAATTTGATCAATTAAGTTAAACCTTTTCGATCGATTCGCGACCATTTGTTCGCGAAGATGCACGTTTGATATGCGTTTAAAGACGAACAAGCTTGTACCGTCAGTAAATACGTTAGTTTGCGTCAATCAAAACTTTCTCTGGACTTTGGTATTTTTTCCTATTGACGACCCCGATCACCATATGCGCCCTTAATAGGTCGCGATTGGTACATTGATAGCTCTTGATTGATGCATACAACTAACGAAGTATTGTTTAAGAGTCGTGTGAATAGAAACAAGACTGAAAACATTTATCAATATTATTTGTAATATAACACGGTCGGTTTTGAAATTATAATATGACGTAGATAAAGCGCGGTGGTAGGGTTGACCGTGGACGTATATACGTTACTGAAATAAAACAAGGTCAAGTTTAACAAGGTCGGACTGGCACTCCGCGTCGCACTAAACTAACTCGTTTATGTATGTGTGGGTGCTCCACCTCCCTCTTGCACCTGACAATAGGTTTTGACGTTTTACGACCCCGGTTCTTACCTATAAATGGGAAGTAGGGCTATTACGATAAGTTCACGGTCGTTTCTCTACGTACGTAAGCTTCTATCGACCTTAAAACGTAAAAGTTGGGGGCTGAAAATATTAAGATTTATGGACTTTACTTCGAAACGCAATTATTTTTAGCTTTAACAAAGATTTAAGTTTTTATTAGATTTTAAAAATAATTGTTTTAATTTTAGATTTTTCATTTAGATCCTTTATAAAAAAATACATTTTAAAATTTGAATTTAACTTCAGTTTTCTATAATAATGCAACTTAAATAAAATCCATTTTTAAAATGATATATGAAAACTGAAGTGTTCTATTCAAGAGGGGAAATGTATCTTTTCACCCTGAAAGTGGCAATAAAGACCAACCCCGAGGCTATCAATAATAAGGTCATCGAAAGGTTATCCAATAAAGAACTTCGGAGGTCACGTCGTGTGCTTCCATAACCACTCATATTTATAAAGGGCCAGAAATAGACGAGTGTGTTGACATTTACCGGCTCCTCCGCCACAATATCTCCTAGTTATTATTGACCCATTTCTCGGATTTTCGTATAATTGGTCTCCTTATTATAATTGTTGACGTTATAATGTCGTATGCTTAATAAAATAAAACCTGTACAGTGACATGGAAAATTTTGTAGGTTGACATCTTGAAATATGTTAATTAAATTTGTTGAAGTTGGAGTTTTAGAGATTAGAGTTAATGAGTAAAAATGATTTACCTAACGTTTCACATTTCATTTCAAAGTGTACTCAATTTAAAGTAAAGAAAAGAAAAACGTTAAGTCATGATATTCTACGTTCTAATTTTTTTTATTGAATGTACTTTATTTTATAACATTATAATAGTAAGTAGTAGTATTATAATTGAATCGTTTATTTCAGAAAGGGACTAACAAGGAGAGTGCAAGGTCTTGGGGTCGTGGATTTAGTTCAAATTTCGTAGAATGGTAGATTTAATTTCCCTGTTGATGAAAATATATGGTTATAGGGGCCACTATTCAATAATTTTTAAAATACTTGCAATTAAAGATGCAATTAATTCGTTAGGACAAGTCCAGATAATGTCAAAATTAACCGAATTTATACCGATTAAGTCAGGCTTTTTGAAGAAAGGTTATAATGCCAAGTCATATTCCTGTATTAATTTTGAAGTCTTGACAGATCAAATGACAATTAACTGACAAATCCAAAGTGTGGTGCACACTCAAAAAATGCTTCAATGTCGCAAAATTTTATATCCACTCATGGTATCTTTATATGTAAAAATGGACACTCTCAGAACTCGAACCCGGCGCCTAATGACGAGAAACACTGATCTATTGCTGATATGCTACACCCATTATGTTTAATCGTTTGCTACAGACCTGAATTTAACTAGTGAATTGCATCTTCACTTGCAAATATCTAAAGAGCTATTGAGTAGTGGCCCCTACAACCATATATTTTCTTCAACAGGGAAACTAAATCTACCATCCTACAAAATTTGAACTAAATCTATGACCCCAAGACCTTGCACTCTCCTTGTAAGTAACATTTTTGACGATTTTTAGATAAATGTATATTCGTACTCTCTGGCTGTAGTCCTATCGTTTTGAGTAGAAAGGCTTATACTTTATATGCCCAGAACATTTTATTGTGGAGACAGAATTTTTGGTTTGTTGTAGAAAGCGACTATGTATGATCGTAATTTCTTCTAAAGACATAATCGATTTTAAGAACTGGTGGCCTAAATACTACAAGAAAACTGCAAAGTCTCTTGAAAGTATGAAACCCGGTGTGGCTCAAGTTAACAAACAACCATTTTCAATATCTCATTTTCATTATTTTCTTCATGAACATAAAACACCTGGGTATGTTGTGGCTTCAGAGTACATAAATGGTTTCACATCTCACACATTTCATCTGCACACGCCAAAAGTTCTGGTAAAACTACGATAAAACTAAATAAAATGCTTCCTTACATTGAAGAACCATATTTGAAATTTTATCAGGAAATATTAAAATGGCCATAAAACCAAAAAAGAAAATAACAGTGCGGATTAATAAAAAAATAAATAAATAAATAAAATATTGTTTTCTTAGTGTCAATTTTCGTTCTTTCTCTTAAAAACTTAGTAAATATATTATTGCAAATATCTATAATTCTTTTTTTAGTTAATGAAACATCTTGGATACTGTTTGTCATGTTAATATGAGAGCACAGAATAAACTAAATCTATAAATATGAGGTTTATTGCAGAAAGGTACTAACAAGGAGACCTTACGACTTGCCCCTCACCGATTTTAACGAAAGTGGTGCCAATCGATAGATATTAATACATAGTACAAATGTATAAAATATTAGGGCGCAATACTCAGCGGTTCGCAAGAAAATTGGTGTTAAAGATTGCAATCGGCTTATATGTCAATGATTTGTCATTTCCCCTACAACCCCCCAATAGCCATAGTGGAAATATATCCGTTTCCAGATCCATAGTACGGTGGTTCGAATCTCGAACAATAACTTTTTTATTTTTATTTTGAGTACAATATTTCATGTTATTTTAAAAATATTTTAATATTACATCAACATGTTATAAAAAAAAATTTAGAATATTGTATAAAAAAAGGAAATTAAAATGTATTATTCGAGATCCGAACCACCGTACTATGGATCTGGAAACCGATATATTCCCACTATGGCTATTGGGGGGTTGTAGGGGAAATGACAAATCATTGACATATAAGCCGATTACATACTTTAACACCAATTTTCTTGCGAACCGTTGAGTATTGCGCCCTAATATTTTATACATTTGTACTATGTACCAATATCTATCGATTGGTACCAGTTTCGTTAAAATCGGTGAGGGGAAAGTCGTAAGGTCTCCTTGTAAGTACAATTTTTTTAGTTTGATTTTTTTCTCTATCGCAATTGTAAAAACAATAAATTGTGTCAGGACAACATGTACTGATAGTTAAACATAGAATCTATAATAAAAAATGCCATGAATAATCTTTAAATTGGAAATTTTCCTTTTTTTGTCGTTTTTCTCAAAACTACAAAAATGTTACTTAGTCCCTTTCTGAAATAAACGATTCAATTATAAGTCAATCTGTAATAAAAAAAATAAAACCTGTAAAGTAATATGGAAAATGTTGTTGGTTGACACCCTGAAATTTGATAAATAAAAATGACTAGAGTAAAACCGGAAAGCCATCAAAATGGTTCCTAATTAATATAACTGTGTTTTCGAAGCTAACAAAATTGTTTGATGTGTTACCTTCAAGAATACGTTAACTTATTCAACCTTAACACCACGAAAAGACTAATACCAAAAAAGTACTTTAAATGTATCACTAAGAGATTTTAGTTTTTTCTTTCCGCGCTGTAATTGAACGATGTCCTATAAAATAATTAACCGTTACTACCGGAAGTCATCGGAAAAAGAGTCAAAATCGCGGAATACAATTTGCTTTAATGTCAATACCAAATTCTATACCTTTGAAAACTAAAAAGCAATCAAAGCAATATTTCAAGTTTAAACCATGGTCGAAGCTCTGAATTAAAACGCACCGATTACACTGATTCAAATTCTCTAAATCGTGTTTATAAGTCGTTTACTTATTGTTAGTTTGGTAAACTTATTTATCAGTCGTAATACCAGTCAATCTGAAGCCCTTTTTATGAATCGAACATGTTCCGTATTAATATTAAGTTAAAGGACGGATATGAAATTTTTAACGTTTATCTGCCGTTTATCAATTCAAACTTTGGCCAGCTTAGTGTAAATAAAAATATTACGTCATGATACTTTAGAAAGTTTCTTTTATTGAACACATTAGATATAGAAAATTAGGGATACATGAAAGAAAGGAGGTGAACGAGTAAAATGTAAATTCAATTAAGGTAAGGTGGGATAAGTGGGGCATAAAAAATGATAAGTGTAACTTTCAATCGCTACAACATCAATAATGCTTGCCATCGGATTTTTTCTTTTGTCAGTATAATAGCTTGGGGCATACTCTAGATAATGAAAGATATTTGATTAAATAAAGTAATACTGAAATAAATTATTTTTATTTTTTTAATTGTATTCGTCGTGGACGCACTTACCCCGCTAATGTGGGGCAAGAGCGACTAAGACCTCTTTCTCCGAACAAAATACTTTGATTAACAGATGGGACTAATGCAATCTAATTTGAAGAATATTCTTTATTGTGTACCGAAGCGAAAATCATTAATTTGTAAGATAACGAAGTTAGTCACTTTTAACTGCCGTGGTATAAGCTATGGAACTTAACACAAGAGTGTTTCGTTAAAAAGAAGTTGCGACGAACATAACTAATAAAATATTATTCTAATTCTGTCTACAATTAATCAAGAAACGTTATTATTTTTCGGTACTTCGTTTCTTATTAGAACGAAACCCCTACTGAAATAAACGCACTTGCCCCGTCAATTAAAATGGACGGGGCAAGTGCGCTATAGCCACATCAATGGAACTGTATTAACCGGTAAGAAAAATACCATAAGAATAATTAATGTAATTTAGAAACCTGTATGCCTGCCACATATCACCACAATAACTTAACTAATATCTAAACTGTTGGACAATTTACTCAAACATCAAATAAGGACGAATACGTTAGTAAAAGTTTTTATTCATAGGTCTCAGCACCATAAATTCAAACATATAACATTTAATGACTAAAAGTGCACTTGCCCCGTAAACACACTTATCCCACTCCACCTCAAATTAAATTAAAAGAGAAAAGTGAAAAACATGAAATTAATCGGGGGTATTAGGGGAAAAATAAAGAAAGTTCATTTACCTCAAAGGAAATTGAACCACATGGATAATTTTTTTGAAACGACTAATTGTAAGTCATCGCAGGTGTGGGTTCTACTAACATTACATTACTTATTCACGATAGGCAGGTAAGCATTAAGTGTGTGAGTAGGTGGACAGCAGTCATTAATAAAAATTAAACTTACTCAACAAAAAGTTATTAGTAGCTTGGAAAATGTAAATGGCACGTTATCTATAACGAATGTATGCGTAATAGTTCTTCTCCGTTTTATTTCATCTGGGTCATGAATAAATATACTAGGTTATAGAATTAGTCCAATTTAGTTTTGTCTGTTAAATACACAGAAGGAAAAAAAACGTAAATGTAGAAAAAGTGAGAGCAGAATTATTTATGCTGGAACAGAGGAAAAAAATCTATGAAATTAAAACGATAAAAATGTTAATTTTATTTATTTTAATACAACTCACAAAAGTAAACGAGGACGAATAGTAATTGAAGGATACAGAAATAAAAGGGGTTTGTCGGCATATATCAATTTGAACTTTAATTTAACGTAAAAAATCACTTTTAATTCCTATAAATAAAGTCTGGGTGATTTTTTAAAGTTAATAAAATAAAATTAGGATTAAATTTTTTCGATCTTTTCAAAATTTAATTTTTTTTTGTTAGAATTAGAATAAATTTGGCTCTTGTAATCAAAAATAAAATTTCATAAGTTCAATTTAATGTAAAAATCGTTTTATTATTTCTTAATTCTTATTCACAAAGGTATTATGATTCATTAGTTAATCAAACTAAAAGTCTCCAGGCTTTTATCTTTTTAGATTTTTTTGGTGATAATTAAATTTAATTTTCATACATGTACAGTTAATTAGAACTTTAGTTAGTTACAATCGAAATTTAAATAAATGAAACGTAAAGTTTCTACCGATGAGGTTTATTAGCACTTGACTACCAGATTTCGATCTAACAATTGATCGTCATTAGGTTGATTGTATCAAAAACAGCAAATAAAATGGAGAATTATCAAAGCACGTTGTTAAAATTTTAAAGATTTAAGGCCGAAAAGTGATAAATTTTGAAAAAGACTACTTTACGATCCCACACTCCTATTCCAACACCTCAAGCCTAAGACCTGAATCTGACAACGACAGACATTATGAGTAGAAACTTTACGTTTCATTTATTTCAAGTTCGTCTCAACTGAAAAATGTTAAGTTGTGTTAATGTAAAATGTCGAACTCCCCCAAAATTTAAAAGAAAGTAAACATACCACGTTTGTGTTACCATCGATATGTGTCTCAAAATAGCATATTCCACGTTCAAAAATCAGAATAAAAATTCTAATCAACATTGGTTGAAAAATGCTTCCCGAGAGGGTTACTGTAAAATGCTTGTAATAATGTAAATTACAAAAAATTTAAGATGTAATTGCATGTAATTTAACATACAGGTGTCCCAGAACTCAGTTGCCAAACGCTAACCACGCATTCTAGTGCTGATTTCATGCCGATTCAACGAAAAAGTTCTTATCCGAAATTGTTTCCTAAGAGCACTTACCCTGGTAGCGCTTAACACCTTTACGATGGCAATAAAAAATTGTTTTGTCAACAAACGATGAAGCATTTCGAAGTTTACAAACGCTCAAAATTTCATTGTGATAGCTAAAGACGTTATTAAGATATTTCGAAAAAACATGATCAGACACGTCATCTTCAGGATGCTCTAATTCTCTTAGGAAGCAATTTTGGATAAAGACTTTTTTATTGAATTGGCATGAAATTTCGAATTTTTCCTTTTGTGTATTTTATGTTTTCTTTTGTTGTAGGTTGATGTTTCGTTTTGTTTAGGGGTAGTTTAAGTTGAATAGTTTGGTAATTTTGTTTGTTTTATGTTTATTAGGGTAGTATTTTTATATTTTGTTTAATTTATAGTTTTTTTACAGCGACGTTACTCCGAAGATTTCTTTTGACGATTATTCCTTAAAATTTGATTTTTCCTTTTCTTTCACTCGCTATCTCTAAAAGATGGAATTGGTGGTATCAGCGTACTCTTCTAGGTGCGCAGGTGTGTCAATTTTTTGTTAATACAGAGGATATGTATTGTCCGAATTTTCAATTCCGGTTCTCTCTTTTCCTGCAAGATCAGACGAACAGTACTGTGTGCACGCATGTGTGGGTTTTAGTCTTGAGCCATTTTGGATTTTGGTGAATTACCTATTTCCGAATTTTTGGGATTAATCTTGGTAACACATCTATTTTTGGAAACGTTAACACATTGCGTACGGGTCACGAGATATCTCGTTTTCATGTTTTTTTATTTAGTCTTCTACTAAATAACGAGCCGCATATATTTTAATTACGTTACCATGCTAACGAAGCCTATCGCATAGCAACGTTCAGTTTGCTAAAAACGAGAATTCTCGTGACCCGTACGAAATGTGTTAACGTTATCCAGATTGTCGGATTAGTCCTGATATATTTGTATTTTTCATCTGTTCACATAATTTTTTGACTAAACCTTGAAGAACTGAAGTAAGTTCCTCTTCATGCTTTCTATCATACCTTTACATTAAAGTTCTTAACCTACTTAAAAAAAAGAATCCTTAATCTAAAAAAATCCCTAAACTACTTCTACAAAAATTCCTAACTACTACTTTATACACCTATATACAACTCTACGTCCATTCATTCTTTTTTTGCGTCCCTAATTCCACTGTTTCATATGTTTTAATTAAGGAGCATAATTCTTGGGAGCTTATAATTTCCTCCTAAAACACAATTTCTTAACATCTCATTGGAAATATTTTGACCTGGTGGACTATCCTATCTTTTTGGAAGGGACCTTACTTTTGGAACCAATTACATTTTATCTACCGCAACTCCTAAAATTCTCCTTTACCTACATCGGAGGAGTGCGTCGTTGTGAAGAAGAACATCAAACAGGGTATACATCTGCGTTTATCATTCCAGACAACGCAACAGGTCAGACCGACGCTTTTTTGTATTAATTGATATTCGTTTCGATGTAATCAGATTAAAATAATACACATATTATTATTTTTTTGCTTGTATAAGAAAATTTTATTCTCCCAAAATTTTGGCGTGGGTTACTTTTTCATTTATACTTGTAAAATTCCGACGTATTTCGAATTTTCATTTATCCGAATTATTATCATTATTATTTTTTTATGGTTAAACGTTTATTTTTAATAAATCGTGGCAACTTAAAATACTTCGAATTTTCTTTTATGGTGTTTTGTCTGTTTGTATCATACTTTTATTTACCACTTCACGTCACAGTTCGTGTACAACGGAGGGGAAACTGTGTGGCACCTTATAAATTAACCTACCCCGTCTTTACTGAGCCGCCTGAAGACCTGCGTTGGATTCTTCAAATTGTATGATTGTGTTTTGTACAACGTTTTGTGTGTATATAAGGTGTCACAAGTCTGTAGAATTAGGATCTTTGAGAAACTTAGGATTTTAATCACTTATAGAGGCTCATTTACTCAGTTTTCCAAAAAGGTACATTTGAAATGACAGTTGTTTTATTTATAGTAGAGAGTCCCGCTGCGAGCGGTCGAAATGTACCATTTTTCATTTATAGAGGTAGAAATGTAATTTAAAATGCATATTCTGTGTTGTTATTATGCACTACTAGGGTAAACTGCCTAAATGTCAGCTTCCTAAAAATCGGCTCTTCTATAAAAATCCATATAGAATAACTCAAAGGTCGACTTTAGACACATGGTCGAGATTTGGCGAATATTCTCTACAATTTTTTATTTTTTGACAAAATTTATGTCGTAAAAAATCCGTTATATTGATTTTTATTTGAGTGCTAGTTGCTTTAACACTTTGTTGATCGGGAATTTTACTCAAACTATGTCATGTCACGTGCAATGACGAGTTGACTCGTCACCGGTCAGCAACGTTTGCGTATGAAAAGACGAGTTAACTCGTCACCGGTCAGCAATGTGTTAAGGTGTTCCTCGATAGTATAATTTTTATGGAATATACCATGCTTTTTCTGCGTCACACTTTGTTCCTCTTTTTAAAGTCTTTTCACAACTCGCCTGCACTGAAAAACAAAGCGAGTACGGAAACAATTCGAATGTTTGTAAACAAACGCGACGTAACCTGTCCAAACATGATAATTTTTTTTGCTTTTATAATCTATTGAGCTACAAAGTCTAAATTATAGAGATAAACATCGAAAAAAATCTAAAAAATAAAATCTCAATTAAAAAGGAAAAAGTGAGATTGTTGCATTTTTTCACCAGATTTTTTGAACTTATCGTTACATATTTCGACTTAAGGTCATCTTCAGAGACAAGTGGTCTTTATGTATAAAGAAGGTTAAAATAATTATAATACATTGAAAGTTAAACTCTTTCGAAAAGACACAAGATTAATTTCAACGTAAATGAATAAACAGGTTAACACGTTAAAATACAAAACAATAATAGTTTTGTAATTTTTTTTGTAAGTTTTGTAACTATTTGTTTTGTTTATAACTATTTCTAACAATACAGGTATGTATTTCAGCGTAAAAGTGTCGAGTCCTTATTCTAATTATCAATAGCAGAGGTTTCTCAGATATCCAAGGTTCACTTAATCAGGTTTCAATGATTTCGTCCTACTTACTTCCAAACCGTCATAAACATCTACTGAATTATATTGAACGATTACAGATCTCCCCATTACATATTTTTTTTTATAATAATTAAATTAATTTATTACCGTCCAAAATTATGCCTCATTTAGTTTATTAAATATTCAAGTGTGGATGCTACTATGCATTAAGTGGGTGAATGGTGCTCATTAATAAAAATTTATCTCTCTTTCTAGAGAGTTAAAGAATGTAATGTGAAGCCTAGAAGGTGGAAATGGTACATTTACGTGTGTTATCTTAACGAATTTATGGCCTGTTTCAATTTTTAAAACGACCCCGAGTGCGTTTAAAGGCCATTGACCATTGACGGCCGTTCCGTTTTGACATTGAGTGGGTTGTGGTATCGCCATTACCCTGACTCATTCTTTTCAGAATAAACTGGCCAATTTATTTGATCAATTCTTAAAAGTTTCATATGACTACCACGCTCAATATCACGTAAATAAAATCTTTTAGATAAAAATCTTTTATAAGGTTTAGTTCAAAAACCGTATAAACCATCAGACCTTGACGGCCTGGTCGAAAAATCACATCACGGGATTAGGGCAAAAAGGACATTTGAACCGGGGGAGCGCATTCCCGACGATGGTGGCGGCGGCCCCCCATCGGTATAAATAGGATGGGCCTCGGGACCGTCCATTCTGAACACAACCCGATATCTGGGTCGGTTTGGGTGACCCTCTCTCTTAACAAAAATCGATGCAGCTGCACCAGGCCGCAAGGTCAAGGTCGGCGCCCCCCGTTTTCAACGTCGTCATACTGCACCATTTACGTCGTATGGAAATTCCACCCACTTTTCACACTATCAAAACACCACATGATACAACAAACCATCTCATATAATTATTTTTTTAATATCGATTTTTTATTTTAATTGGGTAAAAATTTAAAGTTTATTTAATAATTCTTATATTACAAAAATTATTTTATTATTTAATAATAAAATTTAAAAGGGGTCTTCTTTTATTATGATGTTAAAAATTTTTCTTTATTTTTTAAATTGGAATAAATTTGAAATGTTTAGTGCGAAGCCGTGGAAAGCGACCTTACCCGTGACCTCTGGCGACCTTGGCATTGGCGGTTGGAAGCGCGCGGCCCCCCAATCGATAGCGCGCCACCGGCCTTGAACTTTGCACGCGGCGGCGGCAGAGGGAGCTCCGGCGCACTCGAAATAGCCGGGGGGCGGCGTTCCTCGCGCCGCCCCGCTGTTTACGCATCAACAGGCTGCGGCGCCGCCTTCGCTCGCCTGCACGTTCGTTCGCCGGTCCGTCGTCCGCTTGTTGCCAAACTGTGCGAGCTCGGGGGGCGCCCGACGCGCGGTCGTCGCCTGCGATGGGCGCGGAGTATGAATGAGCCAACGGCCCCATTCAGGTGGAAGGTCGATGAGGAGTTGCACCAGGTCGTGCACAACATATACGACAAGATTCTGCTATTGAGATGTTTTTTACAATCCAATTCTAGAAATCATTTTTTATTTTTATGTTAATTATTATTTAAAATCTTTTAATCAACGATAATTATAATTTCGAATCATTAATTGAATAATTCATAATTTTAATTTGGCACACTTTGAATTATCATAAAACGTTAGGTAAATGTCATAATTTTTTATGTTTACTCGTTAACTCTAATCTTAAAAATTTGAGAAATGAATAAGTTAAATATATTTACTAAAATATTTTTAAATTTCTAAATGAAATATCAACATAGGATTTTTTTAATTGCAATGACAAGAAATAATATTTAATCACCCCACCTGATTTATTTATAATGATTTTTTTAATGTTTCTAAAGAAGTAAGGATAACTTCAATAACTTGTACCATATGTGCATTAGAAAAAGACAAATTTTATGTTTTATTCTTTTCAACAGGTTTTCGTTGTGGCGCAGGTAGAATTTTCCTTCAATCCGACCTAATTTATTTAAAATTTTTAGTTTCGATTGTACTGATTTAGTGCGTGTCGGTTCGTGTTTATCTCACGTATCTAATTTTATAAATTTTCGCTATTTCTCTTGTGTGTGTTTTTTAATGACTATTTTCGATAGATGTTTACAAACAAATTTAATTGAAGTGACGTTGTGGGAAATATCCAATGAACTTTTGCGACGTACCGTAAAATGGGGTGACTGAAAACTGGAAGGTAAATATTAATACTATTAACAAATAGCAAAAATTAATTTTAAAAATTTTTAAAATCGTTATTTTTTGGTCGTTATCAAATAAAAACTAGGTTGTAGGAAATTTTATATACCTTCAGACGGGGGTAAAGCTTTTGTTCCTAATAAAATATCAGTCTTTAATTTTTACAAATAAATGCGCTAACATTAGATCTAAAGCTATTGAAATTTCTTGTGAATGAAAAACTATACAGTATAGAAAAAATAATATACAGATGTCCCAGAATTCACTGTCAGTTGCCAAACGCTAACCACGCATTTCTAGAGCCCTTTGTGAACTTCGAAATGCTTAATCGTTTCCTGGTAAAACAATTTTTTTATTGCCATCGTAAAGGTGTTCTTATTAATTAAAGATGTCTTTAATTTCTACAAATAAATATGTTGACTGATATTAGATCTAAACTTATTCGGAACTTCTTGTGATTGAAAAACTATACACCATAGAAAAAATAACATACAGTGTGTCTCATTGTTAGCCAAATGGAATAAATTCGATAATAATTAAATGGGGGCGTGCATAGAAGAGCGGTCGGACACGTCGATTGATATTTTTAGTTGGGCATATTTTTTTATTAAAGTTCTTTGTACAGGGTGTTTCATCTAACAGGGATCAATACCAACTTTTTTATTTTACATGCAACACCCTGTATATTATTCAAATTCTAGATTCTTCAGAAAATTCTAGACATATTTCGTGTACAGTGTCCTATACCTATCATCAACTGTTTCGGAAATAATGAGTGTTTTCTGATTTATTGCAAAAATTACAACGTCTTTCATACGTCTTTCTATAAATTTGGTATTTATCAAAATTTTGATAGTAGAGCCAATCTGACAAAAAGAGATGGGTTACGTACTCAATCAACCGATTTCAGCATTTTGCGGACAGTTGACCTACCCTGGGTAAATGTCAAAAATTTTATGTTTATTCATTAACTCTAATCTTTAAAATTTGAGAAATTAATATGCTAAATTTATTTACTAAAATATTTTAAAATTTTTAAATGACCACAAATTGACCACAAATAAAATTTATTCACTCTAGCTGATTTATTTATGATTAAGGTTCCTATAGAAGTAAGGATAACTTCAATGATTTGTACCACATGTGCATTAGACAAAGACAAGACTTATTTTTGGTATTTTCAACCGGTTTTCGTTGTTGCGCAGGTAGAATTTTCCTCCAACTCGACCCAATTTATTTAAAATTTTCAGTTTCGATTGTACTGATTTAGTACGTGTCAGTTCGTGTTTATCTCGCGTGTCTAATTGTGGTGATTTTTAAATTATCGTGGTCGTCGAAATTTCCTTTGTGCTTTTTTTAATGACTGTCGTCGATAGATGTTTACAAACAAGTTTAATTTAAGTGACGTTGTGGGCAATATTCAATGAATTTTGATGACGTATCGTGAAATGGGGTGATTAAAAACTTGAAGGTAAATATTAACCCGGCGTGTGTATACTATATTTTTTGAGACGCGGTGTGTATACTGGGTCTTTTAGGTAACAGGCATGTTTTCAAAGTTTTCTAGGCTTGCAAAAATTCTAGAAAAATTCTGAGTTACTTATTGAAGCGTCTACTACATGGCCGAGCAGTTACCAAACTTTTTTTAAAGGGGGTAGCCGAAGCCTACCCTCTATTCATAAGAGAGAATTTCGAATTTTAAATTTTGACTGTTCCTTCAAAGACCCAGTGTACACACGGAGGGTTAATATTGTTAACAAATAGTAAAATTTAATTTTAAAAGTTTTTAAAATCGTTATTTTTTGGTCGTTATGAAATAAAAACCAGTTTGTAGGAAATTTTATAGTCGTTTGAGTGGGGGTAAAGCTTTTGTACCTAATATTTTTATGGGATCTTCTTGTGTTGTGATTGAAAAACTATACACGGTTCGGGGAAAGATGTCTCATGCGTCATTATTTGTCATTGTTTTCTCGACATACGTCAAATATTTTTCTTTAATCTAATTGTACATGACAGAGATAAAAACTGAAAATGTTCGTCTAGAATACTACAATTAATTAATGGCACATGAGATATCTTTCACCGAACGATGTATAGATAAGTAATGGTTACTTTTCTGACATTTGCAGATTATGTTGATATTTTTACGTATCCCAGCATTTATAGTATTCAGATAATGTATTTAACACGTTGGCGGACGTGATAGCTATAGCATTCGTTTTGATTGTGACGTAAAATGACATGAATGTTATAGTGTCACCGAATCTGTTAACATTTTTTCTCGATATTTCGTACCCTTATTACAATTCTATGTCTAATTTTTTCTAAAACTGAGTTTTTAACACCAACCTATGCTATGCTTCATGATCTTTCGGATAGTATATTTCAAATCAATCTACGTCTATTCGTATCGCTGCATTATCAAATTGTTTTTTGGAGATTTACATTTCATTGAACGGCAAAACTAAAATTTCGTTTTCTGTAAAATTTTTAAGAATGAACATAGAATAATATGGTTCTGACAAAAAAAGTAAAAATAAAAGCAACAACGAGAGCCAAACATTTTAGAGCACTAACGTACAAAAAACAAGGTATTAACACCAAGTGTGCAACTTACATCTATAAATCCATTTGCAGACCCATTTTGGAATACGGCAACATCTTGACAGCTGATAGTAAAGGAGGGACAATGAACAATTTAGAGGTTGGGGAAAGATCCTGTCTCCGCATTTTAACCAAAATACGACATCCGAGCAACTCCTTACATAATATATCCAATACTGGACTTTACCGAATAACCAAAGTTAAACCATTGGCAGAGCGCCTTTCAATATTGTCAAAGAAAACCATGAGCAGTATGAAGAAAAATATTCCAAAACTATTCATTCCTTCCAACACCACGGGTCGCACTCTTTATAATCGAATCATGAAAATATAAAATATGTATTTAAAATAAAAAAAAGAAGATCTCAGACTGGGCTGAAGGACTAAGGTCGATAGCCCATTTCCAAGGGAAATGAAAGAATGTAATATGTAAATTAGTAATTTAATTTAATTTTAATTTTATATATTTTTCTTTTGTGAAATAAATTCATTTCTATCTATGGTTCTGAGGCGATCATTTATAACATAGGTGTTATAAATCGTATGATGTTATAGTTGCTAACCTCTTACGGTCTGAATGACATATCTTGTGAATAATTGTCTTTAGATTTTCCAAGTTGTTTTACGATCGTATTTTTTTGTCGACTCTTGATCCAGTTCTTAACAGGATTTGTGTGCATGTTTTGTGGGTAACATACAATTCTTGCAATTTTACCAAAAAATATTTGATGCGAAATTTCCAAATACTACAACTTTCGCCGTTTAAGGGGTAGATTTTTTTTCTTCAGTCCATTTTTTTACTGCACATATGTTTATGTTAAAATGGAAATTTGTCGTTACAGTTCACTTTAAAATTCAATTACTAATTAATTATAAATGGATTCATAACCTGTTGATATTTAGGCTTAGGAATAAAACACAAAACTTGGTAAGAAATCGTTTTTAATTTTTCTCACGTGACAACTGTCCGAAGACTAACTCATAAGAGCAAGTATTCAAAAGTGCAAATAATTTCGTGATATATTTTATTTATTAATACTCAAATAAGTATATTGTAAAACCTGTATAAAAGTATTTTATTTTTTAAATAATGTTATTTAGTAAACCTTATGAAGAAAAAAATCGATTATAGAGAAGCAAGTCTTGGCGATTCTTGTTCAAAATAGTTGGAAGTCCACAATAAATCTAATATCCGTTCGGCGAAAGATACAATTAATTGATGACGCAGGATACATCTTTCGCCGAATAGTGTATAAGTAGGTGGTGTCCAGACGGCGCACAGTGGTCAATGAGCGAAAAAAAAATCAATTTTTTGACTTTCAGTATTAACAAAAAAAAGACTATAAATCAATTTTTAGAACTTCTAAGATGTAGAATCAACTAATGCCAAGTCTCTTACCACGATGGTTTATCTGTAAAAAATGTTTGAATTTGTACATTTTACGTATAGTTAATCCGATCGTTGTAATAGCTCGTAAGAATCCATAATATTATCGCATCAGTCTGATATTTTAAAATTGTATTGGTTGTTATTTGAAATATATATATTTGAGTAAATGATAATGGATTCAGCGAAAAAAATTTACTTACTCTTCCATGTTACATTGATAGGTAAAGATGTTTAAAAAAATAATTGATTTTATGCAGTTCTTAGATTAGAACTTGTTTGCGCCAACTGCCGCCAAGCAACTCTTTATACAGGTGTCTCCGAAATGCGTGTACAACGTAAGACCTCAGATTCCTTGGCTTGAAATAGGTCGATTTAAGTTAACTTATCTATATCCAAAGTTGCTTCGTTTTGCCGCTAGAGGACTTTAAAAATAATATTTTCAATGAGTTTTTCTTAAATTACTGGAAAAATCTTCATTAGATTTTATTCATTTTTTGACCACATCTTTACATCAGCTAGGCAAAGCTTTTTGTGGAACAAATTCGAATTTCGCAACATACAGAGTGTTTAGAAACACTCTTACCGTAAGTTATTCATCCAAATCTTTTTAACCACCCTGTATAATTTTCTATCAATCCTTTTTCTGAATAGCTATATTCATTTAGAAACTATTTTGTCTCTTACAAAATTTCAGTTGGACAAACGCTTTAGGCGCAAAAGAAGATTCTCTAAATGCCTACAAGCCCAAAACGGTAAATTAAGGTAACATTAACAAAATTCAAAGTACTAATTTCTTTTGCGATATGAAGATCTTCCAAGAATACCACATGTTATAGGTTTGGAAATAGCTTATTGCATAAAATTTTCAAATTTTCGTCAGCATTTGTGAGCGTTATCAGGGTTTAGCCCTTTTAGTTTGTATTATGCAGATTCTACTGTAGAATCGAAGGAAATACAAAGGAAATCATACTCCTGTAAACTGGTCAGCAAGATCAGTAAACCTAGTATTTTCTGATTTTGTTTATTGGGTATCATAAAATCAAAAATGCAACGAAAAGAGCAAACAGTAAAAATTTTGCACACAGTATTATTTTTGCCCTGATGATGGTCACACATCCTGGCAACATTTTGAGCAATAAACTACTTCCAATCCTCTAAAATGTGATTTTCTTGAAAGAGCTGCATATCCTGTGAAGAAATTACGACCTTGAACTGGGCTAATGTGACCTTAACTTACAGATTTGAACTTGCAGGGAGTTAGAAAATGTTTTTTTGTGGCTAAACCGTTTGCCCAACTGAATTTTCATAAGAGAGAAAATAATGTCTAAATTAATGTAGCTATCCAGAAAAAGAATTGATAGAAAATTATACAGGCTGGTTAAAAAGACTTGGGTGGATAACTTGTGGTGAGAGTGTTTGTAAACGCCCTGTATGTTTGGAAATTCGAATTTGTTTCACAGAAAGCTGTAGTCAGCTGATATAAAGACATGGTTAAAAAATGAATAAAATCTAATACAAATTTTTCTTGTAATTTAAGAAAAAGCCACGAAAAATATTATTTTTAAAGCCTTCTAGCGGTGAAACGAAGCAATTTTGGATATAAATAAGTTGACTTAAATCGACCTATTTTGAGCCAAAGAATCTGTGGTCTTACGTTGTACACGCATTTCGGAGACATCCTGTATATACATGTGAACTAATTCATACTTAACACATTTCAGAAAAAATTGGCTGCGCATATCTGCGCTTTTGTTTTTAATTAGCAAATTTCTATTTTTTGTCAGAATTTTAACTATTCTGGGTTTTCAATTCTGATTAAACCACCGAATATCTATAATGGTGATTCAAGTAATTTTATATTGTCTATGCAATCAGAAAGGTTGGTTTTAATTTAAAAATATCAAATATAAATATATAATATACCGGGTGTGTAAGAACACCCGTCCACCCCTTTCAAAATCAAGAGAAATGTTTTTTTCGAAAAATCCAAAAAATTTTGATTACCAAATGGGGTATGCTCTATCCGTTGATGATATTTTCAACTTCCGGTTCTGACCGGAAATAGGTTATTCAGACCGGAAGTTCATTTTTTTAATGGAACGTTGTACTTTTTATTACATATTTTAATTCTGCTTGAGGTACTCGTGCTACATTAGAAAGTGTTCGTTTCGAATTAACATAGAGTAGCACTGAATAGAGTGTGCAAAGAGAGAAACATCTTTTGTTCATAACACAAAACACATCAGATGTTATTTATTAACAAGATAATGAAACGAAGAACAAGAAACAGAACGAAAAACGATACGAGGTAATACCCCATTTGGTATTTATTATGTTGCTGGTATCATCCGATCTTTTCATTGCTACTATGCGAATTACTTTAGAAAAGAAGCACTTAGCACGAGGACGTTAAGCAATTGCTTATGAATTAATATAGGCAAGCGTAACAATTAAAAATGCTACTTTTAGTGTTAGCTTTTTAAAAACATTTTATACAATTATTCCAATTTAAACTACACATTTTATACGAAAAAGAGAGGTATATATTTAGGTAAACTATCACTTTCGGTTACACGATTTAATTAACATTTAATATCTGAATATTTTTTATTATTACTATGGTTTATATAACGACCCATGCGTCTATTTCTATTTAAAATACTAGTTTATAGGTAAAAAATTGGCTTAGGGTTCAGGTAAAGTACCACTTCCGGTTGAGAAATTGGTTCAAAAGTTGATCTAAATCTTCGTATTGTGGTATAAAAACTACATATAAAATATTGTCCGGATATACCTTTAGTACTAAAAGTTACAGAATTTTTTCCGAAAATATGCTGATCTGAACCACTGTGCGGCGTGATTTGAGAATTTTAATTATGTAAACCTAGGTGTCTATAGACAAAAATTTCATTAGAGTCTTGATTCATGGGAAATTTATCATAGATGTGTTTCCATAAAACATAAATATTTCTGTGAAACATCCGAGTTCAAAAATTTTCTCTCATGATATAAGATTTCTCTAAATATGCTATTTCCACAGTTGCCAATATTTTAAACTTCAAAGAAACAACAATTTGTTGTGTATAGTGATTACTACCTTACGATTACATCAGAAAAGAACAGATCGATGATTTGTGAAGATTTCTGTTTTTACAATTTAGGGACGAACAGTCTGACAAATTAGGAGGATTCATATAATTCGGTTAACTGCGGTATCATAGTTGTTATCTAGTTAACAGTACATTCTTTTCTTTTTAAACCTTCCTTATTACATGCAGAACACGTTTTTTTGGGGAAACGAAACGATTCTCTCATAACACAACAGCGAAATTCATGTGCAGCGCGTGAAATAAATGTGTCATACGAAATTCACAAAATTCATGATTACAAGCTGAAAATTGTTCAAGAAATAAAACTCTTATGACAAATTGTTTCATGAGAGTAACTTTACTATGTCACGTATTTCAGTAACTATTTCCCCAATGAAATTTAAGTTATTTTGCCAGTTTTATTTCACGGGACAAAAATCTCCATTGAGATATTTTCATTGTGGATTCGCATCTTAACATTATTTGGTCCGTTCTTCGACGACAGACGTATAGAACTCTCCTTTTTATAACATTATTTAAAGAATAAATAAAGAAAGCTTAAATATTTGTTGATAGACAGTCCATATTACACCAGAAAATTTCATGCCTCTGTGTTTACCCGACTATGATTAGTTGGTAAAGATATATTTGATTTTTTGTGGTATCAATTTTTGAACACCCTAAAGAAGGTAATAAAATGCCTAAACAATACTTATAAAGTCTTTTCCTGCGTCTTTAGAGGATATTCTACACAATAACAATTTTAGACAGGCTAGTAAAAAGCACGGAGTTTATTACTATCCTGTTATTACAACAGATGTATCCATGATTCAGGTTTTTCAATACACATGAGATGTTTTAAAACCACATTTAAATGATTTTAACCGTTTGACTGCTACACAATTCTTACAAAAACGTTGGAAAACTGCGGGACATATTTTGACTTTAGCAAAGTACGCGTGAGATTAGACTACGTATACTCCCACGATGCAACGAAGGCACACTGAAATTCGCAACGCAAAAGCACAAATGAACACAACGCTTTTGCGCCGCGTAACAGTCAAAGAGTTTTAAACATCGTTGGAACGTTTACTACGCCACTGATAAAACAACAAATCTCAAAACTATATTACATAACATGAATGACCTTCATGTTTATCTCTTTATAAGTAAACAATTTATCTTATTTCTTCATAATTTTACTTCAATAAAGGATTATTCAAATAGACATTAATTATTATCTTATAACATTTTCTTGACTATTAAAAAAACTTTTTACGAACGTCGCCGAGAACAATAATAATCGATTAACGCATACGAACTATAAAATCGTATACGCACAAGGTTAAACCGGCAAGTAAAATTGTAAATTGCGAATGCGGCCATTAAATCTATTTGTTTTCTGTTCTTCGCTGCCGGTTGTGACAGCCTCGTGGGGACGAACTACAGTTATAGTTCTGTTTATCCACTCGGATGCTCGCTGAGGCGTGTAAAATTTCACATCATCGCGTCGTGTCGGCGGCCTTGCGATTATGCTCGCCATTAATTTCCATATTACGACTGTCCGCACCCTCACCGTGTACCAACTTAACACGAATTACACTTACGGACGCGAGTTTAACCGCGTTTTGCACATTTAGACCTGTTTTACGCTATTAACACGGTAGGTGTGAACGCGTAAAACTGTTTATTTAGTAGTAAGTTTTTTCTTGATATTTATTCTATGAAATTTTTCAAAATTTAAGGGTTGGTGATGTAACCTTTTAAGTAATTTAGTCTTTAACTGCTTTATCCGTTGGATAAATCAATTGGTATTTAAAGCTCACACTTAAAATAGATTATAGAGCGTCGTTAGTGGAGAGAAAAATGACTGTGGTTTTCTTAGAAACTATTTCAGTGTTCTGTTCTATTGTTAACCCTTTCAAGGGTAACAACGGAGGGCTATTACTAGCGGCAATTACTCACAGTGTAAACCGTAACCGTGGAACTAATTAAAGAATACTCGAATTAGTATTTCTTACAAGTTTACTTACAATTAGTTATAATGTAAAGGTTGACGTAAAGGAGAAATTAAAGGACCTAGTTTGTAAAAATGAGAGCTTTATCACCGTCTTAGTTTCCAAGATTCTTTCACGACTTCGGTTTGCGAAGGTAATTGATATCCGTGGAGTAATCAAAGAGTAAATAGAGGCAATTCATTCCACTTATACGTACAATTAGCCGACACGATCCCATTAGCAAACAAACGGTTGAGGTCGTGCAGAAATCAATCGAAGTCAATCGGCTGAAATATGAAATCTTGATGAGGAAACAAAGATTTTCCTTAGGCTTAAGGTTATTAACTTTACTTAGAAAATTGATTCTTTTGCAATATTATATTAAAAAATTTGATTTATTTCAGATTATTTTAAATCAAATTCTCAAAAGACTGAAAAGTCATTTTGTATTTATAAAAAATGAAGTTAAAGAGACAAAAACAGATATACATATATTAACCTATGAATTGCCACATTTTCTTGAATGACAATTTTTTTGTTGAATTTAACCATAAAAATTGGGGAATTTTAGAAGATGATACAGAGCTTATTTATGGAAATTAAGAAAATTGTTTTTATCTAAGACAAATTGAAATATCACGGTTAAGACAGTTCATTAATATACAGGTGTCCTGGAAAATGTGGGAAATCTCTTGGATTCTGATATAACATTAAAGAATATGATTACAAGTTGCCATATTTTTTTTCCTAGCGGCCCTCCCATCGGAGATACGGCCTCCTAAAGGAAACCACTAGAAAACAAATTTTCTTGAGTAAGTTTTAAAGTACTAAAAGGACCGCTTGAAAAAAATAAATTAATAATGGGAACTTGTAATCATATTTTTTAATGTTCTATTAGAATCCAAGAGATTTCCTACAAATTTTCCACCAAATGAAATACTTTTAAACGAAAATAAAATACACCAATACCTCACTTTGCGTCGAGGTTACGTTCCAAAAAAACACGACTCAAATTGAAACGACGCAAAGGGAATGAAGATTTTCTATAGCAAACCATGTAAAGATCGAAGATAGGTTCTAGGATTACGAAAATACTACTTTTTAAAAAGAAGATTAAACAAAGTAAACATTTAAAAAACAAAAATAATATAAAATTTTGTTACACACATACAAAAGAAAGGCGTATTCAATTAAAACAAAATGAACTATTCAATTAATTTTTTGAAAAACAAAATTAAAAATAATCAGTGTCTGATGTATCCATAGTGGTTGTTGTAAGTCGGCTTTCTTTCACAAAAAATTTGTCCAATGTTTGCTTAATAGCTTTTTTTTTCAACGTAAAATAAATTTTCTTGTAGCAATTGAAATTCGTAGTTACTGCCTGGGACTCTTTAAAACTCCTTCTGATATCAGGATCATTAAAAAAAATCTCTATAGCTTCGTCAATCAAACACATCACTTTGGAAATTTGTTTGGAGGTAAAATTTTGTTCTTCGAACATTTGTAGTGAACGGTTATTGCCATCTTTTTCTTTAGCAAATTGCAATTCCAGTTGCAAAAGTTCTTCATTAGAGAATTCTTAGTTGTGCGAGGTGAGCGATTCATTTATGTCAATCTCCATTTCAAAAAAGAAAATAAAGACTCGAATCCAAAACAACGCAACTTTGAAAATCTAACGACGCATAGTGAAAATTAGTACTAATTAAGCAGCGACGCAACTTCGAAAAAACGCAAAGCGAGGTATTGGTGTATATTTTCAAGGAGAAGTATCAATAAGTTGCAAAGAATAACTTAAATATTGTCGATTGCATACACAGCAACTATTAAATAATTATAATACTTTCAATAGTTAATATTTTTTATGACATCTGTGTGCCTTGTTTTCCGAAATGTCTGAAAATAAAGTCTATCACTTATATTGCTATTCAGTTTTGCATTTTGGGCAGATGAGCTGCTCTAGATCACATACAATAAAACTGACGAATCTCTCGTGCACCTACGTTAAACATACAACATACATACGCATAAAAATCTAAAATTTCTGAATTGCATACTTTATTAACAATTTTGTACTGTACTTTGGTAACTTTTCATTTGTGAGTTGTTCCGATGAGAAATCTGATTTAAACAAGTCCTTTGTGATGCATCCTTTGTTCTCTCAGTAGATTTTCTCTGGTAAATCAGATGTTTTAAGAATACTGGTGTACGTAACTTCGTTATCTGCGCTTGATCGTCAACCCATATTTTCGGCTGTATTTCCACCTGTGCTGTAAATTTCCAGATATTTTCGGTTTCCTGTTAAATGTTGAACCTTTTTTTAAAGACACCCTTGTGTCCATAAAACTGACGGTCTTGACATTGGTTCTATCAGTTGCATTAATGCATTTAATCCATTACCGAGATAAAGATTTTATTATCTATCAATAAGGCCCTTAAGAACTATTTTCAAAATACCATCCTTGGCTATAAGAAGTATTTCCGTAAAAACTATACACAACTTAACATTTGTAAGATAGGCAATCGCAAACCCATTTAACATGTTTTCATTACCATTAAGTCTAAAATGTGTAACTACTTACGGTAGAAGCTTAAGAGAGGACATACTCGACTATTGCTTTAGAAAAGATTGTCCTACAGAATTGAGATATCAGTACCTCGAAAACGTTAAAGCCAGAATCACACTTACTCTGATGAACATAATTATTATTTATAATGGTAACGTTTACACGTAGAGTATTTCTAATTAAAATGTGTGTTACACAAAAATAAAAGGAGTTGGATCAAAGAGTAATAAAATAACACTTTGTCATGTCAATTTAACAACGTCTCCTTCTTGGTAGCAAGTAGGGATGAACCTGACCTACATAAATTGCCCAAAAAAGGTATATTCTCATTCAAAATTTATTTTGTCTTTAAGACTATACACAATTCGTCGCCTGAATGCAGAACTATGCTATGTCCAAAAACTAAATTTTTCAGGAGACGATTTTTTGTTTTTTAGGTTTATTATATTTAAGTACTTTAAACTACAAAACCTTAATTGAAGTGGAGGTGAAACTGAGCGCTGGGACACATCATACTTCTGCACGCAACGAAGCGCACTATTAGCTATCATTTACTGACCAAAACCGATTTTAAGAAAATATGGACTTACACTGGTTCTGCATTCAAGCGACGAATTGAGCAAATGCTTATCCAGTATGTTCTGAGAAGACAGAGTCTCCTTTTTATTAATCAGAAATGGCCTAATTGTGATCCATTTTTTCACCAGTGTCTATTAAAAAATGTTTCAATTTTAAGAAAAATTTTTAAAATAAAACCAGAAAAATGTGCTGATTAATATATTTTGTTGTACTTCTCCTTTTTGTAACATCCGCTATCTTTGTCTTACATTTATGTATTTTTTCTCTTCTGCCCATATCACATGCAACCTTACGATAGACGAACTCTAATTCTGTGTCCCGGAGGTAAAGGACACCATGTCACATTTTCGTAATTGTTCAGGAGAGTAGATTTTCTGTAGATCTCCGGGGTACAGAATTATACTTCGTTCCAAGATGAATTTGCCATCCACACTCCATCGTTGCCGTAATTTTCAAACATGGATCTTGTTTTTAGATGGGTCTTATTACCTTTCTGTGCCTTATTTTGTGATTATAAAGGCAATTTTTAACAAATAAATTCAAAATACTCATTTAGAGTATTTAGAGAGCTAATGGTGCAAAAATTAAGTGAAATTATTGAGTTTAGTTGCTGAATAATTTTAAGTTTAGGAAAATTTTACTAAATTTGTTAATATGGAGTCTTTGTTTTGGGAATTGTTATTTTTTTATACTGCATTTTTTTATTCAATTTCGTTATTTTATTCATTTATGAATCTGATAAATACCTTCTTCAAATTTTAATACTAAATATACGTAATAGATTGAATTGAGTTCACTTTGGTTTGGTTTGGTTTGACTTTTTAGAAAAATAAATCTATATTAACCCATTAACTACTGTTTATTTTGATATTTTTTAAATTGATAGAAATTTGTTGGTCGAAGTTAACCGCAAAAATTGGGGAATTTTAAAAGATGATGTCAAAACAAGATATCATCAATGAACAGTTTATTGATGGAAATAAAAAAATATATATATTTTTAATCCAAAACAAACTGAAATACCTATTTTATAACTAAAAAGACAAATATTTTATAACTATTTCCGAAAAAATTTTAAATATTCTTAAGGGGTTAGACCACTCTAGAATTTTCAAAAAATCGAATTTTTGTTTTTTGCGCTAGAAAGTGCTTTATGGTCTTAAGAATAAGATGCAATGTCAGCTATAAGTGGAAACAGTTTTTAAATGCCTGTATTTTGATTCTGAATGTTGTCCGATAACGTGTGCTCAGTACAGGTTAAACAAACTTTAAATGCGTTTTTCTCTAAATCACTTTTCTTGAAACGGCCGGAAACATAACTCATACACTTCTTTACCGATTTACTTGAAATTTTAACTGCACCTTCCAAATAGCATTATCTAGAGAAAGACGTAGGATTTTTTTGATATCAAACGTAGTTCTTGAACTATAAACAATTTAGTAGATATTTTTTTAGGCTAAAACGCAAAGTTTTTGTAATATGCCCACCATTTCTGCAAAAAAATAATTAAAAAGAAATCCCTACGTCTTTCTCTAGCTTTTGAGTTGTAAAAACTAAATGCCTTTTCGTTTTTGCTTTAGATTGAAAATTGTAGGTAAAATTGTTCCGGCCGCGGACCCCTTAGCGCTTAACAAGGTTTTCATCAAGCAGTTACATCGCGTTCATTTTTTATGTTAATTATTTAGCAAAATATATTTCTTATTCCTAAATGTATGTACAACAAAGATATATAAACAATTTTTCCACAGCTCTTATTGTTTTCTCGGAAAAATATGGGGAAATTACGTTAATTTTCCACGGTCTAAAGTGGTCTAACCCCTTAAAACCTCTGTTTCAAATTTATATTCTAAACATTCATAATAGGTTGGATTGAAAAATGCTAGTATGAAAAATTTTCTAATCATGTTTTACAGCCAATTTCCATTTTGATTTATTGTTCTATATCTTTTCCAAAAATTTTGGAACCACCTTAAGTAATCTTTAGTAAATCTTTCTTGTATCTTAAATAGTTAAAACATATAATGTTAAATGTTTCTTTAGTTAGAAACATGAAAACGGCTGAAATTATTGGTTATTAAGAACTATAAATAACTCATTTAAAGACTTTTTTTAATGCCATAGTAAATTATGTTTGTGTAAAGAGAACTTTACAAAATCTTTTTATTTGTTGAAGAAAAAATCAATCTTCTCACAATCAATAAAGTGTAAACTTTTTATGTAAAGTACAGTATCCCATCATTACTTTACATTGTTGTAGTATTTTTTCTTTGTACTAGAGGTAAACATTTTTAATTTCTGGTTTTTTTTCAAGACATAAAGAAAAACTTGTGGTAGCTTGTGTTTTTGTCTAACTCTTGTAGTAGTTGTTAGTTACGTAAAAATGCTACTTTTACCTTGATTATTCCCGACGTATTTATGCAAAAATAGTTAAAAAAAAACAACGTTCAAGGTAAACGGACTCGCGTATGAAAATACGATGCAAGAAAATCACTTGTGCAAAACAGCAAATCAATACAGGTCGTTAATGTTAATGCTATCGATGACATTGGGGGAGAAATAACGAGCCCGGCAGTTAACTCTTAACATCACCAATAATTGTGTTCTTGTTCCCATTAGTTTTATGCCCGCGAGTTAAGTATAAATACAATAAAGTCGATCCTTCTATTATACTAGTAATAAAGTAATGAGATTAGCATAAATGTTAAATTTTATTGTTCTGTTTTTGTTGTAAAACCTAAGGTAAAGGACGCTATTAAATTTTTTTTTAGATTTTTATTTATTTTTTTATTTTTAGTTGACATCTTTCTTCTCAGGGACGGACGGTAGTTTTTATGCGCACACTCAAGTTCGAACTATAGGAATTCGCTACGACCTCGTCAGAGTTGACCTTTATTACATATGCTTTTGTGTAAAAATAAAACGCGAATAGGCGTACTTTTCAATGCCACCGTGCCAGCTCGACATGTTCACGTGTGGTTTCTATATAACTATTACGTTTTCCCTAAAACTTTTCTTTTATTTTTTGAGTAAAACAATAATTCAAAATTATTCCGATTAAATTACTCAACATTAAATTATTATGGTGTGATTCATTCAAAGGCATTGACAATAATAACGTTCCCTCACAATCAGATTCATATATCCAATTTCATCTCATCTTTCAAGACGTGCTAAGATGATTACCCATTAACCTAATGACTGTATTTACGATTGCTACATGTAGTACTCAATGACGTCTCGATTGAAACCGAAGCGAACGAGTGGTTGCGCTGTCAACGAATGAAAAGTAAAAGCATGTAACGGACCGGAGGTCGAAGTTTACTAAGGTTACGTTGCCGCTAAGCAAGGTGAGCTCACTTTCCAAGACCAGGAAATGTCCGAGACGGGGAGATAAAGTAAAGAAAAAACCGTTCTTGACATTTCACAGATCCCACCCACGTGCTCGCGAACGCACCACTTACGTAACGACCGGGCTTCGATCACTTTTATTCAAATCGGATGGTAATTGTTGTTGGTCGGACAATTTTTATTATAAAAAGTCGATGAGTGACTAATTGTAAGAACCTTCGTACGTCCCTGACGGGCGACTGTTTGTTATACGATTGTTATATAAGTACCTTTAAGGAAGTCTCTTAAACATTGTAGAACGTATTTTATTAATATAGTTTATTTGGAGGTCTACTAAAAATACGTTGCAGTGGCACAGGAACGAAAAGTTGTTTGGATCGGGGCCAATTTTCCTCCGATTATGTATGTTGGACCATTGTGCCTGAACTTGACATTGGGATAATCTTACAAGTCGTTAATCATTAGGTTATCTTGTCCTCGATCGGGATTTTTGGACTTCGACGAACGATTTTATCCGGCTTTATCCAGATTAGTTTAAAAATACTTTTAGGTGGTAATAAATTTTTCTTACAATTAGATTAACAACTTTGTAATAAAATTTTAAAATACGGCGAATATTATTTTAACACGAGGGTTGCCTTTTATATTTCAGGATTACAAAACAAATATGTCTATGTTTGATCAAAAATGGTTTTATTACTTTTCAAAATATTTTCCACGAAGATCAATACACTTCTGCAGCGAGGTAACTAATTTTCGAATTTTTTTTCCATTCTAGCTGAGATCCTCCAAAACATATATTTTGAATAAATTAAACGATTCTTCGGGTGTAGAAAAACTTTGACCTCGTAATTTATTTTTGATGGTTGTAAATAAAAAAAAACACATTGGGTGCCAAGTCAGGGCTGTACGACAGATGAATCATCAATTTAACTTTTTGAGTGCTCAAAAAGTTCCTTGTTAGAGTCGATGTATGAGAACTCGCCTTATCTTGGTGGAGAATGATTTTCCACCGAGAATTGGTTTTCCCAATTTTTCCGAATACGTCTGACAAACAAATTGTTTAATGTTGTACCAATGATACGGTTGGGACATATCCAGTTTTCTCGAAAAACCAAGCGACTGCTTATTTTAAAGTGCTTCTACCAGGAATTACTTTTATTGGGCTTGGCTCGCTTTGAAAGACCCGTACAATAGGCTGCTGTTTATTCTCGGGTTCATATGCATAGATCCACGATTTGTCTCCTTTTAGGACATCAAACATACTTTAAAGGAATAATTTAACCCTTGCCACTCCGGACATTTTTGCATCTTATGACGAAAGGCTCCCTAGCGGAACCAGCGGAGCGGTAAGGGTTAAAACACCTTGCTTGAATTTTGTACCTTTTCCTGGCGTTTTCTTTTTGCTGATTCTGATGCCGTTGAAATAATAAAATTTTAAAAAGTATAAAAATTATTTCAAATTTGTCTAGTTCTGATGTACTTTTGGATTTTTCGACAAAGTGTACTAACAATAAGTACATCACACAGATTTCATTCATTTGGTAAGAGTTGATTGTCTATATGTGTAATCCAGTCATATGGAAGAAGAAGACTACATCTTGCATTATAGTATTAACCGTTTGACTGCTAAGCAATTCATGCAAGAACGTTCGAAAAGTTCGGAACATATTTTAACTTGACGTTGACTTTAGCAAAGTACGCGTGAGGTCAGACTACGTTTATTCCAATGGTGCAACAAAGACACACTGAAACTCGCAGCGCAAGAGCGCTGCATCGCGGTTTTCGACACTATGTTTGTGAGCATTTTTAGAGGTCAATTGACACGAACCTGTTTTTGAGCGATCGTCAAACTCTGTGGGATCTGAGGAAAACAATTTTTTACGGCCAAATGCTGATTCTACTAATGCCTCATTTTCACGAAAAGTTACCTGACGATTTTTCACAGTCACTTCCTCCTCAGGATCACTGTTTTCTAAATAATAACAGCTTCTGGAATTGCTTTACGAAATTCATTATTGAGCAGACTATGGCCACAGTTGAATTCAGTAAACCTTGGGTCGGTAATGTAAACTAAAACTTATAAGGAGACTACACGATTTGTATCCACCGATTTTTTTTAACGTGGTACCAATCGATAGATATCACTACATAGTACAAATTTGTAAAATATTATAGCGCACTATTCAGCTGTTCGCGAGTAAATCGTGATTTAAGGCCACGGCACTTATATTTCAATGGTTGGTTTCCTCCCGAGCCCGCCCTTTGTTGACTCACTACGAATCGGCTTCCACATGCGGAACAAGATGGTTCGAACCCCATGACGTAACTGCTATCTGTTTTCAATATAATCAAAATTTTTAATATTTCGCTTTATTTCAACACATTTTTTAGTTTTTTGATTTTCAATTTAAATTAATTAAAAAAAGAACCAGGGGCGATCTCAAAAGGAGTGGCTAACCACTGACGTAAAGTTGCGTGGCCTTAAATCGCGAACTGAAATTGCAATTTACTTCCGAATTACTGAAGAGTGCGTCCTAATATTTCACACGTTTGTACTATGTACTAATCACCTATCGATTGATACCACTTTCATCAAATTGGTGAATACAAGGTCGTGTGGTCTCCTGGTTAGAACGGCTTTTCTAGTTTTCTTTTATTATGAATCACTGACGCATGACTCATCCTCTGTGTCTTTAGTCCACTTAAAAAAATTCTTATTAAAAATGGCTCGTTGTCCAGAAAACGTTGTCGACTCCTGCAGTAAACCATCGGTAAATACTTGTCCTTGATAATGCGTTACCGCCAAAAATTGAAGTTAGATGTCGTTGAGTTGATCCGAGTAGAAAATTGTAAAAAATAATTGCACAAAAATGGTCACGATTTTGTTTTACGGTGCAAACGTTAAGCTTTTTGAAAAGAAAGAAACTTGAAAGGGAAAGAATTTTCTATAAGAAATTATAAAAAAATGGTTTTGAAGATAATTAGAATAAATTTAACATTTATTATAGGATAAATAACTTTTAACCTTTAGGCGGGTCTCACAGTAAGCCAACCATCAACAAGCAACTTACACACTGAGCAACAAGCGATATTGCCACTTAATGACATTTTACATATAATCAAATGATGTCTCTCACATTGGAGTAATTCGATATCGCAAATAGAGATGTAATATAGAATTGCTCCAATGAGAGACATTTGCTTTATTTTTATATAAGGCGGGACTCACACTGACAATGAGGCAACCAGCAACTAGCAACCAACAACAAGCGATAATGCAACTTAATGACATTTTACATATAATCAAATGATGCCTCTCACAGTGGAGCAATTCGATATCGCAAATAGTGAGGCGATATAGGATTGCTCCAATGTGATATGTCTGCTTTAATTCTATGTAAAATGTCATTAGGTGGCAATATCGCCTGTTGTTGGTTGCTAGTTGCTTCAGTGTGAGACGTACTATAACCCGAAGTGGAGCTGCACCATGAAGAGAAAGATGAAAGAGTACTCAGCAGTGTTACGAAAAGGGCACTTACTCTTTCATTTTTCTCTTCATGGTGCAGCTCCATTTCGGGTTATAGTACCTAAAATGTTGTGAAGTGGCAATATCGCTTGTTACTGGTTGCCTCATTGTCAGTGTGAGACGTACCTTAATCTGACGTGAAAATCGTTTCTTGACTTCTATAAATAATATATTAATGATTTTTCGAAGTTAATAAAAAAATGTGGTTTTAGGTTCTATCAAAATTCTTTGGGTTTATAAAAATAAATAGAAAAAAAAAACAAATTTATAATTGTAATAAAATTTGATTTTTATAATCAAAACTAAAATCTTAAGAGTTTTAATTTAAAGTAAAAATCATTTCTTAATCTCTAAAAATAAACTCTGTACAATTTTTTAAAATTGATCAAATTTTTTTAGAGTTATGTTGTTTAATTACCAAGCATTTTTGCCAATTTTAAGAATTTTTAAATTTTTTTTGGTAACAATTACAATAAATATGACTATTTTAAGCCAAAATTCAACCATTTAATCTTATTACGAAGTAAAAAATGGTTTTTTAATTCTTATAAATGAAGTAGTTACGATTTTTTGAACTTTGAAACTTTCATGAATAATCCATGAATAATGAATTAAATCGCATACATAGATTTTCAATTTAACATAAATTAAAGAGAAAATTTCGTTTAATCGATACTTTCTTCATTGTTACACTCACTTCACACAAGAAATACTTCTTAATGTAAACGAATAATTTTATTTTGGAATGCATCAAATTGATAATTACTTCCTGGTTGATTTATGGCATGAAGAAAACAATACAAAAGTAATAAAACTGAAGAATATTTTTGATATTAATAGTATAAATTAACTGAAATCCTTGTAATATTAATAAAACGGGTAAATATTTCTTTAGAATGGGAAGTTATTATTGGAAATCGTCAATACGTAAGAGCGTCAATAACGTGGGTACTTCTACTAATAACGGGATGGAATAAATTAACCAATAATAAACCGCGGGTTTATAATACTCTCAGATATACGCGGCCAATTTGTAATGCAACACAGACGAATAACAACGGAGGTAATAACGTAAATGACATTCTCAAGGTTTTGCCCATAAAGGGACGTGCAGATTGACTGAAATTCCGACTGATTCTCATTGAGATTCATTGTCTTGTTGTTCTACGATTCGGGGGGGACTTCATTACGTTTTTATGGCGTACTTATTCGCGCGCCAAAAGAATGCGGCAATTCCACAAAGTTATGTAACTTTCCGCATTTTTTTTTTGTACTCGTCTCGGTAAACGTTTTCTTTGGCACTTGCAGGTGTACATTATTCAAAACAATTTTTAACTGTAAATTTGAAAATAAACGTTCTTAATTGTCCATTGTTATATTTTATGGAAATACCCTTGATTTTTTTTAATTATTACAAGTTATTAAAACTTTAGAAATTGTGATAAATGATAATTTAGTCGTAAATCTCGTCTAGAGGAGTATTTCAACGTCTCTTGAATTAGGTACGGATTGATCAACCGTTTTATTATTGGAAGCACGTATCTCGGAATGGTTACGTTTAATGGATTTATTCGGAACTTGAACACGATTGGCGATCGTTTGTTCATAAGGAAACGCCATTGAAAAATCTCAAATGGTGAGGTTTTATTGACCTTGTCTCTTGGACGGGTTCATTATGTATTCTACTGCTATAATTCTTTGTCTTTTAATACTTTTGTGTCTAAATCAGTGTCATATTATCTTTATTTCTCTTCTGGCGTTCAAAACTTTTCATTAACACGTTAACCGCCATCAAAAAATTAACTAATGTTAAGTTAATGCAACTGTGTCCATATATGGTACACATGGCAGTGAAAGTGTTAATATATTGAATTTTTTTAACGTTTTAATAATTGGGCTATGTTCTGAAAGTGAAATGTTCTTAGGATGGCGGTATAATTTGACGTTTAGAAGTTCATATCTAAGAAAGTAATTGTTCTAGGGACTTGAAATTTTATAATGATTTAGTTCGAAACTTAAATTTTTTATGATTTTTAGTTTTTTCGTGCGAAAAGAAATTCTAACCTAACGTAATTTAAACATATCGATTAAAACTAATCAATTTTTCAAATTCAATTCATATCTAAGAAACTAATTGTTGTTGAGACTTGAAATTTTATGATGATTTAGACTCAAACTTTGTCTTTATTTTTTTACCAAGGATGCGTTTTCTATGATTTTTAGTTTTTCGCTCAGAAGAGAAAATGTACTTTAATGTCCTTAATTTAAATAGTGTTCTAGAAGGTGTATTTAAATTAGAGTGAACAGAAATGAACAAACGAAGAAATAAATTCGTAGATATTTGCAGAAATTGATTTTTCGAGATGTGGTAAAATATGCAGGAACATGATCGAGTTCGTTCGTGCTTTAGTTTTCAACTAAAATTATATTAGTTTAAGTAAAGCAAACGAATTCATTCATTCTCTGCTGGTTGCTCTAATTAAATGCATTATAGATATTTCACAATGAAGTTAGCTGTTTGCTATACTCTGTCAAAAGTGATGAAATTATTGCATTAACTGATGAAATCCAAATAAACTAAGGAGAAATGCACTATTAAAATTTTTACGGAGATATTTAACTCTGCTGGTATAAGGTGGAATATTACCACGAAAAAATGTTAAATTTGACTAAATTCCGATAAATAGTAACTCTATTCAGAGTGAAAGTCATCTGTTTAAAAGTGTTACCAATACGGTGTTAACACTTCTACTCCGCCGAGATGAACAAATTTTAACTCTACGTGTTCGTTGAAATTAAAATACAAATATGTTAACTACATTTAATACGATTTTCACCCCTACATTATGTTGTTATAGTCACATGATCACATCACGTGACTCTTGCTTGATTCTTCTACATCGATGATGGCGGTTGCATTTAGATGAATGATCGTTGAGCGTAAACGAATTGATTTGTTAGAAGTGTCTTACAGTACCTATTCTTACAATGGAAATGTACGACTGGTGTTAATACATGTTAAGTATTCTGATCGGAAGAAGTGGGTAAAAATAAGTGGAAACCAATTATCTAAAAATTTAATTGATGTGACCGGTAAGTACAGAATTATTTTGTTGTATTGTTAGTTAAGGTTGGTAAACTATATGCCTGTTAAAACTATGTGACTGTTGAACTACATGTAGTTTAACAGTCATGCTCAATTTTTAACAAAATCTGAGTTGTATGTTTAGTATGGTATAAAATTTAATGAAAATAACATTATTTTAAAAATTAGCTTTGAACAAATTTGAGTTTATGTTAGTAATAACTACATAACAATTAATTTTTGCATAGTATCAAGTACAAGAACTAAATAAAAGATAAAAATTTAACATATGACAATTTTCGACCTTAATTAATCTTACATATTTATGAATTCCGTTTTTAGCTTTGATCGGGAATGAATAATGTGTTTGTGTTCGTCCAAAATTTAATTAATTCTTTAATTATCAAGATTATATCAAGTCATCAATGAATTAATTTAAGACTATTTTGAATATCGATCTTAACGTGCATCTATAGGTAGGAAATTTGCTGTATCTAAGGCTTGGTTTTTGGTAGTAAGGCCCGCTTGTTTTATAAAACGATGTAAGCGAATATATTTAACAATAATGTGTACACTTGTTCGTCGTTCTACGCCTTAACTAGCTTCGTTAAACTTCTATCTAACGTCGTTACACTTCTTTCGTCTTTACAATACTCTATTCTCTACTCGGCTCTCGTTTTTACAATAGTTCATCTTTACTCGTTTTAATTCTCTAACCAACTCTCGTCGTTACACGTCTTACGTCGTTATACATCTAAACCTAACTCTTGTCTTTACTTGACTAACAATAAGTCCTGTTTCACACATACGCAGTTCCATTCGGTTCGGTTTGTTTTCGATCCGTTTTCGGTCGCTGCTGATAAATTTGAAATGATGCATATAGGGATATACCGTGTGAACACCAATGAATTGCGGATACGTTTAACGTAAGTGGAAAAAGGCAGACAATAAGGCTTCCATTAGTTAACATAGGACAGATATACTACGTTTACTTATCTGGCCGATTGGAGTTGATATGTGCCTCTTTATCTAACTCATTATAATCGTATGCAATTCGAGCCTTGTCTAACACATTAACCTGCCCTATTCGTAACTCGAATGTGTTCAGTCTGTATATGCAGCTGATCTAGCTGGTCATAAATCAAATTACAAAATAATGAAATCTAAACGAAAAAATAATTGTATTATTTTCTCTAATTAGTATATTAAACAAAAGAAGCGGATGTACAACTGCGAACAGGTTCTCACCTACAAGTTACAACTTGTCTCGTACCGAATAGTTGACTTCTTGCGTTGAATGCTTGCGTTTCACATAAACGTTTTTTCAACTTATTTTTGAATGAACGTTTTGCAATTTGGCACTATCTTTAAAGATTTTTCGTAATTAAAATGAATGAAGCCGGTATGTAGGAATTCATTTGCAATGCTTTCGAAAGTTTATCATACTTGTGGTATGTTAATGTTTTAATTTACTCTGTCAGAATTACTTATTAAATATTCTCAACAAGTTATTTAAAAAATTAATAAATTTGTTATATGTCAGGGTGCGTCCCGGTAAATTTTTTAATATAAACCGATAGCAGCATAATACTATTTTATGAAATAGTGATAATCTTTTCCGACTTTATCCGCTTTATTTAAAAATTGTAAATGTAACTAAAAACCTGACTGAGGAAAAATGTATTATTTGGTTTGATCAATTACCATAATAATCAGTATTTTTTTAATGTTAAATCCATCAAATGTGAGGTTGATTGACCAGAAATTATAGTATATTTTTTTAAAAATGCAAGAATAAGATTTGCCTAATTTTAACAAAAACTGGATTTTACAGAAAACCTCCTTGTACATTTTGAAGACTCTTAGCTATAAAGTTGATAAGTTTCTTTCAAAAAATAAGTACTGGTTACAAGGCACTTTTGGGTTGCTAACAGTTATGAAGTGATTTAGTCGGCCAGCAAAAGACTTTGATGTCTGAAATGAGAGGACAAAGAGGAGAAAAACGGAAAATCTTCGAGGAGAATCAACTCTCATGGTTGAGCAACTCTCAACCATGCAATCTCACCCAAACTGTACAGTAGTGGTGAAATATAGATAGTAGTGAGGATTCTATAACAATTCTTGTAAAATCTGTAGCTATGTAGAGGTTACAGAGAAAGTGACGCGTGTTTAGAGATACCTGTATAAGTATAACTTCCATATAAGATGAACATATTTTCTGTAACCAATATATTTACTTGTTCTTCACGAGATACGGGAAAGTATTGAAAAAAAGATCAATTTCTCAATTAATTATTAAAGTAAATAATCTTGACCAGCTAAACCAGCTAAATACCCCTATGTGCGATGTTTTGGTTCCTATTCAGTTCCTAATAGAAACCGTAAAACACCGAACATTCCTTTGACACGAATAGGTTTCATCAGGTTTGTATAAGGTATGAACTCTTGTAGAAGGCACAGAATGCTATTACAGCGTCCACATGTGCGCGGTTTTAGTCTGATAACGAGTTAATAATTTTAAACATGATATATTATTACCTATATTTTTTTTTCGAAAGTTGTATCTTTTTTCTAATAAAATAAGCAGTTTACCAGAAGATATTGATATGTGGATTGATTGATTTCAGCAGTTCAATTTAAACCAGTGCTGTTTCATCAAATAATTTCGTTGACATTTTGAAATAATTTAAAAAATGCCTTCGTGAAAAGGTTGAGAAGATGGTGTGTAATGCTCCAAATTCTAGCCACGAAATAATGAGAGAGAAACAACAAGGCAACAACATACCTTCTCTCCATTGATGATCACAATTCACTACGCCACTGAACGTGTATACGTCAGAAAATGCAAAACCTACTATAAATCGTAAAAGAACCAGGTATGTGTGAAAAGATTCCATTCATTTTTGTATGCAACCTAAAACGAACCAAACCGAATGGAACCATATACGTGTGAAACAGGCCTAACTCTCTTTACCTAACGTTTCCGAACTACTCAAAACTACTTCCAACCCAAATCTTCTATACCTACTTCCCCGCTTTTACCAATAAAAACATCAAACAGTAATCAACTTAATAATAATAATAAATAATCAATTCCTACATATACATGACAGTATTTTCATGATTTTTTTCGAAGGTTTTTTCTAAACCACGTGTTATAATTCATACTCGCAATTTATACTCAATTTTATTTATAGTTTTGGAGTTGCGATTTTTTTTTATATACGATTTATTGCTAAAACAGGTGTTGAATTCACCTTCCTACGATATTTGAAGGAAAATGAAAGAGAACAGGTTATTGGTGTTGTAAATATTTAGTACTAGCCAAAAGCTGGGGTAGATAGATATCTCCCCTACTTAAATAATCGAATTTGTTCATAAGAGTTGTTTATAATAAAACGGAGACATCTTTTATCTACATTTTTTTTGATATCATGAACAGTTTAGGATAAAAAATGTATTTCATAAAAACTGCTCAATTTTCAAGGGTTGTTTTCACCCCTTGAAACCGTTTTTGGGCAGAAATGGAAAGTAGGGTTTTACTTAGGTTGGGACCCTCTACAAATGTACCTATTCCAAATCCCATTTCCTATCCTAGTTATTGCGCAGAAGAAGAAGAAAAATATTACTTATACTTTTTAGAAAAAATAACAGGCTAAAGTAGAAAAAAAGGAGGTCTCCAGTTGAAGTTGTGATAGAGTTGAAAGTAAAAATGTAGCACAAAATCGTCATGCAGTAAACGTATCTAATAGAAAGTAAAGCTCACGCCGTTTAAAATCGTTTATATTGCCGACGGCATTTAGGCCAAGTCGGGTCAAGTAGGTTAACACTGGAAACAATAAGACATTTTCCCTTTACAGTTTTCACTTATACGGTAGGTCACGCAGAACCGCCAAGAGGGGATACATAAGGGCGACAAATGTATCGGATCAGGAAGTGAGCGCAGCTGCGCGGTTGTCCGGAAGTGGGTTAGTGTATTACTTTCCTCTTGTCAAAATTTAAAGAAGAAACTCGCGGGGCGCCGCCGCGGCCGTAGAAATTTTCGATTTCTACCTCGGCGAAGAAAGGTCAGGACGCCTTTTAGTGAAAGTTAACTTCTTCGATCCTCAAACCGAGATCCTCGCTCTAAAACGAGGAAATCATTCCGGTCACGGCGCCGTGGCGCTTATAAATAAAATATTAACCCTGACATTATCGCATACCGAACGTGTTTCCTTATGGATACCGATTTCTTAGTATGGTATTAAAAGCTCCTATCTATTCTCAACAATAAGATTAAAATCAGTTCAATAAGATCTTTTTTCTTTTTCTCGTTAAAAGCAGATAACACTCGACAAAGATCGAGTGATTTATCCAAGAATACAATAGTTGATTGTAAATGGATCCTTAAGCATAATTAGAGCGTTTGGCGACCTAAAAAAATGGGTCGCTCTCGAATCTAGCACGGACATTTTGAACTTGACCCAGTAAACGCGTTTGGCTCGTACAACGAATGTGCCAACACAGTCGAGGATGCACTCCGTGTAAATCGTGTGCTCGGAAACAAATAATCTTTCAGCCTTGCACTTGACCTTACTTCCGCACCAATTCCACGCGAAATATCCATCATCAACGAAAACAATAAAAAGGATTTTATTAATGATGGCGAACGTGGGTTCGTAGACAATTTGATTGATACAGTAGCGAGCTGAGGCACTCACACGCTTTATGCAGATTGCATTACGGAAGGTCAGTGCTTATTATACGGAACAAACAAAAAATGTTAGACCTTCAGAGTACGGCCGTAGATCGAGTTGCTCATTGAAAGTTTCGTTCTTTATGGACATGTAGACGTGAATGCGTAACTTCCGGGTGTAAACTGTAGATTTACGTCACGTACTTGTTATGACATTCTCTTGATTAAGATTGATTAAGTTATTAATTTGATTTGAACATATGATTCATTTATTGATGTTTAGAAAGATTCATTATGTTCTTAAATGAAACGCTTTATTATCTTCTTAAAATGGACTAATTATAAAATAATTTAGAGTTAAGCCAGTTGATTCATAAATACGTTGGATGTACTGAGAAGTATATGTTGATACACGGTCAAACGATCGGTAGATCCATGAAAAGCTCCATATGATTCTTAACTATCGCAAATTCCTTTGACTATTGCCTTGTATTTAAACAACCTTGTTAAATTTTAAAAAATGTGACGGCCACAAGGAACGAACTTTTTATCACTATGGCAGCATTTAACTTAATTAATTAAAATATAACTAACATTTTGGAAATTTGGTTAATTTATTAAGTTTTAAAAACAAGAATTGAAAAAGATATTTTGAGGACCTATAACATACAAAAAAAGAATAGGAATCAGATATAAAAGTGGAATGATTTTACATGAAGTTATTACAGTATACTCTCTCTTAAGCGAACACCTTTGGTCGCATAAAATTTGTCCGGTTAAAAGAGATTCGTGTAAATGTCTACACAGAGATATGCCTACTATAATATTGATGTGAAGTTATCTAATATTTGTATTCAAGCAATATATTTTTCATATTATAATGTAAAAATTAGGAAGACTTTAATTTCTTTATTATAAGTCATACTGATATGACTCATGGCCCATGTCTTTGATCCACTTAAAAATTCTTTTTGGTGAAAATGGCCCGCTGATAAACTGCGGTGATGAATTGCGGATGAGAGTCATCTAGGTAAAATATTTTTATTGGCCCCCATTTCTCATTTACCGAAAGTAGGTTAGAAATTCGTTATTTTAAATGGAATACGAAACTTTTATTTATATATTTTTAGTTAACTGTCATCATTTCGGATCGATATTGTCCGCTTGAGTGAAAACAGGACCGTGAAAAACTTTAGTTAGATTTGTAGAATATTTTTAAATTCTATTTGAGTTCATTTAATTAGAACTGCTAAAAAATTGAAAGAGACAACATAGATTTTTCAGGATGGCCCTAAACAGCTATATATTTTATTGGGATTAAGTTTGCACAATTGGTTTTGTTGGCAAAAATGATTAAAAAAATGGGAACGAACTTTAAAAGTGGAATGAAGTTTTACACGATGTTCTTAGTTACAATTTAATTTCATCTTATAATTTTTGAATTGAGAATTCTAATAGATTTCCAGAATATCTTTTAAAAATGGCAAACTTTTGAATTACAATACTAAAATTAGCACTAACTCTAACACTAGACCTAGACTCAGGAGATTTCCATGCTGCAACCTTTGTCAGAAACAAATGTGGAGAAGTGGTGTACAGTCAAGTATGGTAAAGCAACCCAACAGCAATGTGATATCGGTTCTCAGTTGCTTCCTAGGTAATATAATGGAGGTCCGTTAACGGGGCAATTTGAAAGTAACCTAAAGGCGAAGTAATCGATGTACGCGATCTACGAACCTCAGCAACCTGCACGGAAGTCGTCAAGATTTTAAGTTGCTTAAATCGTCTGTTGACATTGAGCCATTTAATACAAAATACGTTGGTGCTATGGAAGAATATTGATAATGTGACTGAAATTGAATAAAATTATTTGGTGTTTTCCTATATTTTTGTTGTTTAGTGTGTAATCGGATATTACGTTCACTTACGAAATATTCTATTTTGTAGTTTGAATATTTTAAATAACTCCCAATTAACTTTTCTTAAGAAATGTACAACTTCGAAACTGTTAGTAATAAGAAACTATGCAAAAATAAGTTAATTTTAATCAAAATTTAGTGTTTTTTAATTTTCACCTTATAAGTACTAAACATTCAGCCACCGTTTAAGAAGGAATCTTAAAAATTGGCTCAGTTACTCTATAAATGTTGATACTTAGTAGCACTCTATTCCTCGAAACCACGAGTTAACTAACTAATAGAACGTGTGCGGATCCCTGTTGCTCATGTAACCGATATCAGCAATACCGCGAATATCACTCAGCGATATTAATGCTTTGCTGTTGCTTCGTGTGCGGATGGTGTTAGAGTTAGTGTTAATGCTACTTTTAGTTCAGTTAATACTGAGAAGGAGACCACACAACCTTGTATTCACCGCTTTTGATTAATGTGGTACCAATCGATAGATGTCAGTATATGTATAGTAAAAAAGTGTAAAATATTAGGGCGCAGTATTCAGCTATTCTCGAGTAAATCGTGATATAAGGCCACGCCACTTATATGCCAATGGTTGGCCTCCTCCAGAACCTACCCTTGTTGACTCACCACGAATCTACTTCTACATGCGGAACAAAATCGTTGGAATTTTGGAAAGTAATTTGTTTTAACCAAATTCTCAATACAGTAGAACCCCGATTATCCGAGTCGCAATTATTCGAGCTCCGGATTAACCGAGCCACTATGACAGTGAAAATGATATTCCATTAAATGAATTGATTTTGAAATGGAGAAGCTAGGGAGAAATGTCCTCTTCAAATTTTGACACCGAGATAGAAGAAGAACAACAAAATTTATTTGAATTAATACAAAACTTAAAAGGTTGCGAAAATGTGGCAAGACAAGATGTTATTGAATGGGTTACAGCAGATGATTTAGAAGAAGAAATAAGTGTTGAAGAACTAACGAATGCCCTTCAGGAAACCGAAAAATCAGATGACGACAACGACGAAGCGGTGAATGAACAGCCTCCCACTAATATCTCCCGTCAAGAAGGTTTTGTTTCTCTGGAAAAAGGTCTAAGGTATATCGAACAACAATTAGAGGTAACTCCTGCGGATTTGCTTCTTTTTAACGGACGGAGAAATATAGTTGTAAGAAAAAGAAGATGCAATATGAAACAGCGTTGCATAGACAACTATTTCTATCTTTTATAATATGTATACACACAAACATATTTACATGTTAAAAACGTTAATAAACCGATTAAAGTACATTTGTATTTATTTTTTTAAGAAATAAAAAATAAATCCGTATTATCCAAGTTTTCAGTTATCCGAGGTATGTTTCCCCACGTTACTTCGGATAATCGGGGTTCTACTGTATTTCACTCTATTTTCTCTTATATTTTATTATTGCTGAATAGTGCGTTCTAAAATTTCACACGTTTGTACTACGTACTATGTTGCGTGGTCTCCTTGTGACCGTTAAATTCACAACTATAATTTTAGACTTCTTTTATTCGAAAGTACTAAAAGTTGGAAGACATAGATATCTCAGAATAGTCCAAAATAACCATCTTTTTCTATTTTAGGTTGGATTACTTTAAGTTGATAAAATTGGGATTCAGTAACATATGAAAACCTTGGCGTGAAAAGGGTGCAAGCCGCAAAAATTAAAAAATTGAGATTTTCGATCCAAATGATTCAGAAATGAAGGTATTAGCCACATACAACTACTTTTAGCGATACTTCAATAATAAGCCCCGGTGCGGTAAAATGACGTTTTCATAATTTCGAGTAAGCGGCCCAAATTTTCAAAAGAAGGTTACAAACCACTAACATCAGTGATACGCGTGCTGGATGTTCTCGTAATTTTTACCAATTTTCTGGTGATTTAAACGAAAAGAATAGTTATGAGTTTGATTCAGATGATAGCGTAAGAGACAGAAACTATATTGAAAGTGATAATCAAGAAACTTCATCATCCTCCGAAGAGCAACAGGTACACCCTTTTACTGAAAATTATGATGACGTAATTTTGCATATACAGGATTCGCCAGCGAAGCGAGAAATTGTGAAGTGTTCCATTTTTTCTACAAATATTATTCCTCTGAAGACTTTTTTACAAGTTTGAATTCAGAAAACCATGTCATTTTATTTTCTAAAATTAACGACGCTCAAGGGAAAGCCGTTTCTAGGAAAACATTCTTCAAATCTTAAGCGAAAATTTACCAACATTTCACAATGCAAAAACTTTAAATTTTCCTGCCTCAAAAGCAAATTGGATTTTGTGGATTTAAAACAAATTTCTTTGATTAATTTCTCGAAAGTTATAATTTGTGGCATACATCCTTTTCACGCCAAGGTCTTCATATTTAGAACATCTAATGAGTTTAGGAACACTTCAATCAATACACCAATTTTTTAATTAAATCCTTTAGTTTGTGAAATTCTCAGTTAAGTTTTTATCATATTAGTAAAGAAAAGAAAACGGGTATATAAGTGAAACTAATGATTGTTCAAAAGTGACAGGAGTTAAAATTGAGATAGAGATTTAGAAACCGTATCGGTTACAAAAGACGAAAAGTACAAGAAGTAGCGGGTGAAACTGTGACGTACCGCGTCGTGGACGGGATAGTAGGTCATTAAAAAACCGCTCCCACGCGCGTTTTCTAATAAGATACGAGGACGACGCGGAGGAGCGAATCGGGCCATTTTTGCGCGCCCCTATTTTACCATATAATGCCGCGCGAGAAAGCAAAACAATGGCTTTCACTTTTTCCTGCTGCCGCCACGCCGAGCCGTCCAAGTGGGTTTTCGGGTCGCATTCTTATTCGACAACTCTCTCTTTCAGTCTGTGAGTCTGGTTCTGGTTCTTCGGCCGCGGCCCTCCGCCGAGACCTGGCGTAGGTTTGACCCGCACTCCACTCGAAGAAAGAGATCCGAAGAAAGTACCAGTAGACCAACCGATATGCAAATGAAATTAAACCGGAGAAAATAAACATGTATTTTATTTATTGATTTGGGTTGGTTATTTTTAACTTCCTTTCTGGTTAATATTTATTTATTTTTTTTTATATAATTTGTAATTTAAAAAAAGAAACTTCTGAGCTTTTTCACCGGACATTCTTTTTCCCATGGTAGGTTTCTCCTTCCTCTCTGGAGTTGGTGTCATATGTCGCGGCAACCGCCGTCTCCGGTCTTGAGAAAATAGGCCGACGCGAATTGTGAAGATGAATTTGCCTTGACCTGACCTACTTTTCCCGTGGCTTTACCTACATGTTTTATAGACTGTAAAAGTGCGAGTTCGGCAGAAGAGACCTAAAGGCTCAGAGATCGCGGAAAATAGATTCATTGTCGAGAACGTGGCCGGAGGATTTCAATCCTTTGCCAACCTCCGGACGTTTTACGACTCTGTTTTGCTTCTATTGGGTCATCCTCGGATTTGTTACGCTTTGGGAACAGTATACCTTTATAAATTCATACTATAGAAGGTTTTTCATGTAAGATAGGTCATAAAATCATTTTACGATGGTACACACTGTAAGAATTTTAAACGTTGCGGTTTTTTAGGTGCGAAATCGCCCCACGCAAATTGTTAAACTATTAAAGTACATTAACATCACAAAGCGCATCACGTTTTACTTTTGCGGTTTAACTAACTAGGTTTTCGTGTCACAATTAAAAAGGTCCTTCGCTCGGATAAAAAATTCCCATCGTAAATTATATTGCTGTTGCTTTTCATACTCTCCGATAGTCCCTTTCTAACGGTATCAAATTTTTACGGCTTTAAGGTCGCGGATCAAGGAAAAAGTTGGCGCAAGCTCATTATATAACAGACCGTAATTTCGGTAATAAATATGTTTCCCCGGTCGCGTTGGCTGTCGAGCAATAAATGCTCGTTTAAATCTATTTATAATAATAAATCGGCTGCATTCGCCGGGCGGCATTCAATTTATCGGGCGTTTTCTGTTTCGTAATCTCGTTTATAGCGGCACAAAGGTCAGTTTTATCGTAGATCGTTTCCTGATCTATTACATTTTCCGCGTGGTACGAGGTTGTACTGTTATACATTACAATATGCATAAAAATCCTCGATTTACTTATATTCACTATGCTGAAGAAACGTTACTTTGAAGTTAATTGTACGGTTGGGTTGGGTTAGAAAGTAAAAGTATATCTACGGTGGAAATTTGATGAGAGGTTATTATTTGGAAAATAGAAATGATTGGAAATTGATTTGTTTATCAAGCATAGAAAAATCATGCGTTGTTGAAATATTAAACGTGTTTGTATAAAAATGAAGTAATCTGGGACAGAAACTATTAACCCCTTCGTACCGAACTGGACATGGGATGTCCCAGTCTGGAAAATGGTTGATATTACGACTGGGACAACATATGTGCAGTTACTGAAAAATATCTAATGAGAGGCTATCATTATTTGGAAAATAGAAATAATTTTAAATTGATTTGTTTATCGAGCACAGAAAAACCATGTGCCGTTGGAATATTAAACGTGTTTGTGTAAAAATGAAGTGGTCTGGGACAGAAACTATTAACCCTTTCGTACCGAACTGGACATGTGCTGTCCCAGTTTGGAAATTTCTTGGACAGAAAATAATGCCAAGTTGGGCCTGGAAACTTATTCTAAGGACGACTCAATCGTTCTGAGTCCATACATTTTTCATTTCAATCGTTCCCGATTAAATTCAGCAAGCGATAACGGTCAAGATTGCTCATTTAATGATTCTCATTTCTTACGTTAATTTATTCATTTTTTAAACGTTTGCCCCTTTCATTTTTGCATAATTTTTCAGATATTTTTTTGATTTTCTTTCCTAGAAGAGTCAAAAGGGAATTTAAAAGGCTTATAAATAAATATGTGAATAGAAATTAGATTTAAATTTGTAAAAAGTTGTTCAAGAACTCGCCTGAAGATGGCAAAAACCCGTCCAGCAATAAACGTTATCCATTATGTGTTATCATGTAAGGTTGGTTCTTACCAGTTGGGATGTTATCTGAGCCCGGACGCTCTTCGTTCGGGGGTGACCAATTGTATGAACTAGGTGCTGTGTAACGCTCCGGTTCATTTTTATGATAGAATCTACCTAAAAGTGAATCAGTTATACTACAACCCGAAATGGAGCTGCACCATGAAGAGAAAGATGAAATACTACTCGGTAATTTAGGGAGAGGAAGCTTACTTTTTCATCTTTCTCTTCATGATGCAGCTCCATTTTGGGTTATAGTAACTTGTAGCTTGCGAGAGACAGTCGCATATAACTCCTGGTTGAGGTCAGAGTTGGTTTTATTTCACTTACGAGATCCTAACGCTAACATATATATACCTATCTACTTCACATCACAATATCTTTGTTTATGATAAGAATGGGGAAAATTTAAATACACCGTCGGGAAACTTGATTTTTTTTTTATCTAAAACCGAAGTTTCGTTGGCCGTTATGTCAACACTAACGATACAAAATATACGTTTTGACATATCTACAACACCTTAAAATGACCGAATAGATTTATTCGAATTTTCGTCCGCGAATATCTGCCATCTGCAAGAAAAACGTGCTTAAAAAGAACCTTATATATGACAGCCCGCAACTCATTATTGCTTTATTAATTTCGTTATTTAGCAGCTATAAAACTTTGGGATTACTATCTTATAGGAAATTTTCTGCTCTTTCCAGCGATATAAGTCACATTTTGATGTCATGTTCTTTATGCAACGGAGTGAAAAATAGTTACACTCAGAAACAAAAAAATAAAAATAAATAATAAAATACAGATGGTTTTAGTTTCAGCTTTACACATAGTATTATAAAAAATGTCATAAATCTTAACACCAACGACCTTATTCAAAGGATCATATGGTGTAAAATAAGTAGAAGAGAAAAATTCTAATAATGAGCACAAGCCCGGAAATACTGGATATTTAATTCTTGGAAGATTACATAGATTTAAACCTGTTCTATCAGGCGATCCATAAAAATGTGCTCTGCACATTGATGAATTTGTAATATTTCAAGGACACTGGAATAAAATGTTTCGATAACATATTCTAAAAATTTTATTTTTAATTTTTTTGGCGATTCTTAGAATAAATTTATCTTTAGTTAAAAATAGAATCTTTAAAAGTTAATTTAACATAAGAATCATTTCTTAATCTCCGTTTATAAATACAGTACTACGATTTGTTAATCTTGGGATTTCTCTTAATGTTTTTGGTAATAACTACAACAAATTTGATTGTTTTGATTTTTAATGGTTTAATGAGATCCTAGTCTATCAGCCACACTTACATTTAAAAAACCTTAAATTCTACTGATATAAAACTTAAAGTAACCAAAATGAAAACTTAAACTACTAAATCGACAGACATAGCATCATTTGGAAACTTATAAACAATAGAAAAACTTTGATAAAATTGGGACTTAGAACGGATACAACATTAAGAGGCAATGAAAAACCACAAGCCAACAGAGAGTCCAAGAAAACGGAACGATGTTCATTATGAATTGCGCACTTAAACAATAAAAGTTTGATTGTTATAGAACAAAATAGAACCTTTCAAGTTCAATTTTGTGTAGAACTCGTTCATTAATTCTTATAAATAAAGTTCTCACAATTTTTCAAAGTTGATAAAAAAATGTCTAAAGTTCGATTAAAATTCTTCGGTCTTAACAGGTTTAAAAAAAATTTCTTGTAATAATTGAAATAAATATATTTTTTTATAATAGATAACAAAATCTTTAAGCTTTAATTTAAAGTAAAAACCATTTTTTAATTTTCACCAATAAATTCTGTATGATTTTTTAAAGTTATGACTAAAAAGATATTAATACATCCCTTTTATTTTTGTATTCTTCATTTATTATTTGACACGTTCACCTTTCTAATGATCTTCTATTTCCAATAACTGTTTTTTTAATATTTGATTACCAAATTTATATAGAAAAACATAGTTTAGCTATGTTTTTATCATCATCAAGGTGTCTCAAAGGTTTGTATAAAACTCTAAGTTCTTAGGATAATTTGATGAAGATTGAAACAGATATTAACTGATAATTAAGGTCTAAACCTAAATTTTTAATTCGCAACGGACATTTACTTTCTTGAAAATTTAACAGTAGAACGATTTTTGTATAATATAAGTAATTTAAATCTGATGCCAAAATAATCAAACATTTATTAGCATGAAAATTATATGGGAATTAGTTAAAAATTCTTTATTTCATTTCTAAATGTCTAAGATTACTACATTAATTAGAAATAATTTATTATAAGGTAGCATTTACGGATTCATATTTACACTTTTTTCTGAGAATGTAGGAAAATTTTTTTTAATAACGTACATTTTTATATAGGATTTAAAAGAGAGTGTTAATTTTAAACGTATGTAATATCATTGAGCACGATTTCAAAGCACAAATAAAATCGATACGTATTATGCACGCGGATTTCGTTCGGAAATAATTTATGGCGTCTGCAAAGTGCCGGATAATTATAGAAAAGTCAAGGATATCGGTCTTTTTACGGCGCTCGAACGTCCATTGTGATCGGGTTCGCGCTGAAATAGTTTTCGCTGTCTCTTAATTAGCATGGGGATTATACAAGATCGTAACAGTAAAAAAATGCTATTTTTATTCGAGCCTTGCCCACGCCCGTCTTCCACTTCAATCGCATACGCGCACCTAATAGAATGATTTATAATCCACGATCAAGTAGTTATTAATTAAGTAAACTGTTATTCATACATGATTTGTATGACATATTTATACGGTATCTCTTAAGAGGTAAAACGTATTGGCTTTTAAAAAGTACTTAGGGAGAAAAACAGGAATATTTTTCCGGACGTCATTGGGTTTTATCTGGGAACCTCTAAGGTCTTTGCTTACGCAACGATGTTTATTCCGCGTGACCTTATCGCCGCTTTTTCAGGAACTTTACAATTCGCGAATATTTTCCCGCCGTCACCTTGAGTCGCTTATTTATAATCTCAAGGTAACGCGCACGTTCCCGCTGAAACTAATATCAATACGGTGACCGTTTTAGCTCTGCCTCTAACCTTTGACGCCGCCGGACAAGTTCCTCTAGGAACAGAAAGACGAGCGTCCAGACGCCATCGTCCAACTTTAACTAATAAACGCATCGGGGTTTAATGTCAAGGACTTAAACCGTTATTCGAAATACATTTGCATGACGTGGGCGTCTATCGGTCGGACGATGAAATTTATTACTGGAAATGTGTATCAGTCGTCCTTCTGCAAAGTAGGAAATAATTGTTTTAAGTGGGATGATATTTAAAAGGAACCGTGTTGTGCACATGACGGTTGTGAGTCGCAAGGTCATAGTTGAACGGTGACAGCAATCGTGGTCTTCCTCTGAATACCACCGCATTGTCCGCTTGTTCCATAATCGGCGACCTTTAATAAAACTCGTTTGACCGTACTTTACGTACGATTGAGAGAGAGAAAAAGTTACGCGTGTGTTATTCGTTTTCTATTGGGAATGTTATAGGAAATGTGTAATTGTTACTGTTAATCTGATATTTAAAGGTTATACTTAATATGTAGTTGTACAAGATTATAAGATAATAACCCTACAATTACAAAAAGTGTTATTACTAAAGGATTTATTCAACCTACATACATATCTTATTTAATCTGTTAATAAAGAAAAATTATCATGACGCGTGTACACTTCGAGAGTACATACAATAATGCTAGATTATAGTTGTGATCTTAATTGATAAAAGACATTTCTCTAAACAATTAGTTATTTTAAATCAAAAATAATAAATTCTTAAGGTTGTCTTTATTGTATTCATTATATTCAAATAAGTTGAATTTAAAATATACCCGTGAAAGGGGTTTGAAGAAAAAATTTTATTTTTGATCTTAACTTGTTGGGAACTTTATTAAAATCGGTAGTCAAGTTATAAGGATTTTTTTAAATTCGTTTTAAGGATTTTATTTCAAAACATCAAACAAGAATAATTATAGGTAATTATTGACTACTAAGCAATTAGGGAGCTGGGTAATTACAGGATTTGGAGAAAGTGACTTAAGTTTATTATACCAACTTATTTTCGTGGAAGAAATGTAGGGGAAGGTGGGTATGTTAGGGACACTTTTTATAATCCATTTAATTGTGGCCACACCAGCAATATAAAAATTTTAAAATGTATGCCATCGAATAGCTTACTGTTTATACTATATTTTGGTACTTATTTGATGTCATTTTTGCTAATGGTTAGAGTTTTGTTGCAGTAGAAGTGATCATTTGTACTTTTGTCCCAAACGTACCTTGCGTTGGTATGTATGGGACAGTCACAAAATGACGGAAGCATCATTGATTTCTTCATCTACTTCCGTCTCTAATTTCTTTTTAAGCTGTGTTTAACCTTCTCTTCCCTTTTTCGAAATTTTTCATTCTTGATTTTTAATGTTTCTTCTATTAACAGTTTTTCGGGTGTGTTTGTTAATATCTTTGTAATATCTGTGTAAATTGTAACTATTTTGCACGGGTTATTCAAGAACCAATTACCAAGAGCCGATTATGTATATAGGATGTACATATATCTGGGACGTCCCAAATATCCCTTTCTTTCAATGTCCCAAACATACCTCATTGTAGTTTGTCTACATTTTATTTTTTTTAAATTTTAGTATAGGACACAAATAAAGACAGCAAGGTATATCGATCAAAAACAATTTATAGACTTCACCAATAACAATTTATTAAGTTTTGTAAATAAACATAGCTATAACCAGTACTTATCTGATGCACCCGATTTTTACTTTGAAACAACATAAACGCAAACGTCCAATTTTTAAGGTTAAAATAACTGACTGCATTTCAAGTTTCGACGATGTAGCACTGTACGTAGCACTAGTAAATTTAAAGTATGAGAACGGGGTAAATTCAAACAAGTTTTCGGTTTGGATCAATTGTCCCAAACATACCACTGTCCCAAACATACCCACCTTCCCCTATGTGTTGAAGTAGGAATTGTACCCTAGAGATTGACTCTATAAAAAGAAGGACAAAAAATGACATTTTACACATAATGACTTTCTTCGCCAGTGTAAATTTTCAAAGGAAATTGTAAAATTGCGTTAGGTTGGGTTGGTGGAATTAATGTCTTTGACAAAAGAAAGGAACAGAAATTGTTGAAGTTCTAGGCATTGAACCAGCCTGAAAATCTAGATATTCAAGCAAATTTTTATAAAATCTAAATTGAAAGCAGTGGATTGAAATGAATTCTCAGAATTTTTTTAAAGATTTTTTCTCTTTAAAATTCTAAGAACTAGAAATAGATTACGATACCACAATGGCCCAAAATAATCATTTTATTTTGTTTGGTGTTGGGATACGTCAGTACAGTAGAATTTATTCCTTTGGCAAAAAATAGGTAAAACGTTAGGATAGGTTTACTCACAAATTTTATCTACGTATCTTGTAATTTAAGTTTATAACAAATAATTGTGTACAAAAGTATAATAAAATTATTTACAATTTATTTTCATACGACAAATGAACGAGTTTTAATTAGGAATCGTAACCTAGAGATAGATTCTTTTGTATACAATCCTAGCAGGACGCAGTACAATTTTTCGTAAGTGATCGTTTGTATAAAAATAAAATTTCTTTTGAACTTATGTTAAAACGTAAAATGTCGGTACTTCTAGGAACATATTGATTAAAAGCTTTGTGAGAAAATCTTTTTCTATAACCCATATTAAAGGATTCTGTCTCTCTTAGGAAGGAACAAAAATTTTGTGATTCTGCATATAATGCACTCAAAGTTGAGGATATATGAGGTTTTTAGTATAAAATGATTCAAGTGCTATACTTATTTTTATGATTTTCAAGAAATAATTTACAACATTTTACATCCTAAGGAAAAGTAAGGAGCTCATTTCCATAACACAAATCCATTTGTTACATTTTTGGCAAATAAATTGTGTTATAATGTTCTAGTGTAAATATACACCAATTTTTGAAATCAATATTTAATATAATAATTATTTTTCCCAATTATAGTTGGGATTTGTTTCCTTTTGAATAATAAAATGGCACTTATTTCGTTTTGAAAAAAAAATTATTTTTACATAAACAAAAAAAAACACAAAATACATTAGCACTTATGTTTTAGGTAGAGTAGTTAGACTAATGTTGGAGTTCTGTTTCTCCCCGAAGACAGTCACAGTTCTCTTCTTCTGTAACTACATTGTCAATAAGATTTCCTTGTAATATCTGAAAATACCATTGTAAATTCGAATCCATAATCCAATTATTTCCGAATGCAGCTATTAAAAGTTTGTTAAATGCTCTGCCTTTATCAGTTGTTATTTTCGATTTTTCAGCAATATCGTTTAATACTATATTGTTTAGAGTTTTGCCTCGTTTAAGCAAAGTCTGTGCTCTTTTTGACAAATCTTGATATCTATAAAATACTTGAGAATTCACAACTACTTGTTTCTTTGTGATATTTCTTTTAACAGTAACGATTTTTTGTGCGCTGATATCACCATATTTTTTCAAAACATTAAGCAAACCTTTCAAATCGAATATACTCCAATTCTTCCCTAATTCGTGCACAATTTACATGACTTGTAAAATATGAAACAAAACCTGGACTTATTTCGTTTTGATAATAACATTTTGTGCATCTATTGCATTTTGTAATAAGATATGTGAATTAAAGGAGAATTAACATGGGGATTAAATGCAGTTTGATAAGAATAAATTTCAGGAAAGTAAGGCAAAGGGTTTGAAACATCTAGAACCACCTCTATTTCACAAATGAAATTTATGGACTTGTTGCGTTATGAAAATGAGCTCCTCAAGTATTCTCATATATTTTTCTATTGATCTTATATTAGTCTATAACATCAGCCATTCTTTCCAGTTCACATTATCGTATGTTCCACCAGCACTGTTATCTAATAAAGTTTTACTTGAATCTCAATAATCATATTGCATCTAACCTTTAATATGAAGTTAATCAACATGTAGTCTTATTTTTTTTCTGCCAAGTATACTGATATCCCGTTTTGATTGTCCGACCCTTTACTGGAGTAATTCTTGGCTAAAAATAAGTAAGAAAGTTCTAATCAACATGGGCTCAAAAGTGATTTGTTTTCAAAACATTGGAAGTTTAATTCCATAAGATTACCTGTTACAAATATAATCGAAGTGTATTTATTAATATGAATTATTAACCCGTTACGATAGTTTCGATGAATTATCATTATTAAACTGCACTGGTTAGGTACAACCATCGCAACTAATAATTACATTTAAATAATTCACTGAATATTGTTAACCCTTTAACGCTTGCTGGTACAAATATGTACCACTGGCCATACAGCTCAAAGTCTAGCGGTTTTCTCGGGAAGCTTAAACAACATGTACGTTAGAAAAACTTTGATTATTTTACACCCCCAGAGTCTTGACCGTTAAAGGGTTAACAAAGGGTCAACATATGAAATTAAAACTTTGTATATCTCGAAAACGAACCACTTTCGGACCTATATTCATTAAAACTTTTTGCCTTGTTTTCAGTCAGAGAATACGCCAGTACAGGACCGGATAATCAAAACGGGATGTCCCTGTGGAATAACAGCAAATATCTACGTTTTATAATAACGACACTTTTAATTTAATGTATCTTTCAGTGGTATGACCTGAAGACGAGCCGATCAGTTTGAAACCGGTTATCGAAAGTTCATCTTCAGAATTGCTAGGTAAGTACATTTTGCATTTTCATTTATTATCTAATTGAGAAGACAATGAGAGTTCAATTTTTCATGAAAAATTTTGCAATAAAACGAGGAAATTTGCAAATGTTTAACTTCATGTTCAGAACTAACATTGCTATTACTATGATTAGCATCATGAAGTATTTTGCGATAAAATGAGGGGAGATGAAAGGGAAGTGATGGTAAATAAGAGAAAAAATATTGATTGGGGAATGAAAGGAATTTATTGAGCAATGAGAGGTATATTAAAGGTGCGTTCAGACTTGTGACAAACTTATGACGGTGCGAACTTCGACGCGTATAAAAAATGTGAATGTATCATCATCGCGTATGTGTCATCGCTGTATATCAACATTAATGCGAACTTTAATGCGTTCCAGTTAGTTAGTAGTTTTGTTCGTAGAAACGATTTCCAACAGTTTCTGATTTTTTCAACCAATCAAGAGTAGAATTTTTTGGATATAATCAAAATTAAACAATTTGATTGATTGAAAAAATTAGAAAAAGTTGGAAATCGTTTCTATGAACAAAGCAAATGTTAGTACATAAGATGTTATCATGGTTATTGCAGCAGCCGCGTATATTATTATTGATCAGTTTGTACGTAATAAAAGGAAAAAGAACACCTTGGCAACAATATTTATATACGCAATGACTTGAAAATTGCGGAAATAACTTACTGAAAGACTGAAAATTTCAACAAGTTAACGGTCTTTATAAAAATTTCAGGCTGACGTCATCACTCAATTTTGATTACCTTATAAGTTTAATTGGGCCAAAAATTGCTAAAAAAATACAATTTTCAGGAATACTATAACTATCCTAGAAAGAGTGGCCGGGACTCTTAGATTTAGTTATACCCATTTTCGTCTCTATACAATTGTATAAATGTTGTTGCGTCCTCTTCACACTTTTACCCACTAAATTAAAGGAAACCGTAATGTGTAATTTTCAAGATGTAACGATGATACGCGCTCACGTCTATTTAGACTTGTCGATCCAAATTACGTATCATCCGTTCGATGCGACGAAGTTTACAAATTTTAGTTGGTGAGAGAACCCCAATTCCTTACTAATAACAAATTAAAATCATTTCAGGCTTTTTCGAAATCCGATATCAAATTTCCATATCGTACAGCGAGTATTATAAATTTAACGTTAGAATACTGGTTGACTTTCGCTGACCCATAAGTCACATTCGCAATTTCCGTTTCAAATAGCTTTATCGCGGAGTAGTAAATGCGCGTCGGTCGATGCAAATTCAATTTCCCGGTTTTATCAGCATCGTCGTCGTCGCGAGGTCGGTCGTTTCGATCGCACCGTCCGCAATCGCCTTTGGTAGCCAGAAACGGTCAGATCGGTCCGAGCTGGTGTGCGTCTCGGTACCGGTCACAGTCATGACCTTGCGCACGGCGCAAACTAACGGAACTGCTATTCTAATCAGCCGCGAAGGTCGCTCTTAATCAACACCGACCGCTACCGATCTCTTCTCTTTCAATCTTTCTCTTTTCCTTATGAGAAATCTACTAAACCAGATTCAACTCCTCCAATTTAGTTACTTAACTACACTTACGATTAGCTTATTTAAGTTTACGTTTACAACGTATTTAAAGTGTACGCGCGTTCAAGGTTTTTAAATTGAATCCAACAACCGAGCAGAGGTCGTTTTATCGTTCGCCTGTTATAAATTAATTTCACCATGAAACTTAGATTCCACAATAGGAAGTCATCGCGGACGGTCGTCAACAACAAGATAAGGCGACAATTAGCGGCCTCCAGAAGTGTCGAGGCGCGTCTAACAGGATTAGAGTGCCAGAAGGAGAGCAGGGGTCATTAATAACGCGGTTCAAGAATAAATCCATTTTACCCACCCGCCGCCGCCGTCTTTGCCTCGACGAGAGGAAATGCCAAGAACGGCATTTATTAACGACGGTCATGTAACGCGCCGAGATAACTAACCGTCAGTTCGTTAACGCATTACCTCTTTTACATATACACACACATAAATACATTCTCAAACGTTCGATTACGGTGCGTATATTGCCGATCGGTTATGTAACGACCAATTTATGCAGGGTTTTTTTTCTCGACCGTGTGTGAAAACGAAAGGATAAACTTGGAAATTATTTTATTACGGACTTGAGTGTTTGTGAATGTGTGTAAATGACCCGCACCTTGTTTTATTTAAAATAAATTCACTTTAATCATTTCTAAGGGTGGGTTTAGGATGTCAAACTTTACTGTAACCTTAGTTGTAAGTTATTACAAGTATTTGATCTAATCAACTATTGATATTTAAACAAAATAGTTTAATTTATTATATTACTACGACTACTGCTATGATTACCGTTACATCCTTTAAATTTGACATCCTAAACTTACCCTAAAACGATTTATTTCCAAATTTAAAAACTTTTTTTATTTTATTTAAGATTTTAGAATTTTAGAATTGAAAAAAATCTTAATTACTACAACGTGCGTAAATAGTAAGATTTAAATCCCGATTTGTAAGTCAAGTAAGTAACATAAAGACTTAAAAGTAAACGACCTTGACTTGAACGCGCGCACTTCCTGCACACAAAGTGAAGGTCGCTCCGAAATAGTAAACCGTCCATTCTCAATGGAAGAAGGCGAAAAAATCGTAATTTATCGTTTCGCTTCACCACCTGTACAGCTTTGTTTACCGCGGTTGGGCCGGCCGTTCGAAAGTGCAAGGTTCTCTCAAACGGCTGAGGTTTACATATTTATAATTAGAGCTGCCGCCGTGCCGCGCCGGACGGAATCTACGCGATAAAACTATATTAGAAATTATGTCGCAATTAACGTTCCATTACGACTTGGTGATAATTAATTGCGCCCAATTGTCACATAAACTAACGTAATTATGAATATTTAACGTTCTCGTTAATAGTTATCTTTGACAAATTAATCTCATTAAACCTTTACGATTTCTTGTTCTTATTTATAAAATATGTTGCATATAAATATGTCTTACTTGATAGTATATTGATAATATGTGTCAGATTAATAGAAGTAAAACTTAGGGTTTATCTCCACGTCATTACAGGATATCAACATGAAATACACTCCACATGACATTCTTCCTATGTTCTCTATGCAATATTGCTTGGATGTAGTATAACAACGTCTGAATGTTTCCATACGAATATATAGAGGTAACCTCCAGGCGTTAATATCGAGTTGATGTCTTGTAGTGTCGTGGGTTACACCTTAAGAAACAAATTTTTGCAATAGTTTATTATAATAAATAATAAATTTTACTTGAATCCTGACTTTAACGAGTATGGAAGGAAAAATGCCGGAAAATTCGGTAGATAATTTACCAATCATTCAACACTAGATTTATTTAGCTTACTAATTAATTTTGGCTATTCGCCATCATCAGAATAGAATTAGCTTACAAGCCACCTTAAACAATTCCAAAAACTACGCCTGAACTCCAAATTGCATTTATACGTTAAAATTTGTAGGTACAAAGTTAAAATGTGATTGATTTTTAAAACATCGTAGAAGAAGTTGTTTGTCCAACACACATTTTAACGAGTATTTTATAGTTTTTATGTCATATATAGAAAGTCACAAAATAATAATAGCGCAGGACAAAAATATCTTCCTGAACTTATTCATTGTCTATCATATATTATCTTCCTCTGCCAGGATATCTTGAGGAAGTTTCCCTTTTAAGCGGATATGGATATCCACTTTTCCCAAGGAAGCCCATATGGATGGCTTCGCGCACTCGAACATTTTTGCAACTTTGCTAGATACTTCCTTGTTGTTCTATTAATAAAATCAGTGGTCATTTCTAGACCCACTTCATTGTGTATTTGGGAATTCCGCACAAACCATGGTGCATCCAAGCAATTTTCAATATTTTATTTTGAAGAACTTGGATTTTGTTAATATTAGATTTTGCTGTAGAGCCCCAAACCGGGCTTGCATATATTGCTATAGGTCTTATTAGTGATTTGTAGAGCAATACTGCGCATTCAATTTTTAATTTTGATTTTCTATCAAGAACAGGGTATAACTCAATTAACCTAGCATTAGTAATAATATAGTACAGGGGTGGCCACACTTGGTGATACTGAGAGCCGCATTGAAAAATCGAAAATTTTTAAGAGCCTAATCGGAAAAAATTCGCCCTCCAAAAAAAAGGAGATCCAGTATTATACCTCCTGATTCCCTCTCATTATAGGAAATAAATTTTCTTAAAAATTCAAAACATAGTGGGTAGTATTTATGACTTTTTTTAATTGAGCCGCAATAAAACTCAAAAAAAGCCGCATGTGGCTCGCGAGCCGCCTTTTGGCCACCGTTGATATAGTATTTTATATTCTAACCTTATAACTACAAATTTTAACGAGTAAATGTAATTTGGAGTTCATAGTGTTTGGAATTGTTTAAGATAACTTTTAAGCTAATTCTACTCTGATGATGGCGAATACTCGAAATTAGTTAATAAGCTAAACAAATAAAACTGGTAAAAGTACAGCATGCTTTTTCATAAATAAGTTTAATAAACTGGTAATATGGATCACACATTCAACTTTAACTCATTAAGTATTTAAATTTACTTAGATATTAGTTAGGATTTAGTAAGGTTTAAAGATAATTTACGAACTCATCAACAATTTACTTGAATTCGGACGAAAATGAAAGAAAAGAGAGATCGAAAATCAAATTAAATATCTATTATCCGTGACAAAAATCAAGACGGATTAGTTCATTGCTCCTTCTTCTATATTATAGCCCATGAAATGTAGTTTCCAATAATAGGCTATAGTTCATTCTAGCTTTGAAAACTTCTAAGATAGAGCCAAAAAACTAACACAAGCATCCAATCACAACTTAAAGCATTTCCATCACCCATAGCTCACTTAATAATTATTCTATCGAGATGGGTACTGTTTCTATATTATAGCCCATGAAATCTAGTTTCTTACAATAGGCTATAGTCCGTTTTAGCACTAAGAACTTCGAAGACAGAGCCAAAAAACTATCACAAGCATCCAAACAGAACTTAAAGCATTTCCATCGTCATTAGCTCACTGATTCTATCGAAATGTGTCCTGCTTCTTTACTATAGCCCGTGAAATCTAGTTTCTAACAATAGATTATAGTTCGTTCTAGCACTAACAACTTCGAAGATAGAGCCAAAAAGCTAACACAAGCACGCAAATAGAATAAAATTGAGGTAAAAACCGTCATGATTGATGATCATTTCTGTGTAAAGTAAATTAAATTATAAAAATAGACGCTAGACGGATCAGGAAATCTTTCGAATTGAGTGAAAAAAGAACCTTCAATTCGAAGATTTTTAATAAAAATTTCATCACTGCCCACTTTCAAATCTCTTAGGACTACAGAAAGTTCAGAGTTTCAACTTATTTTTTACTGATTCTTTTTACTTTTATTTTCCAGTCCTTTTCTTTTTTCATTCAAAGTACTATGTCATCTAATTATTCATTCAAAAATTATATTCAACCTGTTCTTTTTTTATTTCATAATATTGTTGTAACACAGACTAAATTTAATCATATTATAATATGCCAATCAGAAAACTTTTATTTAATTGCGAGATAAAAAAAATCGAAATATTAATAAACCTCACTTGACTCATATAGCAAATTGAGAAACATCTCATTCCTGTATTTATAATTAGAAAACTTTTCAAAATATCTCGTAATCCACTTTGGAAATGTTTGTCTGTACGCGTTTCCCAATTCTAGATGTCATAAAACTACATTGGTTTGCCAAACGAATAAACATTACGACTAAACACGTTTTCTTATTTGCGCACTTATGTAAATAGATATTACATTTCTACAAATTTTGTAACTTTGGTTAAAAAAAAAACGAGGGAAATAAGTAAGTATGATATTTTTCATCATAAAAATTAAACGTGGGCAGTTGAGAGATGGCAAATTTTGGCGCTTCAACCAAAAATACTCGATTGTGTCCTTGGCAATGGTTATTTGGAATCGGATTATATGTTCGTTTATTTTCGACGTGGAAGCCAACGTGGAAAAGCGGTAGGGATTACAAGGTCTCCCTAGAGTACGTCTTACTTTTAGACACGCACAAAACGTAACTTCCACCTTCCACGTTATAAAGATCGGTTTTCCGTCGCTGAAACGATGGTTGTTTGAACAACACGTTATCTCACCTTGATTTTTATCGCACTTGACCATGAATCGCTGTTATCTTCCAGGAAAAACGTCGCAAAAACCGACTGGCACGAGTCTGGCTTCACACGCTTTTATTAAAACTGATAGCGACAGGTTGTTTCACGTTGTTATTATCATACCAAAATAAGTTGATTATTAAATTTACGAAAACATCATTTTATAAATAATTCATTGGTTAAATCAGGAAACGAACCGATAAAATGAAATGCGGAATGCCACACGAAACAGACCGAGACCTTCAGAAGCCAAAAGCAGTTGGCAATGAATTTGCGATTCTCAATGTTATTTGCACAAAAATTGACACTGAATATTATTAGCGAACCGCTACGTATCGATGGAGATGGAAAATATTTGTGGGAGAGACGAGAAGGAAACGATTTCGTTCAATGTTATTCGGTTACAGGTGATGGTGAATTCGTTTAAGTTCACGGTTGTTTTTTTATAGCAACGAAGGTCGCGTGGCATATTGAACCATACCATTTTTTTTTATATAATTCGACTATTAATCCTGTTATAAGATGTTTGTTTATCACTGTCAGGTATTTTTTTTTTTATGAAAATGCGTCATATAAAAGGGGGAGTATCAAAAGTCGCCAGATTCACATACGAAGTCCAAATACCTTCTATAAATAAATCGCATATGACAAAGTGCTCGATGGCTTACGTGACAAACGCTGCACTGCTTCAAGGTTGCAAATTGTAATCTACTTTTCGCGGAATGAAATATGAAACAACTCGTGTTTTTGTTATTGTATTAATGAAATTACTATAAATAGCGGTGTGTTATCTGCGGGAGGTGCGTCAGTATGGAGTTCCAAATTCATGGAAATTCCACAACAACATACATGAAATTCTCTTCATTTATTTTTGCATTGTAAATTTAATTTTATCATAAGTAGTTAGCAGTCGAACGTTTACGCCGAATGATGCGTAAAAATGTTACGCATCATCGCGTTCATCGTAAATAATAAGTCACCAGAACTATTTTACTACCAGGAAGTAAGTCGTAAATTAATTTGCATGTTATTGTTACAGTCAATTGTGCAGATAAATAGACCTTTTAGACAGATGTAGATGCCAAGGACGGTTTCTGGAATACGAACGTGATTTTATTAAAATGGGAATTTGATTGTGATGACCTTCTTTGTATGACTAACTTATTAGTAATCCCTTCTAATTGTAACATAATATTGTGCACGTCTACAGGTAATAAATTTTGTCTGATTCTATCATTTCTATCACTTAAGTAGTTGCTTGGTCTACTGTAAGATTATTTGAATCTACCCTCTGTTTTTACTGTGCCTCTATATCATGAAGTTATAGTTGATTTTCTCCGATTTTTTTGAAACACATTAATCTCTCAACAAATGATCTTCGATTTTTAAATAAGTTGAATATTTCTTATCTTCAATAGTTTTCTAATTTCATTTACATTAATTCGCTTTAGTTCTTGAGTTCATATTTTTTCCAATTATAAGTTATCGGATTTCTGTTTTCTAGAAAACTATTAAAATTTTACTGAAGATATAACTATCTTATTTTTTATTTTTTTCTATTTTAGTGTTGTATGTAGTTTTTCAGTTTATTTTTCTTTATCAATGGTATGAATTTTCCAGTTTTAATTTTTCAACTTTCAAATGATCAGTTATTGGCTTTCTATTTTTTGGAGAATTCCTCTATTTTGTTTAAGATTTAATTATTTTATTTTCGGTTCTCTTTTACTTTGGCGTTTCATGCAGTTTTTAGGTTTATTTTTATTTCGCGATGGTACCTATTCATTTTTCCGTATTATTTGTTCAACTTTCAAATCATCAAAGTTATGAGTTTTTTATTCTTTGGAAAACTCTTCTATTTTATTTAGCTATGAAGTTCTCCATCCTACAGCGGGGCATGAATTAAAATTGTAAAAAAGGCTGAAGCAATTTATTTCCAGTTCTTGACTACCTAACCTACGGTTACGTACTTACCGTCGCAGGTCTTCGCGTTAAAGTAATGAAGAGACACATACAAATTGGAAAATTTTAAAATGCGTGAGGTTGGGTTAAGTTATGAATACAAAGTTGAGAACTGCTGAAAAATTTAAAAATATTATATGAAACTTTATAACGCCAAGTTAGAAATGAAGCTCAAAAGTTTTAGCAAACGTTCACAAATTTTTATTAATTGTTATAAATGCTACGTAGACATTTCGCCCTTAGGCGTCTTTAGGCACATGATTAGGAAATGTAAAGGGTACGAAAGTTAATCATCGAAGAGCGCAGTAACACTGTTTTGAACAACTGTAAAAGCTGAAGGCTCGTTAAGAGAGTGGCCCAATAGCTGTACAAAATTTTAAAAATGCTGAAGGCGTGATTAATAAGACGTATTGGCTTTAAAATATTAAATACTACATGCAAAAAATTGAAGTAAAAATCTTAAAATTGAAAATTGACTTTATTCAAATGCTTACTGAACAAACGTAAACGATGGTTGAATGAAAATTTAGAATTTCCACGATGAACTTGAAGTACATATACACTAGCCAAGTTGATAACGTCAATCTACGCTCCGATTTCAAAAATGCCATTACAAACCAACCTCAGTCTGTTAAAGCTAACTTAGCACTCTAACAATAAGTTTACTGTAATCTATTTTTGTGTTTCATGTAATTTTTGATGTTGTTTTTCTATCCCAATAATATACAATTTCCAATTTTAGATAGAAATAAATGGAAAAGAATTTATTTCAAAGTAGAAAAAAATAATAATAAGAATTACATGGTAAAAAAAAGTAAATAAATAAAAAATACAGTAAAATAATTAATTTAAATACTATACTTTTTTCCTTAGACACAGGCTATCGGCTTTGGTCCTTCAGCCCAGTCTAACAATAATGTAGGAACTTTAGCTGGGTCTAGGGGTTTTATTTTTGGTAATAAGGCTCGCTTGTTTTGTAAAATAATATAAATGAATATATTTCACAATAATGTGTACAATTGTTCGTCTTTCTGAGTTTTCACTACTTCGCATCTTCTTATAACTTTGTCTTTACACGTCTTTCGTCGTTACTCTCGTCTTTTCAATACTCGATTCTCGTCGTTACTCAATTCAATTCTCTGCCCAACTATCGTCGTTACATGTCTTACGTCGTTATACATGTAAACCCAACTAAACTCTCTTCGCCTATCATTTTCGCACTTATCCAAACCTCTTTCCATCTCAAACCCTCTATATCTACTTCCGCGTTCTTACCAATAAAATCTTAATCTAATCAATTTATAGTAAAAAATAATTAATATATTTCTACAATAAGATTTTCATTTTTTTATGTGTACATACTTTAGATGTTCATAATTTTGAGATTTGCATTTGAAATATTACGCAAGGGGTTGTTCGGATATTGTATTTTGGTTAAAGTTCGAAGACAAGATCTTTCCCCAACTTCTAAATTCCTGTCTTCCTTTGCTATTAGCTATCAATACATTTTTTTAATACAGTTGATGTTAATGGCTTGTTTTTTATATATTAGTACAGTAGAACCTCCTTTATACGGACCTCATTTATCTGGATCTCCGGATAATCCGGATCAGATTTTTAGACAAATTTTAAAAATATTTTTTAAAATTTTTTAATTTTTTTAAGACTTTTAAATTATTAAAAAAAATTACCTTTTATTAAATTTTATCTATTAGTTCGAAAAAACTTATTACAAGTTATTCCCCGGTTCCACGCGTCAGATATTCGGGGAATACCTGTCTCTCTTCTTCTGTCTCGCTTCTGAAGAAAGCTTGTCTAGTGATGTTGCTGATGCTGAAAAATTTAAAAAGGATTTTGAACAGTTTGTTTTATCTGAGCAATTGATACCAGACCAGATTTATAATGCTGATGAAACCGGGTTGTTTTATCGGACGTTTCCGAGCAAAACCCTAGCGTAAAAACTTGAAGATTCGGCTAAGGGCTACAAGAAAAGTAAAGGTAGGTTAACTGTTATAGTGTTAAAGCAATGCATCAAGGACACATAAATTTCTTTTTGTCGTAGTAGGAAAATCCTATAAACTCCGAGGGTTAGAAATATCAATCACAATTCGTTGCCAATCAGTTATCGATTACAAAAGAATGCGTGGATGGATAGTTTTCTGTTTAAGAACTGTTTTTTTGATAACTTTGCTCCTGAAGCTCGAACATTTCTAAAAGAAAATAGTTTACCAGAAAAGGCATTTTTACTGATAGCCAATGCTCCATCCGATCCGGGAGAAAAAGAACTTGTGAGTGGAGGAATTCAAGTAAAATTTCTTCCACCAAACGTAACCGCACTCCTACAGCCTATGGAGTCCTTGAAAACATAAAAAAGTGTATAGAAAACAACTACTTAGTAAAATAATTGAAGAGGAAGGAGAAAAAAGTGCGATTGATTTGTTGAAATCAATAAATATCAAAGATGTAATTTGTATGGTTGCTGACGCTTGGGATTGCATCGCAAACAGCTCCTTGAAAAAATCATGGAAAGAACTGTGGCCAGCCATTTGGGCTGCAAACGAAATGACAAGCGATGATTTACTGCAAGTGACTGAAGACGATCTTCTACAAATGTTGGGAACAATAAATGGGTGATCAGGTGTGAACAGGGAAGATGTCAGTGAGTGGTTGAAAGAGAACAATGATGGTGGATATGGCGCTATCACGAAAGAAGAAATTGCGGCGGCATGTACAATAGCCCGAAATGGAGCTGCACCATAAAGAGAAAGATGAAAGAGCACTCGGCAATGTTACGGAGAGGGGACCTACTTTTTAATCTTTCTCTTCATGGTGCAGCTCCATTTCCGGTTATGGTACATCTAGAATAGAGAGCGAGGAAGAAGATGACGTGGATGAGCAGGGAGTAATCGCATCACAACAGCGAATAACACATACAGATGCTGCACATCAGCTTACAAATATCATGGCGTATTTAGATAGTTAACCTCATACCACTCCAGCTGAACTGTTCATGATAAAACGTTTGCGTGCTTCATTCAAGCGTCACACATGTTTGAAACAAAATATAGTGGACGAATTCTTTAAAAAACAATCCATAATATTTTTATAAACTTTCATGTTTGTAAATATATACGTAAATATGTAAATTTGGTTACGTAATATAGTTCCTTTTATCATACTAAAGTTTAAAGTTTAAAGTATGCTTAGTTTAAGGATTTTCTTTTACTTATCTATATTACCCGTATAATCCGAATTTTCGATTATCCGGATTGCCTTTGGTCCCCGTTAGTCCGGATAAATGAGGTTCTACTGTACTCAAAAACGTTTGGCTCTCGTTGTTGTTTTCATTTTTGCTTTCTTAGAGTGTATATGAAACTTTCCTGTGTTGTCGAAATGTATATTTTTTAATTTTATTTTTCTAATATGAAATTATCAGTTAATGGATTTTTATTTTCTGAACAACTGTTAAAAAAATTCATTTTAAATTTCATCTACTTATGATGTTATGATGTTATGAGGTGTTTTTAATTTCTTCAACTATGTATTTTAGTCTTTATTTATGTTTTTTTTTATTTTATTTTCATTTCTTTTTCAATGATATTCATTCTTTAGTCTTATTTTTCAAAGTATATATTGACGAAATTATTGGATTTTTTTTTCTCGAAAACTCTTCTGTCTTTCGATGAATATGTGTTTGTAATTCTTATTCTTTGATTTTTTCTTTTTCCGTCGCGTTGGATGCAATTTTCATCCCACTTATGAATTCGTCCGTAAGACGCTTTCAAACGAAGTTTTCAAACGATTTGAAAACTTTGGAGCTCACAGCACATCTCCAAAACGCGAAATCAATTTTAATGAAAATTAATTAGCACACTAACTTCAGTAAATGACATTGTATATGCTTCATTTTCGTGTTAATAAAATTTTGTTACCTTGAAAACTTTATATATTACACTAATTTCAGAATCATGCGGTTCCCACTTGTCACCTTGTACATATTTCTAATTTTGAGTTATTATGAAATCCGTATATCCTATTTCACGACACTATTTTCCATTCTCCTTATTAAAGGATTAGTTGGACTATAAATAATAATAATAAGAGAACGTGTTATTTAATTTTTTTTTCTCAAAAACTTTAATAGTCTTGTTTGTTCCTGTTACCATTAAAATAATCTAAGGTTAAACAAATAAATGATCGAACGCGATATTACGTCTTTATGGCTGCAGTTTAAATTTGCATTAAGAGTCGCGCACCTATTAAAATTTATTTAAAATCAATTTAGCTCAATAATTAAATTTTAATATTCCCGTTTTATGCATTCAATGAATTACATTATCAGCAGGATACAGGGAATACCGTTCACAATCGGCCGCTTGCGTGATGTTAAGTAAAGTGACATAACGTACACAACCTTGATTTATTTTTAATGTATGATTTATCATAACTCTTCTAACAATTTTATTTGTCCGGTCGCCAAGGTTAAGGTCAGGCAGATCGGGTTCTGAGTAATGAGGATGTTTTCACAAGCCTTTGTAACTGAGTAAGCCACAGTATAAACAACGTGTGACGACAGGTTTTGACGTATCACGTTAAGGTGTAACCCTAATTGAGACATTTCAATAGCTTTCATTGATATACAATTAGATATTATAAGGAAGTATGTTGAAGGTTTTCAAAGAACAAAGGCTATTTGTCTAACCTGTTCTTGCTGGTTTGTCAATGAAATTTCAATATCTCTTAAGGTTATGCAACAACTTGAAGACTCACAAACGTTCAAGGAGAGAAATGTCTCGTAAATGTACATAATTAATTGGGGTAACATTTCAATAGGTTTCATTGAGATAAAATTAGATGTTATAAAGAGCATATTGAAGGTTTTTAAAGACTGAAGATTATTTATCTTTCTTAGTGGTTTTGCAATATCTCTTTCTTGAGCTTTTGTCAAGACCTGAAGTCTCACAGACGTTCAGGAAGAGAAATATCAAAGAAGAAAATACACAACTGTTGCAGAACGATGTTTAAACGACTTCCACGTGTAAACTTATCGACCTGTTTTATCGTCCTATATGACAACAAGTTGAAGGTTAATTGTTGTGCGGCTTTAATTTGCTTTATTACGCAACGATTCAATAAGCTTGACCTTAATTATTTTTATCTAAAAAGAAGAACAGTAACATTCTTTTTATTCATTTTTCATACCAAATCATTTCTTTTATATCTCGATTTTTAATTAAAGATTATTATTTTAAAGCCCTTAAAAATAAAAATAATGGCTCGTGTTTATCTCATAAAAGCCAGTGGGGGACGGTTCCAATATTTTCCCATTTTCAACGGAATCCAAACCGGGTTTTCACGTGACGGGGGTCCTTTATTAAAGGAAAATGGGAGGAAAACAACCGGGTAGGACGGGAAAACCGCCGCGAGCGACCTTGACCGGGCACGAGTTCCCTCCGGCTTTCCGGGATACGAAACGAGTCCCGTCCCGTTATCGGGATGCACGAGAGTGGTACGGAGGCGGATCCCCGGGGTTACAAAGGAGCGGGAGACGAAAGGGCAACGAATCGTGGGGGGTTAAAGGACTCCCACGCACAAGGCTCCTAAATTGGTTAAGCTTCGGGTGAAATTGCGTCATATTATCCCCGAATGGGAGGAGAACGGTTATTTATTTTTTTATTGGCTTCTTTTTTGATGTTGAAATTAAAACTTTACATAACTTGGAAAATATTTTTTGAAGAGGCGAGAAATGAAGTGAATGGAAGTACAAATGGGAAAAGTTAAACGGGGATATAAAAAGAGATGGAGGAAAATGGAAGTTATAGCAGTCGTAAAAGCTATGGAAATCTTTAAAGTGGATTAACAAAAATAATAAAATGGATTTAAAAGAGTAGATGTGAACTTGACCTTTTATGAAAATTCAGAATGAATTTAAAACTGAATGACTTTTTTAAAAACCCTCAAAGTTCTTGTTTTAAAGTTTTTTTTCTGTCATTTATATATTACTTATTATACAGTATTATTTCGGTAATCGCAAATAATAAATTGGGGTAGTTATTCAGCTCACTCAGCGAGGAAAAAATATAATATGTTGCAATATATCGTTCATATGTTAGAATATCGGTACAATTCAAACATTGAAGCTGTTTGATTTCAAATTAAAACTGATTGTAGTTTAGTTGTATACTATTTTGAAGAGTTGCACTTATCAGGGTTAAAAGACTATTTTGTACTGTTGGAAAAATCGAAAAAGAGTTAGGTGAATCAAGGATTGCAGTTACCGAGGTAGTATTGTGTTATTAAAAAATAAAGAAATAAACAAAATAAGCTGGGAATAGAAATAAGTTAGTGTGGATTCGGTTCGATTATATTCATAAGAGTTATTTTCGCTTAGATTACGAATGAATGAAAACTTCTGAAGATTCTGATAACATTGATGAACTTTTTTGTCCAAAGTGGTGATGTTTACAATGAAATGTAGAAGAAAATTGGAAAAGTTTGAAATGTAGTGGATTGGAATAGTTATTGGAATACAAAGTGCAATACGAAAAAAGCCGAGGACAGAAATCTTGAAATCTATAGTTTACAGTATTGATTACTACAGAGTGATGCAAAGGATTTTATGTATTTTTAGAGTGTTGGGTTGGGTAGTTCATTAAATATTTCTTCTTCTGTTAACGATATGGGCAAATGTCTTTTAATTACTGATATATTTCTAGAATTAGGGTCTTGAAATGAATGATATTCGAGGCCTTAGTCCGAGTAAAATTTAGTTAGTTTCCGATAGTCATCAATATCGTTTAGATTAATTTTTAGTTTGTTGTTAGAATATTTGGTGCTGAATTCTTTGGATACATTAGATTTAATATCTTTTAGTACTTCTTGGTAGTATACTACATTGTGTAGGAATATTGGCGGTATTTTGGGTAATTGTTTAGGAGTTGATTGAATCGTCTGTTTCATCCGTTTGGGTAGTTGATAGTGGAAAATATTTATTGTTTTGTAAAAGAAATTTGGGATCTCAGGAGTAACGTTTTTGTGTCTCCGAAGCAGGAGATGATAATACATTACTTTTTTCTTTTGACGAGCCTGCAGACCCAACCATATTTCCCAGAGAGCCTTTCCTTTGAGGAGGGCGCGTTTTGTTAAAATTCGCTTGTTATAGAAAATTAATGTTATACACGTGTTCCTTACAAGGTAAGATAATAACCGGTCTTGCGGGTGGGTTTGATATCGCGTTTAGAGCACTCGATACATCCACTCGCTGGCACTGTCAGTCACGAACTCAGTGTTTTGTGAAAATAGCGTCTTTCAAATGATTACCGCGTTTATTTAAATATAAAGTTTGAAATGTAGTGGATTGGATTAGTTGTTGGAATACAAAATGTAATACAAAAAAGTCAGGAACAGAAATCTTGAAAAATATACTTTGCAGTATTGATTACTACAGAGTGAAGCAAAGGATTTTAGTTATTTTTAAAGTGTTTTTTGAAAATAACGCCTTTCAAATGGTTACCTCATTTATTTAAATATAAAGTTGAAATTGAAACTAAAATCTCTGTGTAACTCGTAGAAGCATCGATCTTATGAAACTATTTGAAGGCTAAGTTTTTTTTTAGTAAATCTCAAACGCCATGAGCTTTAAAAACGTCAAGAAAAGCCTCGTTCTCATTTTTAAAAAATCAAAGCAATAAACCATGATGCTGCTATGAATTAGAGAGTTTTCTATACTTCTATAACTTATTTAAACAGACGTGGTATCATTTGAAAAACGTTACTTTCAAAAAATAATTGTTGCTGTAAAACTGCATTATGTGTTGAATAATAATATAGGTTTTTAGAACTAGTCGTTTCATTCGGATATCCATAATAACAGTTTAAAAATGGGTAAAACCCATTGCATCATCTTGTGTAAAACAATGTCGTCAGAAGAGTAGATATAAACTAATCATCTATTCAAATTGGGAATTGTTATAAAACTAAAGCGGAGTACTTTTGTAAAAGTCAAAAACTTGTTGCTTCAAATTTTATTTCATATTTTGTCACTTTTTATGAGGTTTATAATCAAAAATAAATGGAAAAAATTGGAAGACGAAAATTAGGAGAAACAGAAAAGTAGTGAGTATAAGTTGAGTTGACTTGCTTATTTGAATACAAAATTGAATACGAAAAAAGAAAAAAAAAAAAAAACAACAAAAAAAAGTAATGATGGAATTTTGAACTGAAAAATGTCGATTATTATAAAATAATGTCTTTATGAGAAGAAATATACATCCTTCAATTATTAAAATTTAGAATTACTATGATACTGAATTGAGGACTTCTATGAAAAACCAAAAACTGTTGTTTCAAATTTTATTTGATATTTACTCTTTATGGAATTTATAACGAAAAATAAAATAAATGGGAAAAATTGGAAGAAAATTTTAAAAAGTGCTGAGTATGAGTTGAATTGAATTGATTATTGGAATAGCAAATTTAATACTGAAATGAAAGATATCGATTACTATAAAATAATGTTTTTAGAAGGGTAGATAGAGACTCTTCAACTATTAAAATTCAGAATTACTATAAAACTAAGGTTGAGAACTGTTTTGGAAAGTTAAAAAATAATTGTTTCAAATGTTATTTTTTATTTTGTCGCGCGTTATGGTGTTTACAAAAATAAATAATAATAAATAAATTTGGAAAAAGTTAAAAATTGTAAAAATCTGAAAAGTGGTGGGTATAAGTTGGGTTGGAGTGGTTATTGAATTACTAAATTTAATACGAAAATATCCGATGGCTGAAATCTTAAACTGAAAAATAACGATTGTTATAAAATAATCTATGGCGGAACACTATTATTTCAAATTTTATTTGGTATTTCGTCACTCATTATAAGGTTTATATTAAAAAGTAACAAGAAAATTGAAGTATTTCGAAACTAAACAAAATTGTGTTACATACATTAAAGCACATCAGCTGTACTTCTTAAATAAAAATACTGAGACAGCTGCGTTAACTAAATTTATAACCCACCTCATTATAACTTTTCATATTACATGATAAACTAAAATAAAATATTCAACATGAACTAAATACATGTCTATGCGTCATATAAAATAATTAAAGTTTAACTTTCCTTTTGAAAAATAATTAACTAAGAGATTTATTAAAGAAGTTTTAATACATTTCGTTTACATAAAATGAATGTACCATCTCGATCCTTCTCTATATTCATTCTTAAGATTTCTAATGATAGGAAATAGAAATTCATTCATTAAAAATTTATATAATAAGATATTTTTATCTTATTTTCTCTTACAAATATTACGTATACTTTAGAATAGTGTTAAGAGCATAACATTTTTGCGGTTTTAACAATTTCCCACCGAGACATTGGCATGTATTATAATTGTAAATGTGTCAAGAACTAACTTTCGATGCTTTACGGTATATTATCCTCCGTTCATAACAGCCAGAGGCAAACTATGTCGTCATAACCGACGTGTGTAAACCTATAATAATTGCAGGATCTACGCATTTTGGATACTAAAAAAAAGTAATACAGTTTGGAAAATCACGCGCCCGATAATTCATTAAAGCGGAAAAAAACTTGGCGAAAGTGTTTATCTTCTAAGAATACCTGCCTAATCGATACCAAGGCTAAAATTAGAACCCCAGCGCGACCTTCACTATTATTTTCGGCTAAATCAACCATCAACCATCGATTTTCACCCAATAATAACTCTGTTAATAACCCACTTTGTTACATTTCAATTTATACACCCCGATCTAATAATCTTTCTTCAATTTTGGCGCGTTCATAATTTAGTTCGAAAGGGTACCGTAGATGTCGCGGAGGGTGAGGTTACTGCGGCCACGATGACCTTCATCCAACCCCGGTTGGCGGCGCTGTCAGCGCAAACCTTGACCTGCCCTACTCACCCCCAATTCACAATGAACGCTGCCAAGGTTGACCATGAATGGGGATGTCAGGGCTGAACCCAGGGCGACCTCTACCCGCGGCATATAAAGTTTTAATGGCCATCCAATCTCTGCAGGAAATGGAACGAACCTTAAGCGAGTTAATTAGCGAATTGTTTCGCGAAATGAGAACGCGTTCGAACATGTTATAGTCGTTTAAAGTTTACAATAAAATTAATGTGAATAGAAACGCGGGTCGTTAAAAGTTGATTTAAAGTTGTTGTAAAAGTTTTAAAGCTTTATGTTTCGTGAATGTTATACAGCATGAATTAATATTCACATCTCACTATCCCATAATTCTAAAACTATAATTTTGAGGATTTATTAAGGATTTATCTTTTTAAAATTAAGAAATAAAATAAAATTTTCATTAGATATTAAATTTGTTTTAATTTGAATACAAACATGACCTATGTAACTTGAATATATTTGAAATTGTGGACTTGTTTAACTCTAAAAACAATTGACAATCGTTATCTTTAAGTCGACGTAATTCCATTGTTTTTAATCAGAATATAGTCGTGTTTGGTATCAAAATAAACGATTTTTACTCATCTTTGAAAAAAATTAAGAATATTAATAAATTCTTTTTTAATGTTCGATTTTTTCAAAAATGAAAATTTAAAGTTTTCGTAATCCAATTAATTGAACTCGATTGAGTATTAGGCAATGAAATTTGCTTTAATTTGTGTATAAACATGAATTATCTAGCTTAAATAATCCACATTGTTATTAAACTAAGCAATGTTTAATTATCTTTGAGAAAATTTAAGAATGTTAATATACAGTGTGTCCCGAAATTAGACGGCCATAAGCTATCAGCGCATTCTATGTTCAAAAATAAGAATAAAAGCCCAAATAAACATTTGTTGAAAAGTGCTTTCTAAAGGAACTATAGTGTTTTGAAGGGAACAATGGCAAAATATACCATCTTAGAATTTTCTAATTTACATGGTTACGCAATTTAGTCATAAAATCACACACCCAACGTCAACGACATACAGCTATGGACAGAGAAATAGCATACTTGTAGGTTCCGTTTATAATACATAGTTTATTTAACACTTTAACTGCCATGTGTACCATATATGGACACAGTTGCATTAACTTAACATTAGTTAATTTTTTGATGGCGCTTAACGTGTTAATCTATATAACACAAAATGAGCTTAATATAATAAATGGAACTTAAATTAACTCAAAAGGAATAAAAGTAACTCAATTCTATTTTGACGTACGTTTTAAAAGTCAGTTAAGCTTACGGTAACTGGACACAGAAATAGCACATATTTGCAGTCCTGTAAAAACGATTGTCCAAGCATACTAAATTAATATTTTGTAGTAAAGCCACGACTTAGCACAGTTGCTACACATCTGCGTGGCAAGCTCTTCACTAGCTTTTGACATTTGGTCTGAGAGATGGAGTGCCACCCTTCCTTAATTCCATTCCAAAGCTCGTCAGACTTTTTAAATTTTTTTCCCCCAATTTTAATTTTTACGTCGTTCCATACATTTTCTATAGAGCTTAGATCGGGACTTTGTGCAGGCCAGGAAAGAACATCAAATTTCTCTTTGCAAAACCAATCCTTAACCACCTTAGCAGTATGCTATGAAATGTTGTCTTGCATAAATAGCCAGTTAACCGGCATAGAATCAAATGTGAATGGTTCCATAACGTTCTTAAGGATGTCTAAGTACGCAAACCTATTTCATCCTTCCATCAATTCTAATCAACGGCCCAACTCCATGCCAGGAAAATGCCCCCCAGACCATCAAGCTTCCTCTACCGTGTTTAACTTTTTTTTTTGTGTATTTCGATTAAGAGATTGGCCTTTTTGGGCGATGAACAAATGTTTTACCATCCGGTCCAATACGGTTTATCTTTGTTTCATCACTCCACAGCAGTCTTCTTCAAAATTTAATATCCATATTTGCATGGTCCTTAGCAAAAGTTAACCGAGAAAATTACATGTGTGCTATTTCTCTGTCCATAGCTGTACAGCGCTGTTAAGGTGCTTAGCACACTCTTAGCAAAAAAATCCTACTTTGTTCAAAAATGAGATTAGTAGGTCTTCAAAAACGCTTTACTCAAAAACGGTTGCAGTTATGCAATTACAACAAGATGACCATTTTTTCGTAGAAAGGTCTAAGACAAGGATACTGGACTTATAGGATGGCTCAATCCCATAAGATGTGTATACGCCGAAATTTAGTGCGCAGCCACTAGTTTGACATCATTTGTTGTGGTTTCAGTCGAGTGTAAAACAGAGAGTCGAGTGTAAGACAAAGACGCTAAGCTTGGCAGTGACGTTAAAGGGTGGCGGGCGATTATCGCAGATTGAGCCATCCTGTTAGTCCAGTGTCCTTGGGTCTAAGATATCTAAATTTTAAGTCAGTGTAGTAAAATGTTGGCAAGCTAAAAAGTTAGATAAACAAATAATCAACTCATCTCTGTACATGCACGCCACTGATCAGTTTCATGCAAAATTGATACCACCATCTAATTTATCTTGGAATTTTAGGCTAGTATACCAATTTTTGTTGACTTAACCCAAGCCGTTCCTTTCATTCTTACAATTAGAAAGCATTTCTCGACCAATGTTTATTTGGAAGTTTATTCTTATTTTTGAACGTAGAATGCGCTTGTGGCTTATGGCCGTCTAATTTCGAGACACCTGTATTTTCTGTTTTTTAATTTTCGATTTTTCCATGATAAAGATTTTAACATAAAGGTAATTTCGTCATTCGATCGATTGAACCCAAAAAAGAGTTAAGAAATTAAATTTACTTTAATTTAAATACAAATACGACCCATCTCCTTTGAAAAGAGTCAAAGTTATCGATTTTTAAATCCTAAAAATGTTCAACAATCACCTTCTTTAAATTCACGTAACTTAAATGACGTTTTAAATCGGAATGTAGTAGTGTTTGGTATCAAATTAAACAATTTTTAATTATTTTTGAGAAAATTTAAGAATATAAAAATATTTTTTAATTTCAAATTTTTCTTTATGAAATTTTTGTTTTTCATGACTTGTTCAATTAAGTTTGAGAGTTCTTCAAGAAATGAGTTTTAATTTAGTTTAAGTACAAATGTGACACGTTTGGCTTAAATAGATTCAAAGTTATCGATTTTTTAAATCCTAAAAATAATCAACGATCATCATTTTTAAATCGACTTGTTTGTATTCAGTCTTAATGTGGTTGTATTTGGTATCAAATTAAAGGATTTATAATAACCTTCAAGAACATTGATAGGAGTTTTAAAGATATTTTTATTTTTTTTATTTTGTAGTTTTAAAAAATGAAAATTTTAATTACAATGACAACATTTTAAATCTTCTTCTAATTTAAAAATATTTTTTATTAATCTTCTCTAATTTCATCTTCTACTGGAATTTCCATTATTTTTTTGCACCTAATCAATGTAACTAGGATTTCCCCGCTTTGACTTTAGTAACCTTCCGATGGGTTTTTACTTCATCCATCTTTCCATCCTGTAATCTTTAATCTTTCGCAACATTCATTTTTATCTCTTCTCTTTTTACTAGAATACTTCATTTTATTTACCTACATTGTGAACATAGCCAATGACTCACTTTATTTTTCTACTAATTTATCTCCTGCCTGTTAAATCTTGGCAGATTTTCTACCCCCGTTTTTTCTACATTATGGCTTTCACACGAAACATTTATCTCCATTACACGTCCTTTGTATTGTTACAAAACATTTTTGGCAGGCACTTCAAGCGGTTATGAGATACATTTAACCCAAAAATAGATTTAGTACAATATTATTTATATAAATAAAGTTATGTAACAACCATAAACAATAATTTCATGAACTTGAAAGAAAAAAAAATGAATTTTTTTATTTAATATTCGCTAAACCATAAATCCTGAATATTTCTGAATTCAAAAGGTCGATTTTTATCTATTCAATGTCATTTTTTGGAGGTTTAATCTCATCGTCGAAACCGGTCATAACCAGGTTAAGGATTTGTCCCTATTAATCCGTTTATTAACGTCGTGTCGTCATGATAAACGACCCTATCTTGAGTTTACTACCGCAAAGCGAGATATATTGCATTCCGCATTGTGTCATTGCGTTTGTAATGGATTTTGGAGGGAGGAAATAACTGTCCATTGTGTATGTTTCACGCCGAATTAAATTAGTTTGTATATGGGTAGTGTGAGGTTATTTAATCAAGTTGAATAATGAAAAAAAGATTTCAAGTTTCAACATTATTTGATAGATCTTTATTATTGAACGTTAAACGTTTTTACATTGGAATGTGAACCTTGGAAGTCATCTCGAAAGGCCACACGAAAATAATTTGCTAATAAATTCTGATAACGGCTCGAGGCCATTGGGCATTAGTCTATTGTATGGAAACGTCGCACTTGGTTAATTTGACGATAACGCACAACTTGCTAAATTACTTCACGCATGTACGTGACCCCGATCATAATATTAAGTCTAATTGTAAGTGAAACATACTTGTGGTCTTAATCAACCACTTTATTTACCACATTTGGAATAAATTTTTTTAAAACTTTTATTTAAAAAAAGGAATGTGTTTAAAGTATTAATATCATTTTTTTAATTAAATTTGGTAAAAGGTTGGATCTGAAAGGTTGGTTAAAACGTCCTCGTATAATATTTGAAACGGCACGTTCCGCGTGACGAGCCATATAAACCCGGGCAATGTCAGGAATCCATTCGCCAAAATTTTCGGACAAGGCCGGTTCGATAAGGCGTCCTTTTGTTTAAGTACAAAGTACGAGGATTAACCGATTTCGACGATATTAATAGATCACCAAACGCGCGTCCGAAGTACTCGATCTGTCGACGAAAAAATCCGTTATCTGACGGTTTTCCTCGTGCGCCGATTGCCTTCGTCTGTCTGTTTGCTTTGCCCGCCTTACCTCGACGTGGAAATTAAAAATGACGCACAAGGTTAAGGTGTTTTCGAAGCCGTTGCTTTACGAGTATCATTACGTAAGTTCAAGTTGATTCGCGTCGAACCTATAAAGAATTTTCACTTGCAATTACTTATATCTACATAACGGGTTTTTAATCATTATTGTGTTATTTATTAGATATGTATTTCATTACGTGAAACATTTTTCAAAATTGATTAGTTGAATAACTGGGTTTTAAAATTAGACTAACAAGGAGAGTGCAAGGTCTTGGGGTCACAGATTTAGTTCAAATTTTGTAACGTGGTAAATTTAGTTTCCTTGTTAATGAAAATATATGGTTGTAGGGGCCACTAGTTAATAGCCTTTTAGATATTTGCAATTGAAGATGTAATTCACTAGTAGTTAAATTTAGTTCTGTACCAAACGATTAAACGTAATGGCTTTAGCGTAGCAGCAACAGATCGACGTTTCTCGTCATTAGGCGCCGGGTTCGAGTTCGAAGAGTGTGAATAATATCTTTTTATTATGTCCTTTTCTACATCGAAAGATACCATTGGTACCCATAAAATGTTGCAACACTGAAACATTTTTTGAGTGTGCATTGCAATTTTGGATTTGTCAAATACGTCATTTAATGTATCATAACTTCAAAATTAACCCTTTGTTGAACGGGATTTTACATAGAAACTATGTCATGTCACCGGCTATGACGAGTGCAATGACGACTTGACTCATCACCGGTCAGCAAAGTGTTAATACAGGAACATAATCTGACACTACAACCTTTCTTCATAAAATCTGAGTTAATCAGTACATTCAGTTATTTTTGACATTATCCAACTTCGAACTTGTATCGAATGAATTACAAATATCTAAAAAATTATTGAGTAGCGGCTCCTATCACCATACATCTTCATCAACAACGAAATAAAATCTACCATCCAATAACACTTTAACTAAATCCACGAATTCAAGAGCTTGTATTTTCCTTGTAAGTGAATGTCGTTTTAAAGGTTTGGTAGAAAATTTAAATAGTCTATGTAAATTAAGACATGCTTAAGGCTGTGGTCTCGGGCCCGAAAAAGTTGTTCCAATATTTCGCGTTAACCGTTTGATAAATCAAAAAAACTTTCAAACGAAAGTTGGATAAAAATGAAAAATCTAGACATGCAAATAGAGATATTTTATAAATTATTGTTAATAACTGAGATTATTAAGAAAGATTTTGAAAATGGCTATTTGCATGAATAGATAAATATTCAAGATATATTTTTTCCATTTACCGTTTTTTGATATTTTAAAACACAAGCGAGAAATTTTGGAAATTCCCACGGTACAAACTTGGGAATATTTTTCAATTTCGCTAGATAGCTCCGCCCTGATTGACCACGTGGTATGACCGGCGGAGTTGAGTAGGTGCCGTAAGTAAACAAACAAGTTTTTTGTGTAAGTCGATTCTGCTTCGTTGTGCATTTCTGGAGATAAATACTTTGGAGAATTATTCGAGTTTGGAATTCACAGATTTTATTGCTTCTAAAAATTTTAGAATTTTAGTAAACTAAAATGAATGAAAAGTTCATTTCATAATTTTACTAATCTTTTTATTATATAAGTACCTCGACCTCATGAAAATAAACTTCGATATTGTAATTTTGAACGCTAACTTTTTCTTTACATACACTACATGTAGCAGAGAAAGTATGTACAACTGGGCCAAATTGGTCACTTTTCAAGGGACACTCCTGTTTCTATAAGAAATAGAGGAAAAACAGTATCGGTAACTGATGCTCGATTTTTATAAGAAATCGAATGCTGAAAACCTCATATTGATATCTTTTACGGTTTCAGAGATATTGGGGATGCTTTTCGAGAAAGTGCATTTTTGAAGTCTTCATAATTTTTTTCCTGTTGGAAAATGTTTAATTTTGTGAAAACATTCTCGTGGCAACTTTTTATGTAGATTTTGACGGTGTAGGTTAGTTTTCTCTGTAAGCAATATTTTAATAGCTACATACATAAAAGTTTTTTTTTAATGGAACACTATATTATTACATATTACACGAGAGCCTAGAATTCCCTTTCCAAAAATATGCCTATAAAGTTTGAAAAATGGGATAGATGCGATAATTTGTTTCAGAGAATCTAGAGAAAATGCAGAGGTTGTATTTACATAAACGATATACAGAGAGAAGATAACGTTTAAACTCATTTTTCTCGATGTTAAAAAAATTTTGATTGTTTGAATCCATAATCTGAACCAAAAAGGCTAAGTGATATCGCAAGCAAGGTATCATGTGTGGCACACTTTTGGAAAGGCAATTTAAACTCCCGTCGAATATGCAAAAATGTATAGGTGTTCCATTTGAAAAAGAAATATTTGTCTGCATCTATTAGAATATTGCTTACAAAAAATCTAATTTACACCAACAAATTCTACATAAAAAGTTGTTTGGGGAATCTTTTCACAGAATCAAGCATTATCCAATAGAAAAAAAAGTTATGGAGATTTTTAAAAAATGCACTTTTTCGAAAAACACCTGTATTTCCGAAACCGTAAGAGGTATCAATTTGCGGTTTTCACCATTCGATTTCTTATAAACATCGAGCAAGACACCAATATTATTTTACCCTATCTCTTATAGAAACAGGGGTGTCCCTTTACAAGTGTCCAATTTGGCCCACCAGTACAGTATAGTCGATTGTCCTATCTGTACTACGAACTGCTGTACCATTTTAAAACATTTAATTTTTTTGCACAGTATTTATTACATATACTAAAATAAGTCAGGATCTTATTAGAATTTAGTAAGAAAGATACATCTAATGTTTCCGTCTTTTTCTACTTTACTAAAACGAACTGAACCTCGATTCATGTATTCACTTCTCGACAAAAGATAAATAAACACATGAGTTTCGAATATAAATCCTTTGTCTGTTATCTACAAAGGGCGGAGCGTAGCCCAGAATTAAGGTCCACCTTCTCACTCCCGCGCGTCCGTCTCCTGCGCCCCTGAGAAACTCGATGACCGTAAGACCACAGCCTTAAGACATTTTTAACCTGTTATCTGTGTATGACATATTTCGTCTGAAAAAGTCTTCTCATAGGGCATGAAGACATTTTACGTCATGGAAAAACTTGATTAGGGAGAAACGATTTTTAATTAAAATAACCAATTACCAAAGTTTTTTCCTCGGTTAACGGATTGAAGGTTTATTTAATTATTTGTATAACAGTTTCATACTGTTATGAAATAAAAACAATTTGTCTTCGATAATGGCTGTTAGTTAATTAGTTAGATATGTTATTTTCAATAAAAACCTGTAGAAGTGTAGGTTATTTTTTCTTTAAAGCCTTGTTAAAATCAATAAACTTGTTGGACTGGATTGCAACCGCAGCTTTAATTTATAGAATTGTACTGACGGTCCTGTGATAGTTGGAACAAACTTATTGTTAATAAATACGAATATATTTATAAAATTTTAAAAAGTTGTTAAAAACAAATTAACAGGAATAAAAAATTTTCATCTACTTTTTTTTACCAAAAATTCTTTCAAATTCTTTTGGTGGTGATTACAATAAATTTAACGTTTATTATAGAAAGTAAAGTTTTTAATCTTTAGTTTAAGGTAAAAATCTTTTTTTAATTACTATAAATTCTGAAGGATTTTTCGAAGGACCGAAATTTTAAAATTCTTTAATTCTTATATTTTTTTCTTTAAGTTTCTTTTGTAATAATTAGAATAAATATGACTTGTATAACCGAAAATAGGATAGCTTTTAGCTTCCGTAAATAAGCTCTATATGATTTTTTAAAGTTGATCAATTTTCCTAAAAAATTAAGTTAGTTAACCGTCAAAAATATTTGCCAATTAAAAAAAAATATTTAATTTATTTAGTAACAATTAAAATAAATTTAACTTCTTTAATCCAAAATAGAATTTCAAAAGTTCAATTTAATTTAAAAATAATTTCTTAATTCTTATAAAATAAAGTCGTTAGGTTCAATCAAAATTCTTCGATCTTTTAAAATTTGTTCAAATTCTTTTTACCGATAATTAGAATAAATTTGACTGTTATAATCAAAAATAAAATATTTAGGGTTTAATATAATATAAAAATCCTTTCATGAAAATAGAATTTCTTAATCCCCATAAATAGTCTGTACAATATTATAAAGTTGATTAAAACTTTTGAAAAGTTAGGTTAGTTAATTATCAAAATTTTTCTCAACTTTAAATATTTTTAAAATTTTTTGGTAAAAATTAGAACAAATTTGACTTTTTTTTATCTAAAATAAAATCTTTTAAGTTTAATTTAATGTAAAGATCAGGGGTGGATCCAATAAGTGTGGGGCCCGATTAAAATTTTTTCGCGGGACCCCACAAAGTTTAAATAAAGATGTTGGTTTGGCTGTTTACATATTGAAACAATATAAACTTTAAGCATTTAATCTTTCTAAAAAAAGGTCATGATGCACAAGTCAACATTTTTCTATATTATAAAATGTTCACTTCATGGAGCTTTATAAAATCGAACACTGTATAATGCGGGGCCCTAATTTTAAAATGCTGGGCCTCTTCAAGCGCGGGGGGCGATTAGGCGCAATCGCTTCAATCATAACCGGCCCTGGTAAAGATTGTTCTTTAATTCCCTTAAATAGTCATTGGTGTTTTTAAAAATTGTCCAAAAAAATTCCAACAAGATTTGATTAAAATTGTTCGGTCTCATCAATTTCTTTTAAACGTTCCTTAGATTTTTTACTGTTTTTTTTAATTACTGTACTCTTCATATTTCTTGTTGACTCATTACAAATATTTAAATCTAAATATTAGACATTTCATGACTAACAATAAAACCCAATTCAAAAACTCTTACTCATTCTTAATTTCCCTCTGTGCTATTTATAAACAATACAAATACTTTTATGAGTGTTTCAACTTCTCATTCTTAAACTTCATTCTCTGGATTATTTTTAAACTTGAACCCAGATGTTCCAAAGAAACAAGAAAAATTAAACGTTCGAACGTAGAACAGTTGAGGTGGAAAATCTTCGGGGGGTTTCGAATTCTTGCTGGTTTCCTTCAGCGGCGAAGTTCATTCGCACTAGGCGTCGGTCGGCGTCGTCGTCGTCGGTGACGGGTTGAAGTTCAAGTTTACGATCGCGGGCGGTGTGTCGCGGAAGAAAGCGTGCGCGCGCGTTGCCTAGGCGATCGGGCACGTCAGCGGCCGTTGTCTCGGTAACGGTCTCCACCCTGTGACGTCAGCGTGACGCACGGCACCGCGACGCAACGCCGATGACCTTGCCACGGGCGCCCGGTTCGTTCGGCCCGCACACCACACACACAACACTCTCAATACCGTGACATTGGCAATCAATTTGTTAATAATCTTTGCCAAGGACGGACGAACGAAACGGACCGAGCCAACCTGATCCAATCAAATCAATTGGAATAAGATTTTGACACCCTATAAGATCTAATGTATACAACGTGTTTAAGAAATACATAAAATCCGTTCGGGGAAAGATATCTCATGCGTGATTATTCGCCAAATATTTTTTTAAATCTAACAATAAATTGTACTACCGAGCGTTCATAAAAGATTGTAAGACGTTTGAATTTGGCGCGGTCTTGGTTAATTTCTAAGGCTGGTATAGATACTTTAACGTTAATCACATCTCATAGACGTATCATGGAAAATAATGAAAGCTGTCAAGAGATTTCTTTGAGGTAAATCGTAGGTTAATAAATATACGTCACGTAATTAATTAATAGTCCATATTTTATTGACTTTATAGACATGTGTCATATTAATTGACATCCCATATCCAACAATTATGAATGCGTGTAGACATACCCTTAATATTGACATGAATAAATCCATCTACGCCACTGATGTCAAAGATGCGATGTAGATTCTTGCAGATAACAACGTTAAGCATCTAAAATCACTATACAAGAAGCGCGCAAAATTTAAACACAGTCATTTATGGACGCTCTTTATAACCCGAAATGGAGCTGCACCACGAAGAGAAAGATGAAAGATTACACGACATTGTTACGGAGAGGGAGCTTACTTTTTCATCTTTCTCTTCATAGTTCAGCTTCATTTCGGGTTATAGTACATGACAGAAAGAGATGAAAATTAAAAATGTTTTTCTGGAATACCACAATAAATTAATGACGGATGAGACATATTTTGCCAAACAATGTATAAACCAGGGATCCCCAAACCATTTTGGACAAGTGACCCCTTTTCCAAAATGAACTGTTACTTCAGACCCCCATGGCCAAATTACCTACTTTTAAGATCAACCTCGTCGACCCCCAAAATCAGTTTTCGTTTATGTCGACCCCTAGGATATTGATTTACCACTTAGAGAATCCCTGGTATAAACCATTTTGTTTAATTTATTATTCTTCAGTGGAAAGGAATTTTAGGTACTTACTTATGAAATTTTAATGTAAAAGATAGTAGGGGAAGGTGGGTATGTTTGGGACGGTGGTATGTTTGGGACAATTGATCCAAATCGAAAACTTGTTTGAATTTACCCCGTTCTCTTACTTTAAATTTACAAGTGTTACCTACAGTGTTACAGCGTAGAAACTTGAAGTGCAGTCAGTTATTTTAACCTTAAAAATTGGACGTTTGCGTTTATGTTGTTTCAAAGTAAAAATCGGGTGCATCAGATAAGTACTGGTTATAACTATGTTTATTTACAAAACTTAATAAATTATTATTGGTGAAGTCTACAAACTGTTTTTGATCAATATACCTTGCTGTCTTTTATTTGTGTCCTATACTAAAATTTAAAAAAAATAAAATGTAGACAAACTACAATGAGGTATGTTTGGGACATTGAAAGAAAGGGATATTTGGGACGTCCCAGATATACCTCCTATATACACAATCAACTCTTGGTAATTGGTTCTTGAATAACCCGTGCAAAACAGTTACAATTTATAAAGACATTACAAAGATATTAACAAGCACACCCGAAAAACTGTTAATAGAAGAAACATTAAAAATCAAGAATGAAAAATTTCGAAAAAGGGAAGAGAAGGTTAAACACAGCGTAAAAGGAAATTAGAGCCGGAAGAAGATGAAGAAATCAATTATGCTTCCGTCATTTTGTGACTGTCCCATACATACCAACGAAAGGTACGTTTGGGATAAAAGTACAAATGATCACTTCTACTGCAACAAAACTCTAACCATTAGAAAAAATGACATCAAATAAGTACCAAAATATAGTATAAACAGTAAGCTATTCGATGGTATACATTTTAAAAGTTTTATGTTGCTGGTATGGCCACAATTAAATGGATTATAAAAAGTGTCCCTAACATACCCACCTTCCCTTATGTATAATTATTTATTTTAAATCAAAGTGAATTTGTTATTAATTGTAAGATAAATTGTGAAGTATGAAGTTAAGGTGGTAACACTGGTTACAAGTTAGTTTCAAAGTAAGATTTAGTTTGGATAATTTACTGAAAAATTTTCTTACTTGAACATCATTTTTTTATTTTTATTCTAACGATAAGTCAGATATTTTAAATACGAATTAAATAATTAAAGATATTATTTTGATAGATTAAAAAAATAATTTGAATTACTTATGTCACAATTTTTGAACAATTTACTGTACAAAAAATTCAATCCTATTTTAATTATGAATTTAATCATAAAGTATATCTTTAAATGAAATGTTTTCAAATCTAGGAAGAACTGAAAATGATTTACAGAGATTTTAAAAGATAAATTATTTTAGAAATTATAAAGCTTTATCCGTAAAAATTAATAAAACTGCTCAGCTACTCAATCTAATATATAGGATATTCGAAAAAACCAAGTACTTTACAACATTCATCATTGAAGGAAAAATAAAGAAAAACTAACTAAACTAAAAATTCAAAGCAATATACAGGGTCTTTAAGAGGCAAACTTCTTTGCACTATTTCTTCATCAAAATATCAATGCTAAATTCAAAGAAAATAACTTTGCTGATAAGGAACTAACTAAACTAAATTAAAAGCCCAACTTGATATACAGGGTCTTCACAAGGCGAGGCTTAAGAAATACTAAAATTTTCCAATAAGAAGTTGAATTACGATTAAGTGAATTCTTCGTAAAAACTCTACTGAACTAACTAAAAACTCGATTGCGTACAGTAATAAACCAAAAGTTCATTAAAATTAGTTAAATTACCTGGCAACTCATTTGGATATACAGGGTCTTCGAAAAACTAAGTACTTTACAAAATTCTTTATTCAAGAAAAAATGTTAATAAATAAATAAACAATAAATATGTATTTTTTTAATAAAATAATAACTAAACTAACTTAAGAATTAATTCCAACATTTATCAAAATCTTAATACAAAATTTCTAACTAAACTGATTAAAAAATCCAATTCAATATACAGGATCTCTATTAGAAGTTATTACGAAAATTCTGTTTGCAAAATTTTAACTCAAAAGACTATACGATTTTATTCATAAGATCCGACTAAAGTAAATGAAAACTTGATTGCGTAAAGTCATAAACCGAAAGCTCTGTAACTTCTCTCTCTATCTTTCTGTACATTTTGACTTTGAGAAACTCGATGCGTGGCCTGCTGTGATGGGGCAACCAAGTAAATATTTGCTATTTGTAATAGGTACGCGCGAGGATTAAATTTAAGACGCGATTTTATAGGGAATGAGCGAGTTATCTGATTCGGTGTTTAGTTTGGTGATGTCATGGTAGTAAAGGTACTTTATGTTTGCCTGTTTTTTTTTAATAATAATCCAATCGGTTTTCAAATTAGACCAAGTTGTGTAACTTTAGAGTTTCTTGTGCAATTCTATAAAATGTTTGAAACTCAGAAACGTTTTCTTTCTTTTCTTTTGCAAGATAATAATCTTGGTTGCTTTGGGTTGGGTTGAAAAGAAAACTTGATTTCGCGATATTCAAATAAATAAATTGTGGGAAAACCTTAAAAGAATTTGTCTTTGAGCACGTACCGGTTGAAGGTCTCCAACAAAACACATGGAGCAATGATTAACTTGGCTAACTGCGGAGCGATAACAAAAATATTTCAAGGTTAGACAGCTGGCGATAAACCGCGCGTTTGGCTCCGCAAGTAGATTTCCTGTAAGTCGTTTAAAATAGCCTGGTACGAGCAGATAACCTGCCGGGTTGGTAGCCCTAAGTAGTGCAATGTACCCGATAAAAAAATACATTAGCTACTAGGAATGTAGATAATAAAACGACCGACCGCATTATTTCTATTTTTGGGCTTTATTATCAAGAATAACCGTTTCCAAAAAACCAACACGCCCACCACACAATTTATTCAAAACGGAAGTATGAAGTATGAGTCATTATTTAATTGCTAGTAAGTACATGAGAAAGAAATAAAAAGTCTTGAGATAAACATGAACGCTTTATTTTCTTTTATAAAATATACATTTGCGATCATAAAAATTTGCCTACCTTCTGACCATCTATAGACATACCTGTAAAACAGTTCAAAAGTAGTACAGAGTTCGATCAGAGGTGGCCCAAAAGAATTTCAAAGCTAGTTTAGGAGTGGTTCAAAAGTAGTTCAAAGGTAATTCAAAAGTACTTCTAAGGTCGTTTAAAGGTTCAAAGGTGGCCCAAAAGAAGTTCGAAAATGCTTTAAAAGTAGTTCAAAAGTAGCTCAAAGGTGACCCAAAACAATTGCAAAGGTGGTTTAGGAGTAGTTCAAAAGTGGTTCAAAGGTGGTTCAAAAGTAGTTCTAAGGACATTTAAAGGTTCAAAGGTGGCCCAAGAGAAGTTCGAAGTGCTTTAAGAGTAATACAAAGGTGGCCCAAAAGAATTTCAAAGGAAGTTTAGGAGTAGTTTAAAAGTGATTCAAAGGTCGTTCAAATTTGGTTCAAAAGTAGTTTTATGATCGGTTAAAGGTTCAAAGGTGGCCCAAAAGAAGTTCAAGGTGCTTTAAGAGTAGTACAAAGGTGGCCCAAAAGAATTTCAAAGGAAGTTTAGGAGTAGTTTAAAAGTGATTCAAAGGTTGTTCAAATTTGGTTCAAAAGTAGGTTTATGATCGGTTAAAGGTTCAAAGGTGGCCCAAAAGAAGTTCAAGGTGCTTTAAGAGTAGTACAAAGGTGGCCCAAAAGAATTTCAAAGGAAGTTTAGGAGTAGTTTAAAAGTGATTCAAAGGTCGTTCAAAGGTGGTTCAAAAGTAGTTTTATGATCGGTTAAAGGATCAAAGGTGGCCCAGAAGAAGTTCGAAGGTGCTTTAAGGGTAGTTCAAAAATGGTTCGAAGGTAGTTCAAAAGTACTACTGTGGTCATAAAATCTTGTCCACCTTCTGACCATCAATAGACATACCTGCAAAAGAGACTTCAGAGCTTTCTAGCCATAGATTAGAAATATTTATTAAAGAAATATTTTAAATTTTTTTGACAATGGCAGCAACAAGCAATATTTCCAGTTGATGACATTTTGCATAAAAATAAAACAAACTTCTCTCGATATTCAATTTCGCCTCTCTTTTTGCGATATCGAATTGCTCCAATGTGAGAGATATCATTTAACCCTCATCCGGATTTTGTGTCAAATTGACACAATTTTCAAAGTTAATTGTTAATCTTTTTGTTATTTACGGTCGAATCCACTAGATATTGTGGCTCAGTGAAATAACCAATAGTCAATAAAATATAAAAAACTAAAGAAAGATCCTTATTTTCAATTATTCAAATGCATTCAATCAACCAATCATAAGAAAAATAGGCATACAATTATTACCTGGGATTGTGTCAATTTGATACACCAAGTCCGGATTTGGTTCTAGAAAGAAAGTCCGGATGAGGGTTAATTATATGTAAAATGTCATCAAGTTGCAATATCGTTTGTTGCTGACTGCTAGTTCAGTGTGAGACGTACCTAAATATTAATCACTTTGAAAATATTATTTTGAATATAATATTACTATTATGTTGCCTTAAAATCAGTCTATTATGTTTCTTTTCTTTCAATTTTACAGAAAATTAGTTTTTATTTTTGACATTTAATGTAATATTAAAAGGCATCTAATAATAAATTCTTAGAAAGACTTTGAAACAAAGGCTAGGTTGGTCCTAAAAACTCAGTTTTAAGACAAATTGGGCATAGAATAGTCTGTTTCTAAGACGATGATTACTCACTTTGAAAAATAAAGGATGAGCTACACGATTTGTTTAATGTCAAGAACACGGTGGCCAAAATTTTATAGTTACAATACTACTCTTTTAATGATGGATGTAAACTTCTCGTAAAATGATGGTTACGTAAGCGCCGACCGCTAAAATTGTTTTAACTGTCGACCCTGAAACCGTTTCTGTGCAAATCTCGACAATAATTGATTTTTATTGCGTATTGTTCGCGTCCGGGACATCTCGACCCGACCCCGGTTATTGCTGCTGCTGCTGCTCCCCTTTTCACCTTGTCCACGTTGGCCTTCTACTGTTTGAACCTATTAGGGCGGTCAATCAATAACAGCGCACCTTCCGGGGTCATTCTCGTCATTGTGCCGGCAAGAACGAGGATACTCTTATTAGGACGAATGATTTATGAACGGAATTCCCTTGAAGCCAAATCAATGTATTTTATTATTTTATAGCTTCCTCATAATAGATTAAATAATAATAATTTTTAATGTATCTTCCTTGTTAGTGAGATGCGTAGGATTGAATAGGATCGTGCGTGAAGATGAAGGACGTCTTTGTGAACTATACGCTCGTGTGCGGCCTACTTTACATCTAGGTCGAAAAAATAACGACCTAATTTAGCTCTGTGTGAGCTCTTCTCCAAAAATGTCCTTCGCCCAGTTCCGTACAGCGTATAATTGACTACGTAATTCCATACTTGAGCGTGAACTAAATTTGACGCGGCTTCTACTATTGCGTGATCGTTTCTAACGACAACTTGCAGGCGGAAATTGCACACTGCACGGTCACGAATTAACGAGCCGCTAATGGAATTTGTCTCTTAATAACCCTACAACGTTTTTACAACAGTTATTAATTTAGAGATGCTTTTTTTCATTTTTATGCTTGAATTGACATTATTAGAAACCATCGTAATGAGAAAGACAATAAAAATCAAACTAGAAAAGAGTTGCATTTTTAAAATTTGTTGCAGTAAAAACAATTTTTGGCATTGAGTTAATCAGCTAGCGTAAAATTTTAATTTCGATATTAATCTAGATTTTATCCGTAAAATTTTAAACTAACTAAAAGAAAATAATTCGATATACGTGGTCTTCTAGGGTCAAATTTTTCTATGTAGATATAGCTTCATTCATAAAATACTAAATTAATTAAAAACCAAATCGAATATACATGTCTGTGAGATTTTATAAAATTCTCCATTAAGAACAAAAACTTGCTTCTTGTCTACAACTTTTATTCTAATTTTGTAACAAACAAATTACATAATTTTTCAGGTGAAAATCAGATGAAAACGAATTTTTTTATTTCAAATAGTTTTGAAAATTTTATACCATATGTTCAATAATAACACCTTCAAATTTTATAGATTGGGATCCTGAAATTTCACAACTTCATTTTTGAGATTAGAATTAATGAGTAAATTGGCATTAAGGTCAAAGTATAGCCAACTTAGTAAGTAAAGAAAAATGTTCAGTCACTCAGTACCATTTGAGCACTGACAATGAGTTTTTTCCTAAATTTTAATGAGATGGTTTATTGAATTTTATTGCTGAATTCTTTTATTCCTTTTAAACTATTCCATGTGAATATTTTAAAAGTTTTATTATTAATCAATCCTTTCTCGCAGTATAATTATAAAGTTATCAAACGAATAAAACGTAGGTTTCCGTAATTATATCTCTTATCACGTCAGTTGGTGGTACGAAAGTCGTACTACTACCTTTGTTCGTTTAGGTTAACAATAAATCATAAACGCGAACGACGCGATCGCATTGTGTCCGTTCGTATGGCGATCTCAATAACGACGATCAAGGTTAATGAAAACATCTCCGGCGCGAGGTCGTATCCTTTAGAAAAAGAGCGAGAGGGGAAAGAAAGATAAAGTGAGGACGGCGGTCGTTGGTTCTCGGTGTTGGTTTACCGGCGAAGAGACCGGACGGGACTCTTCTTAAACTTTTTCCCAATGGGAATATGACATGTTGGACGTGTCGGGCTACCAGCTTTTATTAGAAGCTGGTGAATACCTTGAAAGTAATCAATACTTCAATCAAGAGGTCGGCGGCGCTACGAGAGAATGGAAGAGGATGACGATGGATGGAGTAAAAAGAAATTTTATGGCTTTATGCGAGCTGAAAATGGAATTAAAAATAATTAAAAGAAAGAAAAAAAGGGGAAAAGGCGTTTCTCTGAAAGCTCTTGAAACTCGAGCCGGTGCGATAGTTGCCTTATGATTTATTGCTGCGCCAATAAACAGGACGATCGAATCTCGAGGGCAACGTGAACCCAACGACCACGGACGGCAGCGCTTGGTACTGAAATATTTTCGCTTATCAAGCGTTGCCACTTATCGTCCAGACAATGAAAACACAAGCCAGCCACGGTCTATGAACTCCGGCCGACTGTGTCTCAAAAAATACCGACAATAGCAGCTACAGCCACTTTATAAATAAACTGATTTCTTTTTTTCATTATGGTGACGATCTTGCTTAAGAAGCTGATCATGTATGATGAGTATGGTTTTAACCACTATTTTATTTACTAATATTGTAAATTTTATGAATGTTTACATCACACTAATGATATGTAGTGATACTGTAACGAGTAGTGAGAATTTTACTAAAAGATTTGCAATATGATTTAAAAAGGAAAATTAATCTTTTATCACAAAAGCATTTGAAGGCGTAGTGTCTATAAAATTCTATTGTAATCAAGGACATCGCTTTTTAAAAGTCTCATAACTAGTCCAATAAATTCCCGAAAATGGCACATCTCTTAGTAACGTAGCAAAACCACTTTTCCAAAGACCCCGAACATCATCTTGTTGAATTAATATTTTAAGAGCTCCACCAATTTAAAAATAAGAAAATCTAGCACAATGCATTTTCGTTCTAATTAACTCAAGAGTACTAACTAAAGAAGCTGATATAATACGAGACATCTCACCGGCTACAAGAGGTATCCACATAGGTTGTTCTTTAGCTAAACTTGCTTTTCTATCCGAATTATGTCTATCTTTTAATTTTAACCTTAACTGTTCGTAAATGTCAAAATAAATCACCGTCGCGGGGATCGCTAAGACTAAAGTGGGACTTAAATCGCCCCATAAAGATAAAAAGCCAAATACCTTTGGCTTTTGTAATTTTTATAAACGCATCCACAGTCCCATTAAACTGTCCTGGTTTATTAACCCAAAGATTTTCTTGTGATTCACATCCACAAATATGATCCATTAAACCGTTACAACATAAAAGAAACATCCTGACATAGCTTTTTTTGAACTTGCATGCGGATTTTAACCACGTCTAGAGATGAGGTTATGATCGCGCCGGTACAAGAATCGGAAACTTGCTAGCCAGGAGTCGTCCGAAATCGGCGATCGTCGATGTCCTGGAGAATTATTTATAAATAAATTTTCTCTCGTGTTAATTAGCATTATTTCCAGTAAGCATATTTTCTCAGAATATTCATAGATTCGTGATTTTCTCTTGATGATAATTTTTTTAGTGTATGCATGAGTACAAATCGTTTTTTATATTAGAATTTTCTGGTCGGCAGATTAACCAGTTAACTGTTTTGATTTTGTTGGAAAATGTATCCCCTACATGCATCGTTACAAATTAAACGATGACGAATATATTCGTCAAACCCAGAGTATGATTGATAATGAAACGTAAGAAAAATATGCCATTATTTTTCAAAGAGAGAATTCGGGTACCACCTCTTGGTAAATTTCTTAGCAGCTTGGTAATCTACATCTCAATTCAGAAACAACTCAAATTCCCCAGACGAACCATTAAAAACGTCGCCTGTTGAATACAGCTAAACGAGAAGCAAATAATCCTCATTTTGTTATTTATAACTAAGCGTGCCACTGATTGCAAAGTATAAACAATATCTAAATTTGTAATTGCTTCAATTAAAACTAATGAAAGACAAAGATACATTTATGAAAAATAATTCATGTTCTACTTGTTTTTTTTAAATAATAATTAGTTATACATTCTTATTAGTTCTTTTTATTTCAACATGGCCTCAAAATACTCCAAACTTCTTGCAGTTTAGGAGTATATTTTAGTTTAAAGTCAAATTGCAAACTTAACTGCCAATGGTTATTATTGGTTATATTTACAATTTTTTCATGACGAACATTTTCGTCAAAAACAGTTAACTGGTTATAAAACACTGACTTAAGTCATAAAACACTGAAAATGTAAAGCTAGTTTTGAATATTTTGCCGTTCTTTTCAATTTTCTGTTTCTTCTATAAAGTTAGTATTTTTTTCAGATTTATCTATTTTCGGGTTAACCGACCCAAGAATTTTATTTCCAAAATGACTTGTGGGAAATAAAGTTTCAATTTTATAAAACATAAGCTTATTATCGAATAATTCTTAATATATAATATTACCAGCTCGATTTTTGAATCATTTTGATTTTGGGTAGAGCTTTTAAAGGTTATAAATTTCAAGATGATTTTAAAACATAAAGGTGGTTCAGATGAAATAAGTTTTCTGGAATTATTTTAGAGATAGCTACAATTCTTAAAAAATATGTAAAGAATTATCTAAAAACGTTTATTAAAAACGATGTTTCTTAAATATTTCTTACTGATTTTTTAATGATTTCGATCTTTGAGTAGAACTTTAAAGGGTTATAATAATTTTGGAGTTGTGGACAGAAGAATCGAAATCAAATAAAGAATCAAATGGCAATGTTTGTATTACGTTAAGTAATATCGAGAGTGATCCTCAAATTCCCCTAAAGAGTTATAGTTTAATAAAGGATTTTGAGGAAGAAAAGTGGAAATAAGTTTTCTAAAGTTATCTTTAAAAACTTACAACTTTATGAACGGCCAGAAAATTAAAATTCTTTAAGGAATCAATCAATAACGTTTGTAGTTGTTTCTCCATTGTATTTCGTTGTCTACATTAATTTAATTTTATTATTCTTTTATTTAATTAAAAGAATATTTTTTTTTATTTGGGATAACAAAACGTAAAAATAGAAAAACATTTTTATTAGTAAATACTTAGAACTCTTTATAAATAAACTCTTTATAAAATACATATATTTTTAAGAGAGCAACAAACTCAGGTGATTAGTAAAGACGTGTTTCCACATGCTATGTAAACTAAGACCAGTTGAATGCTATCGTGGTGATTGACATGGAAACGTCAATGGACGCCAATCTTTATTGCTGTTTCCATGTCAATCACCATGATACTACAACACTGGCGCCAGTTTTCATTACATGTGTTAACACGTCTTAATATTGTTTCGAGAGGTGAACCGCACAAAAATTAGTAACCAGTCTTGTGTTTTTGATTCAAGGATTTTGAGAAGAAAAAATTGGTACAAATTTATTTTCTAAAACTAAATTGTCGAATAATATTTATTTTCGATAGAATTTGTTACAGTTGTAACTTTTTAGACGATTTTATCCCTTTGAGCGCTATAAACCCATATGTACGTTCTCATACAATTATTTTATTTTTGCTATGAACTCATATATGCGTTTTCGTACAACCATTCGATTTTGGCTATGAACTCATACAAGCGTTTTCGAAAAACTGTTTATTTTAGGTTATTTGGACTGCGTAATGAAGTCTGCTCAAATTGCGTCTTTGTTGTAAAAAGTACGTAGTCCATGGCAGGCTTTTCCATATGGAATGGGCAGCTCACGGCACACGCTTAACTTCGGGCAACTCAGCGCTCAAAGGGCTAAGGAAGAAAAGTAGATAAAACTAAATTAAATTTCCAGAATGATTTTTAAGATAGTTATAATTTTTTGAAGGTCCGTTCACAAAAACGTTCAGAATTAATGGTTATATTAATTATTTAATTTTTGACCTTATTAAAAGTTTTTCAGTTGAGTGTGTAAATTATTTTCATTTTGGACCGAACTTCATAAAGTTTCTTTAGAGTTCTGTAGTCTTTTAATTCTCCATACAAAATCAAAATTATTTAAAGAATTAACTAACAACATTTGTCATATGTTACGTAATCTCGAGAGTAATCCACACATTCTTCCAGGTAGATCTGTGGACGGTTTTGATTTTGAACGAAATTTCAAAGAGTTGACAATTTTCCAATCGATTTCGACGAAGAAGAGAGGATACAAATGTATTGTTTCAAATTATCTTTAAATAAGTTACAATCCCTTGAACTCCTCCCTTAGAATATAAATATTTTTTAAATCAAAAGAATTGAAGCTGATAAAATTTGTACTTGAGTCTCAACTTCTCAAGTTCTAAAACGATTTTGAGAAAAAAACACGACAAATTTGTTTTCTAAAATTATCTTCAAGAAAGTTATAACGTTTTGTTATTTCATTGATAAAATCAAAATTATATAAGAAACCAACTAACGTTTATAGACAATCTATTTTTGAATTATCTGTATAATAATTCAATTTCACTTATAATTTGTTAAAATTTTTTATTACAGATACTTGTTAAAAAGAAATAAACATGTTTAGGTATCTTAATACGAAAGTTTGCAACGCATTTTATTTAGGAGTATAATAATAACCATAAAACGATATTATTGGCGTTATAGATAAGTTCGAAGGCCGACGTTAACACGTCGTTGATAAAGTTTCGGCTAATCTACGTTCGCCGCGCGACTCGTCACCCATTTTTTTGCGCTTTCGGGCACGTTCCGTGCAAGTGATTCTCGGCACTTAGCCTTGGATTAATTACAAGGTCGAAAGGCTATTTACGGCCCAATTAGACGCAGCTCGTACGTTCCACGTACTCGACCAATTTGACGAACCCTTTGCTAATACGCTTCTCAGCGAAATTGAACCAATTAAACGATAAGGTTAATGAGAAGGGTGTACATTTTTAAAATTTAATCATTCAATTAGATATTCAGATACAATTAGCGTTAATTTGGAAAGGAGAATACAACTTTGTTGCAAATCGGTTCAATGAGCTTTGTCGATGACAACGCAAAATACAAAGAAAAGTTCACGAGATCGTAACTTTCGGATGAATAGTGACACAAACGGTCTCGTCGGGAAATTAAACGGCCAATCCACTTACTCCTCCGCCAATTATTTCGCGTAAACGTCCATCGTCCCATTTTCACCTCCATTGTTCGGGAAACGAAAAACTTTCACCAAACGCGGTCGTAAATATAAAAAGAACGCGTCGCAACAATGGCTTTGATTGACGGGGAAGTAGAGCGTCGCATTTTTCCGCTCTCTTTCGCCATCACACATTTTCACTTTCATCTAGCGGTGAAAAATGAAGGAAGGTAAAAATGGAAACGGATGGTTTAGGAGTAAACAGGAAAAGTAATGATCGCAAATTTGAATACCGGGGACGTCGCGAAGACAATAAATACCTACATACGTCAATCTATTGTCCTTGGACGAACGCTAGACACAACAATGTATAAGATACTTTAGGACGAGACGGGAATTAAATCCAATTCAACTTTATCCTTTACTGACCTTCATCTGAATTAAGTATTTTTATTTTATTAAGTAGGTATATTGGTTTGTTTTTATATCAATTTGTTTTGATTTATATATTTTGAAAATTTAATGAATTAAGTTGGATTTTGTTGGTCTTTTAATTCCAAATAAATTAATTAATTTTACATGATGAAAAAATTATTAGATAATTTAAATTTTTCGTAATTTAAAAAATATTTTGCACTGTGTAAAGGAATTTTTTAATTGAATGTACAATACATATGTGTGTGGCAAGAATGGTAAAGACAAGAAGGAGTACATTGTCCGAGTTACTATCATTGAGTCATCTCCATTTGTTTGTCACCGAAGGCATTTGTTTGTCCTCTATCGGTCGCGAAGCTCCGTTTAAAAATAAGTCTCTCCTTTGTCTGGTCGGGGTGGGTAGCCTCCAAGTATAAGAAGAGGAGAGTTAAGACGAGCGTCGTCGGCAGGAGGAGACAGGGTGCGATGGAGGAGGAGGAGGAGAGGAGTTTCGCTTTGATCGTGCTGTACCACGGCGGAGGTCAGCTAATATCCACTTGCAAACAACGATATCGGGGTCCTATAACAAAGAGGCAGCAGTAGCCGGGCCGGCGGAATCTGAGGCAGGGTCACGTCCGTACCCTTGAAGTCGGTCCACAAGGCCACGGATGCATCCTTTGGGGCAACAACCGCACGCACCGCCGCCGGTGCAACAGCTACGGCCGTCGAAGCCGCCGCCGCCGCCGCCGCCCTGCCCGTGTTGTCACCGCGAATCCTGCCGCCCGGACGGGACGACTACTACTTCTTTAACTCTTCTGAACGTTGAACCTGCTCCTGCTGCTGCCTCTGCTCGCTCATCGTCGGCCCTCGACCGCCTAAGAACCAGCCTAAGTTAACCTGCCACTTTACCCCCATCGCCCTTGTGAAATGTCAAGCCCTCAGTACACGATCTCGTTTGCTCACACATTTTATTCAAGGACATCCTTTAAAGAAATAACGTATCATTAAAAATTTTAATTCCCAATTATAAAAATGTATATAAATATAGATGTGAAATGAAAAGTACAGAAATAAAAAAGGTTCATCAACATTCCTTTCAGTTTTAAATTAGAAAGAATTTCTAGTTCCAATTTTCAATTCTAATTGTATAGAACTTGTTTCTTATAATTTTTATGTTAAATTAATACTTAAAGATTCTATCTATTATCATAAAAAAAAGTAAAATTTGTTCTAATTTTTACTAAAAAAATTTGAAAAGATCCAAGAATTTTTTCCATATATCGTCGGTATACAAGAGAAAATGACCAACTCTAAAATTCTAAATTTTTAGGTTTTAATCCTTATGTATTTAAAATTCAATATCATTTTTATGGAAAAAATGAACAAGTTCAAAAATCCCATTATACATTGTTTATAAAAATCATTATAAACTTATCTCACCCAAAATAGTTGACTTTATAATTAGAATTAAAAATTAAAATTCTAATAATTCAAGAGTATAGTCTGTGGACTTGGTCAATCCTTTTTCAGGAAGAATTTCAAAATCCTTTTGCGCTGACTTTAAAAATCGACCAGACTATATCTATAAAAATTATAACATGGTTTTTACGTTTATGATTTTTCAATTAAACTTAAGAGATTCTATTTTGGTTTAAAAAATCAAATTTGTTGTAATTCTCACGAAGAGAATTTTAGAAAATCAAAGTTGGGAAAATGTTTGGTAGTTAATTACCTAATTTGAAAAATTGATGAACTCCAATTAAGACAAAATTTTTATGTAAAATTAACACTTAAAAAAAAAAATAAAAATACGTCACAAATTCAATTTTTTAAAAATGATTAAAACACCACCCAAACTTTATTTATACAAATTAAAAAATGATTTTTACGTCAAATTAACCCCTAAAGACTCTATTTTCTATAATGATTACTAAATTCGTTGTAATTGTTATCAAAAAAATACACTGCTCATCCAAAAAACCGCAACACCTAGAAGAGATGGTCGTACGAACTTGAAATTTTGGTGGTATTTACAGCTCAAGCGAGATAGTAAATGATTAAAATTTGGTTACGATCAGTGAACTCTTTAATAATCTTTTTGTCTCGTATTTTATGCTTTAATAGACATATTTCTTTTAGAGCATGTAGCTATATTAATGACTAAGTAGTGTGGAGCATCACTTGAATGTACGGATACTGTGAATAAGTGAAAATTATTGCCATGGGCAATTCGCTTTGTAAACCGTCTGGTGCGCACGATGGCCGCCTACGGCTGCCCTTTCGAGGACCACAAATCCCTCAAAACCTCCAAGCATTTTCTCATCGTTCGCCGCGATTATTAATTTAAATTTCTGAGCCTTATCAATGTTTTTAATTTGAAAACATTGTATGTCTGTTTTTTAATTCTATGCAAATCGTACCCGTTCTTTAATTTTAATACTAATACGAATTAAGTTCGGATTCACAAAGAGGATTTTGAAGTGATTGATATTACGACTCTCCAAGTTTACTAAACGACTTGTAAATGTGATCTAAAGAATTTGAATCAGAGTGATTGGTTAATCTTAATTCAGTGCTTTATCCACGTTTTAAATTTGAAATATTGCTTTTTAAAGCAAATCGTATTCCGCGAATTTAACCCATTTTCCGATGTTTTTGTCTCCGAAACGTCCATTCTTGGAGTAAATTTCGGTAAACGGATTGTAAAGTTATGGATTTAGGGTATAATTAGGTCTGAATTTGCGCAAATTCTCGGTTCCAAGTACACATCTAAGGACGTTTTAACGTTTAATTAGAATAGCCGAGAAACGAACCGTAGAACTTTTGACGTTTGGTTAGAATCCCGTAAAACAAGCTAAAATTCGTGGTTGAAATGTTTGACTGGAAAAAAGAAAAAATCGTTCAATCAATAATTTATTCAATCTATAATTTACGTTCGGTAATTATATTCCGACAGTTGACTAAACAGAATTAAAAGAAACAAATATCAATTTCTGTCCGTCGAAAATGATTTAATATTAATATTATTCATTTTTTCTTCTTCGAGATAGTTCATAAACTTTACTTGGCAATTAAAACGTCCCTTTTCTTTAGTAATTGACTTATCTACTCCACATTTGTTGTATTTTGATGATGTACATATCTAAAATATTTTATGCTTCACTTGTGTATGTGTTGTGACCCGTATCTATCGAAATTAGTCTTACTTTCAATGATTTCCTTTTAAGGAGAGTCAAAATATGAACATTCATAAAGCTTGGAATATCGTTTCGCGAAATTGACAGATAATTGAGTCGAAATGGCTTTACAATCATTCATCCATGGAGTGTGTAGTGGAATGAAGTCTGGAAAACACCTACTTTGAAAAATACCTCTATTAAGAGGAAGAAACACCTTATAAACATTAAAAGAGATATCTTCGCCGAATGCCTTAATTAACCCATTTGAGATAACTCGGTCTGTAGAGGTTACTTGAAGGGGTATTTAGGGAAGTTAGGCATCGATGCAAACAGTTTTTCGAAGAATTCATGGTCACAATTTCGAAGAATTTTCGTTTAGCATTACACCTACAAATTTATCAGATTTCTTTAATCTCAGAGCATCGCGTTTTCAGACTCAAATGATATAGGTTGAGGGGGCACTGGGTCGAAGAATAACACCAAATCGATTTTAATGGTGAATATCTATATAGTGTAAACTCACCAAATCTCGGCCATGCACCTAAAGTTGGCTTTCCAGTTTTCTATATGGATTTTTATAGAAAGGCCGACTTTAGGAAGCATTTTTACGGGGGCCGACATTTGAGCAATTTATCCTATTGTCTTGTTTATAACAATTTGATGGACAATTGAAGGGTGGAGTGCAAGAAGTACCTAAGTGGCATTTGTAAAATTTGCCTAATCGCGATATCTAGGTTTATCAAACATGATACACCTAGGATCTGCGCATTAGGCAGATTTTATAAAAATGCTAATTAGATACTTCTTGCACTCCACCCTTCAATTGTGTGTCAGAAGATCTAGGGCAGAAAGACTAAATTTGGAATTCGCTTATGGACGTTATTCTGGGTTAATATCTAGTGTTATTATGGGGTTAGATGCTGTTTGGAAGTCGGTAATCTTAAGTCATCAGTCAGGAAATGTCTGACTGTGAGCTGGTACATCAACGAAATTTTAGATCCAGTTTTATTACCACACTTTCAAAGACCACGCTCAGTACGATTCACACTAACCTTTTTAATAAGTACAATGTCAATTTCCTGTCATAACACCCACAATCTCCAGACTAATCTTCCATTGAACACCTATCACCAGTGAAACCGTAAACTTCCCACAATTTGGCTCCCCTTGAGAGGAGTTAGTTGAATGTAAGACTAATTTCGATGGTTGTGGGGCTTCATAGCAACAGAAGTAAACAATTTGACAGTATTTAGGTTGCTGGTTACCACTAGTATAGCTATAAAGTATAAACGACGCATACTTCAAAAATCCTAAAACTTGAACAATAAACAACCAAAGGGTGCACGAATCCTGACCAAATTTTAATCATTGACTGCCTTGCATGAGCTGTACTATAACCCGAAATGGAGCTACACCATGAAGAGAAAGATGAAAAAGCAAACCCACTCTGTGTAACATTGCCGAGTACTCTTTCATCTTTCTCTTCATGGTGCAGCTCCATTTCGGCTTCTAGTACATATCACCAAAATTTCAAATTCGTACGACCATCTCTTTTAGGTCTTGCAGTTTTTTTGCAAGCAGTTTATATATAAAAAAATGGAAAAAATTGTCAATGAAATCCTTTTAATACTGTACCCTTCAAATACCATGGATATGTAAATGTTAGAGTCTGTGGTTAAATACTTTATGCATTTTGGTATGATACACATCCGTTTGCGTCAAAGTAGACTCGTATACTTTTGTTTACTCATTATCAGTCGATCGTCAAGGTTTTAATAGTTGTCACGTCCGCCATTTCCTGCATTGCGGACAGTAAATCAACTTATCGCTCTGGAGTAATTTATCATCAAGGTCTGATCGCCCCAAAAATTAAGTCCGATTTACGCTGATAACAATAGCGGAAAACCTTGTAAAGACGATACGGTTTTTGATGGTAATTCTGTTTATATCTATGCATAATTGGTTAATAATGGACACTACTTGGACTTTTAACTCATTTACGTTTTAACCTGAACGAGTTTATTTATATCGATGTTACAATTTTTAAGATTGTTATGATGGAAAAAATTAGATTTTTTTTATTATGAAATACAAGTTGATTTTACGTCATATTCTTTGTCAATTCTAAAACCTATTATTAGCAATCTTGTAAGTAGGCAAAACAAAAACAATTTTTTTTATTTATTAATAATGTATAAGCTATTCCATACCATAATACACAGCAATAAAGACCTTGTATATTAGCTGATATAAATTGTCAATTAATATTAATATTTTTATTTTTTTATGCGTCAAGATAAATTTATTACTTCTACTTGTTTATAAAAATTGTAAATTTTTGACCTCTAATCGCTCTATTTACGACAAAATATTATGACCATCTCGTCACCGTGAGAAATTAATCTAAGCAATTACTGGTTTTTCGTCATTCGTCCTTGCAAATAGCTCGCCGTTACAAATTGCATTCGCTCGTTCGTTGCGTCCACCTCTGAAATCGTGGCAATTAAAATGCAAGGTGCGAACCTTTTTCTCTTCCTGCTTAAATGGGACGCCGACACCGCGAGCATTGTGCACGAGAGCCTCGGGGGCCGCGTTGGAATATGGAGAAAAGACCGTGGCGAAGGTGCACCTGGAACAGGTGCAAGAATGGGTCGTGCGCGAACTTTCTAATAATCAGGACGCGTGCCAGTTTTTTTAAAAAAGTATTACGGCAGGTTTCCAACCCAAAATTTATTTACTTATCCCCCAAGACTGTTTAACCAAGTTTAAACTGTCATTTACGAATCTAGAAAGTATGTTTGTGTCAATTTGATCGATTACTTTGTTTTTACAGTTTTCACTTTAGAGTGTTTGGTAAAGAAATTTATTTTAAGAAGTATAGTAAGTTCGTTCAACCTTTTGTCGTCAGCTAACCTTACTTATTTCAAGACAAATGTCGTCGAAAATCACCCACACACGTCTAGTAAACGATATCGTATACCAAGAGAAAGTGTTCCTCGGGACAATATCGAGGTCCACAAAATTGAGAGGAACAAAAGCTGTCCGCACTAAATCCCGGGTCGGAATCGCTTTTTGGGCGTTAATTGAATCGTCGAAATTGTTTTGGGGGCGCACGCCAATGAAAACAATCCCGGTCCACGAATTGGTTAACTGTTGACGGGCAGATGTGGGCTGTATTCACCCATCACCGCTTAAAAATACTACGAACAGTTTGTTTCGGTGGAATTTCGATTTTTTTCCAATCCCAAAGATATATGTACAATACATCTCATTTAAATTGTTACATTCATACAAAGAAAAAATCTTCTTTTTGATTAGATATAGAAAAAATCATATCAAAAAAATCATTAATAACCCTTAATAATAATTGAATTTTTTATTTAAATTTATAATGATGATTTTTTATTTTATAATGGTTTTATACAGTTACAATTTTAATTATGACCAGTGTAGCTTCCAAAGTTCAGCGGCTTCTGCATCTGATGATTTTTCAAGATGATTTTTTCGCGACCTGTCAGAAGTGCGAAAGCCTTGTGGATTTACGCCGCGTATTTTTAGCGCTCTTTAGCACTCTTTCGGAGATCACTGGGGACCTTTCGAAGAATTTTACGGCGGCATATTTTTATTAATTGATATACCAAACGGCGGTCGCTTTAAAAAGATTTCTCTAATCGTTAAGTACCGTTTTTTATTGCCACCAAGAGACAACGGTGTTTGTGTTCGGAGTAGGTGTTTTCATTCTTTTTATGTTTTCTTAAATTTAAGTTTTTTATTGGGATCAATATCCTTTCTTTAAGTTACAATCATAATTTTAAGGGTGAAGAAATAAAAAGAATTCATAAAAAGTACAATTTAACTTTAAAAAATCCTAAAAAGATTATTTGTGAAAATTAAAGGAAGATTTTTACATTGAATTATAGCTTAAACATTCTATTTTTTACTATAAAAGAATAATTTGTTCTATTAACAAAAAATTAAAAAAAAAATTAATCGAACCTAAGGTAACCTTATCATTTTTTGACTATTTTCGATAAATAACATAACGAGTATATTTATAAGGATTAAGAAATGATTTTTGCTTTAAATTGAACTTAAGAGATTCTATTTTGGTTTTTAAAAATCAAATTTGTTGTAGTTGTTGCTAAAAAATTCAAAAGAAATCATTGAGATGGTTAAAATTTTTGACTTAATTTATTAAAAAATTTTATCAATTTAAAAAAATCGTACAGAGTTTATTTTTAAAGATTAGGAAATAATTTTTGTGCTAAGTTAACACTAAAAGAATCTCTTTTTGATTTTAAAAATCAAGTTGATTCTAATTATTGCGAAAAAATTAAAAATAAATTGAAGAAATTTATTAGAATTTTGACGAAACCTAACATAATTTCAACATTTTTTGGACTAACTTTAAAAAATCGTTCAGAATTAATCTATGGAAATTAAAATATAATTTTTACGTTAAATTGATCTTAAGAGATTCTGTTTTGGTTCTTGAAAATCAAACTTGTTGTAGTTGCTGCTAAAAAATTAAAAAAAAGATCATGAAGTTGGTAAAAATTTTTGACTTAATTTGTTAGAAAATTTAATCAATTTAAAAAAATCACATGGAGTTTATTTTTAAAGATTAGTAAATAAGTTTGATGCTAAGTTAACACTTAAAGATTCTATCTTTGATTTTTCAAATCAAATTAATTTAAATTATAACCAAAAAAATTAAAAAAAATTTTATAGAATTTTGACCAAACCTAATTTCTACATTTTTTGGACTAACTTAAAAAAACATCCAGACTATATCTACTAGAATCAAAATATAATTTTTACGTTAAATTGATCTTAAGAGATTCTATTTTGGTTTTTAAAAGTCAAATTTGTTATAGTTGTTACCGAAAAAATTAAAAAAATTCTTTACGTTGGCAAACAAAACCAAAGAATTTTAACCTAACTTTTTTGGTTAATTTAAAGAAATCGTCCGGACTTTATTCATAAGGATTAAAAAATGATTTTTACTTTAAATTAAAGATTAAAAACTCTGTTTTCTATAATACATTCAAATTTATTCTAATTATCACCAAGAAAAGAATAAAAACAAAAATGTTGAAGAAACTTTTTATTCTTATACCTTTGAAATAAGATCAATATTAATGTTTTTTTCAATGTTTGAGTTTATGTCTGTACACATACAGAGTAATTAATTAATTAGATACATTATTATTCATTGAAAACATAAATACCTGGAAACGACATCATCAGTTGACGTCATTGTAATCATGCGAGCAAATTCCGTCCGCGTTGATAACTCCTTGATTTGCCTTTGCCAAGGTCGCGATATAAACAATTTTCGGTCTGGCACGTATGTACAAACATAGCGAGGCCAAATATTAGAGTTGTTAAATTGGCAGTGATCGTCGCATAGTTTTTTTTTAAAATACTTTTTTTTATTAAAAATAAATATTTTCCCGGACAATAAAATATCCGATTGATAACGATTGATGTCCGGTCACACGCACATACAACGTTACAAGTTCACTTGCGTAATAACACGCGCTCACACCCACTTTGGGTTCTTTAACAAATCAATTAAATGCCCATACAATTGCCAATGCATAATTCATAAAGTACAAATAAGGTGTAATTGTTATTGTACTGCAGATAACCTTGTCGGTTAATAACGGTTGTGCCGTGTTGTTGACGATTGGTTTCGTTTTAAATGACGATGATTAAGGAACGGATGGGTCGGCTAAATTTGTTTTCATTAAAGATATCGTATCGGAAACGGTTTTAAATTGAATCTTGTACCGGTCGGCGTGTACGTTCGTGGTGGTCTGGTGTAAATCGGTATCTTGGACGAGATTCGGAGTCATCTTATCGTCCTTCGGCATAAATTACTGCGCGGCCGGGATTCGAAAAACGGTGTCGTTTACCGGCCGGATCGCGGCGTCTATTTTTTCCACTTTTTCTCGTAAAACTCTTTTGTCGGGGCCCCCGGGGACCTTGAGCAAAGGTCAAAGTCGGACGAGGCGCAAAAATATTTACTTCGGGAGGGCGCGATATCGCGAGCGATTTCGCGCGCGCGTTCAAGGTTCTGATAACGAAACTGTCGTAATCGTAATACTAAATTTTTACAAAGTTTTGTTTGTCGTACGTGGCGTAAGCTATGTACGATATTTGATCGTGAGACAGATTAGATTTTACGAATAGAACTGACCAAATAAATAGGTAGATACATAAGTATCTATTTCAGTGCTCTGTATTCACTATATTTCTAGTAATATGCCAACATTTTACTAACTAGATAAGAGTTCACGGTCAGTTATTATCAAATTATGTACAATCTTATAAGCCAAAAAAGAAAAATTTTTAAATAACTTTTGAACCATTTTTAATTTTAAGTAATTTTATATTAATTGCAGAGAATTTTACATAAATACTTTGGACGGTATAGATTATTCTATTTTTCGAATCTGTTTTTAAATTATCTAGTTAACTTAAAAAAAAACAAAATTCTCTTAATTATCAGCCATAATCTTCCAAGATTCTTAAAATTTGGTAAAAATGACATCTTTGATAAAAATTTCCAAAAAATTACTCATCTAATAAACGTCTAGTATTTTCAAAATCATGAAAAATAATGAGTCTCTTCAAAATTTCTTTAAAAATTAAAGAGTGCATAAAAACTCTTTAAGGATATGTTTGGAAGTTCATGATTTCGCTTACCATCCCTGAGCAGGTGAAATGTATTCACGAAAAGATTCGCTTAAAAGATGAAAAAAAGATCTGAAAGATCTATGCTTAGGAGCATGTTGTAAGTGCAGTATCGATCCGCATAATTGTTAAACACATTCTAAGGTTCAGCCATTAAGATGCAGAGGACAAGCCATCACAATTGGTTCAGGATGCCAATAGAAAAAGCAGATTTGTTGATTTAAAGGATCATCCAATATCCGTGATGTTTGGGATGGAATCACTTCAAATGGCAAAATTCCTTTAATTTTTGTGAAGTTTGAAGTTAAGCTGAACACCAAAAACTACTTATCTGATATTTTGGAGAAGGAATTACTTCAATGGGCACAGATCCACTTCAACGGGGCTTACTGGTGCATCAAACAGTGGGTGTAAACCCATGCTTTGGATTTCGTAACTCCCGAAAAATAGCCACCATGTTCTTCAGATCTGAATCAACTGTATGGTCAGGTTTTGAGATCAGGACTTTTTCCGGTCCCTACAAAAGTTTGAATAATTTAAACTCTTCGTGCCGTCCTTGAGGGCTCGCCCAAAATTGTCCAACAGTGACTGAAAGGTTATGTTTCGAATTTCGTGATTCTCAAGAAATGGCCACCATATTCTTTAGACCTGAACCCTTTGTATTTCTCCGTATGATCAGTTTTTGAGGCCAGGACTTGCTCCGTTCTTCATAAGAGTTTGAATAATTTAAACTCTTCATACCGTCCTTAATTCCAAAATTGTCCAACAGTGGCTAAAAGGCCATCTTTCGTGACTCCCGAAAAATGGTCACGATATTCTTCAGACCTGAACCCGATGTATTTCTTGATATGGTTAGTTTTTGAGGTCAGAACTTGTTCCGTTCTCCACAAGAGTTTGAATAATTTAAATTTTTCGCGCCGTCCATAAGGGCCTGCCCAAAATTGTCCAACAGTGGCTGAAAAGCCATGTTTCGAATTTTGTGAATTTCAAAAGCTGGCCACGATATTCTTCAGACTGGTACCCGTTATATTTCTCGGTATGTTTAGCTTTTGAAATCAGGACTTGGTCCATTCTCCACAAGAGTTTGAATAATGTAGAGCTGTCCCTTCGATGGTTTAATAACGATTAGGTGGGTGTCACAGTACATGAGCTACCCTTCCAGGAAATGTATTAGTGTCAAAGGTGGTTATTTGGAAATTTAATGTTATTTTTGTGTTAATAATATTTTGACAAATGCACTATTATTGTTTCATGTCAATATCTACTCTGGTTCCGTTGGTTGATCGGAAAATGCTAACCTTAAAGATCTTCTATGCATCCTGTACCTTAACCAAGTAAATATTCTTTACCCTCAAAAGTCTTCTTATTTTGACACACAACATTAGCTGAGTCTTAGTACTTCAAACATGACATATGTTGTGCCCAGATATATGTATATCCACAATGTCTGGACATATGACTCAGGAAAGAACAGTACAATGTCTGGACAAAAAGCTTTTAAGAGTTAAAATTGTTAATCAAATAGCTATTCAAAAAGATCTTTCATAAATTTCTTTAAAAATTAGCTTCAGTCACCAAAGTTTCTCCAAAATATTCCCATGCCTTTCAACTTATGTTCAATCAGCTTAACCGAACAAAAAATTCTTAGAAATTTAAGAACTTTTAAAATTATCTAGTTCTTAAAAAATCTACCAAATCTTCAATTCTCCTGCCGTATCTACAATTGTTAAAACTTGGCGGAAAATGAGACGATAAAAACCATCTAAGAAATAACTATTTAAAATTGTTTATTGTTTATAAATTGACTTTAATTACCAAAATTTCTTTGAAATTACCAAAATTTCTTTGAAATTAGCGAAATTTCTTTAGAAATTAGTTTTAAGTCATCAAACTTTCTTCAAAATTATCTAATTTTAGAAAACAGCTTAACTCAGCAGACATTCGAAAGCAGAACTTTTAAAATTGTCCAGTTATTCAATAAAAATGAGTGTCTCCTAAATTAAGTTTTCTAAAACAGTTAAAACTTTTTAGCTAAGAAATAATGAGTTTAAGCTTTAAAAGTCTTGCTATTTTTACACATAATATTACTCGAGGTTCAGTACTTTATTGTGTCCAGAAACATGTCCACAATGTTTGGACATAGGACATGGTAAACAACAATGTAATGTTCACAATGTCTGGGCAAAGGATTTTTAAGGGTTAAAAAAAATGTTACATTACAAAATCACAAACAAATTATCCAACAAGCATCAAAAGTCAACTAAATTTTCTTACTCAAATTGTTTCTTTGTGCTCAAGCAAATATTGTTCTCAAATAAAATGTGTTTTATTAAAATGACAATGTGAGAATAAGATATAAAAATTGGGATATAGAAAGAGATATTTTGAATTAGAATAATAAAATATTTAGTTTTTACTGCAATGTGATATAATTTGATATAAAATTATTCTAAACTAGAAAATTAAATTTTAGATCAAAAGATCTTTAGCGATAATGGTGTTATTTAGGATGAGATTGTATCGAAATAAAAAAAAGGAAAAGGAGATTGTACGGAATACCATTTACTTTCACTTGCCAGTAGACCGAGAGTTTCGTGACCGGCACGTTTACACCACCGTAGTACCTATACTTGCAGTATGTATGTAAATGAGCACCAGGTTAATTCTATTTATTCCTCGAATAAAACTCTCCTGACCAACTTTCAACGAACGGGTTGGTTTCTTCTCATCTGAGTATGTGTTGTGGCACAATTGCCTCGCGTCTATGTTGGTCAAAGAAAGGCACACGAATTCGGCGTTCCTAGGCGATCGGTATCTTCTGCGAAAAATAAGTCCGTCTCATTTTTAGAAAGCGCACCGAGATTTGAGGAAAGAACGGGACGAAAGAGGTCACGGGCGAAATTGTGTGGCCGTGTCGACCTCGAAAGGTATCTAATTTACATTTCTATTTAAAAATCAATTAACCGGCTTTATTTATCCGACAAATAAAATATTTAATCCTTGTGGTGTAATCTCCGTTACGAGGATGTGTTTGGTCGAGCACATGTTTTATTGGGCAAATCGGATCAAGGTAAAGGGAAGCGATAACGAGGCGAAATGTATCATCGCCGTTTCAATAACCGTTCGGTTATCGCGCGATTTGTTTGAGGTCGACGTTCCGCTTCATCGCTTCACGGTCCGTTCCACGTTCGGCTCGTAATAAAACTGTAATTATTTCGTTTTATAAATTGTTTACCGATTACCTTGAGTACTCGCGCGTTAGGATTTAATATAGGACGAAAAATGCAATGTGATGTAAAACAGTATTGTATTAATAAAGCTTGCAATACGATATTTCATCAACTGTATTAAAACGTATTTCTATAAAAATCACATTTTAATATTTGTTTTGAAATATTCTTTTTGTACGCCTTTCGTCATTAGTAATTTAATAAGAAAGCTCGTAGCTCGAACCGAATGTAAATTTGTTCCGACTTAATACGACGTTGGGAATTTTGCCAACTTTGGCGATCGTGACCTTAAACTTCATTGCTGAAACTACTACTGGATCATATTTTCGTACCGTTATTATAAACGTTTCGACCTTCGCATAAAACCTCCAAGATTTCCGACGTCGCGACGTTGTTGGCATTTGCTTCTCATTACAATGATGTGATACATAAAGCACTATCAACGTAGTTTGATTTTAACATTTGTTAACGATAAAATCCTCGATTTTGTATATTCTTTTTAGGATCTGCTGTACTGATTTTATATTAAAAACCATATTTTTTCCCTTTCTTACAAACGTTTTATAACATTTTTAATCTGAAAATCTTAAGAAAACTTGAACTAAAGGTAACGTTATTAACAGATTGGAATAAATCACCTTTTTTCACAATACAAATTCTTTACCACAGTAAAAATATTTGATGGCAGGATCAGAGAATTTAATTAGGATTCTTTTTCATACTCAAACATAACGAAACCGTAACTTCCATTACTCTCGGCTAGTACCTAAAAATAATGTCTAAAGTTAAGACTTACTGGGGAATAAAAACATTTAAAAGTACTTTCAGTTATATAACTTGAGTTTGATGTAAAATATACGTATGTTATCAAGGAAGGTTGGTTCTTACCAGTTGGGATGTTATGTGATGAACAAACAATCTTTGTTCGGGGGTGACTAATTGTAAGAACTAGTTGTTGTGTAGCGCTCCGATTTATTTTTATGATAAAATCTACCTAAAAGCGAATCAGTTGTACCTTGTAGCTTGCGAGGAGCAGTCGAATATAATTTCTGGTTGAGATTGGAGTTGGTTTTATTTCACTTCCGAAACCCTAAAGCTAATATGTATACGTTTGTAAAAATGATGTATTTTTGATTGTTATAATCCAAGATGACGATTCTCTCTCGATTTTATTGATTGCTTCATAGTTACTAAACATGTTTTATTACTACGAAGAAGGTTTATTTATTTATTGAAGTAAGTATCATGATAATTTTTAACGAATCACCTAATTGTCTTAACCTAAGCGAAAATGAAATGGAAAATAGGATAAACTGACCAAATGTCGGCCCTCCAAAAAATGCTTCCTTTAGTCGGCCTTTCTATAGAAATCCATATGGAAAAACTGGAAGGCCGACTTTAGGCGCAGATTTGTCGAAATTTGGTGAGTTTATCCTATTAAAACTATTTCAAAAGCAAAGTAAGTCAAACATGTAGAAACCTTCCTTTACAAAATCAAAACGTCAATGATAAAGACATTTTTGATTAATTGGATACATTTTAAGTGTGCTTAAATTTCCTTTTTCAAAGAAAATTAAAAATGCACTTATGTAAAATTTTTCATATTTTCATCGAATTTTATTAAATTAATACACATTCAATTCTAAATGTAAAAACTCAAATAATTATTAAAATATTGTATATTTTTTAAGATGTACCAGTACATATGTAACCTAGTAACTAAAAGTATGGAACCAGAGGGTATTATCGTGAAATGTGTGACTATTTTTGTAAGACATTTTTGTAATATAAAGAAAAAGAAAAATAATATTCTTTATGAAGGAGCGACACGGAGGGTGCGTGTCAAATAAAATAGATGTCAGCGGTCAATTGGGTTTCTTTGCGCTACTTTTGAAAAAGGACGACCTGCAGGACTCTTATAATCTAAGAATTCTAGGATGTAAGTTTTCGACCAACAGAATTCGGCGGTTGATAGTATATAATATTTCATCTGAATTTTAGCGGTAGACGGTCGGGTTTTATTCAAATGGGATGTCGTTGAAAATGAGCCGCCACAAGTGCCGCTAGTATGTGATTATTTGGAGTTGTGGCGGTTGAGGGTTAGGTTGGCAGCGAGGGCGTACTGCGATTGGGGTAGGATACAGTAGGGCTATTGTTAAAAACGAGTGGCTGAGATGGACGCTAGTATGTAATTATTTAGCCTATATTTCGGAGGTTGAGGGTTGGATTGGCTTAGGGAACGGTTCGGATTGGGTCACATTGGGTCAGACGCATCACAATTCACCCAAATCTAACCGATAGAACACATTTTGTGTCGATTAAACGGCATTTTCATTAATAAAATCATAAGTCACTAAACTTGATAAACTCCAGAAATTTAATTGATAATCGAGTTATAAAAAATGCTGCTTTAAATTTATTTGATGTTATATTTTGTTCTCTATGTACTGTGTGTACTTCTTAACATAAAACCGGAATTCTTGTAGTTTGTACTACCAAGTCATTCAATCAATTATTTCGAATAACTCCTTACAACTTTGTCGGATTCTAAAAGTTAGTATGTTTTCTTCAAACCTTGAGTTAGATCGCTTTAAATACGAAAGCTTTCACGGCCGGTGTTAACTGAATTAAGACTAGAACTTACATTAGCGCTAACACTAGACCTAGAAGTAGCAGCTTTCTTCAAAAACAAGTTCGATATAACGAAATCGATTAACGGTTAACAATTTATGCATGTAAAACTAATTATTCGCTAATTGTTTCGTTGTGTCCGGGGTGGGGCAATGTTCTTCATCGGGTTTACCATTATTTTCCAAGTGCAGTTAAGCTGTAGGTCATCCTCTCTATTAACGTTATTCCGGTGTCGATGAATTTCTATGGCTACCCTTGTCAAGCGTTGGTAGTATCTACTTGACCTAGCTAACACCTTGGTTTTGTCGAAATCTATTTTGTGTACTTCTGTGTGGCAATGTTCCCCGACTGCCGACGATTGGATTTTCTTCAGCCTCGCATCCCTCTCACGTTCCTTGATTCGGCACTCTATGTTACGTCCGACCTCGCCAACGTAATACTTACCGCAAGTGCACGATAATCGGTAGACTTCCGCCGCTTGTAATGGAGTTAGTTTGTCCTTCACTATTGGAAGTACGCTCCGAATTTTGTTAACCGTAGCGTATCGTACAATGGTGTTCTTCTTGAAGCGCCTCGCAATCTATTCTGTAACACCTGAAACATAAGGAAGACATGCAAAGCCATCAAGTTTCTTGCTTTTATATTATCTTCGTGTTGTTAACCACTAACCGATCCCGTCACTTCGAACTCGTTTCTGAAAAAGGTTGCAAAGGTTCTAGTTCTAGGTCTAGTGTTAAAGCTAGCGCTAATGTAAGTTCTAGTCTAAAATTCAGTTATATCGGTTTATTTTTATCCGAGGAGCGTATAATTAGCTGTTGTCCTAACCTTTTAGAGATACTTTTGTATATATTTTTATATCTGCTTTCAAGATAAAGTAATTTGAAAACGTGTTAATTTTTTCTTATTAAATTGTTTATTTCTTTTTAACTCATGTTTGTCAGCAGTCGACTACGACGACGAGTTAATCTGAAAAGATAAAAATACGTCCATTCTTCGCGCTCGGTGCGCAGTCGATTAATCAGGTTTTTCAACTCGCGCAAAACAACGATAACTCGAGGGTGGATTATTTCGATTTTTAAACACCGGACAAAAGGTACTTTTTCGAGAACAAGACGAATGGACCTGTTAAGCGATTAAGAGGCAAATTAGAGCAGATGTACGTGACGCGTCCCGCAGGACTTTATTTACGGCCGGCTGTAAACGGCGCGGACGTAAAAATTTGTAAGGACCGACGCCCCGGGCTCGTTTGTCAGCAATGCGACGCCTTTATAAACAGATTAATTAAGACGCGATTTTGGCAACAACCGGTAAAAATCCGTCCCTGACTTTGACTCGACCGTTTTCTTATACTCGGTGAAAGTATTTCTCCGTCTCACCTAAATACTCATTTAACACCATTACACCTCTGTTTATAAAAAACCACGTGCTTTTACGTTTTGAATCACGACTAAACGATTGAAACTACTACTAATTCTAAAAGAGATATCATCAAAACACTATTAAGACATGATGAAAATCAAGATTTACGTAATCGCTAGTTCATCACGACAGCTCTCCTTCTCTCAGCTGCAATCATTCACATCGAACCGCTACTTGAACGGTGAGTGATAAATTATTCACAATCCATAGCCGAAGGCGTATTCTCCAACAACAGAGATCGCAATCGAATGCAACGTAAACGAATTGCGACCACGAACCGTAACAGATTAATTCGTTCGCGGTGAAAAAGGTGCGATCATTTGGCCGGTGTCGGTTTTTATTGGATTATCATGTCGTTTAATTGTTCGTCCGTCACGGGCAGCGTCGGTACTTCCACGTGTCCACGTTCTGAATGGTCAGGATAATTGAAATCGACGACATCGACGTGGCGCCGGCTAATTAATTATTGTCCTAGACGGGAGATGAATTTTACACTCAAGATTGCCGTCGCACTCAAAGCCGCTGACCTAATTCGTCTATAAAAATAAACGACATTGGGCGCCCCCCGTAAACAAACGTAGGGTTCTTACGCAATCCGCGACCCTGATCGATTAAAATCGCTCGTTTTTTTTTCTTCCTCGAAATTAAAGGATTTTTAAGGAGGAAAAAGCGTTACTTGATTAACCTTGACGATGGCTGTAAATTAATAATGTCCCGATCGAACGAGGAAGTCCGTAATAGAATAGGGCAAAAATCTCGAATTTAATTACATCAAGGATAATTAATTTATTGATTGATCATTTCGTAAGAAAGTGCCAATAAAGGACGAGATTTACGAAAGAGGTAGGTATTAATAAATAGGAAAGAACCATTGTGAACCCAAGGATAGTTTGCATATGCGAATATTTCTCTATTAATAGAGTGTGCTGACAGAAACGCCTCCTAAATGGAACAATACCGACGCAAAACGACCACTACGACGTAGTGCGAAATGTGCTAGTTGGAGTTCGTTTACATCACGGTCTATATTACACTTTGGAGTGCGAGATCTGCAGTTTTTTATCAAACTAGAATAAAGAACTTACAACCTATAAAAAGAACACTGAAAAACAAACGTCTATAACGTTCTACATTGTTTCTTTGTAAAATTTTAATTCTGTAAATCATTATTAAGTATACTAAGAAGAAATTTTATATAACTTTGTATTATTACTAGCAAAGCTTTTGTGATACTTTTAACAAATTCATTTCAGAAAAGTTTAAATTCATCTAGAAGATTATCTAATGAAATTTAGTAAAATATCTTAACCTACAATAATAACTAGATTAAACCCAGAAGTGCGAACAAGACCAATTATTTAAAATGAATTTTAGAAATTATCTTTTTAATAATCAATAAAAACATCAACAGGATCTAGGATTCTAATTTTTAGACCAAGAAGACCATTTTGAGGTTGAGATTATTTCATATTAATGGAGTATTTTTATCAAATCTGTACAATGTCATTCTATTTTTCACCTTAATTCATGAAAAAATGGACAACACATTTGCTTCAATTTTAATTTTTAGTCCAATAAGAACATTTTAAGACATTTAAAGCCATGTTAATGTGTTTATAGACTATCTTCAAAAAATTTTGACTACCTATGTCATTCAATTTTTCACATTAATTCATGAAAAAGTGGACTACAACCTTGCTAGAATTCTAATTTTTAGTCCAACAGGACCATTTTGGAACATTGAAAACCATATTAATATATTAGTATAGTCTATTTTTATAAAAATTGGAAAATGTCACGCAGGTTAATTCATGAAACCTGAACTACAAACACGATAGAATTTAAGTTCTTAAAAACATAGCTCTAGTGCCTAAAGTTGCTTGGGTCAAGTGACTAAACTTTCTTAAATCTAGCTTTATTTACAAATTGGATGTAAGATTTCCCAGATTATTTTAGAAATGCTTATTTTAATAAGTATTATTTAATTTAATATACACATATAAATAATCAGAAATACTCTAAAATCGCTTGTAATCCCTTAAACTTGTTTAAAATTATTCATAAGAATTAAGTTCATTATAAGAATTTAATAAGTTTATCCGATTTTAAATGATTTTTAAGCAAATTTCTGGTTCTTAACCCTTTCGCGACGGGTGCCGTATATAGTCTGCACGCATTCGACCTGCGAATAGCGCTTTTCAATGTGTTAGACAAGGCATCGAATTGCATACGATTTTAATGAATTAGATAAAGAGATACATATCAACTCCAATCGGCTCGATAAGTAAACGTAGTATATCTGCCCTGTGTTAACTAATGAAAACTTTATTGTCGTCCTTTTTCCACTTACGTTAAACGTATCCGCAGCTCACCGGCGTGCACACGGTATACAGCAGTCAGTTGAGCCTTCGCTAAAGCGACAATGTATGATTTAGGTAGATTATCACAAAGAGCAAAAAAAATTTTTTTTTTAAATTTTATTAAAAGATGGCAATGTATGGCAGAGGCGCGCCGTCGCGAAAGGGTTAAACGTCGATTACAATATCACTAAAAGTTGGTTAATATGCTTTAAAAAAATGCCTAAATTTTGGTTGAAACTTTTTAAATGTCGGATTAAGGCGTGTCATTACCAATTTAATGCTATCCAAGATAGAGGCTGTCTATGAGATAAAAGTTAACCGATAGATAGGAGTGTAGCGGATACTACCAATTCTATTTATCTAATAGACTATCTATAAGACAATAATGCAATCTAAGAACAATTTTAGGGACTTGTTTTTAAATGGAAAGACTAAGTGGTCAGAAGATCTAATAATTATTTAGATATTTTCAACGTATCTTGTGAAAACCACAAACCAATTTTTATTACACCTAAAGGAAAAAGTTATCCATGACTTTAATTATGACTGGTGGTAATGGGCCTAAGTAGGTTAAGGGCCGGTTTATTCACCTTTGGGTAAATTAATCTATCTGATATTTATCAAAGTTACTGGCTAAATAACCAATCATGGCAAGTGAAATTACAGTAACTATGGAAAATGTCGGATAGGTTAATTTATCCAAAGGTGAATAAACCACTCCTAAAACCGATTAGAAACACCTAAAATAACCTTGAAATGTTTAAAATCAGTTTTGTTTTTAATGATTAAAATTGTCAAAATTATGTGTTAAATATTATTAAGATTGCTGTCAAAATATTAAATTGTTGCCAAAATTTCTTTAAAATATTAAAAAATCCTCTAAAAATCAACTTAATGTATCAAAAACTTTCTTCAAAAAAAGTTTCAAAATGATGTAATTAAACTATCAATAAAACTAGAACTAACATTAGCACTAACTCTATAACACCAGACTTAAAACAAGGAGCTTTCGGGTTCAGCCATGTGTCTTTTAAAAACGCGTTTGATGTTTCGGAAGTAATGTTGCAACTTTCTTCAGAAACCAGTTCGATGTCTCAAGGAGGACTGAAGAATGAAAAGTTGTCTAAAAAAAGTTACTTAAAAATGTTAGAAAAACTTACTTTCTAATCATTCAAACTGATGTACCAAACGAACCTTTCCAACCTTTCTAGTACTCGGAACCATTTTATACTATTTATAGATAAATTTCTATTTTTGTAAACATTTATCGCGAGTTTATATATAATTTATTTAAAGTTTTTGTAATTTTATCTGAATTTAATTTTTCTTGTTAAACTACTAAAAGGTATTCAAAATTTGGAAGGTAAAACAGCGAAGATTTTCTAAAATTATCGAAAACCCACATTTTTTTTAGAAAAGAAAACAGAAATAAAAAATGGTAACTTGCTAGTCTTAAAGGAATCTTCTCCAAAGGGTAATATTTTCAATAAAGAAAACCTAGAGTGACATGATTTAACATATTTCTTTACTTTAAGTTGGCTACATTTTCAAGTGAAATGTAAAACACCAGACAGAACGTCCAAGAATACTGGACTAACAAGGATAGCTCAATCTGCGATAATCGACCGACACCTTTGACGTCATTGCCAGGAATAGCATCTTTGTCTTACACTCGGTTGTCTCACTTTAACCCTGAATTTTATCGTTGAAGTGATTGCCGAATACTTTATGGAATGGTAACAATGCATTTTGAATTAACTTTAAAACTATTAAGGATACCAATGATAAGTTAAATGAAATAAATATGTCACTTTGAAAACTTCTAGCAGTGACGTCAAACTAACGGCTGCGCACTAGAAATTTCACGTATACACATCTTATGGCATTGAGTAATCCTGTTAATCCAGCATCTCCATATTCTACAAGGTGCAGAACATCAAAAATTAATCATTAATCAGTTTAATGTTAATCATTTTTTATTCGTTAACTCTAAACTTTAAAATTCCAATAATCTAATCTAAAAAAATTTAATTGTTATATTTCAAGGTGCCAACCTACAAAATTTTCCATGGTGGTCTAGATAGTTTTTTTTTATTGACCATAAAATACAATGCGTCATTATTAATAGCTTTTCATTAATAAACTCAGCAAAACCAAACGTTTAAACAAGAATCACAAACGTGGAGGAGCAACGAACCGCTAAACCGTAAACACGTACACGTACAAAACACGTTTAAAGTAGTACAAAAGCAAGAAACGAATAACAACCGCTCGCACTTTTATGGAACGCGTGTCGACGAGCAAGCGATTGACCCGCTGACGTTTTTGCGAAACATCGGCGCTTACTGACCGATTTATTTCAACGAGGATTATAAAGTAAAAAACAGACTTTCTTTTAAATAGGCGGTTACTTGGCTTCTTCTAGAAAGATTTTTAATAGTGTGAAGACGGAAGTTGCGTAAATACGTGAGGCGACGTACGCAAGAAGTAATGAAACGGTGCACTTCCTATTCAGTAATTATAGGAAACGACCGTGCGGTATGCGTTCTAATCTATTAAGCCGGGAGTATGTGAGAAATTTATGACCGCAATTACGATGTATGTACGCCCGCGTGCGTTAATAGCGATTGTCTTGTGTATACGGTTACAAATGGTTATATTGGGTAACTTATCTTACGTTTCGATCAAAGGTAAACGCCGATCGATCAAGTCTATACCTATAGAAGGCTATAATTACGGGGATTAAGTCAGGAAAACCGCCAAAACCAACTTATACGTTCGAACGATTTCTATCTAAAACAGCATTTCTCTTTCGTGCGGACGCGACACGGTTGAGCTTAAAAGGGAAAGTGAGAAAGTGGACTTCTTTTCGTTCCGAACGCAACGTTCACTCCCGTGCAACCGCAATAAAGCCTTATTTCGACGAAAATAGGGAGATAAGTACAAGGTGCACATTCCGCTTATCGCTAAGTACATTTTTACCCGAAGCCACTGTTTGTTTTCGTTCGTAGAAGCCAAATTTTATTGATCGTCGCTCCGATAAACGCGAATCGTCGCGTGCAAACGGCGTGACTTGTCGGGCTAAAAATAACTGTTATCTGTACGAATTTTACCACGTTGTAATTCATTCATGATGATGACTAAAAACATCAAGTTGTTTTTTCAAAAAAATATATGTAATTAATAATACCTAAATTGATTATTTTTTTTTAATTTTTGCTAATAAGTTCTGTACGAATTTTTAAAGATAATTACATTTTTTAAAATTTAGTTAGTAATCAGTCAAAAATGTGTGTTAAATGTAGGATTAAAATTTTTTTTTATAACAACAAATTTGCCTTTCTAAATTCAAAATAGGATCACTTAAGTTCAATTTAATGTAAAAATTTTTCCTTAATTCTTTTAAATAAAATCTAGGCGATTTTTTAAAGTTAGTCAAAAAAAAATAAATATGAAGTTATGTTAGGTTTGGTTAAAATTTTACAGTATTTTCAAAAATTTTTTTAATTTTTTTGGTAATAATTAGTATAATTTTGATTTTTGGAATCAAATATAGAATATCTATGTGTTGATTTAACGTAAAATTTATTTCTTAATCTTCATAAATAAATTTTGTACGATTTTTTAAAGTTGGTTACTTTTTTAAAAAAGTTGGGTTAAATTATCAAGAACTTTTACCAATTTTAAGATTTTTTTTAATTTTTTTGGTAACTGCAACAAACTTGACTTTGGAATTCAAGATAGATTCTCTTAAGTTCACTTTATTCCAAAAATTGTTCCTCAATACTTATAAATTTACGAGCCTTAAATTTCTAACAACCGACAGTACTCTCGTGTGGCTCTCCTGGAAGTTTCGACGCGATTGAACGGGATGATAACGTATTTAAAATCGATTGAAAGCGTTTCCACATGTTCAAAGTGATAAATTGGCGATGGATTGAAATTACAACGTCTTTGTTGGGGATTGAAACGAAATAGAAATTGAGATTAAAAAAGTTCATTCATATGTGCGTAAACGGTTTTCTATTATTCTATGTGTTAAGTTAAAGATGGATTACTTGGATGAATAGAAATAATATATTTGCTTAGGGCTAACATCTAATTGTAAATTAAAATTTCTTATGCACTCTGTTGGTGAAAGAAAAAGTGTAGACGGAAAGGTAGAAAAATAAGTCTGTGAAATGCATAGGTCAGTTGTTGATTAATATCTAAGATAGATTAAAGTTATTTGTTAGTAGTAACCAAAAAAAGAAAATAATAAATTAATATAACAGTCAACATAATTTTTGGTTCTTCGAGCCGGATCTTCTACTACAGACTCCAACTGATTTTGAATTTGATCAAACTCATTAAAGACTCCTTCAACTTTGGTTAGACACTCCCTTAATTCTAGGATATCTTTCTGGCTTTTCACTTCCAGGTTACAAAATTTGTCAATAAATGCTGTAAATCCAGTAAGCTTGGCTTGTAAACTGCCCTTTTCCCTTCTTAAATTCTTTCTCCTGTTCCGACATGGTAATAGAATCGAGTACTGCAAATAATCGGTAAACTCAATACAGGATTTGTCCTAAGCTAACAATAAGTGATAGGTTAATTCCTATAATATTAGTAGCCGAGACTTTAAGTCTGGGCGATTTTTTAAAGTTAGTGAAAAGAAAAAAAAAGTGAAGTAATGTTAGGTTCGGTTAAAATTCTTCGGTGTTTTAAAAAATATTTAACCATTTTTTTAGTAATAATTAAAATAAATTTAATGAATAAAATAAATTTGACTATTATAATCAAAAATAGAATCTTTATGTACTAATTTAACTTAAACCCAATTTCTTAATTTTCATAAATAAATTCTGTACGATTTTTTAAAATCGTAGATTTATATACGTTAGTTAATACGTTAGTTAATTTTTTAAAAAAGGTAGGTTAAATTATCAAGAATTTTTACCAACTTTAAGATTTTTTTTTTTAAGTTTTTTGGTAACAAGTAGAACAAATTTGTTTTTTTTTAAATCCAGAATAGAATCTCTTAAGTTCAATTTAATGCAAAAATTTTTCCTTTATTCTTATAAATAAAATCTGGGTTTTATAAAAACAATTTGATATATTAGATTCGGTAAAAGTTTTTCTGTCTTTTCAAAAAATCTTTTATATATTTTGAAGACAATTTGAACAAATTTTACTTCTACAATCAAAAATAGAACCCTTATGGAGTAATTTAACATAGAAATCGATTTTAGTCTCCATAAATAAGTTCTGTGCAATCTTTTAAGGTTGATACATTCTTTTTAAAATTAGTTAATTATAAAAAATTTTTATAAACATAATTTTTGTAACATAAAAAACATATTTCAGTCTCCGGAAATAAACTGTGTATGGTTTTTAAAGTTCATTAATTTTATTTTAAGTTAGGTTAATTAACTGTTAAAAATTTTTGTAAACTTTAAGAATTTTTTTAATTTTTTTGATAGCAACTAAGGTACTGTCGGGTAATAAAGTCATGCAGGTTATAAGGCCATACTGCTATATTGCCGAATAAAATAAATCTTGCGATCAACTTCATCAATACGTAGGACGACTTCAACTAATCCAAAAAACACGAGGGTTAAGCGCAGCTGCCATTCCGTTTTACGACATCAGGCCGTATAGCAGTTAGGTGAAATTTTCAGCAATGTGATATAAAATTTCCTGACGGAAAGTAAGTGATATTTTCATTAATTCAAAATATTTGTGATTATATTTTGAAAGATATGTTTAGTGTAATCTAAGGGACACTTACAAACTGTTCATTTGAATTGTTTGTTTATTTGATGAATTTAGATAACTTCAAAAAGTATAAACGTACAAAACAGATAATAAGGCCAAAACATTTTCGACGTTCTCTTAAATATTTGCCATTTAAACCTTGCACGTCTGTTCTACTATTGAATCCGTACAAGAACAAATCACCTAACATCATATGAGAAAGTTCTACGATCCACACATCGCGATCTATCCCTTCAACAAAAATGTGATGCCAGAGCATGCATTTACTCCTAGTCTTCCTATACATCACCACCTGAATCTAAACTACTCCCAATCTATCTATAACCGCATAATCAATATGGAAGACTGCTGGGATCCAGAAGATGAAATTCCATTAGCTCAGCTAAAACAAAGTGAAGCACAAAGGAAAGACAATTCTTTTTCTGAACAGTTCATATCTCGCGATATCCAATCAGTTAAAACTACGACACGGAAGAAAGCTTTGAATTATCGCGTTCAGGAAGTTAAAAGGGATATATTCAACAACTACAGTTCTAAAAAAGTTAAAACCACTTCGACAAGAAATTCGCCTAAATTTCCGACAACCAGTAAGGCTGCAACAGAAGAAGTTTGGATGTTCTCGGTTTATGATAAAAATTATGTAGCTGATATGCGATCTTGCGCATCATGTAAAACATGGGCGGATGAGGAATGCGCTGGCCTTACTAAAAACTACAGAGAAGAATTTATTTGTCCGCAATGCCAGCCATAGCTTTTCTTATCTTCTTTGTTTTCATTTAGCCTTATAAACCTGCCTAAGTTTCTAATAAAACCAAAACACTATTTTTATTCTGAGTGCTTATATAATGTTTTTGAATATCTCCTTTTAACATTCTTTAAGAAGAGTTACTTTACTTATTTTTTATACACAAAATTTTCAAGTACTAAATTTGGCCTTATAACCTGGCTACGTTGGTAATAAGGCCAAAGCGCATCTTTTTTCTAAATTCTATTTTCTAGGCATGATCATACTTTTTTGTGTTTGTATTTCAACAAATTCATGAAGAATAATAACATCAGTTACCTTTGTTATATGTCAAATGTTGAATATGTTTGTGCGTTATTTAATAAAAAATAAATAACGTTAACCTGGCCTTATTACCCGACAGTACCTTACAACAAATTTTACATTTGAAATGCAAAATAGAATCTTTTGATTTCAATTTTAAGTTAAAATTTTTCTTAAATTCTTATAAATAATATCTGTGCGACTTTTTAAAATTACCCAAACAAAATTTTTTTGAGTTATATCAGATTCCATCAAAACTCTAATTTTTCAAAATTTTCTTTAACTTTTTTGGTAATAATTAAAAACATTCGACTTTTATATCCACAAATAGAACCTTAAAGTTTTAATTTAACGTAAAAAACAAATTTCAATTTCCAGAAATATACTCTGTACGATTTCTTAAAGTTCATTAATTTTTTTTTAATTAACCCCTTAACCGGGTATGACGTATATATTCGCCATGATTACATGTAATTCCAATCCATCGACCCGGTTAACAGGTTAAGTTAGTTACATGTTAAGAATTTTTAACATGTAACAACAAATTCGACTTTTTTAATCCAAAATACAATCTTTACAGTTTAATTTAAAATGAATATCTTTCTTTAATTCTTATAAATAAAAACATGATGATTTTTTGTAGTTGATCAAGGAATTGTGAAATTATCTTTAATTAAAATTATTTGGTAATAATTAGAATAAAAAATAAAAAAAAATAAAATGACAATTACTAATGTATAAATACCATTTATGTATACTTTCAAAAATCAAAACTTACAACAGTTATATCTTATTTACTACCTAAGCAAGAATGTCGTAATGATCGAAATAAAACCATTTACATCCACATTTTACTTTTTAGCAAAACCTAAAGAATGATATAAAATAAACTAATTTTACTTAACGAATAAATTACTTCACAGCCTAGCAATTACTTTCAGTTGTAATATACTCGACTTGTCTCAGAACGTAAACACCAAGAAATCGATGTACGACCGTCCCATTTTATAGTAATAAATGACGCAGCTCTCGCAATAGTAAATACGTGCAGTAAAATTACGCATTGCAACACGAAATGTGTATTGTTCGGCTCATTATAAATACCATACGTAGATGCCGTTGCACAACGGATACGTAGCCTCTAAAAAGAAATATCATCGTAATAATACGCTACGGCGGCGTGTCTGTCCGATCTATTTTTAATGATCAACGAATTATGAGGGTATAATTTAAACTATGTGAACACTACACAGTCCGTTTTGTAATGCGATTAATTTTTTTTGTATTACAAATTGTATGTATGTAAGAATAAGAGTGTTGGTACGCCAATATTAGTTTTCCGGTAATACGAGGTCAAATGAAAAGTAAACGTTTGAATATTGACTAACTTTACTTGTAAATGTTTTTCAAAAATTTTCATTTTGTTATAAGTTATTTTTTATTTTATTTTATTTTTCCGATAATAACATCGAAATGTTTTGGAGCGAAATTAATTTAAACGAACAATAACTAATTATCAGTTATTCGGGATTCGTAAACAAGGTCTGATGATAACAGTCCGAAATAACTGGCGGCGCTTCGTCGTGTGACATTGAGGAGGTATTTACTCGAGCGATTAATTAAGGGAATAACAAGTTGATGGATGTCTTTTCTAGAGTTAGGGAAAAAAATGCCGTAGTAATCCAATTTTAAATCCAAAATTATATCGACTCAAACCGCGCATGTCACAATTTGTAACTACGCACATCGCTGCCCCGGTTTCTGATGGCTTTATTAGCCTGGCATAAAGGAACGCTCGATAATGAGGTAAATATCCGCGACCTTGGCCTTGGAAGTGACGACTAACAACGTTTATTATCTTATCGCCCTCTGAACATGAAATTCAACAGAATCAAATCTATGTATATTTTAGTTTAGTAGAAATAATATTCTAAAATTATGAAGTAAAATTTGTTAATTTTGTATCAAATGGAAAGTGTTATTATTAATAAAATTATTGCGAACAGTCATCATAAATTTTTTTTCTAATATTGTTGATAATAAGTTCTGTACGATTTTTTAAAGTTAATTAAAAGTTTTTAAAGCTTGGTTAATAAACTGTCAGGAATTTTTGCCAAATTTAAGATTTTTTTACATTTTTTGGGCAATAACTTCAACAAATTTGACTTTGGAATATAACATTTCAATTCTTATAAATTAAATCTGAGCGATTCTTAAACCCAATCAAGACTAATTCCACACCATGTGTGCAATTATTAGTTATTCTGAGTGAACTAGTCGTCGAAATATGATTTTTCTTGAACTAATAAAATCTGTAAAGTACAGGAAAAGGAAATTTGGCATGGGTTTTACTGTGTACTAAAAAATCTAAAAATTATCTGAAGCTTTTCTTACATGTAACATACTATGAATACGAATACGCATTGATCTCATTTATATCACTCGTGTGCGGATTCCCGTTCTCAAGAAAGGGAAAGTTCAAGGGCAAAGTCCCCAAACTTTTTAATGTTGTATTTTCACTTTACTTTACACTGCACACATAGTGTTCAATCCGCTCCTCGCAATAAAAATTTTCCGAGGAGCGAACTACACACCCGGTGTGCATATCTTATTTATGTGAATTCACGTACGAATTGGGTGATTTCCATAGTAAACATGTTTTTTATTAAAAATGAACAATATGAAGAAAAATTTTTCGCTCCTGGGGATCGTGTTGGGAAAAAATTGTCCTCTCGAATGGGTTAAAGCTTGTTCAAAAAAGAAGTGAAGTTATGTTAGGTTCGGTTCGGTCAAAATTCTTCAGTTTTTTTTTAAATATTTTAAAATTCTTTGATAATAATTAGAATAAATTTAACTTTTATAATCATTCCCCAATTCTTATAAATTAAGTCTGGGGTAATTATGTTTTGAAAGCTTGATTAGTAAACTATCAAAAAAATTTGCCAAATTTAAGATTTTTCTTTAACTTTTTTGGTAACAACTTCAACAAATCTGACGTTGGAATTCAAAATAGATTCTCTTAAGTTCAGTTTAATGAAAATATCGTTTCACAATTCTTATCAATTAAGCCTGTGCGATTTTTTAAAATTCGGTAAAAAAGAAGTGAAGTTATGTTAGGGTTTGTTCAGTCAAAACTCTTCAGTCTTTTCAAAAATATGCTAAATTCTTTGATAATGTAGGGAATTTTGCAAATCCCAATCTCGACTGAGAATTCAAATTTGTAGGAAGTTTCGCACTTCTCAACCTCTGTCGAAACTCAAAATTTTGGAGGGATTTTTTGCACTTTTCAATCCCGATTAATCTCGGCTGAGAATTCAAATTTATAGGAAATTTTGCACTTCTGAACCTCGGTCGACACTCCAAATTTTGCAAGGAACTTTGCAAATCTCAATCTCGGCTGAGAATTCAAATTTATAGGAAATTTCGCACTACTGAACCTCTGTCGAAACTCAAAATTTTGCAGGGAATTTTTACACTTTTCAATCTCGGTTGATAATTCAAATTTATAGGAAATTTCGCACTTCTGAACCTCGGTTGAAACTTCAAATTTTGCAAGGAACTTTGCAAATCCCAATCTCGGCTGAGAATTAAAATTTGTAGAATATTTGGCTGTGTATAAAGGTTTGATTTTTGGTAATAAGTTCTGTACGTTTTTTCAAAGTGAATTACATGTTTTTAAAGCTTGGTTAGCAAAGTGTCAAGCATTTCTGGCAAATTTAAGATTTTTTTTTTAAATGTTTTAGTAACAAATTCAACAAATTTGTCTTTCAAATTCAAAAGAGATACTCTTAAGTTTAGTTTAATGTAAAAATCGTTCCTCAATTCTTCTAAATTATGTCTGGGTGATTTTTTAAAGTTAATCAAAAAAGAAATGAAGTTATGTTAGGTTCGATTCGGTCGATATTCTTCAATTTTTTAAAAATATTTTAAAATTCTTTGATAATAATTAGAATAATTATTACTTTCGTAAACAAAAATAAGATCCCCCTAAATATGAAATTGAGCAGAATCGAATCAATGTATACTTTAGTTTAGTAGAAATAACATTCTAAAATGATTAAGTAAAATTTGTTAATTTTGTATCAAATAGAAGATGTTATTATTAATAAAATTATCGGGGATAGACATCTTATTAGTTTTTTTTTGTAAAAGAAATAGTAATCGATTTGATTTCACACAATAAATGGTATTTGATACAATACACACTCAAAACGTTATTGTTGTAAATTATAACAACCGCATTCCATAAAGTGTATACGTTTTAGTAATACTTTTCGAATATTTGTTGATAATAATCCATTGAAAATTAGTTAGTATCTATTACATGTGTCAAAATAATTTTAAAATCAAATTTTATACAGAGCATTAGGATATTAAATTTGCTTTAATTTGAGTACAAACAAGACCCATCTTTTGACAGTTTCATCGCAAAGACTCTTACTTTTCATTCTTACGTTTAATTTTGAGACATCTGTAGATTATTAAGAAATGAAATTTTGTTTTAATTTGAAAACAAACAATTCCATCTTAAAGACTTTTATCTTTGATCATGGAACACCTTGGTAAAGTCTTGTCGTCTAATTTTGAGACAGCTGTATATTATTAAGAAATGAAATTTGTTTTATCTTGAGTATAAACAAGACCCATCTTTTGATAATTCCATCTCAAAATTATATTTTTATTTTTAATCAAAGATACACACAATACCTTGGTAAAGTCTGGACATTTAATTTTGAGACATCTGTAGATTATTAAGAAGTGCAATTTATTTTTAATTTGAGTGCAAAAAACAGATCTCTTAACAATTCCATCTCAAAGACTTTTATTTTTTATCATGGAATACTTTGGAAAATTCTGGTCGTCCTATTTTTAGAAATTTGTAAATTATTAAGAAATTAGATTTGTTTTAATTTGGGTACAAGCAAAACCCATCTCTTTACCATTCCATCTGAAAGACTTTTATTTTTTAACATGGAACATCCTGGTAAAGTTTTGTCGTCTAATTTTGAGACAGCTGTAGATGATTAAGAAATGAAATTTGTTTTAATTTGAGTACAAACAAGACCCACCTCTTCTCAGTCCCATCTCAAAGACCCTTATTTTCTAATGTGGAATACCTTAGTAAAGTCTGATCGACTAGAACTGAAAGTTTCTTTAATTTGTTGTACAAATACGACCTATCTAACCTAAATAGTTTCGAAATTATTAACATATTTAACCCTGGAAACAGTCAACGATCCCCATTTTTAAAGCAAGGTAACTCCTTGCTTTTAATTACCATCGTGAAAAAATTATCTACTTCTTATTTTTAATTTTCGATTATTTTAATGGAAACTTTAACCTTCCATAACTCAATGAATTAAATTAAAAAGATCGTTAGAAAATGAAATTTGAGTACAAACACGACCCATCTAACTTAATTACTTTTAGAAATATAACGGTTTTTAACCTCATAAAAAAAACATAACCATTATAACTTTAGCTATTTTTAATTATAGATATATCGTGTTTGACATCAAATAAAAAGATCATTAATGAACTTTAAAAATTTAAAGATATTTTTGTATTTTTTAATATTTAATTTTTCCAAAATACACTTTTTTCATCTTTTCTAATGTATCTTTTATATAATCCTTTTTTGTGATTTACATATTTTATTAATAATATTAATACCAATAACAATCAATTAAAACGAACTTAAATCCTTACATTTTAAAATAGTTTAATAGTAGTCCATTTGAAATTCGATAAAATCGCGTCATCATTCAAATACGAACTCGATTCTATCTTTCTATTTTGTCTGAATTTATTTTTAACCGGGGAATGTTTTTACGTTAATCGCCGCGATATGACTGACCTTGTTCCTTGACACTAGCAAGTAAATCGTTCTCAACCTTGACTAGATAAATTTTCAATTACACCGTACTTACTCCGTCGAGTTCGTCGCATGATGTACGCGTGCAACTTTATGTATGTGTGTACTAAATTAAGTTTATTAGCATATTTCAGATTTATCTAACTGTCGTAATTCTTTTTCAAGTTCATAGAGTAAAAGTATTTTAATATAAATGAGGAATTTAATTTACATGTCGACTAAAACTTGTTAAATTTTAAAAATTCATATATAATAAAATATTTGTTATTAACATTTGAAAATTTATGATTATTTAAATTAATACTTAATCTTTATTTTTACTAAAAATAAATTTTCTGCGACTTTTAGTTTTTCCCTCAAAAGAGAAAATGTAACTTAATGTTCTAAATTGAAATTTTTAAACGATCTAAAAATTAGGCTACGTTGTAAAAATGGAATTTTCTTTGGATTATATTAAAATTTGATGTTTAAAAGTTACAACTTTATTATGTATAAAATAGAGTATAAGTATCTGAATATAGAGTATAAGTTCATTTAATAAAATGTTTTAAGTTTTAAAAATTTACTCTGTATAAAAGGGGAGTTCCCCTAAACACCATAACAAGTCGGTGTTTTAATAATAATAGATAACGACTTTATCGTAACGGTAAATAATTTTAAAAGTAAACCAACACCAAAGTTTATTCCAGACTATCAAAGGTATAGAGTTACGAAAATACAGATTAATTGGCGCCAAGGTATAAAATTAAAAATTGAAAAACCTAGATAAAGTGGTTCGTATTCGAGTAGTTTATATTTATAAAATCCACGGTAAACCATTCATAATATTTCTTCTTTATCTTCATAACAATAAACATAAATGACAAAGACTCATTAATTGAAACGAATCAATCCGATCAATAAGCTTGGGGGTAATAAATTTTATAGAACCTATTAAGAACGTGGACATATACTTGAGTATTTATCCGGTTAATTAGCTGACGATAAATCGCGGACTACTCATCGGTCGACTTCCGGTTAACCCTGGACGGCGCGTAAACCTTTTATCGACGACCGAGGTTGGCTTCGGAGGCCGCCAGCCTTTGATTTGCTAATGAAACGAAAACACTCGGAGATGAGGTCGCGGACAGAGCTTTTGTCTAGCGACCCGTGAAATCGCTGAGGCCGCGTCGCCTGATGAGGCCAGAAGGAGAAATTTTAAAATGCAAATCGTGCCGAGACGAAGCGTCGGAGGCGAACGCTTTAAAATATTCGTTCGGGACCATCGCGCGCCTCGAGGAAGGTCGAAAGCCATTATCTGTGATGGGGCTTGGTTTTAAGATCATCAAGTGATCTTGAACGAAAGAAAGTAATATAATCTTTATTTTATCGATAGCTAAGTTTTTAAAGGATAAAAAATGGATTTTTTAACATCGTATCATTTCAATATTTCTAATGTTTTGAGGTTGGGATTTCAATATTTCTAGTATTTTGAGTCTACACTTCTATATTTCTGAAATTTTCAAATTAAAATTTCAACGTATCCTGGATTTTCACTTCAAAGTTCAAAATGTTTGGAATTTTGAGAATACCTAACGGAAGCGACTCATAATTTTCAACATTCATAAGATTTATTCCTATTACTCAACACATTCTGGGCATATGTAAATTGGGAGGTTAGTAATTTTCCTGGTTCCTCTACACTTATCCACAAACAAAATTTATACAATGACATATTTTCTACATGATTCGTTACATACAGGTGTCCCAACAATCCAAAAAACCTCGATAACTTGTTTATTATTGGAGATATTAACTTTTTTTTCTTTTTTGGGTTAGAACTGCGTTTCTACTACACATTTTTAATATATTGCGATTAGTATATAGGTGTCCTAATACTACAAAAATACTAAAGTTGCGATTTTTTAAATGGTAACCGGTTTGATTTTATTTTTGGATTCTATGGTACTGTTAGGAAGTTGCCCCCGATGTCAGGAGCGGCTACCAATGTTAAGAGTATCGACTTCAACGAAGTTGGAGAAGTCTCAAGATACTCCTTCTCTTAAGACTACGTTGAAAAATAAAACACTACTTCTTAGTCTTACTTCGTTTGTTCTTGTATAACAATTCTCTCTATTCTTGATTACGGGTACGGCTGTGGCGGTTACTAGAATAGAATGATGTGAGTAGAATGATCTATGTGAAAGATGATCATCTATGAGAATGATTTGAATATTCTCTGATCCCTCTTATATTCTCCCGATTTCTGAATAAGTTGGGAGAGTGGGGATTCGTTCCCACGATGAGGGAAGATTTATAAAGAATACGATTCACTTTTATAGAGGTCGTTTTTACCTAAATTGTCAGCAAATTTGATTTATGAAACTTTTTTTTCCTGAATTTCAATATTCAAGGGACTGTTTAATAATTCTTATCTGCCAAATCCTTGGCATAACTTTAAAGTAGTTGACGCCGTTTGATTGCTGAAGGTTTGCCGCATTTTTTAAATGTTTACACAACGACCTGATTAGTCGCATTTGATTACTGCGATTTTTTTAAATATGATAAGTTAAAAAATGTCGAAAACTCATTATTTTTCGAATTTTTAAACAGATAACTGTATTTCAAAATATTGGCAAAAAAATGACCATAAATATCAAATTTGCTGATAGTTTGGGTAAAAACGGCCTTTATAAAACAGAACTGTAATCTACCATAAATTCGAAAGATATATCAACCTGAGTGTGTTACACTTAAAAATCATAGCTTTAGTATTTTTGTATTATCCGGACAACTTGTACATAAGTCGCAATACTTTAACCGTTTGCGTACCACGAGCCACTTTCGCGCTCTCCAGATTTCGTGTCGAAAAAAGCCAAGGCATTTTGTCAAAGCAGACGACTGACAGCCCATTAATACGTTATGAAAGGAGCGCTATCGCGCTCTTTGGCTCTTTTCGGCAGATAATCGAGGAGCGCGATCGCGCTCCTTGGTGTTTTTCCATCGTATTTTTTCAAAACCCTTTGGTACGCAAACGGTTAATAATGTGCAGCATATCTGCAATAATCGTCCGCCAACTTTTGACGTCACTGCTAGGATTCGGGATTTTGTATTTCAATCCCGGGATCCCGGGATTAATCTCGAAATCCCGAAAAATTAAAAAAATAATTTGTAGGATTAAAATAACTTATATTTTTGACTATTTTAATAAAAGAACTTGGAAATGTAATATGTAAATCTTGTTGTTTAATACATAAGTTACGTAACTCGAAAATAATATTGTGAACGCAAATTTAACCCTCCGGTGGGCGCGCCTATCGGACCTACACGAATAGGCGCGTTGCGGCTTTTACACCGCAATAGAATATTTAGTGGTTTCACAGTCAACTTAGTAATATTTTGGAAAAAAAAAAAGATGCGGCTAACTGCCGCATACGCGCCCACTGGAGAGTTAAACAAAAACATAAAATTTTAACAAACAAATTATATTTACAACTTAGAACGGAAATGGCTTCTGAGCATCACCAGTGCATCTAAGGTAGAATTGGCTAACCGATATCTTATTTTTGTGGCAAGCGGTGACGCAGAAGAAAAAGCTCGTTCCGATTTCACACTGGTGGGTTGAACTGTAAGCAAGCATTCAAAGCACCGCTGCAAATGTAAACCATGCAATCCACCATTTTCTAATAGGGCCATTTCTTTTTTCACCACCTTTAAAACATCAATAGATTTTCCTTTCAATGGTTGTTGTACCGGTTTCATCGCATTTGTTATAGCCTGTTCGAGTTTGTTTTTGAGACTTAAATTTTCATCTCCTTTCAATCTGCTGATTGGTAACTCATCTTCAAAGTCGAAACCGTCCTCGTCAAGATTTATTGTAGTTGGTTCAGCTTGGTTGCTGAGAACGGTTCCTGATAAGCTTTCTGAAATATTTTTGCCGAAATTCGCAATTACGTCGGTAGGGGGCAAATTAAAAAAAGGATCCTCGCTGTCTTGCTTATTGGAATTTTGGAGATAATCCATGACTCCAGACATTATGGTTCTTCGCTGTGATATTCGCTGAATTTCGGGACTGAATCGGGATTTGTTTCGGGATTTCTGAATTGAAAAAACATCGGGATCCCGGGATCCCGGGATTGGAAACCCTAGTCACTGCTAAGCTTAGCGTTTTTGTCTTACGCTAAACTGAAACCAAGGATGTTGAACTAACTGGATTGCTCAATCCCACAAGATGTGTATACGCCGAAATTTAGTGCAGAACCGCCAGTTTGACGTCACTTGTTGTGGTTTCAGTCGAGTGTAAGGCAGAGACGTTAAGCTTAGCAGTGACATCAAAAGTTACCGGACGATTATCGCATATTAAGCTATCTTGTTAGTGCAACATCCTTGGACTGAAACCACAACAAGTAACGTCAAACTGGCAGCTGCGCACTAAATTTCGGCGTATACACATCTTATGGGATTGAGCCATCCTATTAGTTCGACATCCTTGGGTTCTTTCTTTCTTATTGAAAGTTCAGAGGTTTTCTTCGTTTTCCTTGCCTTATAGTTTAGTGCCTTACGTTCAATAGTCATTTGGCGCTTTCGTTTTGGTGTGGAGAGAACTGTTGAAAATGAGATTGAAGGTGTTTTTATTCATAAGCTCTTTGTCCGTTATTATTTTAGTTAGAATTGGCGTGGATTTCTAATAGAATTATCAGGGCCAAGGAAGAGACGTTAAAATAGTCTTTAAAATCACTAGAATCAGAAGATGGGTCGTCTTCCATTAGATTAGCACGCACTGGAGCTTGCAGCGTCGCTGTTCTAGTTACAATTGATGTAGGTTTTTAATGGCACTATTACCTCTAAAGAGGAGACGTTAGAATAATCTTGAGATTCACAAGAATCAGAAGATGAGTCGTCTTCCATGGAATTACCACGTATTGAAGCTTGTATTTTATCTGGTGTATGGATACAGTTGAAAAAGAAAACATCTCATCAAGCCCGGAAGCCACTCTGTATGTTTTTTCCTTGTCAAAGCTCTTCTCCACACTCTACAGAAGACTTGTTTGAAATCACTCTTTTTCAAGTTGCTAGTTTTAGATCTATCAAAAAACGAAACGGACTTCTTCACCCCAAAAGAATTCCGGATCAACCAACTCATGGGTTCTATTACTAGGAAGGCAATATAAACTGATGCCATAATTATTAGCCGCGCTTACGATAGTTGCAACTATATGAAACTACACTTTATCAAATATCAGCACTACCTCTCCGACTAACTTATATAAGACAATGGCCCTACCATTAGATAGCTTGAGAATAGCCGTTGTCATACAACATTTCGCTTGTTGAGAATAATAGTGGCGAAACTACAAAAAGTTGATTATTGATTTTTAAAGAGCAACTTGTTTAAAAATCAGCGTACTTTTACGTGTATAAATGATGAAACTATAAGTTCAATCGTTGCCGATGGAGCGCGACATACACCACCCGATATACAATATATATTTCGCCATTATTTCGCAATAGTGGCGAAACCACAAAAAAATGTTATTTTTGAAATCTTACAATAAATCTATGTCTCTGCATGAAATATAATAACAGTAAAACGAAATAAAAAATTTAAAATTTAAAACGAAAAGTTGTTGCTTTTTACTTTGCATTAAAATTCAACCAAAATTTTAAACGCGATTATCTCCATAGTGCTAATTTGCACTTACACCACTATTGTTCTTAGTAAGCGATTTGTCGCTCATACAGTCTCTCTTCCAGGCAGCATGTCTTTCAGAAATTTTAGTTTCAAACGCTGGCCTTTAAAAATCGCCAAAAGTGGAACAGTTGTGCCAATACCATTATCACATGCAACAATTGTTACATTTTCTGTATGTTCAAGTGCAACCAAATGTACATTTTTCGCACCCCTTCGTGCAAGAACAGTTTGTTGATGAACTGTGACCAACCTTTGTGTGCCAACCTTTCTCATCAATATAGTATATGTATACTTTCAGGTCTTGTTATTTTTCTCTATTATCAGATTTCTTAGTTTTAAAAAATGATTATTAACTATGAATTTATTTAATTTCATAGCTCGACCAGGATTAATTTTGTTGGGTTTTTCTTGCACTTATAAGTTATGTAAGGTTCGATTAAAATTCTTCGGTCTTACTAATTAAAAAAAAATCTTTTTTGATAATTAGAACAAATATAATATCTATAATAAATAATAGGATCTTTAGCGTGTAATTTAACGTAAAAATAATTTCCAAAAATAAATTTTGTACAGTTTTTTAAACTTAATTAGAACTTGGAAAAATATTAATGAACATTAATGAAAGCGACCTAATCTATTTGCAAAATATCAGTGATATTGGCATTAAAAATTTATATTTAAACCTTTAACATAATTCCTCTTGTAATTACCATACCAAAGTAATTTTTCTCACATAGTTGCGCAAGACTTACGACAACAACAACTGCATCGAACTCTCGGTTTTATCGCATGCATAACGCGGAATTCGCAGCCGACTCCTCCATTGATCACTTTCACTATTAGAAACACACTCCGTTAAGAAAGAGAGAGTGTGATAGAAACGTTGTGTCGACGATTTGCCAAATAGTGCTCTCGCAATAGACACCCGAGGAGGAGACATTTGCTAGGCTCGTAAAACAAGAGGTCGTTGGTCTATTGCCGTAGGTCTTGAACGCAACGAACGGGTCGATTTTAAATGTTACGTTCGTCAAGTTACATTATTTTCAAGTCCGATCACAATTAAATCCAAGCAACGCTCACATGTAAATTAAGTGTATAATTTATTCGGGTCATTGACAATGAAACGTTTATCGATTTTTGATCTGAAATCTTCCGTATAATTGTATTGAAATTAGTTTACGTTAAACTCTATCTAGAAGAGTAGATTGTTGGAGTATGTTTATTGAAACCGTGACTGTGCTTTACGATACATTTTCTCGGTACCTTTTAGAAAAAAGCCGAGCTATTGCGATCGCGAAGGCTGTGAAATCGCCGAAGACAAATGATTGTTTGAGCGGAATGAACGTCGCCGAAGGACACCGAACGATTGCATATTATTAGCTGATATTTCAGCGTTAATCGTCGACTGAAAAGTAAATGGCCGTTCAACTCGAGCTTATTTTTGCAGGTCCAAGTAGGCCAGTCCCCAGGCCTACTCAATCGACTGTCACTGCTGGAGGAACGTCGTCGTTAGGTTGGTTGGCCTGTTCGGAGACACACCAACCTCCTGCCTCAACTTTCTCTAGCGCCGCCGTTACGTTATGTAATTATTGCATGTAAACAGCTTTCTGGTCGGTGTCGGTGCAATTTATACCGTAAATCATGTGCGAAACTCACGGATTTATTATTATTCTATTCGAACTGTTTCAGTTCCTTTAACCATTCTTGTTAAGATTGCTGGAAAATATGAATTATTCAATTTATTACATGATTAAGAAATTTTTTATTACTTAATAATTTAAAAGGAACTCGTATCTATGAAAATTTTAAAGATTATTTTTTTGGTGACAGCATATATTTTCAAAGATCATTAAAAATCGTTAATTTTGGTACCAAATATGACCATACTTTGATTCAAGACAAAAGGTTTTTAGATTAAAAAGGTTAATAATTTCGAATCTATTTAAGATAGATGGGTCGTGTTTATACTCCAATTAAAGCAAATTTTATTTCCTAAAGATGTATATGAAAATTTCATTCTAACATAAATTATTTTTACCCTTTGTATCAACATTGTGATAATTTTATGAATGTTATCGTTTGAATAAGTTGAATTATGACTTTTTAAAATTTTACTTTAACTAGATAAATAATTTTTGTTTTAGTTAAAAACTAGAGGAAATAGAAAAATGTTTCAAATAGAAAAAATATCTTAAAATGAACGACAATTTTTATAGAAATAATTGTTTTCCATCTAACTTAGTTTGAAACTTGTTTAGAGAAAGAGGACCAAGACTCCTAATGTAGACACACCTTACGATAGAAACAAATATTTTTAAATAAAAAACATTCATCTTTAGATAAGTTACTTCCACATCAACTCGCAGCTAAATCAAGGTTATTCCAGACATTGCCAATTATTCCAGTTGATTAACAGAAAATCCCCACAGCGAACACAGTGCACCCTCCTCATATATAGAAAGCAACCATTAGACCACTAATTACTTACTCATGACCAGTGTGGAGTAACTCATCAACATCTAGGGAAAAGGTGTACGAGATGATTTCATTAAAGGAGAATGATCTTACAATTAGTCTGTACGATATTGAAATGAATACAAATGAGGAGCTTGCCTGCAAAACCGGATAAATCCATATTTTGACGAAATTGAGTTATACATGTTAACTATATGATTTTCATCCATTCTAATCATTTTTACATGTTTTTGTAGGTAAAACTTAAAAAAGCATGTCTAAATTGTATTTAAAGTTGACGTATGCGCGCAAAAGCTGACAAAATTTTATACGTTTTCTGTGTCTCCTGAAAAATTTTACAAAATGGATATATCCGCTTTTGCACGCAAGCTCCTCAAATGTAAAATCGTTTAATGATAGTAAATTTATCTATCTTCCTGGTCGTATATTCAAACTATTTCATTTATTAATATTTCATTGTTTTATCTTAATATTTTCAAAACCCTACCAAACGATTATCTTCGATACCCCGATGTCATCTTGGACACTCCGATATCCAAAATGATCCCTGCGATTATCCCCAGAATTATCTTGCCTATATTTTGGAAATGTTTTGATTTTAGTAGATTTAAATGGACTTCTAAGAGTTCTTAGAGTTAATGACTCTAAATAGTAAAAAATGCTGTTCATGGCTGGGTGGAAAATGTCTCATGGGTCATTACTTGTCACCGTTTTCTCGACTTACATCAAATAATTTTCCTAATTAAGTTGTACACGACAGAGAAAGAGACAGATGAAAATCGAAACTCCGTCCAGGAAATCGTCCATGATAGCACAATTAATTGATGACGCATGAGACCTCTTTCGCCGAATCGTGAATATATTAAATGACAATTTTATTTGAAATACTAAACAAACATACACTGCAAAACTGCTTATTTACCGTTCTATGTGGCGTACCATCTTTTGCAGCATCCAGTGCTTTAACCATGGAGTCTTCCGACTACTTACCGTAATTAGTCTTTCTTTTATAATTACGAGATATAGTCGAAGGTACAAGTAATAATGGGATTTTCTTAGAAAATACATACGTTAAAGGCGTTTTGTTATTTGTCAGCTTGGTACAAGATAATCCGCGCGGATCATCTCGTATAACAACAACATAATCATCTCGCCCCAAATCTACTATATTCGTATGCTTTCTATTATTGCCATATCATTCGACAAGCTAAGCAGAGCATTTGCGAAGATATTTATACCACACTCTATGCAACTGACACCCTTCAACAGAAGTTACCTCAACTTAAAATAAAGCTTACCTTATATCGAAATCGTACAGTTTTTCGCACAAAAATGTACTCGTCACTCATACCGTTATTAAGATTTGATATATGTTACGATTTGATATCTTTGATATGTTATAATTAAGGTGACCAGACGTCCCGCTTTTGGCGGGACAGTCCCGATTTTTCACAATTTGTCCCGCGACGTTTTTCATAAGTCCCGACTTTTAGAATTAAGTTAAATTTTATATTTATGAAAATCATAGTTTTGCGTTCTAAGAATCTTAAGGGCTACCACGATTAACAAATTGCTTTTGCCACCCAGTTACGTGTATTTTTAATGTAGTTTTTATTCAATGTATTAAAAACTATGGAATATGCACTATCTTTACCTGGAAATAACGCTGCGACTGAACCCGTTTTTTCTACAGTAAGTCAAGTGTCGACATCAGAAAAATCAAAATTAAGTGTTGAAACTTTGAAAGCCATTTTATGTCTCAAATATAATTTGACCAATTCTTGTGAAAACTTTTACAATATTTAAAAAGATGACAACAATCTACTGAAACAAATTCATTCAAAAAATATGTCAAGAAATAAAATATTATACATTTTTTATATTTATAAATTCTACTTATGTTAAAAATGAAAAAAATATTACGATCTTTTTTTTATTCTGTATGAAAATTTTTGTTGATACCTCCCTCCTTCTTAGTTGTCTCGCTTTGCCCATCTAAAAATCTGGTCATCTTAGTTATAATTCAAAACGATCGTCTAACTTCAATGGATCATCTCGCACACCTATATCCTAATTTGAAAATATACAAACTACAGAATAATCTAAATGTGTCACCTATGAGTGAGTTTATTAAAAAACTAACTAAAAAATTTTATAGCAATATTAACAAGTGTAATAAATAGTGCGGTTACAAATCACATGGGCCGCTGACAATTCCTCACGTGCCTAAAGAGGATGATCCTTCCAGACTTAATCACACCTGAAACGCACTAACACAATACAAATACTATGTATTAAATCAACCAAATTAACCTGTTAAACTGGTTTTTGTAAAAAGAGAAGTGACAATTTTTATTTATAAAAATCTATTAAGCCTAATCTAGAGGTTATTTGATATTAATTGAAAGATAAGTGAATGCCTCCTAAATTAACCCAGGTAAAAATGTTTTTTCAAATAAAAATTATAGCTGATTTGAAAATATTTTTCATATTTACTTTTACTTTTTTTCTATCTAACTTACAATTAGTTTATGATTGTGCAATATACTTCTCCATTCTTCAGTTAGTTACTAAACGAAAGCAACCGTGGCACGCACAGGGGTAGTAACAACAGGTGGAACAGCGACCTTCCCCTAGTTCTTTTGGGAATTAGATCCTTCTTAAAGATGATCTATGTTGTTCTCCTGCCGAGTTGATGTATGGCCAACCTCTCACACTTCCTGCAGAATTTTTCCTTGACTCACATTTATCTTTTGAAATTGAACAATCACCCCCTTTCAATCTTCGAATCCGTGCAAGTTTAGGAGAAGTGTAGCTGAAATGTAATGAAGCTTTTTATTTTTTAGCCTTAACTACCTAGGTTTCGGCATCGCCGCCGTCTTGAAGTCAATCGCATTATAAGCTTTAATGATATCATGGAACAACCTCGTACTAACAATTTTTTATAATATAGATCGAACGACGTCAAGATTATAAAATATTACAGAACTAATCGATTCCCCAAACATTCCACGCTCCGGTTTCAAAGCTATAAGTTTTAACAATGTTTTACGAACAGACGATAACTTACGACTAGTTTATAAGTTATTTAACTTTAAGGATCTTAAAGAGCATCCACATTGCTGGTAGATTCAACCTACTTTTTGAATTGTTCTAATAAAGGTATAAGACCATTATTATGTTTCATAAAATGTTTCGCTTTGTTTTGTGTTGATAGAAATCACAAATTTTAATTGTTATACATTATTAATTTTGTTACAGGATACGAAAAGTGACGCTGAAGATCATTCAAGTCGACGGAGAACGTTATCAAAGCCAAAAACTTCAGTAGAGTGCACTCATGGGCGGGTTAAAAAGCCCGTGAAGGATACGTTATAAGTAATTTAAAAAAGAAATACATATTTTTGATCTTTTTCTAATTATAATAAGTCTCACAATTTACTTAACACATTATGTGTCGCCACTATGACAAAAACTTCTTTCTTTATGGCCGCCACTACTTCTTTACAAGATAGCAGACAAAGGAAAGTACGATACTAACTTGAAATAAAATCATTTTACTTTTATATCTGTTCCAATTCTTTTTTCTATGTTATAGGTTCTATAAATATGTTTTCCAATTACTGCTTTTAAATCTTCAAATAATAAATCAATTGACCAACTTTTCAAAATGTTAACTATATTTTGATTAACAAGTTAAGCGCTGGCGTTGTGATAAAAAGTTATTTCCTTGTGGCTCCAATTATTATTATTATTTTTTTTTTTTCAAAAATTGAACAAAGTTGTTTAAATACAAGACAATAGCCAAAAGAATCCACGATACTTGAGAATCATATGGTGCTTCTCATGGTCCTACCGATTCGTTTTGCCGTCCATCTCCATATGCTTCTCATAGCACTCAACATTTAAAATTAATCAAAATTTATTTTATCAAATATTATTAAAGATTCGATCAAAACCAGTTCAAAGTTTCACAATTTTCCGCCTTGAACAAGGTCGTACATAAACATGAAAGATAAGATTATTTTGTAAAAAAATCTGGTTATAACCAGTATATCATCGATTCAAGTGGAAAAGTAATTTTAATCCATTGATGGGTTTATACACTCTAATTCATCACCTTGGAATTTCCTTTTTGATTAATTGAATATAATAAATCAATTCAAGTAATTTTTAAATCCAACCTCAGACAATTTGCATTGATAAAAACCCCAAAGAAAAAAAAATTTAACGACCTTAATCATTAATCTTTTATTAAATCCGTCCACTAACGGCGCATAATCAGCACGATCGTGAGTAAAACAGGTTTAATGAGACAGCTCACGCAGTTGGCACGGCTTTCGTCACGAGTTATTAACATTACTCAACAACGATACATTAATCAATGGCTGGTCGATGTAAAAATCGTTTGTGTACCTTTGACCCGCATGCTCAACGAACCAGAAAATACCTAATAAATGTCAAATACACTCCTTCGTTTTGATTACGAAGAACCAACTTTTTGCTAAAGCTTATGGTAGAAATCCAAATCGGAGATTTAAATCGAAGCGTGGAAGCTATTAATTAACGAAGCGCTCGGTAGTTACGATGGTTAAAGGTGTATCCACAGCTTTCAAAGAGGTTAATAGCTTAATCGTGTCGCTGGCTATAATCTTAATCGGCGGATTAATTGATTCAAAGTGTGTAATTGTTGCCGGTTGGAACCGATTCTTGCCCGCAAGGTTATTAAGCGTGGTATATCATTTTAAATGCTATCATGTTGCAAAAGAGTTTATACGTAGGTATTGTTTCGGTTATCTAGAATTCGTTTCGACCCAAATAAATGCGATAACGTTTGTTGATAGATTTGTTTTCGGTGGATGTAATATTATTACAGATATTTTCGCGAGAGATATGTTTACTACTGTGGTTATTAGCTGGGTTTCGTTATTATTATTTAACTATACCTATCTTGTATATTTCTCAACTTATAATATATAATATAAAAGGAACTTTTATTAATTAGTTTATGTGTTGAGAAAGTTTAAAAGTGAGTGATTGATGAAGTCAGGATTTAAAGAAATAAATCTATTTTAAAATTCTAAAAAACGATGTATCACATCGATGGTTAAAAGCACAAGTATACATGTATGTATGTGTGTTTGCTTTAATTCCTTGCATTAAAAAAATTGTTCAGAAAATTATGTAAAATGGTCAATGAAGCCGTGTTAATATAAAATATCATCTTGTCAGAAAATAAAAGAAAAATGGATACACAGTATAACCTCGCTAATTCGACCTCGGTTGATGAGACCGTGCTCATTCGCTTTAGCACAGATAAGCACCAAAAATATTCTGGAGTTAAGTTTTGAAGATGAATTATTTTTGCATTCAGAGAATGTTTTCCTTTAAATGCATGGTTTTTTTACCTCGGATAATCCGACTTTTTTGCCTTCCAAACCTCAGTCTCAAACGTAATTAGCGGGGTTCTAATGTAATACATTTGTGCTTTAAACCGTCAATATCTCATACGGAAGAAAATATTACATCTCACAAATGTCAATTCTAAGATTTTCGTTACAACACACTTCAAAATTACTCCAGATTTATCGGACAAGGGAGAAATAGTGAACATGCAAGTAAAACATCACTCAACGGCAGATATAATCCTCTGACATTTATCACTTAAGCAAACAGATTTTATATTTATATTTCAGGTTGAATTTTGAGTTTCACTCTTTATTGCGAATAATGATAAAAAAGTTTTAATTTGAGACATAACCATTTAAATAAGTACGAATAATATTTTATTTTTTTCCGAAAGAAGAGTGCCAATTTGAATTGTAGCAACAACATTTTTATATTCTTTCTTCAAGAGTACTCATAACATCTACATTTTTAATTGTAACCTTTTCTAATAGAAAGAAATACAACTCCTATATTTTATTTCATTAGAAAATCAGTAATATCTTTCAAAATCTTCTCAATTTCTGAAAAAAAAATTGACGTCACTTTTAAGTTCTGTTAAGTAATAGTACAATAACATAAAAATACTTCCTTAATGTCTTACCGTTTAAATATAGTCATAAATTACAACCGACAAAAAAACTTTAATTTACTTCTTTGTAAACTTTCTTTAACTTGAAATATCAATTATACAAAATCTGAGAGTGATTTGACAAAACTATTTAAAGTTTAATAAATTGTATAATTACGAAAATTGTTCAAAAATTGTGTGCAAATTATTTGAAAATGTTTCAAAATTGCTTAAATGACTTCAAAGGTCGTCAGGTTTTATTATTAGAACATGAGGTATCACAAAATTTTATAAAAATGATCAATTATTATTAAAAAAAAAGAAAGAAAAAAAAACTGACTTCAACCCAAGTTTTCTAAATAATACTATTTTTAAAGTTGTTTAATTAACTTTAAAAAAAGTTATGTAACAATATTTGAATTTAACTGAGTTGGTTTAGATTATTGGGTTGGGTTGAAAAATATTTCACGACTATACTATTATTAGAATATGATTCAAACTTACTTATGAGGTTTTTTAGGCATTTATCGCAACTTGTTTTTATTATTAAAAATCCCTAAAAATTATTATGAATTTAATATCATTAAAACATGGAGAAAATAGATTGAAATCATCTTTGATAATTGATTTAAGTCATTAAGATTTCTTGAAAAGGTTTTGATATTTTTCTCAATCTCTAGATATAAGTTGGAGCCAATTTGAAAATTATTTTTAACTTTGCTTTTAATATAATTACTAAAAATTCTTTAAAAATGTTTTCGAAACTAACTATAGTTAGAAAAATAAGAATAAAAGTCCAAATAAACATTGATCGAAAAATGCTTCCTAAGCAGGGATTAAGAATTGAACGAAATTAACCGAATAATTTATAAGAACGAAAACGGAACCGAAAACGAAATTTTTATTTTTCGTTCATGATTAAAAACGAAATAAATAATTTCGGTTACCGGTTTTAACCTGTTTAATGGCACAATAGTTTTGTATTAATATTATTGAAAATATGAAGCAAGAAAAATCTGTCACTGTCAATAAATTTAATAGGAATCAATGAAAGAAACTAAAACAGACTCGTGTCACTCCAACACAGAAACGTTCTCAAACAATTCATTCTAAATTTTATTTTTAATGTTTATAAAAAGCAAAAATGTCATAACCACTTAAAATGCAGTTAATTGAAATTTTTAACAGTTAAGTTTTTAAAAGCATAAATTTGATGTTAGTAATTTTTGCCAGCTATGATTAAAATTATGACAAGTGATTTATTTATCAAATATAAAAAAAATGAAAAAAAGCATGTTGGCATACTTTTATTAGAAAAATAATAAAAAAACGGTTTTAACCGTTATTTCATTTCGGTTCATGAAAACGAAAACGATATTTTTTGAGTGTGAACGAAAAGAACGAAAACGAAATTTTTCGTTTTCATTCTGATGGGAAACGAACAAAATACTTGTCGTTCTTAGTCCCTGTTCCTAAGGGAGCTACATACCCTTGAAAGATGCAATAGGAAAACGGTTTTTAATGAATATCCTCGGAATCGTTTGGGTTAAGTCAATAAAAATTAGTATGCTGCTCTAAAATTTCAAGAGAAATTAGATGATGGTAGGTATCAATTTTGAATGAAACTCATAAGTAGCGTTCGTGTAAAGGCGTGAATTGGCTACTTGTTCGTCTAACTTTTTTGCATGTCAATTTTCTTCGACCCTGACTTAAAATTTGGATATATTAGACCTTTCTATGTAAGAATGGTCATCTTGTTGCAATTGCGTAACTGCAACCGTTTTCGAGTAAATCGTTTTTGAAGACCGACTAATCTCATTTTTGAAAAAAGTAGGATTTTTTTGCTAAAAGTGTGCTAAGCATTTTAACAGCGCAGCTTGTCGTTATCGTTGGATGTTTGATTTTATGACACAATTGTGTAGCCATGTAAATTACAAATCTCTAAGATGGTCTGTTTTGCCAATTCTGCTTTCAAAGAACTATAACTCCTTTTGGAAGCATTTTTCGACCAATGTTAATTTGAGCATTTATTTTCATTTTTGAACGTAGAATGTGCCGGTAGCGTGTGGCCCTCTAATTTCGAGTTATTCTATATAGTGTAAAATCGGGTTCAAAATCTTAAAAATTGATTTTAAAGTCAATCAATACAACTTGTCGTTATTATCAAAAACCAGTTCTTCGATATCTATGAAAATTAGTATGTCATCAAAGTACTTTCAAAAAGTTTCTTTTCAAATTTCTTTTCAACACAATTTCCAAAATCCTGCTAAAATATTTATGAAACTAGCTAAAAATTGTTAAAAAATTAGAAAAACTATTAAAAATTGACAAGTCATGAACGTCATTCAAAAAGTTTTGATATACAGTGTAAAATCGTTTCAAAACTTTTAAAAATTGTCTTGAAAGTCAATCAAAGCTCTTCTCAAACCAAAGAATTTTTAGTTTCAACTCAAATTCTTCAAATAAGTTTTGATATCTTCTAAAATTTATCAACGTAACTTGAAATTTTTTAATATAATTTCCAAAATCCTGCAAAAATATTTATGAAACTAGCGAAAAATCGTCAAAATATAAAAAACTTTTGAAAACTAACTTAAGTTATAAATGTTCCGTTGACAAAGAGAATTTTAATATTTAGTATAAAATCGTCTTTAATACTATTAAGAATTGATTTCAAAATCAAACAAAAACGTTTACAAATCAAAATTTTTTTTTAGTTCTTCCTCAAGATTCTATACGCATCTTAATTATAAAAATATTTTTCCAAAATCCACTAAAAATACTTATAAAACAAACAAAACCTCTTAAAGACTTAATTACATTTTTAGGAATAAAGTGTAATATTTCCTGATACTTGAAGATGCTTTTCTAGATATTTCGAGACTTTAACCTCTTTGCAGCTTGGAAAAAATTAAATTAAGTAGTTATTTCCAGGACATAATTCGATCAAGGCTTGTATACTTATTACAAAATTACGAACGCACCGAATCCTATTGACACAATTACACGTTCAGGTCACATAAAATCACCTTACATAATTATTGTTTACGCCTAATTGCTCGCAACACCGCCCACCGTCTTAAGGTTGTGCGCGGCAATAAATCCTACTACTGCATCAGGTTGATTCGCAACGTATCGCGTTGTTGGCACGATTTCTGATTCTGACCCGGTGAAAGGAACTTCTTGCGGCCGCCGTTACACTACCATTAGTCGGAGAATGAAATGCAGCAGCCAGTTGCGAACAACCCAGAACATATTTTTCGACCCACTACCGATAATTGTTTGGCTATCGCTTGAGATTTCAAATTGGGTCACACCGTTGTGACAGATTTATACTTTTTTATTGAATTTTGCATATCATCGTCAATCGTTTTTGTATTGTGTAAAACGTTTAATTGAGTTATGATTGTTTTCGTTAGTTAATTAAAAATAAATTTGTTTGAAGGTTGTAAATAAAATGTTCTTGTGAAAATCAACCGACCGCAAGTTAATTAAGAGATTATTTCGGCCTCGGTTGACATCGAAAGTTACGTCGGACGCGTTTCCCTCCTGACCCATTAAAAGGACCTAACCCTGGCCGTTATCCCTGGCCCAATTCCCTCCCTCGATTGATCCCCGCTGTTTGTACAAAAGTTAGACAAGGGAAAACGAGCCTAATGGTTCGCTATTTACCCAAGAAACCAAAACGTTATTTAGTTAGAGCGATTGTATTAGATTATATGTCGATTAATCCAATTTCCTTTATTTGAGTAAATAACCACGACGTATGATAAAAGTCCTTGAAAATAAATATTTTAGATTATAATTTGTAATCGTTTTAAATTGATTCAAAGAACTAATTTAATAAGAGACTTAAAATAAGAACACCACCACGTATCCACGAGTGACTAACAAGCGTAAACAGGCCTTGAAAGCGAGTAAAAAGGGCTCTTCGACCTTGGATTTGCCCCTGTGACCCGACCTGAACGTATATCGACACACGGCCACACGAAGCATTGTTAACAGTTTTACGTCGCACACGTTGAAAACGACAAAGGACACTCTACAATGATTATTGGTTTATCGCTTTTTTACCCATCAACTTACCTTTACGATCTTACGTATAAAATATCTGAAAAGAGAATTTTCTAATTGTAAGTAGAAGTGCTAATTTTCTCTTTACCACCGTTGATATTCCACAAGCGAGCTCATCTTTCTTCGTGCAAATTTCTCCTTTCTTCTTTTTTAACCTTTTTATCGCGGCGCGGTTCTAAAAGTGAAAGCACTTCGCTTTTCCATCGTTCGAACGTTGACTCCGTGCGTTGATTCTATACGCGTACGTTTTTGTTGATCGTGGATAGTAAAGTAGCTTTCTTAACGAAAGTGAATCTTTATTTAGATAGTTTATTTGTAGGGGAAAATTGATTTTATAGAAAATGTTTGAAAGTGTTCATATAGATTTTTTTTAAATTATCTCTTAATTTAACTCCAAAGTTACAACTTTATAGTATAATTTTAGTATAATTCAAATCTCATTTACTAGGTAATGTTTTTTCTCTTATTAAAGAGATATTTTAAATTGTAGTTTCGTGAGTAATAGTCTAAGAAAGTATATACTTTCTTCTCTTAAAGAAAGTTTGTTCACTTACCTACCATTAAACTTAAAGTAACTTTTCATTTCACTCGCGATTTGTGTGCCATCATGTTCTTCTAATTAAGTACTCACCTGTGTTGCTTTCACTATCGTGTTTAATTTTTCTTTTTATATGATTTAATAAAGGAAAAGGTAGTTATAAAAATAATAGACAATAATAAATATCACCAGACATGGTTTATTCTGACATCTTCAACAAGCTCTCCAACTTACAGAAAAAGGAAAAGAACGGGATGAATGTTACATTTACGATTACTATTACGTCTAGGACGACAGAACGAGGCCGAAGGAGTTCGTTTCGTTTTCTTTAGAGTGTGTTAATTTTTTTGTACACGCGGTTAAAACAGCGGCGGATTCGAGCCCGTGAGATCGGTCGTCCGACGCCCTTCTACAACGACAAATGACGTAATTAATTTCTATGCAGTTTATTTATAGTTCTGTGACGGCTAACACGTGTTTTGGTACGAGCCGTTTGAGAGGACAGAAAAACGTCACGTCTCGAGAGATGCCGAGCCGTCGCCAGCGCGCAAGCGAGCGGTAAGAGCTCTCAGTCTGTCTGCGCCCTAACTCCGGCCCGCTACCTAAACGACGGTGGATGAAGGAAACGATCTTGATGATAATGATTTATGATGATGATGGTCAATGATATAACACGCAGCGATGGACGATGAGAACAAAATTATGACGATATAAACCGAAATTGAGATACGTAACACAAAAAGAAAACTTTATACACGTTTTTTCTCTCTACAAAGAAAAAATTATCACATATATATTAATTAATAATGTATAATTAATAATAATATTATAATAATAATTGTATGAATAGGATTGGTGCTGATACCAACTCGATCATTTTTTTTGTTTTGTTTCCTCTTCGTTCATAATCATAAATATCCAATTTACAATGTTAAATTAGTGATTGTTCTTATGCTTAACTAAGAGATAGGTAGTTTGAGGGCGACGCGGGGTTGGTCCACTATGTACAGATACGAGTCACCCCGAAGTATGGTAATGGCGGAAGTAATAGGCTAAGTATACAGCTAGTGGGGGGACGAGTAACGCTAAAGGGGTCACACACGAAATACAACATCCATAATATACAGTAATAAATTATTTGGTTTTTCCTGCGACCGAAAGTGGCACCGTGATGTCCGTCACTCACTCCACTTTGTACTTTTTTTACAATTTCTTTGCTTCTCCCTCTCATTGTCGCCTCTTACACCTCTAACGTGACTACCTTCAAAGGTCGTGGAGACGGGCTCGGAGATTTCGTGGACAGGTTGAGAGGCTGCTGCGGATCCGCGACGTCGAGTTGCAACTCGATCATCTTCGGACTCGACGCGGCCGCTAGCAACGTCGTGGAGGGTGACGCCGGCGACCGAACCTGCGGAGGAGCCGGTGACGTCGAATGGGGCGATTGTGGGTGCACGTAGAGGCGGGTATAATCTTGTTGTTGTTGCGGAGGTGGAGGGGGCGAGACCGTCGCGCTCACAATGTGAGGTTGACGAGACGTTGTCGTGATAACGCTAGTTGCCCACGCGGGTTGCAGCAACGAACTGTTATTCTTGTAGGGACACCCCGTCGGAGACGCCGACACGTGGGGTGACGGTTCTACCCTCATTATGTAATTATGGATGATATCCGTCCTCTTCATTTGCTCCGCCGTCATCCTCGGCCCTTCCATCAAACTCTTGGCCAACGTCGAATGCGTGCTCGATAAACTGGATTGAGACGTCGACGCCAATTGGTTATGCAGCGGGGATTGTTGCGAAACCACCACAATAGGCTCGGCTTCGGCCGAATCTTTATTTCTCAGCGCCCTGAATTTTTTATGTGGTTTATACGCTTCGTCCATTAACGAATTGGTATCGTACAAGGGCGGCGCTTGTAATACCCTTTTTAATACGGGCATATCTTCGACGATGTGGTGATCTTCGATTGACGATCTCGGGCTAGAACAAACCGAAGTGGGTGCGCTCGGTTTGTCTAGTTTTTCCGTCCCGGATTCGATACCGGAATCGCTAGGCGAATCCAGTTTTCTAAACCGAGGGTGTTGAGGCCTCGATACGGGCGTAATCGTCAATCCATTATGAAGAAGATGCGACGTCGACGCAAATTCGTCATCTCCGGACGACGAAGTTGACCCGGAATTCGCTCTGTGCCTATGCAAGCAGATTCCACCAGATAACGTTGCGGCCAAAAGCGGAGCATTCGCAACATTCGCACTAACATGTTGCGGTTGAGGTTGATGATGATATTCGTTTAAATTAACCATTTCGCCGGAGCACATCGATTCAGTGCTCGAAACCGAACCGGACGGACTTTTAGCTTCGTCCATCGTTACATCTGACGAAGATGACCACGAAAGGGCGGCCGGACTCTTGCTGCTGCTTTCTTCTTCGAGAGGAGATCCCCAGTTCGGAGTCAAATGCGGTTGTTGCTGTTGCTGCATCATTTGTTGTTGCTCCGTCATTTTGAACGCCAATAATTTCTCCGAATGCAAAGTGTTTAAGGTTCGGAGATCGGGAATTTTCTTCATCAGCTCGTTGAGGATATCGGGCTGACCGGGATGGTTTTGACTGATGGCAACTTTGAGGGCCGCCTTCAGTTTGGTGTGCATCCTCTCGATGAGGTCGGTGTTGCGTAGGCCCGGACGGTCGGCGGCGATCACCACCACGGAACTGAAGAGACCGATTTCGGCATCGGATAGCCGGAGAGAGTTCATGCGCTCCGCGAAATCGAACATAGAGTCCATGAGGAAGCGCGCATTCGAACTGTTATGTATCGAGTCCCGTTTCAGCATCTGTCCGTTTAAACAAATCATGCTCGCGGTTTGAGAATCGAACATGCACGCGAGACGGACTAAGAGCACCTCGAACACTCCCGCTTTTAACAACGTTACTTGGTCGTCCTGCGCCAGAAGGGAGAATCCTGGGATGCGTTTCGCGAACTCAACCACGCCGCGAATTGCCGGCGAGAACCGTTTGGAGAAGTCCTGAAGGAGTTCCTGTTGGCCCGTCAACGGTTGAGGGTTGGGGTTCAATGGGCAAGCCTGTAACAAGAGTTAAAAATAAATAAACCCGCAAGTTACAAGGACGAAGAATACGCGATCAATAAGTTTGTATCAAATACTTACCAAGGTTGGAGGGCATGCGGTGTATGAAGGTTGCTCCCTGGCCCTCGCGAGCCAAGGTTCGACTTTGTCCCTGGTAAAGTCGCAAGTGTCGACGTGCGCCCTGACGACGGTGGCCAAAAGCCTTTGCTCGTCTTCAAGTTCGGCGGCGACAGCTTTTTCCAAGGAACGGGAGTTGGAGCTTTGCTGCATGGCAGCCAAGATCCTCGCTTTTTCACGTTTGGGGACGCGACCAAATCTCACAGCTGCAACAAAAAGAAACCACCCGTAAGAAACCGTAAGTAGCACACGTTGAAAATTTCGAGGGGACAACCAGGTGTACGACGCGTGCCACAGCTGTCTCGCATCTGTCGACCGTTACCCCTTCGAGAGAAAGTGAGCGAACGGACTTTGCGCGGGATTTAACGTGAAACCGGCCCAAAATTTTAAGGGTGGTTTTCGGGGGGGTGTGGACACCTACGTGCGTTATGATATTTGACGTTCCCGTTGAGGATCCCTTTCAGGATCGGTAACTCTTCGCACATTTTGCACTGGGGGGCACTTTCACCTATCACATGTGAGCGGGCTAATATCGGGCTGCTAAGCTCGCAACTTGGCATTCCCGACTACGCGAACTGTGTCTCGCTACAGATTGCCGAGCGGTCGGCGAGCGTGACTCCCCTCTATGCGTGCCCCCACCAGGGTTTCCCCTCCATCACCCTTGAACTTGAAACGCGCGCGCGGCGCTGGCGTCGGTCGGCCACACAGCAGCGCCGTCGTCGCTCGGTTGTTTAGCGCGAAGGTCATATTATTCCCTCCGTCGCCGTCGTCGTCGCTCCGTCCTTATCCCCCCGGCGGCGATACGGTTATGATTGATTCGGGCAACGCCAACGCCACCTACCGCGCGCTGCCGCTCTCTTGGTTGCCTACAGAATTAGGCGCGCGAAACAAAACGCTATCGACCGCGCGATCGTCCTTTGTTTTGGCGCGCGGGGTGTTCACCTCGAGGCGGGACGACGCAGGCGCGCGCTCGCCGCAGCGTCGCGACGCCAGGCGTCGCTACCCGCCCGGTGTCGACGACCCGGGGATTTCTCCTCGCGCGAAGAAATTCGCGGTTACGAAACGAGACTTTCTCGACCACTTTCCTCGCGCGACTTTCTATTGTTTTCGCAATTTTGAAAAGGACAAACGAATAAAAGAAGAACGACGCCCGATCGACCTCAAATTATGCAAGAGTTGGGACTTTCAAATGTTTCGCGTACAGGGTTAGAACCTATCCGCGTAGGTCATTCACCTTTTCCCTGATTTGCCCTATATTCCAATTCGATTCGTTAACCCCCCCGATTTTCCCTCGTTTTCCCGTTCGTCCCTTATTACTTATCTTCCCCCAATTAAAAAAAATAATTAAAAGAAAAAAGAAAAAATACTCACCATCTCTACTCATCCCAACGGCAATACACTTCTTCAGCCTACAGTACTGACACCTATTGCGATTAATTCTAAGAATTGCACATTGTTGATTCTTGGTACAGGGCCTGTACTGAATCTTCTGTTGAATACTCCTCCTGAAGAAACCCTGTGAAGGACAATCACCGTTTATGCAATCATCGCTATCGCAACCAGAGCTCGAGTCTTCCTCTGAACAATGATGTTCTTCGGGAACGGGAAGAGACTCGGCGGTACAATTCAACACAGCCATCATTTTCGTTCACGAAATTACCCCGAGACCAAGCTCAGTCATCGGACGGGACACGTCTAACCGCCGCGATAACCGAGGGAACACTGAACCCGGTGAGCGAGTTCACCAACAGTTTGCCAGATGACCCAATTCCCGGTTGTTAACCCGCCAAAGTGCGCTAGCGAGGCCAGATCACTTGAAAGTAAAAGTAGGCGCTCTCTGTCTCGCTCCCCGCATCGCCGAACGAGTAGAACGAAGACGGAGATACGTTTCGTCATTTGCTAAAAAACCTAATAACGGGGACTCTAGCTCTTTAGTGGCGAGGCGCCAAACGTCACCGTGTTTTCTCATTATCTACCGCTCTTTTTTATTTCGTTCTGGAAAAGCCCTGCGCTCCTCTACGTCCCCGATATTTCAGCACTTCCAGGTACTGATGACCCGCTAATGTAGCTGGAGCAGGTCACCAACCCATGAAACTTACAAGGGTCAATGAACTCTTGATTATCAGAAACATTTTAAACCAATTTTTCCTCGAAAATATGCTTTTCGAAAATTTCAAATATTTAATTATTAACTTTAACAAACAATTCAGATTATCTAAAGTCCTTAATCTTTTAAAGATGTTTCATTTGAAAATCACTAGAATATTCACTTCGATTTCAATCTGACCTACATTTCCAGCAGAATAAGAATGATTTCAGACAAAGTAAACCGCAATAAATTTTAGCGTTTGTTTTGATTAATCTCATAACGTAATTTTTGTTAAAAATAGAACCATTTAAGTGTTTTAAATTTTAAAATCCATTAAAAATATTTTATATGTTCGTAAAGAAATAATAAATTCTTTTTCTTAAACAAATCAAAAAGTATGTTAAGTATGTATATTCAGAAACTTCTAGAATAAACCTAATGTATCGACGACGGAAAGCGTTCTCGAGAAAATTACGCAATAAGCGCGCGAAAACGCCGCCTCGGCGAGCGTTGTCGAAACTTTGCCGCCGAGCGTTTGTTTACAAAAAAAAAGAAAGACCGAAAAAAATAAAGAACGCGGCCGAAAGTGGATCGCGGCCACTACGTTTCACCGTAGTAACTAATAAACGGCACGGTGCGGCGGCGAAATACTCAGTTGGCGGGGTCGACGAACCCGCCAACTCGGATTGACCGGTCATAGACTTTTGCCTGGCACGCCGCGACGCTGCGCCCGATCGCGTGAATTTCTCGAACGCGTGACGTCACTTACTGTCTACTGTTACGTCATAGGTGGCCCCGTTTCGCACTACCTCAACGTCGACGAGCGACGCGTGGCGGTGGCGCTTCCAACGTGGCCCGCGGGGCCCCCATTTCAGTACCCCACAATAACAACGCTGCTAATTAATAGTTGTTCATTGAAAATTAAAAGCTCCTATGCTAAAGAGATTTTATGACGTTTATCAAGCAATATCTCAATAAGATTACAATATCTGTAATATATTCAATAAAAGAACCCTCTAGAATACTATAACTTACTATACTCTTTTCGCGAAAAGATGTCTCATGCGTCATTAATTAATTATATTATCCTAGACTACTATTTTCGGTTTTCGTCTCTATCTGACATATATGATTAAATAAAGAAAAAAATATTTGACATATGTCGAGAAAACGCCGACAACTAATGACGCATGAGACATCTTTCCGCGAAAAGAGAGTATTTTTCTTTGCTTCAAATTGGCTGACTTTTGAATTGATATGTAAAACGTCAGATAAATGTCAAATATTTGAGGTTGTCCCTTCACTGTCTAACCTATAAAGCATGAAAACTGACAAAGTCAAAAAAAGTGATCGTCAATCAAGTTTCAGGGTGCAAAACTATAACATTTTCAATTCTGAGATTCAATAGCACTTTGGTGTTAAAAGAAATTGTGGTTGTTTAGGATAAATTTTATGACAATGAGGGAGGGTTGTTGGGTTTATAGAACGTTAGGTAAATGTTAAACATTTGACGTTACTTGTTCACTGTCTAATCTATAAAACGTGAAAACTGAAAAAGTCAAAAAATGTGATTATCAAATTTCAGGGTGCCAACCTATAAAACTTTCTGTTTTGAGTTCCAATAGCACTTTGGTTTTAAAAGAAATTGTGCTTTTTTAGGACGAATTTTATGACAATGAAGGCTGTTAGGGTTATAGAACGTTAGGTAAATGTCAAACATTTGACGCTACTCGTTCACTATCTAATCTATCAAACATGAAAACTGATAAAGTCAAATAATGTAATTGTCAAATTTTTCAGGGTGCCAACCTATAAAATTTTCAGTTTTGAGTTCCAATAGCACTTTGGGTTTAAAAAATTGTGTTTTTTAGGACGAATTTTATGACAACGAAAGCTGTTAAGTTCATAGAACGTCAGATAAATGTCAAATATTCGACGTTACTCGTTCACTGTCTAACCTATAAAACGTGAAAACTGGCAAAGGCGAAAAATGTGATGGTCAAATTTCAGGGTGCCAACCTATAAAATTTTCAGTTTCGAGTGCCAGTAGCACTTTGGTGTTAAAAGAAATTGTATTTTTTTAAAACGAATTTTATGACAATTAAAGCTGTTAAGTTTATAGATTTGATATTTTAGTGTAATGAATAAATCATTGGCTTGAAATGACCCCAGTCTTTTTCGATATAACTAAATTAACTTCATGCTACAAAAAAATAATTTGAAGAACATGACCAAATGTAAAAAAATATTTTTTATCAACAAGGTGAATTTTTTCCGAGAAGAAAATAAAAATTATATAGGGTGGTCAAAAATATTTAAAGTTAGGATTTATTTCTAAAAGTAAAAATTGGAAATAAAATAAAGTATTTTGAAATTTAATTTCTTATTAATAGGATGACTACTATATGACTGATTTTGTTTAGTGAAAATAGACTGAATTTCTTTTAGCGAAAATAGACGGAATTTTTGAAAACGAAAAAAATACCATGATATAGTAAACAGATGAGGCTACATCTTACAAAAGGTCACAATTTTTTTTCTTCAGCGATTTTTGAGAAAAAAGATCTTAAAGTTTGAGATCTCCGCAGACCATCAAAAAACCTACCCTTTTTTCATTTAACTCGCAATATTTTCTAAACCACAGGATCTTCGATTTTGAATTTTGGCTATGTAACACAGAAATTCTTACCAATCATTACAGTCCTTACCCCGTTTTGACAAAAACTTTCGGAATACGAGCATCAAAAAGTCACTGACTTGACTTACGGCACGGATAGTAGTTGTTCGAATAGATCATTAGAATTATAGAGATGATTAAAATTACTTGAATTTAGGATTTACATCTAAAAGTAAAAATTGAAAATAAAATCAAGTATTTTTACAAAATTTTAATTTTTATCAATAGAGTGACTATTTCTCCGAAAGTTAGACCACAATTCTAAATGAACAACTTATACTTGTAATTGAAAATAAAAATTGAAAATAAGATCACGTATTTTTTTTTAATTTTCGCTTTTTACAAATAGATTAAAGGCATTAAAGCAGTTAGAATTCGTTCAATTTTGATCATTTACAAATGCAACTCCTTCTGCCATCTATAAAAAGACTTCATTAAACCTTATTTTGTGCAACCTGGGAACTTAAATTGAATGATCTCTAAATATAATATCTAGAAATATCTATAATTTTCGTTTCAAAATTATTGTGTATGATATGGACGAAATTCGTTGTAGAAAATGAGATAACTTATACTGATTATAGTCATTACATGGTGAAATATCATGAATGAAATCAATCGGTTTTGTCAGAAAGACCTAGAAACGTCAAAATACATAGTATGAGGACGTCAATCACTCTACATTGGCATAAGTGTTCGTTTAAGAGTTCTAGAGAATTCCACTTAGAAGGCAATGAACCACAAAACTAATTTGGGTTACGTATATCCCATCTAGGACCGTTTAGAGGGGAATAGTGGGTGGAGCAGGGCCGTAAGCCGAACGAAATCGCCTACGTCTAAGGTCAGCAAAGTGCATCGAACCTAAAATCGGGCGAAAATCGAATCGAAACGGGGTCAAGCGGGCGAACCGTCGGTCGGGAGCTCGTCTTCATTTCCCGCCCGCCCCCGAACGAGATGGTCGTTTCGTCGGGGAGGGTTGTCGAAAATTGGGCAACTCGAGAAATCGGACGATCGGGCGCGCGTTCGCTTTTGTTTTTCGCCGTAGCGCCGCCTCGCGGCGGGTCAACGCACTCGAATCTAGGTCTGGCTCTGTACCGGCGACAATGCAGCCCGTTCGGCGGCGGCGGCGGTGGGGGCCGCACTACATTGCGATAACGGTCCGGTTTGCGCATGATCTATCCATTCGCAAAGTTCAACGGCCGTACTATACATTCCTGTATTACAAAGTTCACTATTCGGGGCGAGTGGCCTGAATATTTTTATCTCGACGTCGACGCGAATAGAACGCGCGGACGAGCCGACGGCCCTTTTTCGCCGGTGTCACGACGGTTTCGCTCTGGCCCCGTTCCGTTTTTGGAACGGAACCACCGAAACGAAACTTCCCAATTAAGATCACGAAGAGAGAGAGAAAAAAGAAAACAAAATAAAAACAAAACTAAGACGCAAAAGACAACCGACCCGCTTACGCATTTATTTACGTTTACATGTGCGTCTCACCTTCGAGGAATTTAACTGTTACTTAATTTTGTTTATGTGTTCAACCGGTGGTCAATGAACTTGTTCAAACTTTCGGGATCATATACAATGTTTCAATGAGTAATCTAACATCACTATTACTCAATCGTGTTTTCATACTCATACTGTTTGTTATTGATTCGAGATATTACTTATAAAGATGATCATTTGCGTACAAACAATTCAAGTTCTTTGACCTCTTTTAATCTATTTATCAAAAGCCTGAATAAAAAAAAGTAACCCACAAAAGATAAACTACTCTACTTGCAAAAGGTTGCTGAACTATTAACTCGACGCTATAATGTAATGTAATGTAACGCGTTCGTCGTCGTCACCCGATAAATGATGACGTCGGCGAAACATGTAACCGCTGAAGAATCGCCGATCGTTTCAACGAGCGGAAATAAAATTTAATACGACGTCAGGTGCGAAATTTCAAAGCGTCGCCGTCGCTCGAGACGTAAATAGTAAAGATAGAACTCGGCTCGGCTTAGCCAAAGTGCACTAACCGCGACTTTCCGTTACGTCCGAACACTGCCGGATTCCGCGAGAGGGCGCTGAATCAAAAGCGCGAACGGCGGTCATTGCACCGATCAACGACCGGCGCGCCGCCACTCGCCGAGTCGATGAACTGAGCCGCAGTTGAAGGTGGTGGGGGCGAGGGTAAAGAACCGCGCTCCCGAGAAGAGCTTTTGCTCGCCATCCAGCAGATGCTTTTTTCGGAGGAAATTACGATTTTGCAGGTAGAAATCGAAATTTGAGAGATTCTTTTGTGTTTAATTATTATAGGGAAAAGGGTTCCGATTTTTTTCTTTCTTTCGATTTATCAAACCTTTATCCCTTTTCTACGTCAACGTGGAAAAAAAAGGGATAAAAGTTTATAGACGTAGGGTTGCGAATTCGTACGTCCATTAAAGGGGGTGAGATTGGTTAAAGCAGGTGTTGTCCGCAGGTAGGGTGACCTTGATATCATCCACCTTTAGAACTTCTACCAGATTTTGGAATTTTAGATTGTTTGGGATTGTGTTTTATTTTTTTACATCCGGCAGATGGTAGAAGAGATTCTAAGAAATTTTCTCATCATATACGAAACCAAAGAAAAATTATTTCTTTTTTATCCAAAACTTATTTTTTCCAAAATTACGTGATAGAATTTATTTTACTACTTAAACAACCATTGTAAAACTTTTATACTCTCAAATATTTACACAAGCGATACAATAAACTTTAAAACAATATTTATTCGCCCACAAGAAAAAAGTCTATTAGATCATTCACGACCAAAAAAAGCTGTAGTGGCATAGAAGGCACTCCGTGTGGCCATTGACTTGATCGTAACCGACCTTCAACCGTATTTTTGCGCCACACGGCAACGTACAGGTAGAGATGGCAATGCGCGAACGGAGAATTGTTAATAAATAGACGAGAGCGAGAGATACGTTCTTGAAAATTATAACTTCCTGTGGCCTTTCTCGGCGTGAGGAAAAAGACGCCGAAATACCAAGGCTATTTTTTCGATTTCCTCGTTTAAAAATCAAGGGTATTATTTATTATGATGGCTATGTTGAATTTTTGGGGGGAGATTACAGAAAAAAAGAAAAAGTTTTTGTGCTTACCTTACATCCTTCGCAGGAATGTACTCCGTAATGAAATCCGGAGGCTTTATCGCCGCAAACTCGGCATAAGACGGTGGTTCCATCAAACTCTGAAAATAAATATAAAAAAATTAGAAATAAAATAAACAAAAAATGTAAGATGAAAAGAAGTTGGAAAAAGTAGAAAGAGGTGAAAAGGCTTTGAAAGAAGAAAGCGTGATGGTGACTTTCTCCATCGAGCTGCAAGAGCTTACTTAATACATCTGATCGGAGAAAGTCTTTCTCGCGGTGACGCAACTCTTTTAGATAGAGGTAACAACGTACCTAAGTTTAACGTGGGTTCCCTATGAGGGATATTAGGGATATTCGTGGTGGTAGATTCCGGATACTGAACCATGTCTTGGGTACCGACACTACTATCCGGCGAGACGATCATTTTCGAAAATCACAATAATCACAGAAAATCACGAAAATAATCCAAATAAGACAGAATGGAAAATCCGCAAAAAAATAGTTTTGTCATCGATGTATCACAGAGAGCACAAGATCGAAACGATAACTACGTTCACACCCCCATAGATAGATCAAAGAGACCAAAGCTCACGGGCGCCTGCGATCGCGGTTCGCAGTCAAGTCCAAGGCACACTTGTTTCACTTCCAAATGCTGCGGAGGAACTGAAGATAGTGAAAGTCACGACACTGACTGGGCCTGAAGAACTCGGAGTATAGTAAATAAAGACCGTGCTACCTGAAGGGCGCTGATCCGGCGTCCGGAGGTGGGGACGGGGGCCCTCGGCATTTTAGCGAACTTGCGGGTTCATCGCATTTTGAAGTTGGAGGTCACTGACAAGCGAACGACTCGGAGCCAATCGGGGCGAGCCCGGAGTCGCTCCGATTGGACCCGGAGCCCGAGCGCTCCGCCTCCGGGGCCCCCGAGTGGGGGACCGCGACCGCCGAGGAAGTGTGGGTTCAACGCACCCGAACCTTGACTGAATTACCCAGACAGGCTGCAACGCAACGGCCAAGGCCGTTCGTGTTCACTCTCGCGGCGAAATCGAGACGGAATCCTTTCACTTCGTTTTTCGGCAGTCCAACTCTTTAGATCGACCAAAAGTACCAAAATTTTTATTTACCAACCTACTTATTATCATAACCACACTAACTAAAACCTTAATAAATAAATTAACACCAATGTTAATTTCGTACTACATAAATTTTAGTTAAACCTTAACAAACTTTTTAAGTGCCAAATAATTACTATTAATTTATTATTATCTTATGTTTAAAAAAAAATTAGGTTGCCAACCTAAAATTTAATAACTTTTTTGACGGTTTTGATGAAGCTTTTAAAATTTCCATTTCACATTTAATATTTCATTTGAGAGTTACCATCTTGAAATAAAGAAAAGATGGCACCCTACATTTTCTTTTTGTTAAGTATATGGGTATATTAAAATAATAATTTGTGGACATAAAAAGTATAATATAATTTTTTTTTTTTTTTTCAAAAAATCAAATCCAAATCACGATTAAATTTACATCTATAAACGTAGCAGGTGTAAACGTAGGTAATTTGAAATACAACGACCGTAGTCGGTAGTTGAAATTCATGGGGGCAATCGGTGTTGATTAAGGTTGATTTTTTTGCTCAAAGCTGAACGTATAGTGTTTAAGTATTCACACAAGCACACCTGGCATTGTAAAATTTGCCGAGCCCCACCACGCGGAAGTGGACAACGCTTATTGGCCGGTAGTTGGCCGTGAAGGCGCGAATATAATTCGTCGTCCGGCTCAAAAATAGAAGGTTGTTGGCAGGGCCTTGGACGACGAAGATTACATATACGGCGTGTGGCCATTGTCGAAGCTCAAGGTTGGCCAAAATTATTTGCCCGGCAATAAAGTGTTCGATGCACCCCGGCGGCCGGTTTGATGACCTTTCCCACTCCGCCAGGTTGGCAACGAAGCTCGCGTCCATCGCGCCAAAGACCTCCTCTATAGGTACCGTAACCCTTGGAATTTCTCTCTTCGCGTGGCAACAGGCACGCTGAATCGCGCCGAATACAGAAGACTTTCACTGTCATAAAACGTTCCTTTTTTTTTCTTATTCTCATCCTCTCCGTTTGGACCCGATTCGTTAGGTTCACTTTCGATTTTATGACACAACCCTCCGGGAAAGCGACTGTTAGATTTTGAAGAGAAGGGAAGCCGTAAATTAGAAATATTCCAACTGTAACCTAGCCCAACAACCTAACGGGCGCCATTGTGCGCATTTTTCTTTTCACGAGCTCGATGGTCGAACGAGATAAGAGACGAACCGGCGTTGAGTTCACGGAAAGAGTTCAATGTCGACGTTTTTATTTTCTGCGATTCCGCTGGTTCCTGGGTCACCGACTGACCATGGCCCGTGCTGGTTTACCGAACGCAGCCCACTTCTATACCATCTGTGTATATAGTTGACTTCATGTAATAATAATAAAATAATGATGGTAATCAAAATTTGCCTTAGGAAAATATCTTAAGAAAAATTCTTCAAATTGATTATGTAACAGAACAAGAAAAATGTTCTGGAAGGTTTTCGAAAATATTCGATGACTAATCAAACGTTGACATTAATTCCAACCTAGTCTTGTCTTCCTCCGGTGACGCACGTTCCAAGGTACCGTTTCCGGCATCGTCAGAGCGTCGAAGAGACGACAACGACGACGACGAGAGTCGATGGAAAATCAGCGAAGAACCTCGACCGCTCGGCATTCGTTCTTCTTCTGCCGGTTTTTGAGAGGTTGCTACGGGCCAGTGACCCAACAACCGCGGCCGACAAGAGGAGCATCGGCAGCGTTGCTCGGCCGATTCGCGCGTTCTTCCGAGGTCACGCGGAGTCACTTACCCCACTGGTACAGAAATGCGAAAAGTGAGTGGCTCTTTGTGGTCAGCGAGCTCGACCCGGCCATTCCACCGTCGTTCCATCTACGTCTTAACGCTTCTTGAACCAATTTAGCGACCTCCAAACCGAAAAGAAGAATCGAGAACATTTCTTCGAAACAACTTCTTTTTAATAATATATTCTTATCGAATATTTTCGTTATCATGTTACCATAGTTAACACTATGCATACATTAATACGTTTACCGTTGAGCGGGCTAACGTGATCGGAGTGTAAATCACGATGTAGCCGAAATTTTCATTCACAATAAATGACGTATGTTTACTACTTGTACCAAACTTGTAATTGATGGATTTAATTTACGTGTTGGGTTGTAAAGAGGAATTCTCAAGGAGGAATTCGCTCATAGAGCGCGCAAAGGAGTCAACAACCGGCAGTAACGAGTCCATCACGAAACTGGTACATTTTTGAACAATGTCCCACAGCGTTAGACACACAGTACGTTCCGCTAAGGTTCAACGTACTTCTACGTTGTTTTCGTTGCCCATTATCGCTCGTGTCGTGGCCGACATTGCACGTGGGCCACCATCCATCCATCGTTCACTGGATCCGATATGATCGCAAAATCATCGATGTAGGCTTCCGTTAGCTGTCAATAACCTCCGCACGACCGGAAAGGGTTAGTCTTTGACCAGCATACCAAAAGCCTGACGATACTATACAATCGCCATTATACGTATTGATAAGATCCATTTTATTGCACACGCGCTAAATAATAATTTATAACATGTTTTAGTCATTCACCTTTTCTTCTTTAGGTATGCTATTTATAATTTTTGCTGGCAACGCTTAAAAACTCAAAAGAAAAAAACCTGTGTTCGCGTGACACTTTAACAATCTGACTACGCTGTTTCATAACGTAAACAAGTAGTGTGGCAGTAAACACCGGGAAGTCTTTGACCTGCTGACGAATTTTTAAGAGGCAGAAGTCGAAATTCCATTTTTAATTTGTATTTAACCCAAATTTACAAAGAAATTAAAAATATCTGATTATCACGTAACATGTTGACTTTTATCATAATTGTTTTACAAATTTATTAAACATCATTTATTGAACTACTTAACTCTAATTTAAACATGAAATGATTAGTCACAGATTACTGAATCATTTTATTTATTTATTTATTTTTCAATACTATGATGATATAGATAGATACGTCATAATAATGATTCACAACTTTAATTTTGAAAATTGATTCATAACAATAGGTTATTTTAAGAAATCAATATACTAATTGTATATGTGTTAGGAAATAAAAAGAATTGAGTTAATTTTTTTGTATTCTAGAAATGAATGGCAACTTCTTTTCACTCAAAAAAAAAAAACACTACAACTTTATTTAAGAAAAGATTTTTACAATACATGTATACTAAAATGCTTTCTTTAAAATGACTTATTATATAAGTGTTAGGTAATAAAAATTTTGAATTACAATTTATTTATCTGTATATATTAAAAATGCTAACTTTAAAAAATCATCGCAACTTTATTTATGAAAATTGAAGAATTTTTTTTAAATAATACCTTCATTAAATGATCCATACTTATCTGTGTTAGATCATAGAAAGTTAGAATTAAAAAAAAAGTTAATTATTAGTAATTTTTTAAAGTATTAAATTAAAATGTAACAGAACTCTTTCACGCAGTAAATTTAATAGTCTATATGCTGATTTTACAAAGTGTCAGGTATACTGACTTAATGAAACAACCTCGAACAATGTATAAAGTAATTAATACGAAGTTTATGTATAAGATCTGATTAATTCACGTTTAGATTTTTTCTTAGAAAGAAAACAGGTCATAAACCCACTAGTTTGATTACAATGAATAAAGTTGATTTATTAGCGGAAATTGATAGCTAGTATTGAAATACAAGACTTCTAAAAAGAAAAGTCAAAAAACCTTGAACCCACCATAGAGGTTCGTTAAGTTTCTAGGTATTACGCTGACCTATGAATATTTTATTCTGGTTGTCATCCTTACAATCAGATTCTTTTAGAATATTTAATTTAGGTATTTTTATTCAAGTGTTTTTAAAAATTTTATGGTTAAATAACAAAGATGTTGTGGCGTGGATAATGAAAAGAGGGTGAAATCCAATAATAAAGGTAAATTCAATAGTAGAAATGTAACAAAAGATTTAGTTATGGTAAAAGTTTTTTTAAGTGAAGAAATGAGTAAAACCCATAAAAGCTTCTTAGAAAACTTTTTGTGTATTATAACAATTTTTTACACATTGTGCTTATAACACAAAAAAATAAATCTTCATCGATTCCATATAAAATCCCAAGAACCTTTGTACCATAAAATATAGTAAAGTAATTTGATATTACGCAAACTCATTTCCGGGTTACCTTTAGTGTGATGCCACGTCCGTGAATAGATGACACGTAACAAAGAACACGTGATCTGCAGTTGCAGCATCGGGCCCCGTTAAGTCGTGCCACAGGAAGAAAATCTGCGGTTGCCGAGAGCGTGCACGTGCCTCTTTTAGCCCCCTATGGAACAGTTAGGTGTTTTTTTTTACCCGAAGACTCTGTATAATTAGGGGCAAGCTGCCGGGGCCACACGTTATACACGCTCCGAGGCGTGCCCCATCTCGCATATCTCACTCCGCATGAAGATTCTTCTCTTCCGAAGAACTGGTTTCCCGATGACATCTGTCGCGGTCTGAAGGTACCCCCTTCATTACGAGCTATCGTTAGGTGCCCGCCTAGTAAAAAAACGACGGGCAAAATATACCAGGAAACGAACACGACGGCTCTCCTTCACCACCTGACGGCATTTTTTTTTTGGTTTTTTTGACGTGGCGGTTCTTCCTGGATGAAAGGGGTCGATCGATTGTATCGGCGAAATTGCGGGTCGGTTTTCGATTTCGTTATAGTTTGGGACGGTTATTATGAAAGGATGCTATTTGGGAGGGTTAATTTGAAAGAAGTATAAAAAAAGAATTCTTTTGTAGAAAGAATATTTTTTAAGAGGTTTGTCAAAATGAATTTCTATTGTTGTTTACTAATCAATCGAGTTCTTTTAATTTAAAGTTTTAATAAATTTAAAAAAGTTGATATCTAACGATCTGATCTATTCATATTCATTGTGAATTTATAAGATTTTTTGATTTCATTTTCATATTCAATTTTATAAGAATTTTTAATCTTTTTAAAGAAAACATGTAAACAAATTATTAGAAGTTGTTATTGATTTTTATAATATAATCATTATCTAATCTCATTCACAAACAATTTTTTTAAAAATCATTACTAAAACAGCAAAAAAAATAGTCAATAAAGTGATTATAGCATCTGTACTTTGTTTATTCTTAAAAATGTTAGACACGTTTTAAAAATTATGATTTTAGTAAAACAATAATTATCTAATTTCATTCACAAACATGTTTTTTTTAAGAAAATCTTAATTAAACAACAAAAAATAGTCAATAAAGTGATTATAGCGTCTGTACTTTGTTTATTCTTAAAAATGTTAGAAACATTATAAAATTGACGATAATTTTTATAGTAGATTGAGTTGTTTTGGTGTATTTTCTATTACCTATTAAGATAAATTGTGTTTTTTTAATTGTCTGTTACTGTATGTCCTATTACAAAACGATAGACAACAAAAATTTGACTAAACCCAACCCAAAGATAACTTTCAAAACGTTTTTTTTTAAATAAGCAATCCCAATCGAGAGATAATATTTTGAAATATATCCGATTAAATCGCTTCAACTATGTTTTCTTCTCTTCAAAAAAAATTTTATCAAATCTAAATTAACATTTGAAGCGGTGTTTATAAACGTGTAAAACCTAAATGAGATTAACAATTGTTTGAAACTTATTTGATTACAAGTTAGGCTGGATTAAAATTTATATCATTTTTTCTAAAACGATAGATAAAAATTTAAGCGAACTTTATAGAGGAAAAACAAAATTGAGACATTTTTAGTTTTTTTTTTTCACAACGACAAATAAAAAGAAATAATAATTTAGGTAACCTTAAATCGACATTTAAACGTGTTTATGTTGAATACGTTGAATTGGGTGTTACGTTGAATACAATTTCTATTAACCCTTTCTTTTCTAAAACGCTTGGTAAAAATGTCACCAACCCTCATTTAACCTTTGAAGCGTTTTTTAATAACCATCTATATTCTGATAGATTAATAACTGTTTGAAACGTGTATGATTATGAGTTGGGTTGGGTTGGAATTTATATAATTTTTTTTCAGAATGATAATTAAAAGTTTAAATACTATTTATACAGAAAAATGAAATTGGGACATTGGTCATTTGAAATATGAGTTAAGTCGAAACGAAATTTTTAATTGGTTTTTATTTTTTAACCCTCCGGTGGGCGCGCCTATCGGACTTACACGAATAGGCGCGTTGCGGCTTTTACACCGCAATAGGATTTTTAATGGTTTCACAGTGAACTTAGAAATATTTTTGGGAAAAAAAATGCGGCTAACATACGCGCCCACCGGAGGGTTAAGAACGATAAATAATAGAAATTTGACTAAACATAAACTAATGTTAAGACATGTTTAAAACAAAGGCTTGAAGACCTTGACCGTTTGAGACATTTTTGATTATGAATTAGATTGGATTAGATTTTTTTTTCAGAACGAAATAATTTGACTTGTAAGCCTATTTTAACTTTAAAACTGTTTTTTATAAAGAAAAAGTTCCGACTGATATAATTAATTATCACTAACACGTATCTGAATTTAAATACCTTCAAATTTTTTTTTCTTAAAGAAAAAGTCCAAATTAAAACGAACATTATTAAAAGATGCCAATTCGAGAACTATACCTAACTGAATCTCCCCATCCCTTCCATAAGGAAAAACTCCCTAGCTGAAGATAGCATGATCCTCAAACCTTAAATTGTAGTAAATTGAACTGTAGATATATTAAAATCTCTTCTCTAAATCAATTATAAAAATGCGAAAATTCTGATCACATTGAAAATAATTATTGAACAAAAAATTTATATCTAGGCACCGATATTTTGATTGTCCGATCCTCAACTAGCGTATTCCCTGACTGAAAACAAACAAGAAAGTCCTTATGAACATAGGTGCGAAAATGTTTTGCTTTCGAGATATTCAACATTTTATATCATAAGATGATTTAATATTAGCAATATTGTAGTGAATTATTTAAATTAAATTATTAAGTAGTTGCGATAGTTTCGACAAGCTTTTGTACCTAACCAGTGGAACCTAATAATGGCAACTTATCGAAACCACCGCAACGAGTTAATAATTTATTTTAAATGATTCACTTCAATTATGTTAATAATAGGTGAATTTATGGAACTAAATTTCCAATAATTCGAAAACGAACCACTTTCGGAACCATGTTCATTCGAACTTTTTTGCTTATTTTCAGTCACGGACAGCAAAGGATCAAACAATCAAAACGAGACATCCAATTCTTCCTAGTCAGTATCATATATCTTTGTTTATGAAACAAAATTATAAGAGTATAAATTTTAAATTAAACAAAACTTTAAAAGAAAGATGTTCTTATTGTAACGACAACCTCATCAGCATAAACGTTAAAGAGCTATGCAGAGGAATGCCTTCGGCGTCGAACAATAGGAAAATCGCTTAACCGATGAATCGTCGCTGCACCTTCCAGCGAGATCAGATAGTCCGCGGTTGTGGCGCTATTCGCGCCGCGGGTTCATTCCACTCGGGAGCCTCCTCGATATTTCGGTCAATGACGCAACCTGGTGCATACGGGTGTCGCCGGGCGTTTCTAGAAACGTCACAGTGCCCGGTCGTCGGCACGCAAAAGGTGTACTCCGCCGATAGTCGTAATTCTTCTTCTCGACCATACTACTCGCGTTCTTCTTGCGGGCATAGCGTGTACGAAGAGAGTACGAGAACATCTGCCCGGTGATGTCTCGAAGTCGATTCGCGCCCGCTTGCGCCATCCGAAGGGGTAAATGCACTCGTCCGGTCGCCGCTGGTCGCCGCGGCGCTATCTGCCGTCGTGCGAGTCGCAGGAGACGTCGAACTCTCTTTGCACCGTTAGCTTTACCTTCGCCGCGCTGCCTGCTTGCCTGCCTGCCATCTCTCGTGCTTCTGCATCGAGCTTTGTTCGCTCCGCATTCGCACCAACGACCTCCCGAACGATGAACCCGACGACGAAGACGTCGACGTCGCCGCCAACGACAAACGAGATTCTCCCTTCTTTATCGCTCCTAGCAGATAATTTTAGTTATATAAATGAAACGTAATTGTTAAATCATCTCTTTCAATAGAAGTACCGTAGCGTCGCGGCGACGACGCGCGTCTCCGTAGAAGCGACTCAACCCAGATTCTCTTTTCGTTTCGGCGGTACAGTTAGAGCCGGCCGCGAATGTCGGTCCTGTTGTTGTTCTAATTTTTCCTTAATAAACAAAGCACATAATCTCGAGCTACGGTCTCTCGCCTCGGTTCGACGACATCGAAGAGGAGATTTTACTAAGATTCCGGAGCGTTTATTTTCTTATCAATTTATAGATACAGATTAATTTGTATTTATGTCAAACTTTCCATTACAGTTACTTTCCAATTTAAAACCTACGGTCTTTGAACTTATTAAAACCATCGGAAAAAATTCACAGATCGACACATATTGTTTTATTGTAACTTTAGCCATTGTCTATTCTAGACTACGTCATTATGAATAAGTCTATTGTATGTGGATTTTAAGTTTTATACGGTTTCTCTTTTATATTATAAAATTATTATACCTCAACTATACCCAACATTTTTTTTTCTGTTTAAAGAAGAATTTAAAAAATGTTCTAGAAAATTAAATTCCCGAGAAAAATAATTAAGGTGGGGCGTGCGAAAATCCGTTTGAGTTCAAGGCCCTCAACTCGTGACGTTGCAAAGCACGTACGTACGCAAATACGCGCGGAGAAAGAGGCGTTTGCCCAAAGCGTTATTGATGCACACACGCTCGCCGTTGGTCATTCGCGGAACCGTACGGGACTCGCTTCGGTTACATTCTCGACTCACTCCAAAGAACCGGGTAATTGCCGGACGATAAGCCCGAGCCGGTTGCATAATGCCCGAGAAAAGATGAACGAACCAAAAGGCCGGCCAAGAAGCTGGGCGATTCCGGGAGTCTGGAGATTTATGACGGAGACTAAAAACCACCTACCGGAGCTATTTAGTATAGAAGGCCAGTGTGTAAAGAACTATCCCTCGGCTGGTAATTGGTCTAATAACCAGGGATAATCGGGGACGACCATAACGTTCGAGTTTTTTTGCCAATCACCAGAAACGGTCTTTTGAAATGACACCGTCCAAGAGTGAACCCATTAAACATTTTGACAACAAAACCTCTCTTTTAGTCAGCGAACAATAATTAAGCTATCATTGGAGTTTCAACTCTCTTGTTAAAAGAATCTTTTTGTTTAGTTTTCATTGTTGAAGAATTTGGGTTAAAACCAGATGAGCGATCTTCATTAGCCTGAATGACTTTTTTCTTCCGAACAATAAAAAAACAGTTTTTTGATTCTTAATAAGTTATAATAGATGGCAAAAGTAGCGAAATCTTTTCGAAAGAAAAAAAAACGAAGTCAACGAGATGCGAAACCACTCGGTTTCTCTATCTTTCCCGTGTTCCACTGTCCCGTTGGCCTGAGCCAAAAACGTGGGGCCCGCGAGCTACGGATCGAGCGAAATACATAATTAATTTACTTTCAATAAAAGACCCGAAAAATCTTCGGAGCGGCGCAGCCGAAACAAGAAGAAGTATAATAATAAGCGAAGCGAGAAAAAAGTCCGGGTTAGTGTACCGATTTGACCGGCCTGGAAGATTCTTCTTTCGCAATATTCGTCGCTTTACGACGGTGGGAAACGAAGGGGGGAAACCAAGAACCAAGAGGACGGTGATCTCGTGTCTCTAACCTCTCTCAGCGGTGTTGATGAACGCCAGTTCAAGGTAGCTACACATCAACTCAATCTGATATAAATAACCACATTCAAAAAAAAATCATTTTTTTCTAAATCAAATTAATAAGAGACATATGTATAAGTAAATTAGCTAATGTAAAGAATGCGAATAACATAATAATGCGTGTAACGTTTAAAGGAAAAAAATGTAATGAATAAAAAATCAAAGTCCAATTAATGAAAATCGCGTAGTACAACTTGATGTCGTACCGGCAGGCAGCAGAGTACAACGATCTCTCGTCCAGCAGGAGTGAGTGGGTGAGTGACCTGCAAACAGGACAGTGCCACTGGTGCTGAAGTACGAAGCACACGTTCCATTATGTAAGCCCGAGCTCAACTTCGCCGTGGACTTATTTGCATAGGAGTTTTAATATAGATTTCTTGTCGGTGCCAATGTGTCATTAAAAGGCATTCGTGTAACTAACTCACTTATTTATCTAAAAAAATGCAAATTAAATGATTTTTGTAGAATGTTTAAGATTAAATTTTATTTGGAGATGGTCAGTTTGTGAGTCTACTTTACATTTAGAATAATTTAATAAAATTTAATAATTCAAAAATTTAAACTAGAAGTTAAGTGTTTAAATTACAAATTTTATTGTACAATTGTATAGGCGAATATTTTTATAAGTTTTAACCTCAGCATTCATGAGTACTATTCATGTGAGTACAACTCATATGCAAAAATTAAGAACATGAAATTAACATGAAAAAAGAAATTGTAGCTATACGTTGGATTTTTCTAGATTCTTGAAAAAGTTGAATATTTTTTTAATGTTGGATGGTTGGGATTGACTTTAATTTTTGCACCTTTGGAGAATATTTGATGAGTTTTTAAAACTTCAGATTTTCTGTATAGCTCATTTATGTTCAAGATTCAATCATAATTCAATCGTGTTATTAAAAAATTAAAAGAAAAATTACTAAAGAACATAACATGTATGTAAAAAAATTTGTAGCTATGGTTTAAATTTTTCAAATCCTTAAAAAAATATTTTTTCTTAATGTTGGATAACTTGAGTTGGCTTAATTTTTTTCATTACTGGAAATACTTGAAATAGATTGAACTGATTTTTCTTTTTATCTTCAAAAAATGTGCAAATCAAAACAAAGATTTTAGATTTTCTGTATAACTTCTTGACTTATTCAAGATTCAACCATAATTGGATTATGGTTCCTATGGACTGAATTTTTTCAATCTCCCAAGAAAATTTGAACTTTTTTTTAATGTTGTATGATTTAGGTTAACTTGATTTTTTCTATTCTACGAAATATTTTGAACTGTGGGTTAAAAAGAATTTTCTTCTTATCCTCAAAAAAGTAGATTTTATTAATTCCAGATCTTCTGTATAACTTCTTAGTTTATCCAAAATTCAACTATGACCCAAAAGTCTCATTTAAACATCGACGAAAAATTGCTACACTATTAAAGAACATAAAGGTCTTGTGAAAAAAAAATGTAGCTATAGGTTGGAATCACTTCAAATCCTTAGAAAAATTGAGTTTTTTTAAATATTGGATAACTATGGCTGATTTGTTCTCTTTCATTTTTGGAAATATTTGACGAATTTAAAAATATAGATTGAATTAGATTTACATCTTATCATCAAAAAGAAACTATACGATTTTCAATTAATTTCATTTCGTTATACATTCACTAATATTTTAATGTTCGAATGCAACTGATTTTTTTAATTTGATTTTCATTCATAATATGCATGGGAATAAACTTCAAATTGTAACCAGTTTGAGAAATGTTTAATTATGAATCGTTAACTTTCCTTTGCCTTAAAAAAATTTGAAGAATATTTTTACATTAGATTGGGTTAACTTTCTCATTTTTTTAAATCTTAATTTTCTTAATTCCCAAGAAATGCCATGATAAAAAATTTTAAAATTATATCTGTAATATGAAAAATGATGGGAATGCAATAAACATTCTATGGTGACTCCTATATCATTCTGTTTAACCGAAACACATTAATTTTAGAGATTGGCAATTGACCAACAAATCGATCAAACATGCAATTAAACAGAAAATTAACTAGTCCGGTCATTTACATGTTTAATTAGCGCGAATCGACCACGAAATCAAACGCGAACAATACAACTTATTTGTTTACAAATTCTACTAAACCGTTACACGACCACCGCACAAACAATGACCGAGCGGAAATTTCGAGAACCAAACAGTGATTAACGAAACGGCAACTATTTTTTTATTATTATTACGGCACGGATCTAACTGTATTTTTTGGAAATACCGACTACGACGCAAGGTGTAGTACGTATGTAGGCGATGTAAAGGTGAGTTTTCCTTATCCTTTCAGAACAAAGTCGGGTCACTCAACTCTACCGACTACGAGTTTCGGTTCTTTGCTCTCCGAGGTGTCGAAACGGCGCACAACTGCTCAGGAATTCGGTCTAATTGACTTGTGTAGAAACGCCATGTGCCGCAACCGCCGCCGCGGCGTTACAACACACCTCCGCGCCAATCTACTTACCGATATGTAATTGATTAATTAGCCGGTGAACATATGGGGCCCCCGGACTTTCGCTATCTCGAACCCGGCCCCGGTCGTTCTTAATTGAAAGCTCTCGACTCGCGGGACAAGCGAACGCGCCACCATTGTTCGTTCATTCGTTCGTTCGAGCTTTGCACCTTTTTTCTACTCCGCGTAAATTGTTTATCGGGCTAATTGGGGCGTGACACTTTTCACCACGTGGCGAAACCAACCGCTCAGAACACAACAAACCGACGACCGAATAGCGTGTGTTGGTAAATACCCTCAATCTGGGCCAAAAAAATAACATTTTAAAAGAACACAAACAATACCCGAATGTAATACATTAAATTCCTAACAAGTTCTACGCATTATTTAATTTTAGTTTATATAACGAATCCTAAAAATTTTTATTTATGAAAAATCGAAAATAAAAAAAATATATAAATATTTAAAAAATCTTAAATATTCATAAAGTTCATTAAAAATCTTTTAATTTGATATTAAAATTTACCAAGTTTGTAACGTACTCCAGTTGGAGTGCGTGCTTAGCGCGTTAAATTAAAAGGTTTCTCGGGCGCCATTTTTTATAGAAGGAAGGTCTTTATACGCGGGTCGCTTTTAAAGAGCGGAGATAAAAATGTTGTCCAGAGCTTCGAAATTATAATGAAAAAAAGAATTTTTCGGAAAGAGAAGTGAAATTTGGATAAAATAAAATAGTAACAATTTATTTACACAACTCAGCAAACTCAAAAATTTTTAAAAAAATAGGATGGGGGAAAATAATCTTTATTTTAAAACTTTAAATGATCATATTTTGATTAATAACAATAAAGTTACGTTAATGTAAAAATGACGACTCTCGATCGTTTTTTAAATTAAAAATGTTAATAACTCTAATAATAAGAGTCGGTTTATTCACATACCCATAAACTACCTTATAAGGTATCACACACATCAATATAAACATGGGTTTATTAATTACTGCATATTTACGGGTCGGATTATGTAGCTGATAAGGATTATCTGACGGATTGGGGCGTGGAAATCAGTCAAAAAAGGTCAAGAAGTGGATTTTAGTCGATTTGGTTTTATTTTATATCTAATTCACGACGTTCGTTATGGAATTTCTGGATAATTTCGATGATATTCTTTTAGAAGATGACCTAACAAGAGTTAATCTAGTTTGACCTCCATAGAATTCTATGAAGAAATTACGGGATTGAATTCACCCGTCTACGATATTTGCAGAAAAATGAAAGAGGGCAAGTTATTGATTTTGTAAATATGTATTAGCCCAAAACTAGAATAGATAAAATTGTTTATAATAATTTTTAATTTAATCGCTAACTCTAACACTACACTTACAATGAGAACCAGGAGCTTTGGGGTTTAGCCGTGTGTCTTTTGAAAAAAGCGTTTGATGTTTCGGATGCCATATTGCAACCTTCTTCAGAAACGAGTTCGAAGTGACGTCTCCGACACATCAAATGCTTTTTCAAAAGACGCACGACTAAACCCGAAAGGTCTTAGTTCTAGGTGTAGTGTTGAAGTTATTGCTAATGTTAGTTCTAGTCTTAATTCAGTTAACCCTGGCCGTGAAAGACTTCGTATTTTTGTAATAACGGTTGGAAAAAAGGCATAAATGGGGACATTTTTTATATGAAACTTTTTTTGATGTCATAAACTGTTTAGGAGAAAAAATTATTTTCCAAAAACTGCTCAATTTTAGGGACCGTTTTCACCTCTTCAAAACGTTTTTGGGCCGAAACGTAATCTAGGGTTTTATTTAGGTTGAGACCCTCTACAAATGTACCAATTCTGAAAAAAATCTGTGTGTTCAAGTTCGGTATATTTCCTTGTAAGTTATCGGAAACTTTTTAGGCAGGTGAATAAACCCAATTCTGTTAATGGTGATATTAACAATCACCTTATATACTTATTGCCTACTAATACTAAATTATCGGGAACTTGTAGGCAGGTGAATAAACCGTGCCTAATTCTATTTAAGGTAGATGGGTCTTGTTTATACTCAAATAAAACATAAACAAAATATTTTCAAACTATTTCTAAATCATTTATACCATCAGTTAACCTTTGTTTAGAGCCATTGGTTTATGCATAACCAAGAAAATGGATCACTTATTGTGAAACAAAGTTTGTAGAAAATGTTGTTAAAGAATTAAATTATGATATACTATAGGAAAATTCTAAGTTCCCTCATGCATAGAATGATGTCACATCAAGCTCTTTTCCATAACTCGGGACTTGATCTTGTAACTTTCTCTCCATGGGGAAATTAAGATTTTCCTATAGTACTTATAATTGGATTGGTGTTGAATTAAATTGGATCAAGTCAAACCTTCCCTAATGCAAATTTTCACACTTTAACAAATTTCGACACGGTTAAAAATACCGAAAATATCCACAGACCCATTTTTGCCAAACTAGGTTAATACAGGAACAATAACCCTATGGCAAACGTAATACCTTTGTTATGTAATACTGACGCATAACGGTATATTTAGGGGCTGAACTTGTGTTTTTTATGTAACGTTTAAAAAACAGACGAGCCTAATCGCCGTGTCTCTCCGGACAATGGTCATCTGCCCCACAAATATTTTTCACCCACAGATTTATTGCACCACGCGGGGAGCCTTTCACCGTCCTTCGAAAAAAAAAATCCGCACAAAAACTTTCTTAAAAAAAAGTCCTTTGTATTCCTTTCAAAACTTTTTTTTTATTTGCGTGGGTTCCGTAAGACGAAAGATCGGTTTTAAGTAGTGACCGTGTCTTATGGATGTTTCGCAATTATTCACGTCGCTTTATTTTTTTACTTTGTTTTCGTCGTTGTTGTAATGAAATTACAAGAGGAGGAAGCGAGCGGAGTGCGAGAAGAACGGGGAAGGTGTGATAAGTTGGAAATGTGCCGTGGCTTCGCTGGTTATGGCGAATAAACGGGTTACGTGAGGTCTGTAACCGAGAATAAGGTCAAAATCCGCGGCGCTGAGTGTGAGTAACCTCATTTACACTAGGCAAGTGTACCGTACATCCCAGATGTATAAACTCGGTTCAATGTATTCAACGAGATCGTATTTTAAAAAAATTTTAAAAAATTTAAATTAAAAAAATATTTTGTAAAGAAGAATTCTAAAATTAGTTCTAATAAAAAGATTTTTCTGGATTAGATGATTATTTTAATTAATTTATTTAAAATAAGAAATATTTTTTTAATTATTAGTTTAGCAATAAAATAATAAATTAAATGTAAATATACATATGATATAGATAAAGAAAATTTTGAAGGGATATTAATCGTGGTTGCCGTGGTATCCACTGTAGCGCCATCTAAATGAAAACCAAGCAACTCGAAGCCGCAAACTTGCGAATTCTCCGCTAGATGTCGACGTCGCAGCGCGGAGTTCGTATTTACTCCTCACGGTCACGGTCAGTTTACACGTGCATTATTGAACTAAAATCTTTTATTCTTGGAAAAGCGGGAAAATTTTCAAAATAACTTTCTTCGAAACAATCAATACAAAAACATAATTATACATAAAACATCACGTCATAATATAATTTTTTAGTTTCAAATTTTTTTCTTCCTGTATAAGTAATTCCCCCAAAACAACTTTTTTTTAAAAAAGAATATGAATTTTCCAAAAATTAATGATCCTTATTTGACTAACCTGGTTGATTATTATCGAAACGATCGAACAGGTGATGATTCATGGTGACGTCCAAAACTATCGATCTCGAAAATAACAACGGGCACAGAACCAACCGGTTGAGTCACGGGTTTCTTGGGGAGCTTGACCAAACGAGGGAGCTTTTTCGGAAAGCTTTTATACCGTTTTGCCCCTCGACTTGAACTGGATCTAGCGACGCCCCGTCTGGGGTTGTTACCAACATGCTGTAGGCGTCGTGACCTGCGCCCTGACGCACCTGTGGCTTTTTCCGCTGGCGGGAAATTGCCCTCACGTTGCCCCCCAATTTTTCGCACGGGACCCGCACGCGGCCAATCGCGAAATACACGTCAATCTAAATTTTTTTTATTACCTCGCCGCGGCCCTCGCCAAACTACGATTTTTTTCGGCGCCAATTTTTTTTTATATTCGCCCCGTTTTGCATATCTTCATCTGATAAGGATATCTCGCGAGGCCGTTGAACTTCCGAGGCTCTTTTCTAGGTTATCAACTAACGGCTCTGCTATTTTCGCTGATCGCAGATACCGCTGATATAATAAAAAAGGCCGTCTACTTCTATTGTTTAGGTTGGAGGTTGGTTGTTTCAAGGATGGACAAGTAAATTGAATCGTAATATGTTGTAATCTCTTTAATGATAAGAGAATTACGAGAAAGATATTTATCTTCTTTGGAATTTTATTTGTTACTAATAAATTAATTTTTGCATTTTCCTCCATCTCATTTAGAAAAAAAATGATTGTTTTTGTAATTACCTAAAATAATTTTTAAATGGCAAAATAGAAAACCAACCCCTAATTTGCCCAACTATTAATTGATTAATCATTACATCTAAAAACCATTACAATACAAATAATTTTTTCTTCTTATCTATGTAATAACAATCTCCTTACTCCATCAAGGTAAAGTAGTAAAATCGTAAATCGATAAAATTAAATAAGAAATTATTAATAAATCCCAACCCACGAATATTCTAAATATACTGAAAAGGGCTTTCAAACCAACTCCTTTCAGAGAACGAATACGTGTGGTACATCCACGTGAGAGTTTGCTTACGTCAACGGGATAAGTTTGGACGTGATAGAATAGTATCTATCGAAGTTGTCAAGCGATGTGTGAATAGGTGGTAATGAGGAATCGAAAAATAAAAAGGAGTAATCAAATAAAGTTAAATTGAAGGGTTTGAAGATTAATTTTATACCGAGTTTATTTATAAAGTGACAAGCTCAGTTCCTACACATGAATCGTCGTCACGCGATGCTAGTATTGAACCGGTTTGACGTCATTGCTCGTTGAAAAGGTGAGAGGCTTGTCTTTGCGAACGAATGCAGATATCACGTGTATTATGTCAAATGTTTTCCGTTTTAAGTACGAAAATAGGAAAACGTGTACGCGGAAAATAAGGTAGGGTTCAGATTGTATTTTTAGAAGGACTTACCCACCAACGGTTTTCTTGTTAATTAAATGACAGGAACTTACCTGTAAAAAAAGAAAGAAAAAGTTTTAATTAACGAGTTAACTCATTGTCAGTATTTTTCATGTAAACACCTTAGTACGGTACAATTTGAAAGCTTGGTCCTTGGCGGGCGCGTTAGAAATCGCCAAGAGACCTTTATTTAGACAATGCATTCACGGTAGGACGTAAGAGCCGTTGCTTTTCACCTTTATCCGTCTTTAAGTGACCTTCGCGTCGTTACTAATTCGCCAATTTGCGCTGCAGTTTGCGTGACGAAACCGAACTAATTCCGAAATAATCCTGGGAAA